>JBBAXF010000004.1:42507750-43107750 GCA_037837765.1 Delichon dasypus | reverse complement strand
TGAGGAGAAGGACAGCACTGCCTGAAAACCCAGGAGGAGAGGGTTTCCTGTGGTGAGGATGAAGCTTGCAGAGCCATCCTCAGCTGGGTGGCTCCACTGAGATCCATGAAGTGAGTAGCACTCACCCTGAATGATGGGGATACCCTGCATCCCTGCTCTGCAACCTCCTGAATAGGGCCATTGCAGTCCAAAACACCCAAGTGAATTTTGATGTTGAAGTTGGTCAAATATTTGGCAAATGAAGACGCTACAGTCATGTAAAAACAATTTCATTCCTACACCCATGTCTTACTCAATAAAGCTGTGGTGAGAAGAGTAAATAGTAGGAGCTCATGGGACAGATTTGTTGATTTCAAGCATTAAAATGTCCATATCATCACTTTACTTGTAACACTATCTGAAAAATTATTTTACTGCTGTTAAAATAATAAAGACTTTTTGGGAATGTTTTATTTGGCTACTGTCTTCTGGGTTTGGATGTACCCCAATAATATTTTCCATGCAATTTGTGCTACAATGTTTTAAAAATAGAAGTTGGTATTATCCCTCATATGTCTTCAGGAGTTGGGCTTTTTTAAACAAGAGAGAAAAACAGAATCAAAAGGATAGAAGACTGGTAATCCTGAATGCAACCTTTAAATATTTTGCAAATTTTGTCCTCTTGGATCTTAGAAAATATCCAGATTAATAGCACCTGGAAATGTGAAATCATCTTTAATAGTGAACTTGAATATGCAGGTTTCTATTAAGTTCTTTGTTACATGAAATGTTAATATTATTATTGTTTTGCTGAGATAAGCTTTCATGCCATTTGAAATTATTGCCAAGGTCTTTCGATTTTAGAAATCTTGAATCTAATCTATGCATTTGGTAATCTGTCATTTCTTATGGTTAAATCAGCTGCTTAATTAGAGACATTTTACATTCTAAAGCATCCACTCTGAGCTATTTCTACAACTTATTGATTTTTTTCTGCTTAATGACATAAAAAACCCAGCTCCTTAGCTACCCACAAAGCTGAAAGTGCAATCAAAGCTCTCATTCCTGCTAAATGTTCTTCTCCAGATTCAAGAAACATGACACTGCTCAACTCAGCCCAAGCTGTCTGTTTTAAGATTCAAAGGCTTCCCTGACATAGCCTTACTACACATCAGTTCATTGTCAAAATATTGACTCTAGATTCCAGCCTGGCTGGGATACCAGCTTCAATTTTCTACATCTACTTGTCCTAGTATCCCTCATGATTAGAAAAACTGCCTGTAAGCATTCAATTTGCCTTCATCTCCTCTTTTAATGCTTTTCTTTAAAACAAACTGTTCAGTGACTTGCTTCTTGCCAGTAAAAATTGGCTGGAGCGCAGAAAGCACATTTTTTCAGGCTGAATATAATTTCAGTGTTTCTTTGCACACCCTCACCTACATTTAATGTATTATCTATTGCTCCATTCTCTCTGGTTCCGTGGTCTTAATGCCTCTTATTTGGGGAGGAGTGAGGACCTAGAGGATATTTCTAAATATATTATGTGCTTCAGCCTGAAGAACTTTGAAAGAAATGTACTTACAGAACAATATAATATTTAATTCCTGTGAGCTTTAACTGTTCTTCGTGCAGTACTCACAGTAGCAGAAGGAGCAAAGCATTAGAGGAAACCTTTCTGTCTTCTGCTGTATTAACAGCAGTACTGAGCATCTGTTTTGTTGGACCAGTCCTGAAATCCCATAGCTTTGGACTTGTGCCTCTCCAAGCATTCCTGGTAGGAGCTGACCCTCTAAAACAGATGCGCTGTGACTAGGCTGTGCTCCAGGGCAGGGGCAGGCTCCAGCTCTGTCCTAGACTCTATGGAAGGTGACACCATAGCTGTTGAGCCCTCAAGGCTCCTGCTGTGAGACCATCTAGCTAAATCAAAGGATTAATGTCATTAATTTTAATTTAATCCTTGTTTCCTTTAAATGGCCATGCAAAGAAGCACAGATTCCACTTCTTAAACCAACACATTCTCCCTGTGAATTGGATGTAAATCCATTTATTTTTGCTGTGAAAGTTTATCTAAATGCCAACAGCCAAAGAGTGTTACAGGTTAGTAAACAATTCCCAGAGTCCCACTGCTCTGAGTTACTTTGCTGCTCTTTCTAATAGTAACAGTAATAAAACAAATTATTTGTACACACATTGCTTATTTCAACCAGCATTCACTTTTTTACAGGAGTTTAATAAAAGAAACAAGGTACTTGGCAGAATTGACAAAATGGATGAATTATTTTTTTTACCACTAATAATAGATATATCTGTGTAATTTAAGGAGAAAGTAACCAGCTTTCACATTTCTGGGGCAAAGCTGATGATCTCCTTTGAAGTAGTCTGCCTCCCCCTCAGCCCAAATAGGATAATTTCTGGAGGTGGGATGCAAGGTTTGAAAGAACAATGAGCTAATCTGGCATATATTTCATATCCTTTAGGCAACATTTGTTGTTTTCTATCTAAGATGTAACTGAAGTCAGTTCTAGGAAGTGATGAACAGGATAAAGTCAGGCTTAAAGTAAGTCAAAATAAGACATAGAATAAAATTAGAACATTTTAATTTAAAATCCAAATTAAAGCATAATAAATAATGTGCATGCCATAATGTGCACAGACATGTATGATATGCATTATTAGCTACTGGGTAGCTTGCAATTGAAATATAGGTTTATCTGAGGTGTGTCATTGGCTATGTGCTGGTTTTGCATTAATTGATTTTTGGTGAGCAGGGAAGAAGCCAGTCACAGAAGTGTTTTTCTGAGAGAAGCTGCTAAGAGCTTCCTCTGTGCCTCACAAAACCAATCAGTCAATAGGTTTGAATACTGACACCTTGTTAAATCACTAGAAAGCTGAATATGCCTCTGTGAACACACATGTTAAAAAAATGAACATACCCCAGGAAAGCTCTCTTCTTCGTCCAGCCTCAGAACAGGTAACAGGCTGGGGCGGCCAGGCTGGGCAAGCACTGCCAGGGGACCGGACCCCTTCCCAGGGAGCCCTCCAGGCCCCATCCCAGCTGGACTGGGCCCGGGCAGCTGTTAACATCTGGCTGCACGGCTGGTTCCCACTCCCCCAGCATGGTCAGGCCAGCCTGCAGCTGGAATTAAACACAGTATGGGCCTGGGACCAGCCGTGTCGCCAAAGCGGCCACCCCTGTTCTGGTCAGGCCCTGAGATCCTGGCACAGCCCCAGCACAGCCTGAATCTATCACCGCGACTGCTTCGACTACTGCCCCGCAGAAAACCATCATGACCTCTGCAGCCCCTGGGTGAGATATTAACTGTTTCACTGCACAAATGAAACTTGCAACATATTGATCCTCTCTCGAGTGAGAGTAAAGGACAGAGTGAAGGCACAGAAAGAGAAACAACATAAAGATGCCAAGGTGAGTAATGAAGGAGTCAAGTCCCAGAGAGTAGGAGAATGAGAAGATGCCTTAGTCTTAGGCTGAAATTCTTTTGTAAGGTCATAGTGATGGACTGTGATATACTAGAATAACCCTTTAATTAGTAAAAACAGTATGGGGAGATGGAGTGTTCAAATTGTAGACATGAGCAAAAGCATTTTTGCTGAAGCAAGTAGATGTTGAAGTAGCTGTGATTGCATGAGAAGCATGAACTTCTCAAGAGAGAGGGAAATGAGAGTGAAGAAGTGATGAAGTCCCCTTGCCCCAAGAAAAGAAGATCTCTGTTCCCAGAAGGTGATCTCAGAGACAGATGAAGAGAACTTTTGCTTGTGAACAGTTAATCCTTAAAATTGTACCCCATGAGTTTGATGTGGTCCATGAACATAGCTGTGTGAAGGCTGCATGAGATGGGAAGGACCTCATGATTGCAGATTTCCATGAGGCTGCCATTTGTGAGGATTGGACCCACAAGAGAACCGTTTTCTTGTGGAGAAGTTTCCATGTCCTGACAAAAGATACTCTTCTCCCTAAGAGAACTGATGAAAGACTATTTTAGAGGTGATAAATTGACCTAAGTCCCAAGGTTTTGTTTCTGTACCTTGTCAGTAGGAAAGAAAAGGAGATTGTGGTGGGAGAAAAATTGCTCCTAAGGTTTTGATTTTTTTTTCCCCTTTTCTTTCAATTCTGTTTAAATCGTTTTCTTTATACCCTTTAAGTTTTGAGCCTGCTTTACTCTTCTACCAATCCTATATCACAGCAGAAAAGGAGTAAATAATTCTAGCAGGTGCATGGTTGTTTAGCCAGTATGTAGACCTACTACATTAATTGGTGCATTGTTTGAGACATTTCAAACTGGCGAATGAAAACCACCACACTTAATTGGTGTTTCTGTCCAGTTTTGACCTTAAACTGCCACAGCCTGCAGGAGAAATAAGGAACAAAATCCATGCATGAAATTTTAGTTCTGTCCTCAGGAAAATTTTTCAATATTTGATTAAAATTTTTAATTCCTTTCCGTTACAACTGAGAAGAAAGATTGTTTTTTAATCTCTGAAAGCTAAAAATAGTTTCAGATTCAAAAGAACCTGACTTTTCCAGTGAGGTACATAGCTAAGATTTGTAATTACCCATTCAAAGTAGGTGTCTAGTCCATTCTTCTTGTACACATAAGCATCAAGGGGGGGTTAAAAAAAGGGTTCCAGACAACCAAAGGTATCGCTCAAACAAACTGCCACCTAAAAAACACATCACAGTTTGATGAAACAGGAATGTGTGGCAGACAGGTAGTTCTTGAGTGTCATTTTAGCAAGACATGTTTTTTTGATAGTTTTCCTTGTGTCACTGACAAGCCTTCCAGAGCTTTTACATATTAAGAATTTTTAACAATTTCAATTTAATCTTCCTTCTAATGAGACTGGCATGAGGAAATCTTTGGATTATTCAGCAAAGTTTACAGCAGATGGCTTCCTCTTTGAAGATGCAACATAGTATTAGTAGGCTAGTATTGAGTTCTGACAAAACTTCAGTAAAGACAGTTTGGTTCTAAATTAACTAAAATCTTTTGATAGCAAATGTGATCTGATCTTCTTGGATCAATTGCTTCAAATTGGATTATTGTACTGAGCAAGCGATGGTAATGCAGTATATTAAAATTGATTTGCTCTACAAGAGTTTATCTCACTTTAATTAAATAAAGAACAATTTGTTACCACTTCAGAATTTTAATGATTTTGATATATAATGATTTTTGAGCTATAATGATGTTTTATGCAAAATCACATCTGGTGGTAATTGCTATTACCTACCTACTGCATTATGACACAGGACACACAGATTCTGATTCTATGACACTAAAAAAAATTATGTCATAAAAATTTGTATTTATGTTTAAAGTATGCATTGTCTAGATACAAAATATTGCAGCACACCTCTTGTGTGCATAATTTTCAGAACTCTGAAGATCTAATTGATGAAATGTATCATACAAACATTAAACAATTCATGGAGGAGTTTTTTTAAAATAAACATTCTGCCTATTTTTCTGTGGTTTTCTTTTTTTCAGGATGCATTTTAAAGAAAATAAGGAATTTCAAAAGACACCAAAAAGGTTAGATTTATGAATGAAACTCTTTCTTCCCCTACAAAAGCCAAGTGAGCAACATGAAGATACATTTAGGCAGCTGTGTATACCTAACTGCTGCTTTTATGACAGATTGCAGAGTCTGCCTTTGGAAAATTTCCTGCTTTAAATTTTCACAGGGTGAAATGCTCTTGAAAAGTTTTTGACTGTTTTCTTCCCCCTCTTTTTAATCCTCCAAGGACAGGCACATCATGAGGATTCTCAATTATTTTTTTGTGTTTCTGTTACCACTTACTTTCTAATTCTTACATTTTTAATTTTTACATTTTTAATTTTAAAGTTTTCTTCAGAGCCACTTCTTGCTTACAGATCAGCAAAAATAGCTAATGAATGGAGAAAAAGGGAAGCCAGCAAGAGCAATTATTCAGATTTCCGTATAAAATTGTCTCAACTAGATTTTATTTGTTAATACATGGAATTAATATGAAAAGAAGTGAAAGAAGAAGAGAAAAAGGGGAGAGGGCAAATGGGAAAGCAGAAAGGGGAAAGGAGAAAGTAGAAAGTAGAAAATAAAAAGGGGAAATGGAAAAAGGGGAAAGGGAAAGGGGAGGGGAAGGAAAAGAAAGGAAAGGAAAGGTGCAGAAAGAAAAGGTGCAGAAAGGTGCAGAAAGGTGCAGAAAAGTGCAGTAAGATAAGGTAAGATAAGGTAAGGTAAGGTAAGGTAAGGTAAGGTAAGGTAAGGTAAGGTAAGGTGTAGAAAGGAAAGGTGCAGAAGGGTGTGGAAAGGAAAGGTGCAGAAAGGTGCAGAAGGGAAAGGTGCGGAAAGGTGCGGAAAGATGCAGAAAGGTGCAGAAAGGAAAGGTGCAGAAAGGAAAGGTGCAGAAAGGAAAGGTGTGGAAAGGTGTGGAAAGGTGCGGAAAGAAAAGGTGCGGAAAGGTGCGGAAATGAAAGGTGCGGAAAGGAAAAGTGCGGAAAGGTGCGGAAAGGTGCGGAAAGGTGCGGAAAGGTGCGGAAAGGTGCGGAAAGGTGCGGAAAGGTGCGGAAAGGAAAGGAAAGGAAAGGAAAGGAAAGGAAAGGAAAGGAAAGGAAAGGAAAGGAAAGGAAAGGAAAGGAAAGGAAAGGAAAGGAAAGGAAAGGAAAGGAAAGGAAAGGAAAGGAAAGGAAAGGAAAGGAAAGGAAAGGAAAGGTGTGGAAAGGTGCGGAAAGGTGCAGAAAGGAAAGGTGCGGAAAGGTGCGGAAAGGTGCGGAAAGGTGCGGAAAGGAAAGGAAAGGAAAGGAAAGGAAAGGAAAGGAAAGGTCTTTAATGGAGCGAATTCTAATAGAAACTGATTCTTCATATGAAGCTCATCTCAGAAAGGAGCGTCTGAATATACCATCTTATTTGTTTAGGATGTAAATAGACCAAGGTTTGCAGGTTTTTTCAGGCTTTTGTACTTCTAATCCAATTCAGTCCATCCAATCTTTTTTTTCTGTAATCCAGCGCTTTGTTGTTGTTGTTGTTGTTGACCTGGTTATTTGAATTTGACGTTTATGTGACTATGGGATATCTTCTAGCTGATTATTCTTTATGTTACTGTTAGGGGTTAAACAGTCTTTATGTTACTGTTAGGAGCAAAACAGACAATATTCACACTTTTTTCTCTGGATCAGAAAAGCATAAAACACTTGAATATGTTTTAAGTGCACAGGAATTTGTTTAACAGGATGTTTTAAGTTAGACTCCAGTACACTAAACACAAGACCCAAAGGTTTCAAAAATGCCCTTTAAAGAGATAGGAAGAGTATTTCTAAGACTGCTGGTTTTGCAGCAAGGTGATGCTCGAGTATATTGTACTTACCTGAAATACTACTTTCCTGCAGCAGAACAGAACTGCTACATTGTCTCTAAAAATAACTCACTAATGTTAATTAATGCCATTCTTCATTTTTTGAGGAATGTCCTGTAGTCTTGAGCATATAAGCAAAATACGAGATGAAATTTCATGAAAACTCATGAAATGTATTCTGACATTGTCCAGTAGGTCTAAATGTCCATCTTCTTACCATTGACCAATTCCTTACCTGTGAAGTTGCTTTAGTTCTAACTGTCATTGGTTTTGATGGCAATCTTTGCTGTAATTTCATTGGTTTCCTGAAGGATAAAAGCTGTAGGACTTCTGATTTGCGTAAAGTTTAAAACTGTTTGCATGTAACTCTTGCCAACTTATTAATGTAATATCTTCTGACATGAAGATTCATGCTTCGATTTCAACTTTGCTTTTGATATAATACATTTTGGCAAGTGAAATTTTAAAGTAAAATCTAATCCAAAAACTTGAAGAGAGGACAATTAAAAAAAAACATAATTTTTTTTTTCATATGCCCAAAGAATTGGTTAAGCTGCAGGTGCTAAGGAAGTAAGAATTTTTTTAGATGAATGATTCTTAAGTATATGCACATCTGCTTGAGAAGGATGACACTGATGTACTCAGCAGACCACCATAGGACCATAATGTCAATTTTAATAAATGACTTCTGAAATACAAACAGTAATGCATTTCAAGAAAAAAGGCTGGTTTAGTAAAGATTGTGCAAGATTTTCTTTGTAATGCTTTAAACTTGTAAAGTCTTGGTGTGATATGGATACCATATACATTCACATGTTAGAAGGACTGGGAAGGAATAAATGCAAAATATATATAGAAAAGTGTTAAAACAGCTCCACAAAAAATTATAAAAGTTTGGCATAGATTGATCTGTTCATACATTAAAAATTATAACATACCAGAATTGTTTTTTTAAAGATATAGAAACTTTGTGTTTATTGTAAAACAACTTAATACAATTTGTTTTCTCATCTAACAGTTAGTCAAGGGGCAAAACCTCTGCTTCTCATTGGTACACCAGCAGGAAAACATGTACTTTCAGTCTAGATCTCTTTTATTTTAAATGAAAGAGAAAAGTATGTAAATGTAGAACAAAGTAAAGATGGAAAATTCCCCCCAAAATAAAATGCCTATTGTTAATCTCAAGTGTTCTACATCCTGTAGTCTCTTGCTGCTATTATGTTTCATTTCTTTAAAGATGTAGCTAGCAGAGAAGAAGATGAGAGGAACTGCAATCCTTTCCAAATATACTTTGCACTTTTCAGTTTATGGTAATGATGAGTTAATACCATATATTGGTCATTGATCATGCTGGGCAATAATAGAGAATTTAACTGGCTTTTCGAAGTTGGCTTTCATGTTATGTGTTTTCAGATTTGGGAACATTTCCAGAGCATCACCAGGCCTGGGTGCTACTAAGAACAAAAACATAAACAATCAATGGCTGTCAGGTTTGCCAACACAAGAGTTCCTGGAGGCATTCCTGGTTTCAAGGTAGTGATAAACAGCAATTTCTATAGAATTTTGTGAGACCTGCTGATGTAACAGGTGACATTATGAGAAAATTACAGGCTGCAAAATATATGTTCTCATTTCTTGCCTTCTCTTTCTATACTTTCTGTGAAAAGTTTACCTGTCATTGTAATTGGAATTATTTTTAATTTTGTCACATTTGTCTCAACAACTTCATCTTCAAGGTAAATGTCAGCTGTTTAAGAAGGAGAAATTATACATGGATAGTAAAGTTTTTCATGCTTATAGGCAGATATATTTATTTTTTACAGTAGCTACCATTTTTGCAGTTCCTGTTGGCAGATAAGAAAGAATGTTGATATTTTCCTATAGATTCATTCTGAGTTATGAAACACTTTTATCAGCTGTTTTTATATTATGCCTCATAGCTATTTCTTGTTGTATTCTCATAATAGTTTCCCATAGAGTTATTGAAGTATTTCTCTTTCTGCATTCTTCTCCTGTTGCCAGACTTACAGGCAAAATAATTTTGTACTTCTGTTCTGTCTATACTCTTGGGATAATTGCAATCAGCAAATACAGTCTTCAGGTAGTACAAGTCTATTTGTATCCCCTATTTCTATCTTTTTAGGTGTTGTTTGTATGATCTTAATCACATTCAGTTCACAAATGTCGTCAGTAAATGCCTGCTGTCACGTTCATGTTCTTTGCTGTTTGGTGCCATGGGGGAGTCTCATGTCTGCAAATTCAGGCAGGCTCCTGGACAAAACAGACATTATAGAAACATCCAATGACAGCAGCAGTTGTTGCTGCTTCAAAATAATTCAAATGGAGTTGTGCTACCTCTTTAATTGTAGTCTCGCAGTCTTTCCAATTCTCAGCTGCTATGCTAGCTGCTGTGCAATTGTCTCCAAAATGAAATAATTTTATGTATTTAATCCTGCTTCTTGGAAACCTGGCTTTCCTGGCCTGAAAGAAAGGATGTTGGAAACTCAAGTTTGCCTCCTGCCTCCCTGAAAGGCTGGTGTCAGACCCACCTGCACTGCCTGGGTAGGAAGGAGGATGCCAGGGCAGGGAACAGGGGCACACAGAGGACATGCCCAGCTGCTGCCAGTGCCATTGTTCTGCATCTGCCAGATAAATCAGGCACCTGGTGTATAATCAGGCATGTGAGGCAATGTCTGCCCCTGTCTGTACCACCTGGGGGAAAAGGAAATGGTTTAAAGTGTGACAAAGCTGACTATTACTATTAACCCGTACTGCTATTCCTAGTGCTTTTGGATGAATAAGAGATTATATAAAGCAAGTATTTTTAAATTGCAATAAACATATTGAGAGGTATTTGGGATAATTAACTTGATATATTTTTAAGGTCTCCTTAAATAAAGAAAAGTGTGGCTGTGCCCTTTCACGCCGGGTGGGCGCAGGCCCCTGGCTGGCTCAGATCTGCACAGCGGCCAAAGCGTTTTTGGTCTGGGTATGCAAGCAGGTTATCTTTACCTGCTGGACTCGGCTTCTCAGCAGCAGCTGGTCCAAATGGTGTTGTGACTGCGGCGGTAGATAAAAGGATGGCGCTTGGCTAAGCAGGTTTAAAGATGGTTTATTCAGGCCCGAGCGGCGGGAGCTCTGCAGCTCGTCCAAACTGCCCAGCCAGACAGACCCTTTGAATTTCCCACCCCGAACTTATAAGCGGGGGAGGATTTTGGGGAGGTAACAACAGGATAGCAAATCAGGGAATTCAGGGGGATAACGGGGGGTGTCCACTTCTAAGCTTCTGACCACTGATAAAAGGGGAAAAGGAGATTTCCCCGGGCACCAACCTATCACTCAATGCCTCTCTGGGAATTTTCTGAGCCCAGGGAGGGGTCCCGAGGTGACAGACAGGATGCCCCAGAGCTGGGGGGAGAGGGGATTGACAAGGATAGGTGGGGGGTGGGATGATTGACATGAAACAACTTGTTATACAGAAGACTCAAACGGGAGGAACGGTTACAGAACTGGGGGCACAGTGGAATGAACCATAACATAAAACATCTTATAAAACTTGATAAAACCATTCTTGCACTGCCACAGAAAAGGGTAATTTTCTTCTTGTAATGCTGCACTTTAGCTCTTATTTGAAATAACACATCAGCACGGGGAAAGTAAAAGAAAGATATCTTTAAGATTCCTTCATGCTATACTATTTATAGTCAGTTGGGAGACTACACTTACATATTTATTCAGTTTTATTTATTTTTCTCTCCACACATATCTCCAAACCTTTGCAATGTTGGGAAAATGGGCTGAAAGTAACTTCTAGTTCTCAGACCTGTGTCATATCTGAATCTACCATTTTTCATGCAAGATCTCACAAAATTTCTTCCGTTTTGCCACATAAATATATGGAAACCAGATTAGAGGCATGTGGCTTCCTTCAATGATTTGCAAATGCAATTACCTTGCAGCAATAAATATCTGTCTGTATAGTACACAGGCAGAAAGCAAGATCATTCTGCCTAAATTTTTTTAAATACCTTGTTTAGGCTATGCTTTCTTGACTGTATAAGTTACAAAAATTAAATAAGAGAAAAAATATATCTTAAATTATTTTCAATTCTATTAATTCTTTGCAGATATTCCTAGAACATTCTTACAATGAGAAAGGAAATAATTAAAGTTGTTTGTAATAGAATTCTTGACATAGAAATACTTTAGCATATTAAGTATTTTTATTAATGGAATTTAGTGCTTCCTAAATAGTTTCCAGCTAAATAATAATATTACCTGATAAAAAATCTTTTTTGCTGCCCAGAAAAATTGTGGTCCTGTTTCATTTATGGACAGTGCCAATTTCTTATCAATACATTGATAAGAAAGAAGGAGAATTTTTGTTCTGTGGTTGTGATTTAAAGTACAATTTTTAAAAACTATCTTGAGGAGTGATTTTCTTTTCCATTCTCAGTTGTTGTGATATTGATGATTTATTAAAAGAATTTTCTACACCTAGATTTTTTGCAATTATTATATACATAATCTGCTTTATAATCACTTCCTTATACCTGTCTTATGATTTCAACTTGAGCCTAGCCTGGAAATTGCCATATTGGTGTGTTAAATTAAGAATTTCCTTTTACTTGTTTCCTTTCATGGAATACCATAAATATCCTAGTCCTATTCTATCCATCTTGATCCCCAAGCAATAAAAACCAGCTTAGTTAGACATTCCTAACATTACCCAAATATTTTCTTAACAGACTCCCCCACTTTATCACTTTTTACGATGAGTGCTATAACTCTTTCCTCACATGATTTAGGCCACATTTTTCAAATCTGTGAGTCTTACATTAGCCATATTGGTCTATGTGCTTAGAGCGGTTGTTTAAATATTGAGCCCCAGCCCAAATGTCTAAACACAGGCAGCTGCAATTTAATGTTAAGTTCAAAAATTACCCTTCTGTGGACTTGTCCTTGTAGGTAATTCAGAAATCAGTAGTAATTAAGTGGGCTATGCTAGAATTATGTATGCACCCTATCTGTCTCAGCAATGGAGGTAGGTTGGAGTTTCAAAATTTCACCTGCAAATTTGTTTTTATGCAGTTTAATTTGTGTTTAATGAATCTAATAGATGGTATAATGATAGGGAAAAGTCAGCATGTCTGGAAAACACATTTTAGTCTTCTAAATCATATTGTAGTGGAATTCTCAACATTTGAATGATTTATGGTTGTCTGTAACATGTGCACTGTTTTGAAATGCAAGCCACCAAGAAAGGAACTAAAGAAATAAAATATATTCCTTATGAAAACCATTTCACAAGTGGATTTATGTAAGCAACTTTCAAGAGAGATTCTAATTATCATTGTGCCTGCTACTTCTTACTATTATATTCAGTGTAGAGTTGTCTTTTATCCTCAAAAGAGTTAACATCTCTATTTTCTTAACAATAGAAACATCAACAGTATTATTTGTACATATTACGACACTGCAGTCCTTCCATATGCCTTGGGTGTCACTGTCTGTGTTTGTGCACCATCACATAACGAGGTGTGTTTTAGGAGTTAAAATCCCTCTTTTCCCTTCATTATGCATGTGGCATGCAATGCAATTTACTACATAACAGATGTCATAGCAAAATGTCCAGGCTCATGTCATGATCCATTCATTTGAAGACAAGATGTTGCTGCAAAGTAGAGCTTTTCCTAGGAAAATTTTTGTGTTTGCCTGAGCACTCCAGGTTTTATGCTGTACTGTGCAGAGTTGGATAGGCTACAAAATCAGGTATAAATAGATTTGTGCCGGGGCCTAGAACACAGATTAGAAATTTGATATCTGAGTATTCACCTACTACTTAGACTTTTTAAAGAATTATCCTATTTTGACATTGCAGTGCTTTTCTTTAAATTTTTATCTTTATTCAACACTTACATCTGTAGACTCATACATATATATATATATATATATATATATATATATATATATATAAAATACAGTTCAAAATTCAGGTATGCAGTTATTGGAACAACTTTGGGGATCTAAAAAAATGAGAGTTTGATGTTTAGACAGATTTGGGGAAATATTGTTATATGGCCTTTCTAAAGCTAGCAGAATTCATGTCAGGCAGTATTTTACGTAAGATTGTCACAAAACATGGTCTATCTTTAGGGGAAAAGGCACACAATAATAAGTTAGACATCAATGATGATTTTTCTGAGTGTAAGGAGATACATTTACAAATGAGGTAACTCGAATTTTAGAGTTCGAAATATGATAGTCATATGTATATAGCAAAATTTTAAAGGCTTTCTCTGGGCAATAATTATACAGGAATTATCCAGCACAGCTGTTGGATGCTCAGAATTTATGCCAATTGGAAATTCAAATGTATGCAACAAAAAGTCACCCATGTTAATATCACTTTTTCTGTTGTTGTTAGTTAGTTTTAGTTAGACTGAAATTATTTCTGTGCAGAGACTTAATAGAAAGATGTGTCTCATATGGGTATCTCCAAAGAGGATCATTCACCAGACTCCAGTGTCTTCACTGAGTGTCTGAAAACTGCATTGCAGTTTATGCCCTCAAGTGCATAACAAAGCTTTGCAAAAAGTTAAAATCTGAAAACTTTTTTTTCAAATTAATTTTTATTCTGATATTTAGAGAAATAGCCAGTAACTGAAATGAGTGGAAGTCCATAGTGAATTTATTCATTTAATATTGCCCTACTTCTTGCAAGGAACAATGCAAAACCACTAGAATTTCTCACTTGGAGTTGTTTGAAATACTCTCCTGAGAACACAGATTGTGATTTTCCATCTGCATTTGAGGATGCCTGATGGGAAATATTTTGCTTTTAATTGTGCTGTAAACTGCCATCTGCAATTGTCTCTAATAACAGGTTGTGGTGCCCACCAATAGAGTTTCAATGACAATGGGTCCAAATTCTACAAAAAATCTTGCTTATCAGATATGGTTCCAATTATGCAGATGTTATCAATATCAATAAAGATTTTCAATAGTATTCTTCAGAAAATAACTGGAATGATGCTCAGTGCAGAATTTTCACACTGTGTATGTGGCATTATCTAGAAAGACCTTTTTATATCAGTATTATTGATCTACTGAACCTCCAAATTCCTTTGTGAAAAATTGCTATCCTCTTTCAGTAGTTTTGATGCTGTATTCAAGACAGTTTAGGAGGATACCTTGAGGGCCTGTTTTTTTCAGCATTTGTATTATAATATTTCCAAGTAGGTTCCTGACATTCTCACGCCATGATTTTCTACTTTGCTTTATCTGTACTTAAGATAAAGCATGTCCAGGGAATGTGACAATAATCAAAATCTGCTGATAACACAGGAGGAAAAAATTATACCTTCTCCCTTTCCCCATTCAAGCTGTAGTGGAGATTTTAAGCACAGACAATAAAGAAATAAATTTCAGCCTTGTGGGAAGCTCCAGTCTGCAATGTTGCCCTTCACTGTGCACCATGAGGTAGCATAAAGATGCAGAATTTCCCAGTAGCATAAGGTGATTTTCTTTGGAAAGGAGGGGAAATGGGTGCATGGGGCAGGTGCAGAGGTGTCAGGAGCCTGGCCAGAGGCTAGATGGTGGGCAGTAACTGGTGCCCTGTGCCCAGGGACTGAGCAGACCTGCAGTGCCAACCAGCTCACCCAAAGGCCATGGAAGGGCAACAGGAGTAAGTGTTTCAATGCCACCAAACTGTTTGGGGTTTTTTAACTGGGGAGAACCTAAGCAGAACTTATTGCTCAAAGCATTATTTCCATACCCACTTTAGAATTACATCTGAGGCAATCCTTGAAAAACATTAATGTCCTTAGTTCTAGAGTATTCAAAAAGGGGTTTCTTCTCTGCTAGTTGACTTTTTCTGTTAAAGATTTGATGGTTTACTGCAAAAATAAACTACAAGTTCTCAATCTTCATTAGTATTTGCAGCCCTGATTTTAGCAACCTCTCCTAATCATGCACATAAATCAATTCTTTTAAGTGGTGTCTAATACTAATGCTGAAAGAATACTTCATCCTTTAATAGTTACAAATAGATAGGCTAAATAAGGTGATAGACTTTTTAAAAAAAGATTGTTTGGGTGTTTTTTTGTGATACAAAAATTTATGTCCCTTCAGGCTGTGCTCCTATTTATTCTGTGTCTATCAGGAAAGAAGTATTAGTGCAGATGGAGTCATATGTCTGCATATGTCCATTTGTGGCATTCTTGAATGAAGCTAGATGGCCAAAATACATTTAGAATTTAATTTAGTTCACCAGACAACATGAACAAAATTTGGAAGGTTTTTGTTACCTTTTTATGAACTAACTTTGACTGTAGTTTAAATGGAATAATTTCAAATAGCAGTTCATATGTTGGGGTTAGTTTCTTCATAATGGTAACTCCCAACCTTCTGGTAAAAAAGCACTTTTCTTTTACTTGAATAGAAGACAATGTGTAAAAGAAGACAATCTAGTCTAAAAACAAATTTAAAAAATATCATATTGATCAAAAGGGATCTATTTATACTATATTTTAGTCTTAATATCTTTTATTAATGGAAAACTCTTTTTTGGTGTAAAATCTTGGTGACACATGACGACCTTTGTCTTTAGCTTCAGGTTTTTGCCAAAGAAGAACCGGGGTTGTGAGTAAGAAAAACACTGGAGAAGAATAGTGCACTGATTTTGATTTTATAAAAAATTTACTCTAAAGCAGCATTGCAAAGCTGTGCTAAACGTTGTTACCAGACAATGGAATGTAGGTAGAAAGTAATTTTCCTCATCAGGTACCTCCTACGTGCCTTTTGCAGCACAAATTAAATATCAGAATTTCAGAACTAGAATATTTTAGAAGTATTTTTTTGGCTTTCACATATTATTTTTTACTCTCAGCTACCCATCACTTCAGGCTATCTGTCACACTATTGGTGTATCTTCTTTTAAAACAGGAAAATTGCAAAAGCAGCATATGAGAGCACACCCAGATGTATAACATACATTTGTAATCTGATGGAACATCATTCAACTGCATATGCAGGACTGCTGTGTTAAAAGGATGATGTATTGAGAGATGATTCATTCTTATTTACAAATACTGATTCTTAACGGATTTTATACTGCAGGCATGTAGACAGTGCTTCTGATTTTGAGGCCTCTGTTGCCTTTAATTTTTCTGGCAGCTGCTGCCATTTCAGTAACTGTGGGACAATTCCTTAGTTTGTTTCTCTACTCCTGGGCACAGGCTCTGCAGTACGATGATTTGCAAGCTCAGGGGTGAAGAGATGCACAGTGCAGCAGCACTGAGCTGCCTTTGGTGAACAACTTGACAAGGTGGAGAAGGGTCTTTGAAGACTCAGTAACTGTAGATGTCTGTCCTCCTTGGAGCTGTATTACGCACCTCCAAGAGTCCCACATGCCTGTCAAAGGCTGTTTGGGAAGGGAATTTTCCTATGAAATAGGATAATTCACCATTATCCTATGAAAACTGTGAAGTTATGGTGTAGCAGGGGTGTGAGTGCATGACAGTGAGGAGGATGCAGAAGTGTGTCCGAGTGAAAGAATTACAGTAATGAACTTTATGGCTACATAATCCTTTCTCTGTGTGGATTTAGTATCCTCACCAGAGAGTTCCCACCTGTAGACCCTGTTTTTCACCTTTTCTCACCTATAGACCCTATTTTTTGCCTTTTCCCCTCCTGCTTCCACAGACATTCATAGTCTGTGCCAGACATGGAAATGTGAGCATTTTCTGATTACTGTCTGACGGCAGGCAGCAGCACACAGCAAACACAGCATTACATGTTTGTGAAATGAAAACACACTGTTCTTTTGTGTATGATAGATAATTAAGTTTTAACCCAAAGAGTGGAACAATTCCTAACTCCTCAATTTCCCATATCAAATGAATATTAAATTTCTAATTTACCACATAGTTCTTTTGGAAAAAATGGGCATATTTTTAAATTAACTATTTAAAAAAACTTACTGCATTTTAGCCCTTTTAAAATCAGATTGCATACTTCAGAAAACCATATTTTCTTTAGAAAATTAATATGCAATAAAAAAGCCTGCTAAGGTTCTTCCTTTGTAAGTTTACACTAGGACTGAATGTGATATTATATGATCATTTTACTTACCAAGTTGGTTAAGTTCCCACTGTCTTGGATGGCCTATTTTTTGTTTGTTTGGTTGGTTGGTTGGTTGGTTGGTTGTTTTTTGTTTTTCTGTTAGTCAAGAGTACAAGACCCTGCATGCCAGGGAACTATTTATACCACAAGCTGAAAAAAAAAATTAAAAATAAAAATATTTTTTAAAAAATTACAAAGGAAGCTGAAGCTTTGCTTCTAAAACAAGGCTAAGTCAGTGGATTATCAATAGCATGGAATATATGGCAATTATGGCATCTGAATGTGTGGAGGTTTGTTTCACTTTGTTTATTTTCATTTCTATTTTTGTCAATCTTGTTTTTAATGGAATATTATACTGTTGTTCCTTGTACTAGATATTTTCAGTACAGTTAGTACAGTACAGTTCAGTAAAGATAGTTATTCTATACAATCTACATCAAATAAATATATTCAGGGTGGGTTTTTTTCATTGAAAAAATACAAAGCTGTTCCTCTGTAAAACTCACAAATTTATGTGTGTGAGGGAAGAAAAGAAAAACATCTCTGCAAGATCCTTCTGGTTCCCTGAAGAGCCAACTTATTCAGAAATACATAAATGAGAGAAACACTGTAGAGTTGCAGAAATATTATGGTTTTGAAAATAGTTAGGCATTGCTACTTCCTGTATTAATAATGACATGTTGATTTTAAACTCATGTTTTTGTGTTTGTGCATTTGTATAAAAATGCAGACACAGAAAATATATACATATACATATATAGGTATATTACAAAATATTTCACATTTGAGTAGAATACACAATAAATTACTATGTGGCATGTAATACAAGAATGTGTTGTTCATGAAGTCATAAATCCCTATCCCATTTCTCCTGCACCATCAAAGAGAATGATGTGACAGTATTGGACAAAATCTCTGTATTTGCAGTCCATTTGTTTCTCATGAATGAAAAAATCCCCATACACTGCCAAATGCCAAGAAAACCCACATTAAAAAAGTCTAACAAGCAAAAACTCCAGATAACAAACAAACCCTAGATCGGAGTGAATTTCTTTTCCTTATGATTGCAGTTTTCTAGCTGATGCAGATATCATGCTTCCCAAGCTGTCCCTATTGGGTAGAGTCCCTTCTCTCTGTATCACAGGTTCCATAAGCTGTAGTTTAGATGTAGACTGAAAATTACACCAGTGAGATTTTCAGTTGTTTAACTCCAGTGTAATTGGGTATTATCATAAGTGTCAAGATCATAGTGTATCTTCATCTATCCAGCCATGAGTTTGGCTCTCTCTCTCTCTGTCTCTCTCTCTCGCTCATACAGTATTCACAGGTCCTCTGTGGTTTTGTTTGTGTCTGCATGTGGGTATATGCAGACATATGAATAGTAGTCTCCACAAATTACATGTTAATGTAAGCACAAGATAATTTCTATAATAGGAAATTTATGTTTTAACAATAAAAAGGATATCCATTTACATGAAAAGAAACTAGGAAGCTATTGACATGTAGGAGGAAAGGTCTGTGAAACAATAAATGAGAAAATTTTCTTTTGAAAAGTGAGAAGGATATTTAGTTCCTTAAAACAAATAAAGAGGGTGAATGTATGTTTTGCTTTAACCCAGTCTGTTTAATCTTTTGTTGAGATGCTCCCAGATGATGAGCTTGATAGAGTAAATACATCAAACTTTCAAACATTTCTGCTCACTTCCTAGTAATAAACACTTTGTCAAAGGGTAGGGGTTTCCTAGCCTTGTAGTAACAGAGAAAAACATCTCATTATTTGTCTCTCTTTTTCCTTTTCCCTTTTTCTTTTTTCTTTTTTTTCTTCTGTCCTTTGTCTTTTTCTACTTCCATTTAATTTTCTTTTTCTTTCTCTGTCTTTTGTTCCTGTAAATCTGCTGTCCAACACAGATACTGACAATACGTTAGGTGCTTTTGGGGAGCAACTTGTCATCTGATGATGATTTTATTCCTTAAAGGGGTAAAGAGAGAAACTTATAGTATAAAAATAATAAATCTCTCTAAAACCTAGACCCTCCCCCCCAATATTTTTATTCTCTTAACTTCCATTATGATTTCAGCTAAAAAAAATCTCACCCAAAACAAAGAAAATAAATCTTCAACAAATAAAATTACCCCAAACCCTGTTAAACCCCCAAACTTAAGCATATTTTGATAATGCATATTTAATTCAGAAAACACTGAATTCAGCTTTAGTCATTATCTAACCTTTTTTCTACAGTTATCTGACTGACAATCTGACAATATCTGCTTGATCTCCTACATGTAGTAGTCATATTCAATTCATTGAGTGGAGAATCATACTGAACAATGATTTGGGAAAATAGGAAATGGCTTGAAAGCCATGTGTTGAAGAAAAATAAAAAGAGGGGAAATACTCATGAACAGCTGAAATACTGATTTCTCATATTTCAGGTAGAAAGAGACATATCTTGATTATCACTGCCTTTTTTTTTTTTTTTTTTTTTTACCTTTTTCTCCATTTCATTCTGGAATTACCTCCACTCACCTGATTTTCTCCTATTAAATAGCATACAAGAGAAATGGTAACTAAAAGCATGAAGAGAAGAGGCAGGAACAGGATAAGTGATTAAAAACATGGAGAAAAATGAAGGACAGTTCTGCTATATATTTTCACGTATGATGGAAAATCTGCTCGTAAAGATTCAGAAAGAGCTTTTTTCTGAAAAGAGAGTTCTACTGAAAATCCTGCAGCTAGCCATACACTGACAGAATGCAACAGACAGATCTGTGAGGCTGTAATGCGATAAGGCAATCTTAACTGACCACCATCTGTCTTCTTATGAACATTTTTGAGCTCATAATTCATCTGTTTGAATATCAGAATGCTCCATGCAGAGCAGAGTTTGTTAATGTGGGTTTCCCTCTGTTGCACAGTTGGGAAGGTATTTATGATTGCTAAGTCTTATATAAGCAATTGACTGCAAGTTGTGAACAAAATCTTGTATGCAAAATGATGGATTGGGAAAATGTGCCTAAAAATTAATGACAAAGCAGTGTGAAATGCGGTACATTCAGGTTAATATGTCCATTAATGTTTTCTGGCCTATGAACTTTGCTTGATTCAATATGAAAATACTGCGTTGTTCTTAAGATGATTGCTGAATGTGGGCAAATCTATTTAGAATTCCATCCAAGCACTTTTAAAACATACAAATGGGTTGTAGATATGGTT
The DNA here is from genome assembly GCA_037837765.1 of Delichon dasypus. Classification (NCBI taxonomy): domain Eukaryota; kingdom Metazoa; phylum Chordata; class Aves; order Passeriformes; family Hirundinidae; genus Delichon; species Delichon dasypus. The sequence continues at coordinate 43,087,081 of JBBAXF010000004.1, read as the reverse complement.
CAGCAAAGGTTTCAAATGCCATGAGGTCTAATGTAATTGCCTTGCAGCCAGAACTCTAAACTTAGTCTTCTAAAGGGATCTGATACTTGCTCATCTAGGAAAAAAAAATGAAAGTAATAGATATAGTAATAGTCATAGTCATAGTCGTAGTCACAGTCATAGCAGTTGCTAGGTTGCCTCTAGAACATCATGACCTGCAGCTTTACTTGATTTGGAGACTGAATGGTAGCCATGACCTCACTAAGGGGGAAAATCCACAGAGGTGCCCTAGGGTGACTGTGTATCCCCAATCGTCTATTGGGTGCAAAGAGGAGGGAAGTGCGGTTTGTTTTTCCCCAGGAAAACTCTGCTCCTCAGAGTGACCTTGAAGCGGGAGAGTTGGAACACGGCAAGACGAAAGAAGCTCTGTTTTTTCTTTTTTTTTTTTTTTTTCCCCGGGAGTGAGTGAGTTAGTCTATAATTGGTTAGTCTGTCTTTGGGATGCTGCAGGCGAGGCTACAATTCTGGATGGCTGTTCTGGTTTCAGGCAGATTTTGGGAAAAACCCAACACACGCCAGAATTGCAGCTGTAGGAACACGTCAACAGAAACTAGAGGATAAGATAGATGAGATCATAAGAAACACAGGGAAGAGATTAGAGAGGACCTTCTCCAAATCTCAGCAGTACAGATCAGAGGTTCTTGTACCCAATGTAGACGCTCCCTGGCTAGGGAGAGAGGATACACTCCATGCGCGGAGCTGTGGTTCTTCCTGCAGGACTGTGGAGAAAATATGAACACATGGGATGGAAAATCTACGGCTGCCCTGGCACAACGGGTGCGTGAATTGAAGGAAGTCAAGACTCAAAGAGGGAGTTCCACCAAAAGGGAAGTGGCTCCAGTTGCCCGTAGCCGAACTGCCAGGTATGATGATGATGACATGTCCGACCCCCTTGAAGGAACCTCTAAGACATATGCTCAAAGAAGGATAACCAGGTTTAGAGGGACCCTGCCTCTAGCCAGGTAGAGACTAGGGAAAACCACGTGTTTTGGACAGTGTGGATTCATTGGCCTGGCACATCTGAACCACAGGACACTGAGGCCTTGGTTGATACTGGTGCACAGCGCACATTAATGCCATCAAGACATGTAGGGGCAGAATCTGTCTCTATTGCTGGCGTGACAGGGGGAGCACAAGATTTTACTTTGGTGGAAGCAGAAGTGAGCCTGACTGGAAATGAGTGGAAGAAACACCCTATTGTGACCTGGTTGGTCAACACCCAAGGCTCCAGCAACCAAGCAGGCCCTGCCCAGGCTGAACCTCTGCATACAATAGATGGTGATTAAGTCCCAGTGGTGCATGTCAGAGGTCTGTTAGGGAAGACAGTGTGGATCAAGTCTGCCTCAAGTACAGAAAAACCCATTTGTGGGGTTGTCTTTGCTCAGGGACCAGGTTGCACATGGTGGATAATGCAGAAAGATGGAACAACACGATGTGTACCTCAGGGAGATCTGATTGTTGGGTGAGAATCATTTGTAAACATCACTGTCTGCTGGATGCTATTGCCATTGTCTGTACATTAAACTACGCAGAATGAAATAGAAGGAAATGTGTAAGTGAGAGGGTATGTGTTAAGTGTTGAAGGTATGAGCAAGTTTTGAAGGTATGAGTAAGTGAGAGAGGAGTCATGCTGCCCTGCAGCCTGGGGCCTGGATTCAGTGGCTCAGTGTGGAACATGACAGGAGCATGTTCCACACTTTTTTTTTTTTTTTTTTTTTTTTTTTTTTTTTTTTTTTTTTTTTTTTTTTTTTTTTTTTTTTTTGTGGGGAGAATGGATGGAAGTTTTGTGTGGATAAATACATGATGTGGAATATACATTGGTTTTGTCTGTAAGTCGAAGATATGGGGATAAGGGGTGCAATGTCCTAGGGTGACTGTGTATCCCCTAATCGTCTATTGGGTGCAAAGAGGAGGGGAAGCGCGGTTTGTTTTTCCCCAGGAAAACTCTGCTTCTCAGAGTGACCTTGAAGCAGGGGAGTTGGAACACGGCAAGACGAAAGAAGCTCTGTTTTTTCATTTCTTTTTTTTTTTTTTTTTCCCTGGGAGTGAGTGAGTTAGTTTTAGTGCTAGCATAGTTAGACCCTGTAGAATAGCTGAAGCTTTTTTCCCTTTTTTTCCCCTTTTTTTGCCCTCTCCTCGGAACTGTTCCAACCTCTCCGGACTAAGGACCTGAGGGAAGCACTGGGGGCCTCCACAGGGGACCCACCCCACCAAGACCAGCCCTGCACAGCTCCTTTCCTCCCGGTGCCAGTGGAGACGGAGCAGTGGAGCACAGTGACTATCTTCAAGAGGAGACCTTCTCTTATTAAGTTTGTTATCCCTCTAAGCGGCACGAAGCTCTTGTCATCGGGTATTTTGCTGGGATTGCTTTGCCTGTTTAATAAACAGGTTTTTTCCACTTCTCTCTGAGGAAGTCTTTTCCTGAACTGGCTGGGGGAGGGGGGTCGTCCCGTGGGAGGGTTTCTCCCAAAATCTGCCTGAAACCAGAACAAGAGGGCACAAACTAGCTGTGCTGCCAGTACATGGCTTGGAGGGTCTGTGTCTAAATTGCCTTCCAGATACATTTGTCACAATAAGAAACAGTGCTGCTGAATCTCCACTAGCACAAGTGACAAGGGGTGGGAGGAAGAGCTCCATAAATGTCCCAGAGGTACCTAATACTCTCCATCCTTGCTCTGAAACAGTTTGGGTTTAATATCAGGTCACAGAAGCATGGGCACCTTCACATAGTTGGAAAAGAGGAAAGTGAGATGAAAAATGGTCAACTGTATAATTTTTGCTTTCACAAATGTTTTTTGGAGGAAAAAGAATGAAGTTGATGAAATTTCCATTTCAATTTGTAATTCTGCTTAAGCAGCAAATACTGAGATAATTTTATTTTCTTTTTCTGAACTCAGAGAAAATTAACAAAGATATTAAAATTGAGTTGAAGATCAGGTTGGGTGCCTTAGATTGTTTTATCGTCTATGTTATGTTTTATTGATGTATAATGGTGGTGAATTGATTTGGGGTGGTTACCAGATGACCCCACCCAGCTGTTTTTTCCACCCCCCCTCAACAGTGGGACACGGGAGAGACAGTAAGATGGAAAAGTTTGTGTGTAAGGACAGGGAGATCATTCACCAGTTAATGTCATAGGCAAACTGTGCTACACTTGGAGAAAATTAATTTAATTTATCATTGATTAAAGGAGCTTTAGATGGTAAAAAAAAAAAAAAAAAAAAAAAAAAAAAAAGGGGGGGGGGGGGAGATAGGGAATGGTATGTGGGGCAAGGGGGCTGTAGTCCATCCATGACAGATCATCTCTAGTCCCTCTTTGCCTCACATTGTTTCTCTGCTCCAGTGTGGGTACTCTCCATGGACTGGAGAGTCTCCATCTCTCCCTGGAGCACCTCCTCTCCTCCTTTATTCTCTGACCTTAGTGTCTGCAGTGCTGTTTCTCGCACCTGTTTGGCACCCCCCCAGGTGCATTTTTTCCCCTGTCCTAAATGCACTTTCCCAGAGACAGCATCACCTTGGCTGTGAGGCTCAGCCATGCCCTGTGATGAGTCAGCTGGAGCTGCTGGAATTATCTGGGTCCAGATCAGGGCAGCCCCAGCCTCTTTCATAAAGGTGCATTTGCAGTCACTTCACCTGCACCCAGCAGAATAATGCACATCAAGTTTACATTGAAATTTGCTGGCCCTGGACTATAAGTATTGTTTGACATGCCCTGAATTAATAACAGCGATCAAGCCCCCCCCCCCCCCCCCCCCCCCAAAAAAAAAAAAAAACAAAAACAAAAAAACAAAAAAACCCACCAAAACACAACCTGATGAAATAGCTTTGCTCATGGATAAAGAAAATTGCTTTCTGAGGAGTGAACAGACGAGATTTTTTTCAAATCATATGTAGGCATCTCTGCAGAAGTGCAAGCCTTTTTTCACTGAGTAGAGACAGATTGTGCTGAGATACTGAAGAGGCATGAAGTAACTCTAAGAAAAACTTCAGCTGCAAAGGATGATGCACTTTGCTGCTTTTACAGAGCAAGCATGAAGTATTTGAATTCAGTCTTAATAATGGGAAAGACAATGAATTCTTTGAAAAATACTATTTTCAGTGAAAAGTGACTGAAAGACTGGAATTTCATGCTACTTGGAATGTTGGTGTACCCATAAAAGTTAAGGTAAAAAAAGTCAGTTACGACTCTGAGCATATTCAGCAGTGGATCAGGAAGAAATCTGTTGTTACACCTAGCAGGGGTCACTCTGGCTAGCTCCAGACCCCGTGCAACGGCAGGAGTGGGGAACAGCGCTCCCTTGGTAAAATCTCAGGAGACGCTGAACCTTAGGAGCTAAGGCTACAAGTTCCTGCTTCCTTGGTGCTGACTGGGACAGAGGCAAAGGATGAGAGGAGATTTTCTCTCGGGATAAATACACAAGGTTTACTGCTAGAAGGAATCCAGGGGCTAAAAGCCCCAAATTTAGGAGTGCAGGGGATTATAAACCAAGGAGGGGTGTGGTAGGGGTGAATACAAACCAACAACCAATGGGGTACAATCACGGGAGGAGGACACAGCTTGGGAACCAATATATTCATAGGGTAGGAGAGACTGTATTCTTGAGTCCAATAGAGCCTCAAAGAAGAGTAGATAAACAGGGAATATTTTGGATAGAGGGGGAGGGATTACAGTGCTGGATAGGGAGGATTTGGGAGTGGTGGGCAGATGACAGGCAGGGAAGATGCTGGAAACGAAGGAGGGGTATGTGCTTATAAGGGAGCAAAGGGGAGGATACAAACTCAGGGGGTAAACCATCAGTGTAAGGAACATGGGGGAAACAGAACAAACCAATTAATAAAATACAACAGAAATCAGTTATGTTGCATATTACTGCTTGCTAGCAAACCAGAGATTTTCTAAGACTAATTGTTTTTGGTTTTTTTTTAGTGACAAAACCAGGAAATTTACAAGTAAGATCAGCATTTTGGTTTAGATTCTTAGTTCTATCTTGCTGTTCTACATATGTAAGAAGGGAAGTAGTTGCACTCTTTTCAATGACATACCCAAATGAGTATTTTTTGCAAACTGAGTTGATGGTCACATGTTCATTGTATTCTTTCCGGCCATATCTTTATCCCTTTTGACACTGCAGGTTTTTTTATAATGGAGTAGACTGCATGCCAGATTAGCATTTTACAATCTTTGACTCATATCCTGCTTCAGCTGCTGCCATTGGCAAAATGTTTGTTGAATGAAATGAGACTAGTATCTGATTTTTTTTTTCCCCATTTGATTTGTGAATATTATGTCCTTTACAGATTCCTTTTCTTTAAAGTCTCTGCTAGAGCAAGTTAGGGGTAGGAAATTACAGAAAGAGTGGTTCCCTGCTCTTAGAAGACCAGCTCCCAGCTCCACAGGGTACACAAGTAAATGAAACCATTCATATATTGTGGTTCCTCTTTTCATCAGCTCACAGTTCCTTGTGAGTCCATGCATTTTGATGGCAGAGTTTACATCAAAAGCATTCCAGTGCAGTTGAGCTTTTGAACTATTTCCCTGCTGCTGTGCACATTTTAAAATGGAGCCATAGAAAATAAAAGTGTAGGAGTGTTTGGCTTTTAAAAATATCTCTAACAAAGAGTTTTGCACATAATTTCAGGAATCCTTTATGTGGAGTGTCAAATGCTTCATTCTCTGTCACATATATCGCCTATTGTCATTAAATAAAAACAAACAAACAAACAAACAAAACAAAACAAAACAACAAAAAAACCCCTCAAACCACTACACTGAAGTGATATTTCTGAAACAAAGAATCATACATGAATAGAAATGTATGGTTTGTATAATTCAAAGTGCATTTTACATATTCCCCTTCATGGATGATTTGTAGAAGCTGTCATACATCAGGTATCAGTCAAATGATATGCAAATATCAAAGTAATAAAACAGACCTTGGCTTGGCTTGTAGTTTATACCAGGATTTTTCCTTTTTTCTCCTTGGGAAAGAAATTGCCCTCTTGCTCCTTCTGGGAATTATAATGCATGGATGCAGCAGAACTGGCAGAATTACTATTGTAATTTCTACTGGAATTACTTATGTAATCCCTATTACCTTGTATTTGCTGGTAGTGCTCACAATGTATCAGGTACTGTGTAACATAAAGGTACTTTTTCCACCCAGCCTAAAATATGAACACTGGGTAAACATAGAATTAAAAGGAAAATGCCTATGTAATGACACAATAATTTTACATCTTGTCAATTTATGTATATGTTTTCATGGGGCTTTGACTTTATATTTATGTAGAAGGATAGGTGTGCAGATCAATACACATAATCAAAATTTATTTTTATGCCTATTCCTGTAGGTAGCTCTTCATAGCTTTGAGAGATTAATGTCTTACAGAAGTTGCTCCACAAATGTTCAAAACAAAAGTAGTTCATTTGTTGAACCACAAATATCGTATACCAGCCCTAAAAGATGGAAAACAAGAGAGGAGTGGATTTTCAGACTTTAAATTTTTGGCAGAGCTACTTTTCCATAAACTCAGAGATGGTGCAAAAACAATTGGCCATTGCTACTTACAGGCATTGATTGTTGGGAAATTGTTGGGAAATGCATATTTAAATAGCTCATCTGAAGCTCCACTTCAGATTAAGTCATCAGCAGTAGCAAAGCTAGCAACGTGTGATGTGAAATATTCCACATGCTAGACTGAAATAATCACAATTGAAATCCATTACATAATCAGAGCTGCTTTGGCTGGGGCTGACTGACAATGCTTACTATTCAGTTAAGAAGCATGTTATTGGGCTCAGATGGTGATGCAAATCTCAAAGAAAGCTTAATTTGTTTGACCTTTGTAACCTACCAGCTTTGATTTTATTTGAAACTGTGCCTAATGCATTTTATGTAACCAAGGAACACATTATTTCATCATATGAAGGAGATTTCCAGTTGCTGCTCCAAAACCCTACTTAAGTTTTGTTAGCATAATGATTTATTAATAATAATAAAAAGAAGGAAACAGGCTTAGAAAACCTTTAACCTTCATTTAATCTTTTTTTTTATTTGCTAACCCAAACAGGAACTAATCATTTGTGCAAAGGATTAACAGACACAGGAGACCAGATTATACATTTTTAAGCTCTGCTTTTGAGTCTTGAGGGAATCCTATCGTGTGGAATTGGATTAACCTTTCTGACACTTTTTATAATAACCTAAAAGCTAGAGTATAAGACTTATTCCCCTGGCAATAAGCATGGTTGCTTTGCCTGCTGTGTAGAGTCTATATTTGTCTGTGTCAAGATGTATGTTACCAACCACAAAGTGAACAATGAGGAATATTCAGACTTTGCAGTGAGTATTCTTCCTGTCTTTATAAATTAGTCACAGTATTTGTAAAGGATATCCAGGTACCAAAAGATGTTGGTAGTAACAATATTGATAGGATTTGAGAGATCTCTCGTGCTTTGACAATGAACTTTGTTTAATCAGCTTTGTGACTGACCTATCTGAGTGAATATGGTTGCTAGTGAACTTCATTCTTTCTCTTGTGGGTCCAGATTTCTTAACTTTTCCTCAAAGCAAATGGCACTCACTGGAGTTCATCTGGAACTCACTTTTCAAATATATTCCTGTTCCATTTCAAAAGGTCAAGATATTTCAGAGTAGTTACATGTATGCATCTGTGATGCATCTGAAGTTTGGGACATGAGTTTACAAAGGCTGTGTGAAAAGTTACACTCTTGTTATGGTATCTTCATCCATTAAATCAATAGAACAAAGAGGGACAGAATTAAGATTGAAAATTGCATTCCCCAGTGCATCCAGATTTTACTAGAGTAACTAAAACTGCTGTATATCAAATTTACCGCAGGCATACAATTTCCTTTTCCTTCTGGAAATCTTATTTGGGTTAAAAAAAAAAGCAAAAAGGGGGAATTACAGTGTTCCTGAAGCCGGGACAAATTTGGCATAGCTTTCATGCCTGTCACCATCAAGCTTTGAGTGTAATCTATCTTGTCCTGAGTCGGAGATATCAAAAAGGCTTGCAAGTAAGCTGCTTATGCTCGGATTGGCTGAGACCACAATTTTCCATCCCTCTCTGTCATAGAGGGGTGCAAAGAGTTTAGAACATAACCCTATTCTCATTGAGTATTCACCTTCAATTTAAATTGATTTGAATAGTTTGCATTTTTAAGCTCCTATTTAAAAGAAAAACAATCCTGAAGGAAAAGAAAAAAAAAAAAAAAGGAGTTTGTAACTGTGCATAATTGTAGTATATTAATATATTTACATGGTCAAAAAATTCTGATGGGAATCCTGCACAGAGCAGTACTGTAAATTTTCAAGCAGATTTTTCATATTTAGAGTGTAATTTTTGCTCATGCATGACCACTATAGAAAAGTTAAGCTCAGCTCTCTCGTTAGATCATCCTAGGCATTAATGAAGTAGAAAGCAGAAATATAAATATTTGCCTCAGGGATGGAAAGAGGTCCATATGCTATTTCTCACTGTTTTCCTCTACCATTCATTTGCAATTTGTTTTTCATATTTTCTTAGTCTTTTGGTCTTCTCTCTATCTCAGACACAGTTAAGTTTTGTGGGGGCTTTTGTAAAAATACTGTCTATAAATGCCCCTTGCATGATCACTAATCTGATTTTTGGGGATAGTCAAAAGCTTTGAAATTATTATAGCATCAAATGCTAAAGATTTTCCCCCTTCCAGTTCATCTCACCCACAAGTTGTCTGTGTCAGGACTTGACCTAACAGGTAGAAAAAGTCCTAGTAAAGGTCTGGATATTATGCATTTATTTTTTCTTGTCACTGTGAAGCTTTCTATTACATTTATTTATTACTCAATTAACATATTTTCTAGGTTTTTCACACAATTTCTAATTTTTTTCCCAATTTTTTGGTGTGTGGCATTTTTTCTTGTGTTTGTTAAAGATTCTGTTTCTCAGAAGTGAATGAAAAAATGATAGAAAAAGAGCTGTAGACTTTCATAACAGTGAAACTAATATTTCAAACTATTTTCAGAAGGCTCTAATGGTGAAGATAAAGGAAATGATTACATAGGAATCACTGACAATTAACTAGGTAATGCCTAAAATAATTTTTCCTAAGTGTCTCAATATAAGCAGAACCATTCCCAATGTATGTTCCAATAAATGCATCTGAAGGAGCTTTATGCTCCCTTACTGACATTTTATAAATCCACAATTCATAGAGAAATTTAAAATCTCTCTTTACCCAAAAATAGCATTTGGCTCTCTGTGATATGAAGAAATGCATTAAGATGACAGAAGCCTGTTTTTCAGTTTACTTCTGTGTGCCATTAATTGCACAGCGTCTGGTACAAGGCTGCAATATTAGCCCTAGCAAACCATTCTCATTGAGGCAGACATTTCAAATGACATTTTACAGAATCTCCCACTGCACTTACTAAACTTGGCTAAAAATATGCTTAGTGTATTATGTTTCTTTGTGCATAGGAACAAGAAAAACATTTTCATTTTATTGAATTCTGAAAGAAAGACTACTTTCTTCTGTCAGAAAGGAGGTAAAAAATGTAGTTAGATTGACATCTTAATGGATAAATTAACTTAAATTAACAGCTCCACCATACCTTCCATATAGTGACAGTATCAAGATAAACCAAAGCATTTGCTTCCAAAAGGAGATTCTATCTTCAGATTGCTCTTGAAGTGACAAAGAAATATGTAAAAGAAAGGTCTGATAAGAACAGCAAGGTCCTAATAAAAGTGTTGCATAATGTTATATGCACAAGTTCTAAGTTCAGGGAGCTTTATTTATAAAATATTTATGAAGAAATGAAAGAAGAAAAAGCACTAGCAGCTTCCAAGGGGAGTTTATGCAGGCAGAACTCCCACTGTTTTCAGTGGGGATTTTCCCTGCTTGTGGCCTTATCTAATAGCCATTGATATTAATGGAGTAATTCCTTTGATTTTAATGGGCTTTGGACCATGGATTTTGGTTCTAATAGGACCTAGGCTTTGGAAATAGTCATACATGTTTTATATAGGAATAAATATTCAGCCAAATTTATTTATTGATTTATTTTCATATATCGGTCTTCACAAGAGCTGCCTATGTTTAAGCACACTGTTAGGTAAGCAAAATAACTTTCTCCCTCCATCTCTTGTCGATTCTTGGAAAATACAAAAACAACACACATTATCGTTTTGTAGGCATCTCTTTCTGGAAACCTTTTCTGCTAATTTTCTCTGATTCACTAAAGTTTATATAGAGCTAACTGTAGCAGAGTTCAGTGTGATTTACTATAGCTTTAATGAATTAGAGGTGCATCAAAAAGCTCTCCTGATCTGTTAGATAGTCTATTGAGTACTGATTTATAAAGATTTTCATTACCTTCTCAACTAATCCACTAAGTTGACTATCCATTTCAAGCAGAATCCAGGTGGATTTCATTCTGTAACAAAGCAATTCTGAACACACCAAAGCATTCAAATACTGTATTAGCTTTTGCCGGAAGAGAAATTAAAGCTAAAGTGAGTTCTCCCAGCCCAACGCCAAAAATGGATGGAATTAGTAAAAATCCCACACCAATACTTTGTAGAAATGAAATATTTTAGGGGTTTTGTTTTGGCTGGGGAGTTTAGAAAAGTTTTAAATGTTTCATACTAATTTGAAATATTTGACTGCATCATCAGCTTTCCTGAGTTAGCCATGAGTAGTGTTTCATGAATATATGGATATCTGACACATTGAAGATTGCTGAAAAATAAAGTAACTTTGACATGTGCAAAGGCCTTCTGCAAGAGTCCATATGACTAGTCTGCATATGCTGCCAGGTGATAATCAGAGTGCAATTCTCATGAAAACCAGCAACTATCTTCTCAGTGATGTTCATGGAAAACTGTTAACTGTCAATTAGCATTAACATGAAATGCCAAAGGCACCTGTTGTGTTGTGTCATGTTAAGAAACACTTTGTGCAGAAACAAAAATGTGAGCCAGATCCTTGGTCTATTCTGCTCCAGAATTGAGAGCATTTGAATGCCTGGCACATAAGCCAGGGATATTTTAACCACATATGTCCATAAAATTGCTCAGCATTTGGTCTCAGGTGTCTCTAGGACAAGTTTATATGCCTTGCAGAATTTAGCCATATATTAAAAAAAAAGCTAATACTACTATATTATTATGATTTCGTGGCTAAGTCAGGTTTCTAAACGTTTGAAAATTATCTTATGGGAAGTAGGAAGAGCTGAGAACAGATATATTTTAAGGAAGAATCTTCTGTCATTACTTCTGAATTTTATTATATGTGATATTTTCTAGTGCTGGACCATGTGCTTAGGAACATGTGACAGCTCCTTTCATATATTTTTATATTTGTATCAAGATGGTAAATTATCAGCCTCATGATACAACAGGCATAATAACACCAGAGAAAGTTTGTTCTTCTGAGAAGGAGTGGGTAGGGATTAGTATGCAGTAGTAACACCTTTTAAAGTACATTTTTATGGCTTGTTCAAAGCTTTGTTTTCATCATACAATCAAGCCTGTGAGCTTGATTAGTGCTATTAACAATTATTGGGTACTCTTGCATCTGTCATAAAGCACGGAAGAATCCTAAAATGGACTCCCACTTTTCCTGTTAAAGGTGCCGTATTGACAAGTTTCTTTTCTCAGGGTCTTGCAAGATATACTGGTAGTTTTGGAAAAATGTATTTTAAAGTTTTAATAATTAAGTAAAATAGTGATGACAGAGTTTCTCTCTCTCAAGGTGTTCACCAAAAAAGAAGGGATTCTTATGTCTCCCTATCACATTGAAAACTGTGCTAAAATGCTATATAGTGCAGGACTAGGCAAAGTGACAATGTCAGCTACTACCCAACAAAGAACTGTTGAGGTACAGAAGTGGAAAAGAAGGTGAGCTGGCACCATAAGGAAATACTGCTAGTGTGCTCCAGACTTCTCAGTTTGACTAGTAAAGCGGAAAAATCAAATGAATACAAATGCTGAGATTTTCTGCTTAGTTCTCAGTAGAAATCCCTATTACAGATGAAAAATCAGCTTTTTTTGAGCAAGACTAGGACTTAGTTTGTATTGGCTGAAGGAGAAATGATTATGTGGGTAAGATGCAAATGAGAGTTGACTACTGTGTCTGCAGTTCTGAATGTCAAAAGAGGACAGTGTCATGCAGGTTCATTTTGATCAAAAAAAGAAAATGTAAAATTCCTGTAGCTTCACTGGTTTGCAAGGAAAGCAGCATGGGTGATCTGAGAATAATCTTTTTCAACCAAAATTTTTGCTTCTCTGGGATGGTTCAGCCTTGCACGAGAGAAACTTGTCCTTAGCCTTCCTGTACTTTAATTTCATCATGTATAAAATGCAAATTCGAACCGTTTAAAATATTCTGAGATGAAAGGCTATATAAAGTAAAATACAGGGAAGATATTACACTCACATTGTTAATGGAAAAGAAACTTGTGTAAAGAAGTGGACAACTTAATTGTACTTGTAAAAAAAAAAATGAATTGAACATGCATTAGCAGAAATCAAAAGAATCTGGGAGTTTTCTTTCATCATTCAGACCTTGTTGGTTACCATCTCCTGTTCACAGCCATACTAAAAGCCTAGTCAAAGGATACAGTGATGGAGCAAATTCACTTTGACAGCTGAAAACCTCTTTTGAATTTGTGAGTCTGACTTTCTTCTCTCCACCAGAAATTGTTGAACTGAAGGAAAGAAATCGATGCTCATTGTGAATTTTGCCCAGTACCTTCTCAGTCTCCTTGATGAATCCCATTATTTGGAAAGTGACCTTTAGAGTTCGCATCTCTTTTGCACCAAATGCAGTTATTCTCCATTCCATTATAATTAAAGTATTACATAGATAACTGTCCAGCATTATCTTCCAGAAGAGAACTAATTTGGGAAAGAAATTAAGTACTTTAACATGAAACTGGATTTATTATTATTTTTTTTTTTTAACCTTGTAGGTACAAGAGAGTTAATGCATAATAAATTCACAGACACAGTAAACACACTGAACAACTTACTTACCATAACAACTATCTTCCATTTCATAATTTCTGGGCAGCTGAATCAATTCCTGTCTTGAATTACTTGGATGAATAGTTTGTGCTGCTGTCTGAAAATAGACCTTTTGAATATATAACAGGAAGTTATATCCACTTTCCTCAGCTCAGTGCCTGTTGACAAGCCATTTTGTGAACATCAAAGAAACTAGGTACTGCTGTACTTAATTAACTCTATACCCATTTTATTTTCAGATTGCTTTGAAGTAGTTATGCAGTATGGTGTTATTTGATCCATAAAGAGCTGTGAGTGAGGTAAAACTTCTGCAGGTTTGTGCTATTAGAGCTGCTAAGATTTAATTTGACTTCACCTAGTTGGCTGAGTGTATCCTTCCCCGCCAGACTAGATGGCCGCCAAAGGTAAAGGAAGAGTCTTGACTCTCTGACTTCGGGTTGGGTAGTTCTGGTTTTATTCTTATGTCCTGCTCAGCTTTAGAGACCTTTCCCAATGGAGAGCTGATGCCAGAGTGCTGGCCTCTCCCCCGCCGTGGCTTTTTCCCCCAGGGGGCAGGGCCCATAGGCTAGACCCAGAGGCACCACCCAATCAGTGATAAGCGGGAGGAAACAGGATTAGGTTTGAGGGGGATGGGCACTGCTGGGCAGGGACGGATAGAAAAGAACATTACAAATCCGATGAAATATAAACCAAATTAATGCATTACAACATTTCCCCTTTTCTTATTAAATTAAGAAGGAGGAAGGCTCAGTTCGTGGGAGATGCTCAGAGTTTGGACCTTGAGTACCTTTAAAGTTGCAAAAGAAAAATGACCTTTAGTGCAAACTGTTTAGAAAGACACTGTCAAGGAATAATGATAATTAGAAGGAGTAGGTTGGGCACTTTCTTCTCCTCCAGGCAGCACTGGCCACTTGTGGGCCCTCTGCAGGGGGTTTTGCAGTTTTGGGGATGAAGGGTTTCACCCACTCAGCTGGCACCCACTTGAGATCTGGGGGAGTGGACACATAGACATACCCACGACCCCAGGTGACCTGATCATGAGGACTTTTTGTTTCTCTGGTCGCTGGATCCTTTACTATCATATCTGGTGACTTTTGCTGAAAGGCAGAACTGGTTAAAGCAGGATTATTTAGTTTAACATTTACATTTTCTAGTTTCTTTGAAAAATTCCCTTTAGCCCTTTGAGACCTCCCACCCCCATTGTCCCAAAAGTCCAGAAATTGTTTCTTCAAAGGGTATTGAAATGCCCAATGTCCAGCCTGATCGCATCGGAGACTCGTTGTTCCTCTCTTGGGCTGTGGCCATGACACAAGTACAGGAAGCACGGTGTTCATAGCAGCTTTTTGTGGTGGCTTGATTCTGGAATTGTGGTTTTGATGAGCTTTTATGAAGGGAATCTTCCTGGCACACACCTGGAGCACGCTATGTAAAGCTGGAGCTGGTTCTGCGGACAGGCTGAGGGTAGCTGCCTCGCAATGTTTGTCTGCATCGGCCAGAGCCATCTCCACCAGAACCTGTTCCTGGGTTCCCTTATTCTTAATCTGTAACTCAATAGCTCATGTTAAACATTCCACAAATATTACTAAAAATTCTGATGGAAGCGGCTTTGTTTTACTATAAGGTTGCAAAGACTTATTGGGCTGGGTTGCTAATTGAATGGCAGAAAAGTTGGGATCGCTCCCTGCTTCCAGGTTCCCGTCTGCCCCCGCCCCGCTTCCCCCCACTCCAGGGCGTGGGAACCAGGACTGTAGGTGGGGAAACTGTGGGAACCAGGAGCAGGGAGTGGTTGGAGGCTTGAGTCACACAGGGAGGAGTCGGAGGGAAGAAGTTTGAGGGTAGGGGGCAGAGTCAGAGGAGAGGGTGGTGCCGGGGGGCGGCAGGGAAGGGACAAAGGGCTCCTCATGGCTCTGGAGCACATGGCTTCAGCCATTTTGGACAAAGGAATCCCCTCCCTCTTGTGAGCACCCCACCCGGGGACTACCGAGATGGGAGGTTTGAGCACTCGGACTGCCTGCAAAGGTACAAGCTGGGGAAAATTCACAAAGAACTGGCCTTTTTTCCTTTTTATTTTGCTTTTGCAATGCAAACAATTTTAAAGCTATAAAAGGCAAAATTTGCATCTTCTTTATTGTTTGAGGGGCTAGCTTCAACTATTTTTTTTTGTTATAGCCTCCCAGAATTCTGGGAAGCTTATTTGCTCTAATGATAAGTGTGGAAACTGAGAAAATAACCACTGGGTTAATTTTTTCAGCTGTTTCTTTGAATAATAGGTCTCATCATTATTCAAGGTATATAAAATGTAATAATAGACTCTTTTGTGGAGAACAGACCATCTTGCACCCATTTTTGGCTCTGATTTTGATTTTCTGTGTCCTCCCTATTGTGATTGAGAAACGGAAAAGAAAAAAACTTGCTGGAGAGAAAAAAACAAAAGGGGTTCCACCCCCTGCAAGGCTGCCAAAAAGCACTTTGAAGGTTCACTCTGAATGCAAAACCTTCCCTGATAGAGAAAAAACCCTTTTCCCTGAGGAATTCCACCTCTGAAAGGGATTCTCCCTTAGAAAACCGAAAGTAATACTCACCAAAATTCCAGCATTTCTTTCCTTTCTTTCTCAATCACTCCTTTTATCTAGAGACCCCTCTCTGGTGCATAAAGAGCTTTCAGTCTCTGATCCTAGGGTCATCTTCCCATGAGCATGTGGCCATCCCTAGGCAGCTTGCCAGTCGTGGGCTTCTTTGCAGCACTCCTATGGGATTTTTGAGTCCAAGGAAGACTGCAGCCCTGGCCTGTAGAGTCCTGTATCTGGAGACTCCACAGTGAATGCCAAGCCTGACAGGTCTGTCTCTGCGTGGATTTCCTCGGCCACGTGCTCTCTGAGTGGTTCTTCCAGCTTTTGGGGAACCTTTTGTGGCTTCTAGCCCCGGTTCAGGCACCAGTTGTATCCTTCCCCACGAGACTAGATGGCCACTGAAGGTAAAGGAAGAGTCTTGACTCTCTGACTTCAGGTGGGATAGTTCTGCTTTTATTCTTATGTCCTGCTCAGCTTTGGAGACCTTCCCCAATGGAGCACCGATGCCAGAGAGTGCTGGCCTCTCCCCCACCGTGGCTTTTTCCCCCAGGGGGCAGGGCCCATAGGCTAGACCCAGAGGCACCACCCAATCAGTGTTCAGAAGGAGGAAACAGCATTAGGTTACATCTCAGTGAGGAGGGTGAGCAGTGCTGGGCAGGGACAGATAGAAAAGAACATTACAAATATAAACCCAATTAATGCATTACAACAGCTGAGTCTAAATCTTTCCTCCCTCATTATTTACTCCTATGTGACAATAATTAATAATGTCCAGCAACTTCTAAGGATGGATGACCCATATCCAATTGATGTATACATGATAGTGTGAGTCCTGCACAGAATGTGCAATTATGTCGAATCAGATGGCATGAGATCCTCTAATCCAGTGAATGAGATAGATCATAATTTGCTGAATAATCATTTTTCCATTCTTTTTCTTCTGGAATAGAGCTTGGAAAAACGCAAAATAAAACTGTGTCAGATTTCAGTATTTAAGAAGAAAGTCTAATAATTTTTTGCCCTCCTTGTGATTTTCCCATCTTAAACACTTCAAATTGTTAAAATGGTAGCATTACCCACCCAGAAGTTTGGGTTTCTCAGAAAGCAATGAAAGAAGTCAAGAAATAAATGTCAATAGGCAATAAGTCAATGTAGATTCTTGATCTTTTTTCCTGTTAGCATGGTACAATACATAAGGAGATGAAAATAACAATGGTTCAGGTTTAGTAGAAATAAACTGGATAGTGTAGATAGCCATTCAGTGGCCAACAAGGCTGTGAAAGACACTATATTTTTGAAAATTTTATTTCATGATGTTTTGTAAAAGGCAGCAGCATAATCAAATTGAATATATTGACATGTCTGAATGGAAAAAGATGCTGAATTTTGCCAGGTTTCTGCTTATAATCTTCTTTAGAGAATTAATTTCTTTGTTGGTGAAACATGCTGAATCTTCCAATATTAGCTGCCATGGCTAATTTGAAAATCTGGAAAAAGCATTCACAAATTCTTCTGTGATACTGTCAGACTTTTGTTTTCAGTAAAAAAGGGATACAAGAAAAGAAGCGATTAATCTGGTTGATATTAATCAAGTACTTATAAATGGTATTTTCTGAATTGTAAGGCTGTGTAAATAATTAAAGTTTTTGGCATTTTGGTAATCAAACCAAGAATTAAAACAAGATTGGGTTTGTCTCATCAAAATGTTCAATTCAGTATGAAAGCAAACACTTCCTTTGTAGACATTTGGAAAGAAAATAAATGAAAAGGGAGTTTTAAAATACTGCTAGAAAATTCAGGATAATTTCTTTTGGAAGTCCTGCCTTTAGGGCTCTTAGCCAGTTGTTGGAGAGCCAAGTTCTTTCTGTGTGAGCAGATTTTAACTCCCCAAAGAATGCCCTAGCGGTCAGACCATTGCATAGTCTATGGCAAAGGTGCTCTCCATCTCTGCATTTTCTTTGGCATAAACAATAAGCCTGTAAGATATTAACAGTCCTCTCTGAAGTGATATTTTTCCCCACTGGAAAAGCAGGAGGAGAGGAGTGACTGAAAGAGGTGTTCTCTCAGTGGTAAATTATGTCCCGAGAAGAACAGTCACTTCAGCAAGTTGAGAGAAGAGATGAGCATTACTCCAGTAGCTCAGGTGCTTTTCAGCACTGTAGGAAGTTTGGATCATGTCACCACAGGACACTGAAAGGAATGAATTTTGGTAGTGCCTCAGTAGCAAAGATCTAAACCATTGAACTATTCAGTTGATGAGGCAGTATTTTTATTTTTTTTCCCCCTGTCATGTTTTTTTCTCAGAACAGGTTGATGAATTTATAAAGATAATGTCTCCGAAATATTTTTTAATGCCTGACTCATCAGAAGAATAAAAAATTATCTTGTTCTACCACACCAACTTATTAGGGGTCAGAGGAGATCACAAAGTATTCTGCAGTGCTTTTGTCTTCTGCTTCCACACAGGAATTTTGCAGATTCTCCAGATAGTGTCCTTGACTCTGTAATAAGGAATGTGAGACAAAGCAGAGTTGGGAACTGCAAGTGTAATTTCTGCAGCCTTTTGCTACATCCTGCTGCTTGTCACGGGATGTGATTTTTCCCCTCCCAAAATTAGGTCTGCAGTGGGAGGAGAATGCCAGTAGTTACGTTCCTTCCATTCCGACCAGTTGCATGTTCCCTCTCTCATGTTGTTACAGTCCCAGATTTTTATAGTACCATACAGCAGAAGTCTAGTTAAGCTTTGGTTAGCTCTTGGACATACTTTGCCTTTGTTGTACTTCATACATAAAATGACGGAAATTATAGAAAGACAAATATTGGGGTGATTGGAAGAAGACCCTGAAAAGTCCTTTTGCAACCTGTTCTTTCTTCCCAAGCAAAGAATGAAAAAATTTTGATTGACATTTTAGTGGAGCAGGGATCTTTTTGTTTTCTTTGTTGAGTTGACTTCCACACCTTCAAGAACCCTGAATAATTTAATCGTCCTAAGAATATTTAAAAAAAATTCTGTCTCCTCTGTATGATAACCTTTTTTTTCCCTTCTATTTTCATTCACTTTCTCATTCTTCTTTTCTTGCCCTTTCATTCTTTGGAGAGAAAGCTATTTTTGCAGTCTTCAGGAAGAAATTCTCTTCCAATCAACACAGTATGCATTTAGAGTCTCCAGCATTTAGTTAGGAGTCAGCTGTAAAGTTCACCTAAGTGCCTACAAGTAGCCTTGGTAGAGTTGTTATTTCCTCTGCAATGCCCCATGCCTTGTTTCCTCCAAAGCAACTCAATCCACTAAGAATAAAGAGTTTGAAAAATATATAAAATAGTGGTTGTCCCCTTGCACCAGTTAATTTTATCGTATTATATTATTCTGTACCCCTGTCAATCATGACATTCTCTTGATTCTGTGTATTGCCTGCTCTTCGAAGATTTATCTTACTTTTTCCACGAAAGATTTACTTGCACATATCTTTTGTCTTTCTGCTCTTAGGATTCTTTAAGCTTAAGGAAAGAAAAACCTTGTTTTGCTGTCTAATTTGATCCAAATATGGGCTGTGTGAGGTGTTCCAGATCAACTGTGTTTTTAACCTTTTTTTTCCATTCAAAAAGTGAGAGTAAATAGAGTAGTAGCTGAGAAAAAGTTGAGGTATTTGGTATTATTTTCATGAGATCCAAAAGGGTTTGTACAAGCTATAAAAATAGGAAAATATCTTTACAGTAGGAATTAGGCCTGCTACCATGGAGAAAAGGGTATTTGGCATGGCAGTGGCAATCTGTTTCATAGTTTGTTTTAGTTTTCTGGGTTGTTTTCCTTTTGTATTGGTTTGGTTTTGGTTTTGGTTTTGTCCCCTGGGCACAGCAATTAGTAAAATTATTTTTAAAAGCAAGTAGCAAATTTTCTCACAAATATCTGCATTAAGCTACTGCAGATATTGACCTAGAGACTGTGATATGAGATTGAAACCTGGCTGAAGTGGTGTTTAATGCAACCTGATACTTTCAAACAGAAAATGATCTGATACTGTTTTTTCTGTTGCTGATGTAATTTAATAGTTACTAGAAAATGTTTTTCTATTTTTATTGCGGTGAACCTGATGATTAATTTTCCCATTTACAAGAACATAGGGAAGTTTCTCTTAGATGGAGAGAAATGTTTTAACTCTGTTGTACTCAGTATAAGTGACAACTTTAGAAACTCAGAAACTGGACCAGAAAATTGATCGAGTTTTCAGAAGAAATAAATACCTAACCCAGTGCTTGGTCAAAACCCTGCCTTTTAAAGGATCTTTACAGTAATAAAACTTTCTTAAGGTTGACAAAATGACCCCAAAATGTTATGAAGTCATCAACTGCACCTGAAATAGACCCTTGAAAAGCAAATTGTTGGAATGAAATGACCTCTAAATGATTTTAAAATGATTTTAAAATGAGCCCTAGGGCTTCTGACTTGGAGTTGGAATGAAGGATCTCTTGGGCCATTGGTAATTATTAATAATTGGTCATTATTTCCCTAGCTTTTGCTAGGGGAATAATAGTTATTTCTAGCCATGAGACTGTGTAGATTTTTTAGAATCAAAAATGTTTGAACTCAAGGTATCTAACCTTCCACAAACCAGTGATAGCCAAAAATGCTGTACTATGGCATTTTAATTTATTTAAGGAAAGTTAATATTGCCCGAGTACATAGTAGCATATGCCAAGGGGAAAAAAGAACGTTTGATTTTTGTGTGGAAAAACCTATGATGTAAACTAGGCAAGATGCAGCTGGTAAATTTCACATAGGTGAAATTTGTATTACCCACTGCAAGGTCTGAAATGTAACATGAGAAAGCTTTTTCTTGTGGCTTTTTTCAACATCTAAATCAAATAGATACACTAGTTTCCTGAATTTCTGCTGAGATTCAAGTAGGGATCAATTCTAAAATGAAATTAAACCTGTTTAGGAAGGAAATTCCTTGAATATATTTAAATTTCTTGAATTGGAAGAAGATACAAAACCCCTGCATCTCATTCTGCAACAGGGAGAAAAAGGTTAGAAGCTTGGAAGCCAGTAAAGTATAAATATAATAAGACACAAAGTAAATATAGAAAAGTAGGAAGGTATACTGAAACTTAATAGACAAATCCTTCCTCTCCAGCTACCTGAGAAATCACATTTTCTGATGTTTGAAGATCTGCTACGACATAATGTAAGCACAGAATTTCATATCTGAATACTCTTGGGGTTTGCTTGCTAAGATTAGTTGGGAGCTTTATGCTTTATAAAAAAAATTGAAAAAGTCATTCTTAGATATAATGAAGTTTGAGACTAAGTAAAACCTGTTCCAGATTTAGTCTGCCTCCCCAGCAGAATTTATCTGAAAGCGAGTACACCAGCTAGAAAAGGAAATATTGAGGAACAAAGTGCTATTGAGTGACAGAGAGATAAGACTCAGGATTGATGCCTAATATTTTCTGTTATTTCATGGCTGCAGTAAGAAAGTAAACCTACAGAGTAGGTTTAGTAAAGAGTAGAAAGATAGTCTGTGGCAAGAGACAGTGACACACCTGACCAATTTTTTTATATTTTCTCACTTCTGACAAGTTCTTGCTTTTATTGATGTGAAATAGTAATTTCAGGCACTAAGAAAGAAGCTAATGGAGACTGAAAAGGAGGCAGGAGCAAAGGAGCAAAGGAGGTACAAAGGTATGTCAATGCTTACAATGAAGACTGGTTTTTAAGAGAAATTTTATTGGAGAACAGAATTGTTTGAAGTCTGCCCTTCTCTTTCTTGGGTCTACCTTATTCTCACTTTGCAGATCTGGTTCTTAACTCAGAAATTTGTGACATTCTTAGTCTTTGAGTTGGGGGTGTTTCTTTTCTTTTTGAGTTTCTTTTTTTTTTGTATGTTTGTTGAGTTTGTGGGTATTTTGTTTTGTTTTGTCTTTTTTTTTTTCTTTTTTCCTTTTTTTTTTTCCCTTAGCAAATAACTGTAGGTTACTTTAGAAATAGTCAAAACATCCAAATGGTATGGTATTATTCTTTTTATTTTAATTATTTAATTATTATTATAATTATTTCTTCAAATGCAACTTGAATTCAATGTGTTTATAAAATGTTTCATGCTGTGCAAACTGTTTTTAAGGAGAATGATATAGGAAATAATTGATTCCACTGTAGAAGGCAAAATTATTATTTTTTAATAGCTTTTCCATCCAAAAGGTTTGGACTTGTCTTGGCTGGAGAATCAAAGTAATTGCAGCATGATGGGTAGGATAAAGGTTAGAAGAACATACATGAATGAAAAGATCTGAAAGTGCTACTGGGATTTATTCTTGCTAATATAGTGGCTAAGACACTTGTACACTTGCAGATGGACCATGTATTTCTTGTGAAAATTCTTAAAGCTTTTCTTATTGTATTTCATTAATTTTGGATGAAGTATTTCTGAGCTATAAGCAAGAAGCACTATTAGTGGTAGCCTTATATAACAAAGGACATGGCTGGAGCTCACAGCTTTGGAATCTGTCTGCCCTGTAGGTTTATTAAAGCTTTTTACAGAACTTTGCATCTTGTTGACTCCCCTGTGCTAAAAATTTAAACCATGAACTCTTAATATGTTAGATGCAGTCAGAATGACTTGTAATATTCAGGAAAAAGTAATATAATTTTTTTTGTTAGAAATAGTTCCCTAAATAGTCAGATGATAAATATTTTAGAAAAGTGCAAGTACCAGGGCCACTGTCCTTTTCTGATTATTTTTTGCTTGACAATTACATAGAGAAATAGCTAATGAAAATATGACAGTCTACCTAGCCTAATAGTGTTTGGGTGGAACTTTTGCTCTACTGACATCTCTAGCTATATGATGAAAACCAAAAATTCATAGAAACTTTGGCAAAATGAGTGTGTTAAAATCTATTATAACTGGAAAGAACAAAGGAGGAAACCCACAACTCTTTTATAATTTCTTATATCCTTCTGCCTGGGAACTTGTATTTGTCACTGCATAATTCTTTTTTAGAATTATGGATATATAAATATCCATATGTATATAAATACAGGAGAATAAGTGAGCTAATACTTCCTGCACTTTGTAGGGTAAAAGTATTTTTAAAAATTTTTAGACTAATAGCATATTGTCTGTAGTGTAATCAAACAAGCGCTTTAATTTAATTTAAAAATTCAGTTCCTTTGTGCCATATTACGATAATAAAGAGACATCCAAAATCCAACTGTAGAGAGAGAAATTACTATAAAATATATGGCAAATAACTGGGACTTATTACTCACTAAAATTCATGTTAACTGGAAAAGTGTCCTAATAAAACACTGTAAATGTTTCAACACTAGAGAATTCTTATCCTGAATCTGCTTCCTGTTTGGAAGAGCTCATTCCTTATGTCAGAAAGCATTTTCAGTATCCTTTCAAGTGTACTCCTCACAACAACATTCTAGAAATGCTTCTGGATATGAAACTCTTAGGACAGAAGCAGAAAACTGAGCTGACCTAGAGAATAATATCATTGATTAGTTTAAAAGCACTGAAAATCCTTGCTACAAATAGTGGCTTGCTGTCAATAGTTGGAGTTGTGCTTGCATGAACATTTCCAGCTTTGTGTATCCATCTGTTTACTTGGCTGGTGATCTGGAAGCGAGAGATTCCTTTGTCTGTGTTGAGCTGGTTTCTGTCCTTCAAGAGATATTTTGGGTATTTGTGTGTGGGGGGGAGCACATAGGATAAATTAAATATTCAGAAAACCCTAAACCATCCCTCACTTTTAGTGCCTAGTCTGGCAGCTGGACATAAAATATTATTTACGTTTTTTTGTTTTTTGTTTTTTTTTTTGAGTTGGACTAGGTGTGACTTCCTCTTTGAAGAGGAGGTTAATGCTGGAGGAAGAGTCCAAAAATTCAGTTGAAATTAGGTGTTTGCAGGCAAGGCCTAAGACCACAAAGGAAGGAGTGAGGAAGGATCTAATGAGAGCAACTTTTACTTCCCAGGTATGGATTTTTAGCAAACTACAGAAGACCTTAAGGGGCTAGGGATGTAGACTGAGAAACTCCAAAGACAAAGCTGTGAGAAATCTCTAGTGTCAAGAAGTGTTTAGACTTTTGAAACTTTGGCTCAGATCTCTATCTGGTGTTAATTCCACTGAAATCGAATGAATTATGCAAAGATCTGGGACTGCGTGTGAGAAAGTTTTATAATTGTAGTTTTGAAAATGAGCATGAGTTCACAGAAACAGAGCATGTCTAGACAAATGGAGAACTATAAGAAGCTAGTTATTATATTGTACTGTAATACTGTTTCCTGTAATACTGTTTACTGTTGTTTGATGTTGTCAGAGTGACTGCTTCAATTAAGTACCTTTGAATTCCCTCTAATATCTACCGTATTCTCATCTTGTCCTGGTTTAGGGCAAATTTGGGAGAAAATACCTGAACAAGGTCCTTCTAGGGAGCAAACCCAAACAGCCCCTCCTCCCAACCGGTCTGGCAAAAAACTTCCTCAGAGAAAAGTGGAAAAAACTATTTTACTTAATAAACAAAGTGCATACAAGTATAAAGAATTAATAATATAAAACAATAAAATCTCTCATTCTGGAGTGAGATGGCAAATTGAGAAAGTTCTTGCCTGGGTGTAGCTCGGCTCTCTCTCAGTCTCTCCTCAGTCCCAGTCCCTCCGGCGCTGCTGGAAAATGTCGAGGTCCAGGCCCCAGTGGGCTGCAGGTGCAGCCCCCAGTGTTCCCCTGGGTTTTTCAGTCCAGAGCAGGTTTAAACAGTCCTGAGATATATGTTTTGAGATAAATTTATGTTTAAATGTGTTATATGTTATATCCTATAAACGGTGTTACAAGCTGGGGTTTCAAAAAACTGTTGGGGACATTTTTGGCTGCCGAAACAAATTTGCAATTGTAGGGAGACCAGACAATTGCAGGGTGAAGTCCATATTAACAACTGAAAGGGAATGGCCAGAGCCATCAAGGGAGGGTCCACTGCCTTTTCTGGTGATTAACATGTGATACTAATCAGAAGTGGAAAACCCTGTCCTATCAGTGTCCCAATGCCGATTTCTGGAACCCCATTCAAGTGCTGGATTCTGCCAGAAAGAAGCATTTGAAGCCAAGCAGCAAGAGAAAGAAAATACAAGAATATGCGCAGCAGACAGAACTAACAATAAAACTGCCTCAGGGAAGAAAAATGGTATAAAACCTGCCCACTGAATCTAAGGGATTGTGAACGGGGAGGACTGGTTCAGTTGTGGCCATCCCTGCATTCACCCAACTTCAATAACCCAGATCAAGGTTGTTTCTTTTATTGTGGCTGTTTCAGATTGTTTTTTAAAATGGCGGAATAAAATGACTTTATATTTTAAATTTGACTTTATATTTTATATTTGACTTTATTATTTAAATTGGTTATTTATCATCCATAACGGTCCCAAGAAAAAAAAGGGAAAAAACAGTCCAGGGAACTTCTCTGCCCTAGCTAGCTGAAACTAACTAAAGGCAAAAAAAATCTCTGTCCTGCAGTCTCTCCAAGCCTCCGCCGAACACCCCGTCCGGAGAAGAATGTGGAGGAGTCAGGCAGTTTTCTCAAAACAAACTCTGCGCTTCTCCTTGCTCTTAGAATCAGACTTAAAGGCACAAAACTCAATATACAGCACAAATAGAACAAGCGTCATAAAGTCACCCTAGGACACATCTGGGTGAAGATAAACCTTTTATTGCTGCATATGTATCAGTCCTTGAAGGCACACAAGAGAAGAAACTGCTACTTAAAGCATTTGTGAGTGTATCAGAAGTTTCAGTGTTTGTTAGAGCTATACTAGGTCTTTGCAAATGGCTGTTAATTAATCCAAAGAAATGTGAAAAATACATTACAGCATTAAACTGATGACTGAAAAAACATGTAAACACACTTTCTCAAATTAGTATTATTTTCTGTATATTTTAAAGTTTTTGTTGCATCTTTTCTCTCCTGCTGGGTTTTTCTTACCACACATAGCAAACAGAACATACTCTGTCATCTTGAAAACAAGAATCTGTCTCGGTATTTTTATGCTCTACAAAAAACCTTTCGTGTTGGGTTATTTTTACTCTGGTCCCATTCTCCCTGCCTCTGTTACAGCTAATTAAATAGATTTTGTTTTCCACACTAGTGGCATTATATTTTTCCTAATCCATGCTGTGGGCATCTTCTGGGACGTGCTTTGGATCTGACGTCACCTTGTCTTATTTATTTATTTATTTATTTATTTATTTAATATGCTCTTTTCCTATACTCTGCCTAACACACGCAAATGTATTCTTGACTCATGTTAGATGAGTCAAAATTTTATATGCATGACAACTTCACCTTCTGGTGTAGATTAAATTTGTTACTAAAAATGTAATAGTTAAAATTTTCCAATGTATTCTACTAAATTAGTTTGATTTTTGATTGGAAGAAAGCTGTAAACAGAAACTATTTACGCTTATTAATTTTTTTAAAAGCATATTTTTCTAGAATAGAATGCTATCAGGAAGGGAATTACACTATCCTTCAAGGGTGAGCCTCAACCTTATATTTTCCTTAATCTATTGTAAATAGATGACTAATGTCTCCATCCTTGTCATCTGGTATCAGAAAGAAAAAAAAAATAGGATGAGTCTTGTGCAATGGTGTCCTAGGTTACAATGTAAGATGTGCCCAAAGTATTTATACTATCACCATCTACAGGAGCTGTTGAAACTAGGTTGGGCAGTGTTTCCCTTGCCCCCTCCCTTCAGACTATCTTCTGTTAATGGCCCATCAATGCCCTGCTGCATGACTCATAGGTAACTCCCTCCAGGAGCTATCTCTGTTTAATGGGCAATCAAGGACCCATTGTAAGACTCATAAAATGATATCAGCCCATTGTGAGTTGCTCCACCCAGGGGGAGGAGCCAAGCATTCCCACCTGGCTATAATCTGGGCTTTGGGACAGCACAGGCAGCCTTACCCACTGGATTCCCAGAGGACAAGAGCTACCAGACCTTTCTGCGGGATCACTGTTTCAACAAGACCACTTCATCTGGACTGCTACCACCATGGTGTCAGGTTGTATTCTGACTCTGTCAGTGAACTTTTGTACTATTGCAGGTGTTTTGTTTTATTTTACTTTTTTTTTTCTCTCCTATTAAAATGTTTTTTTCTGACTTGGAGTCTCTTGCTGGTTTTGCTTTCAAGCCAGCACATATTTTTTGGTGCCCAACATCGGGCATGAGGTGCTGAGATAAGTCAGAATTACAATTTTGTAGTGAGCAAACAAACCAGCTATAATGCTCAACATGCTTTCATGCTCAACATGCTTTCATATATCTTATACCTATCCCTCTACATTTTCCCACACATGGGGCAGTATCTGCCGGTCTTGATGCTCATGTGTAGACAAGGATATGGTACCAAAATTGCTTTATTGGCCTATTATGTTTATTGTATGATAACCTCTGAGGCAATGAGCATAATTCAGAATATATACACTGTTTTGTTTTCTTGTGCTGGTCCAGAATGCTACATTTGGGCTCTCAGCAATCGCACCCAGCCCCTGTGGGGACGGGTAAAGAATGATTTTTTCCAGTCTTTTAGGCCTGGCACAGCAGTTTTCGAAAGTATTGAGTTCTCCCTAGGTGCCAAGGACAGCACAATATTGTTGCTTTGTCTTCTCTGCATGGCCTGCACCATGCTTAGAAATCAAACACTACATGTGGTGGTGCAGCATCTCCTTGAGGAAGAGGGAAAAAGAAACAAATGCAAAACATCAGCATCCGTGTCTACACAAACTGTCATAGAGGAAACAGGAACCGCATCTACATGGACTGTCACAGAGGAGAAAGGAACCAAAACCAAAGCAACAGTATCCACATCTACACAGACTGTCACAAAGGAGAAAAGAACCAAAAACAAAGCAACGGTGTCAGTGTCTACACAAGCTGTCACAGAAGAGAAAGAAACCAAAGGTGCCATCAGCATCTCCACACAAACTGTCACTGAAGCAGAACAACCTAAACCAGTAGCAGTTGCCCCTGTTCAGAAGAAGAAATCAAAGAGCAAATCAGTCCGCATAGTGACTGATGAGGATGTGGCAGGACCTTCGCATCCAGCAGAAGAGATAGAGCCAGAGATCATCACCCGCTCTCTATCCCTGGGTGAACTGCGTGACCTGTGGAGGGAATTCACCCGGCAGACAAACGAGTCCATCCTGACCTGGCTGCTCCGCATCTGGGACGCTGCAGCCAATGACACCATTCTGGAAATACCGCACAGAGAGAGACTCTGTGATTCCTATCCATGAGATGATTTGTAAACTGGAGAGCCAAGGGGTGGTCAGCAAGTCTTGTTTACCTTTCAACAGCCCTGTATGGCCAGTGCGTAAATCCAGTGGAGAATGGAGACTGACGGTGGATTACCGTGCTCTGAATGAAGTCACCCGACCACTAAGCGCTGCTGTGCCAGACATGTTAGAGCTTCAGTACGATCTGGAGTCCAAGGCAGAAAAGTGATATGCAACCATTGATATTGCCAATGCCTTCTTCTCTTTTCCTTGGGCAGCAGAGTGCAGGGCCCAGTTTGCCTTCACCTGGAAGGGCATACAGTACACCTGGAACCGACTGCCCCAGGGGTGGAAGCACAGTCCCACCATCTGCCATGGACTGATCCAGACTGCACTGGAAAAAGGTGAGGCTCCAGAACATCTACAGTACATCAATGACATCATTGTATGGGGGAACACAGCAGGGAAATTCTTCAAGAAAGGAGAGAAGATTATTCAGGTTCTGCTGAAAGCTGGTTTTGCCACTAAGCGAGGTAAGGTTAAGGGACCGGCCCAAGAAATCCAGCTTTCTGTGAGTCAAGTGGCAAGATGGACGTTGCCAGATCCCCACAGAAGTAATCAACAAGATCACCGCAATGTCTCCACCTACCAACAAGAAGGAGACACAATCCTTCCTAGGTGCCGTAGGCTTTTGGAGAATGTACATTCCTGAGTACAGCCAGATTGTGAGCCCTCTCTACCTGGTCACCCACAAGAAGAATGATTTCCACCGGGGCCCTGAACAGCAACAAGCCTTTGCCCAGATCAAGCAGGAGATCGCTCATGCAGTAGCCCTTGGCCCAGTGAGGACGGGACCAGATGTGAGGAACATGCTCTACTCAGCAGCCAGGAACAATGGCCTGTCCTGGAGCCTTTGGCAGAAGGTGCCTGGGGAGACTCAGGGCCGACCACTGGGATTCTGGAGCAGAAGTTACAGAGGATCTGAAGCCAACTACACTCCCACAGAGAAGGAAATCTTAGCCACCTGTGAAGGAGTTCAAGCTGCCTCAGAAGTAATTGGCACTGAAACACAGTTGCTTTTGGCACTCCGACTACTGATGCTGGGGTGGATGTTCAAGGGAAAGGTTCCTTCCACACATCATGCCACTGACACCACATGGAGCAAATGGATTGTCCTCATCACACAACGCGCCCATATTGGAAACCGGAATCACCCTGGGATTCTGGAAATTATAACTAACTGGCCTGAAGGTGAGACTTTTGGATTATCTTCTGAAGAAGAGGAGGAACAAGTGACACGTGCCGAGGAAGCTCCACTGTATAACAAGCTACCGGAGACTGGAAGACAATATGCCCTTTTCACTGATGGTTCCTGCCAAATTATAGGCGCTAACTGGAAATGGAAAGCTGCAGTTTGGAGCCCCACACAATGAGTTGCACAAGCTACAGAGGGACAAGTTGGATCAAGTCAGGTTGCAGAGCTTAAAGCCATCCAGCTGGCTTTGGATATTGCCAAATGAGAGAAGTGGCCAAGACTTTGTCTCTACACCGACTCATGGATGGTAGCTAATGCTCTGTGGGGATGGCTGAATCACTGGAAAAAGGCCAATTGGCAGCGCAGAGGGAAACCCATCTGGGCTGCTGAGATTTGACAGGACATCGCCACCCGAGTAGAGAAGCTGACTGTGAAGGTTCGACATGTGGATGCACATGTGTCCAAGAGTCGGGCTAATGAAGAGCATTACAACAACGAGCAGGTGGACAAAGCTGCCAAAGTGAAAGTATCACAGGTGGATCTAGACTGGCAATACAAAGGAGAAGTATTCTGAGCCCGCTGGGCCTGTGATGGATCTGGTCATCAGAGGAGAGATGCAACATACTGATGGGTCTGTGACTGAGGGGTGGACCTTACTATGGACAACATCTCACAGGTCATCCACAACTGTGGGACCTGCGCTGCAATCAAACAGGCCAAGTGGGTAAAGCCTCTGTGGTACGGTGGACGATGGTTGATGTACAGGTATGGGAAAGCCTGGCAGATTGACTACATCACCCTTCCCCAAACCCGCCAAGGCAAGCGCTATGTGCTGATTATGGTGGAAGCCACCACTGGATGGTTGGAGACCTACCCTGTGCCTCATGCTACTGCTTGGAATACTATCTTAGGCCTTGAAAAACATGTCCTGTGGAGACATGGCACCCCTGAGAGATTTGACTCAGACAATGGGACCCATTTCAAGAATGGCCTTATAAACACCTGGGCTAGAGAACATGGCATTGAATGGATATATCACATCCCTTATCATACACCAGCTGCTGGGAAAGTTGAACGGTGCAATGGGTTACTTAAAACTACCCTGAAGGCGCTTGGTGGGGGAGACTTTCAAAGAATTGGGAAGAGAACTTAGCAAAGGCAACCTGGATGGTCAACACCTGAAGGTCAATCAATCGAGCTGGTCCTGCCCTGCATTGCACATAGTGGATGGAGATAAAGTCCCTGTGGTACACATGAAAGGCATTTTAGGAAAGACTGTTTGGATTAATCCCCCCTCAGGCAAAGGCAAACCCATCCATGGGATTGTTTTTGCTCAAGGACCTAGTTCCACTTGGTGGGTAATGCAGAAAGATGGGGAAACTCATTGTGTACCACAGGGAAACCTAATTTTAAGTGAGAACTGGGTGTAAGGTTTCATTCTGTATATGGGTATATATAAGCATGTGTATATTTATCTATCTAGCTTTAAGAATGTATTAATTTGAGTATGATGTAGATGGTGTTAGAATAAAGCGTGGATTATGTCCTAGGTTACAATGTAAGTTGTGCCCAAAGTATGTATTCAATCACCATCTACAGGAGCTGTTGAAACTAGGTTGGGCAGTGTTTCCCTTGCCCCTTCCCTCCAGACTATCTTCTGTTAATGGCCCATCAATGCCCTGCTGCATGACTCATAGGTAACTCCCTCCAGGAGCTATCTCTGTTTAATGGGCAATCAAGGACCCATTGCAAGAGTGATAAAATTATATCAGCCATTGTGAGATGCTCCACCCAGGGGGAGGAGCCAAGCATTCCCACCTAGCTATAATCTGGGCTTTGGGACAGCACAGGCAGCCCTACCCACTGGATTCCCAGAGGACAAGAGCTACCAGACCTTTCTGTGGGAACACTGCTTCAACAAGACCACTTCATCTGGACTGCTATCACCACGGTGTCAGGTTGTATTCTGACTCTGTCAGTGATCTTTTGTATTATTGCATGTGTTTTGGGTTTTTTTATCTTACTTTTTTTTTTTTTTTTTCCTATTAAATTGGTTTTTTGGCTTAGAATTTCACTGGTTTTGCTTTCAAGCCAGCACATATGGTCAGAAAATGGGGAAGCTTGACTTACTGAAAACTGGTTTCACTTCTGGACTCATTGATAAAGCTGTTTAAAAAAAAAAAAAAATTAAATTCCTGAACCAGATGGTGTGCTGAAATATGTTTCAGCTATAGGCATTTCTAGTGTTTGTGATGAAATGATGTGTTATCAGTGATGAGCAAGGAAGCACTCATATTAATTTTATCTAGACTTTTAAACTTTTGCAGAATGATTGATTCAAGTGTCAGTCAGAGATACTTAGGTGCTGCTTGTGACAGCTGAGAATAGCGGAAACTCCTGTGATATTCATTTATGTATGTGAAAACTAGAAGTTACATAATCATTCAAGGGAACAGATGCTGTGACGGGTACATGGATTTCCTAGGGGCTGCCAGATAAACAGACTAAAAACTTGACTGAAAACCTGAAAATTCTGAAGAAAAATACATGGCTGTGATTCCTGCGATTGCGCCAGGGCTGCATTATGGATGTGGCAGAGACAGGTTCTGTCTGAGCAGCAGACCAGGTTATACATCCTGAAGGACCTGTGTTGCCTCTTGTTGCAGAACTTTTGAGCAGCTCTGCAAACAACAGACCACATCACTGTATACTTTTTACACTTTATGATACACACAATGATATTTTTGTAGCACCTTTGAATGCCAGTTCATGAGGGTCAGAAGGCAGATAATCAGTCTGGGCTGTCAGTCTTTGAACACAAAATAGTCAGGTTTCGATTTTTTGGACATAAGACTGGAGAATGTCACCTTGGGCACTGTATAGCCAAAGGATAGCATCTCTAGCTCTTTTACCTGCTGATATTTCTCCATTCTTACCATTGCATTTTGATAAAAACTTTACAGCAAAAGGAATTGAAGAAAATTGTAAGTTTAAAAGAAGAAAAACAGAGCCTATTTGTAATATTAATCATTGAAATAAAATCTTAATCCATATTTCTGTGGTTTTTTTTTTTTGTTGTTTTTTTTTTTTTTTTTTTTTTGAGTGTAGTAATTAAGAACTATATAAATAGAAATGTGATCTTAAATATTAAATAGGAAAGTAGGGGAGCTCTTTAAAATTAGAAAAAAATCCTCTTCTTTATATAATTATATGCATTTATTTATTTGGCAATCTTCAGTAAGAACTGTGGGGTTTTAGACCTTTAGAACTAGTGTGATTATTGTTTCACTGGGCAGGGTATAAGATACCATGTACTGCAAAAAACAAAAACTTTGCATGGGAATTAACATCTGACTACATAACCTTTTTCTCATGCTAAAAAATTTTCTTATGCTAAAAACATATACTCCTGCCACCAAAACTGAGCTTGACTATATGAGAAGATAATTTCTATAAGGGCACGTTGGGGGGTTAGGTTTGTTCCTTTTTGTCTTAAAGAACTTTACCCCATAAGTTGCTAAGAGACTGAGTATGGTGTTTAGTGAGTGCTTGACCAACACAAAAGATGTGGCAAAGTCATGAGGGGGAAGATCACAAGAGTTTTGGGGCAGGAAAAGGACAGGGCTGGGGGAGCTGGGGGTCCTGTTTACTCTGGACATCAGAGAGGACAGCCAGACTGCTCAGTGCTGCGGGAGGAGTCCACTGTCAACAGAAAGTCTGGTCCTGGGGATCTACAATCATCTATCTGCTTGTGTGCCCAGGAATTCCGAGCTCCTTTGCTTCTTCAGCACAGGGTTTTTTTGTTTTTTTTTTTTGTTTTTTTTTTTTTTTTTTTGCTATGCTGTAGCCCCACATCCCCCTGCCTGCCAGGACATTCCTTCTGCCTGTCGGGACATCCTGCCTTTCCAGCAACCAGCCCAGGAGTTTTCCACCATTCCAGCTTGGTGCTGTCGGAGTCCCAAGAGATCAGACTGCCCCAGGCTTTGTGAAACAAAGACCCTCGAGGTTCCTGGTTCTGTTTATTATTATTGCTGTAGTTGTTGTTTGTTTGCCTTATTATATTTACTAGTAAAGAACTGTTATTCCATTCCCCATACCTCTGCCTGAAAAAAACCCAAAACCTTTAATTTTCTAAATTATAATAACTTGGAGGGAGGGGATTGGAATTCCCCATTCCTAGAGAGGCCCTGCCCCTCCCTAGCAGATAACTGTCTTCCAAACCAAGACAGGGCAGTATCACTATATAAACATTCAGGTGCATGCTCTCCCTGGAGGTTTTGGGATATTCAGCTGAGAATTACACTTGCAGGTCTAGAGCAAACAGAGGTAAACAGTGAAAGCTTTTTATTTTTTCAGGTTGAGATGGTGCAAGTCAGTCTTGTGATAGACCAAGCTACTATCTGACTATCTGAGGCATTCTTTTATTACAAGTGAAAAAACTCCAAATAAATGTATAAGCCATTATCTTACTGGAAGGACCAGCTTTTTTTTCTATATCTTTTGTCCATCAGTAGCTACATATAAATTCTAGAGAAAAGACTCACACAACAGCCTATGCTCTGTCTTCTCAAAGCACTCTGAAATTTGTAATTCTGAAAGTATTATTATTATAACCTGAAAGATTTACATTATTAAAATGTGGAAGATATCTGAAAAATCAGTTAAGTGATACTGAATTTTTTCTTTAAAATAAGAAATTACAATAGCATATTGCTAAATTACAATATTCAAATATTTTAAGGAGCCGGGCATGCTTAAGAATAACCTTTCTATTGCTGTGTTGGATATTCTAAGTGTGAAAAAATTACATATTCATACCAAGGTTTGGGGGTTTTTCGTTCTATGCCAGTCTTCTCAAGTATCCTGAGATTGAGAGCATGTCCAAAGCACAGTTTTCTCTGGCAAGGCAGAGCAAAGAAATAAATTGGTCACTCTTCTCCTTAACAATATTTGACAATATTTTTTAATGCAAGTTACTTTATAAAGAAACAAACCCTATGAGTATTATAACTCAGAGCAGACTTAGAAATGTGAAAAAATGAGAGTAGAGACTTTCTAACACTACAGCTTTCTGAAATGTTACTAATATGGCAAATGTTTACATAGATTTCTCCAAATAAAAATCATCTTATGTCGCAGTGCCCTCTGCGCTCGACGCAGCTCGCAGGCTAGCTCAGTGATCACGCACTGCGGCTAATGTGTGTGAGGTCGGGGTGGCAGGCTGGGCAAGCCACCTCCTCCCTGTGGGGCCTTGGCTCCCCACTCCAGTGACGGGACCTTGGTGTCAGCACGACCGCGGCGGCAGAGAAAGAGTCGGCACTCTTGAGCAGGGTGACAAGGTGGTTTATTAGAGGGGAGACCAGCGTGGAGCTCCTCCTCGGTCAGCTGCTGCCCAAAGAGAACACTGAGCAGAGCTGTGCACCGGCTTTTACACAGGGGAGGGTTCAGGGGTGGCGACAACGGGACGGCCAATGGGGAAACAACGGGGTGTAACAGGGGGTGTTAACCTTAGAACAGGGATCCAATCACAAGATGGAGGTGGGGGATTTCCCGGGCACCCACCAATCACTCGATGCCCTCCCTGGACCTTTCCAGAACCCAGGGAAGGGCCCCGAAGTGATGGACAGCGCGCCCAAGGGGAGAGGGAGAGGATAGGGGATAAGGGGGAAGGGATGATTGACATAAAACAGTAAGGGCTCTCTAACTGGTAAACAGGTTAAAACCATTCACAGAACAGGTAGGGTACATGGAATGAACCATTACAATTAACATATAAAGTCACACAAAACCAATGCAGAAACTAGAATAAATTTCATATAAAACAAACAAAACCAACTGCGCACCGCCATAATCTTAAAAGAAGCATCATCACTGGGTACATCCAGGAGGGCCACACAGAACTATATAGTACTACCTGTCTAAAGGAGGTCTTTGTAATAAAATAAAGTTTTAAAATGTAATGGTTTCACATTCATCAATTTTTTTTTGCCAAATTTAGTGTCGTGGTCTTAGTGTTTACTCTTTTTTTTCTCCTGTGGAATAGGATCAGGAGAAGCAAAGCAGGCTCAAGCTTAAAGATAAACAAATAGCTTTATTAACACACACCAAAAAAATAGAAAAAGGAAAAATAAATTAAAAAAAGAAACTTCAAAACACTCCTCCCCAAATGGTTCACTTTCTTGCAAACAACATAGAGAGACACAACCTGTGAGTTTCAGTTTCACCATTTAAACATAATCTTTCATCACTTTTGGAGAGGAGTCTCTCTAGAGTACCGTGGAGACATTCGCCACAAGACGAAAACAGTCTTGTGGCTCCCAATGTCACAAATCAGCAACTGCCCAGAATTTTTGGGGATTGTGCAGTCCCACCCATTAGCAGCCTTTCCCCTGGCTACTCATGGGCCTCTCAGTGTATTTGGGGTAATGTTTAAGAATGCTTCTTCTGGTATGAGACAAGGATTCTTCTATCTCTAAAATTGTCTCTCTCTCAGAAGAAATAGAGACCTCCTTTTACCTCAGGAGCTGAGGGCCTTAAATCACTTTCTCTCTAAAATCATCTTTGTCCAAAGGCTGAGACCTCCTTTCACCCCAGAAGTGAGGGGCTTTGTCACTGAGACATGCAAAGCAGTCACACGGAGAGAGAGGTTTCACAGGGCAGAGGTTCCTCCGTTCCAGCTCAAAGCTGAGACAGCGCGGAGAGAGTTTATTTCTTACTCTATATATATTTTTGGGTCTGGCTGAACATTGGCTTCTTGGAGTTCTCGCCCCTCAGCCGAATGGTCAAACCAGCTGTCAGTTACAATTGTTTTCAGGTTAGAAATATGCAAAGGACAGAGAATGAAAAACAAAGGATTTGTTTATGTTACATATGTGGGGAAAAGGTAGAAAACTGCTCTTAGTATTGTGCAGTAACTAAAGATCTGACTCCATTTTATGAAAATTCAAAAGGCTATAAAAAACTCAGAAAAAACAGGGTAACAGGGCTTACTCTGTTCAAGATTCTTAATTAAATCTCAATTATATCAATCCCCAATAGCTGACTAGAACCAGCATTCCCCCAAACAACATTAAGATATGACAAGAAATCAGAGAAGTCTGGTTAAAAATGTCCACTTCTGCAATTCCTTCTTCCAATAATTATCAGTTCTTTCACTCTTGCTCTACTGACTTAATGTGATGCTTTTTCTACATCTACTCTGTCTCTTTCTTCTCTCTCTCTCAGGGAAGGGTTAGGCCTTGGAAGCTTCATGTTGCCAGGAAAGGGTTAAATCTGCCCAGGCCTGCAGTGGCCATGTGATTTCTGCCCTGGGCAGTAGTGTCTCTGCTGCTGCGCCTCAGATTGGATGGGTTTCCCCCCTCAATCTTTTCCTCTGTGCTGGGGAATCACCGAAGGAGTGGCGGGGGAGAGGGAGAGCTCTGCCCACCCCTTGGTCACAGCTGGGGCGGCTTCGGCCCAACTGGGCCCATTGCTGTTATCAGCGGCCTGGCAGAGATCCCCCCCTGCTCTGGGGCTCTGGGGCTCCGGGGAGTTTTTAGAAGTATTTGATGTTAAGCTGCAACCTCTCCTCCCCCACTGGGAGATGATGGAGCCCAGCTAGGCCTCAGGGCCGGCTCCCCCCCAAAAGGTGGGGGTAAGTGGCAGGCCCAGCCAGCCAACAGAATGACGTGACTCGATGTTACCTGTTTAGCTGGCCAAGAGGAAAAAAAATACTACCTCAAAGAGAATCAAGATTTATATGGGTATTTCCCAACATTCTCAGTGGTCAAAGCATATGTCTAAAATTAGCTTCTGATAGGTCCCTATCCTTTCAAAACAATTCCAAGGTCCTGGCAGGGCAATATTCTATATTTCTTTTTAACTAGAAACCATCTTTTTATCTGTGTTAACTTTTTAATCTTTTTAACTGTGTTAACTCATGACCGTAAAAGACTTCAAATCTCAGCAAAATTGTTGCAAAACTCCTAACAGTTTGGTTTTTCCTTTTCCATTCTATCAACTAATGTTTGCAAACAATATACTCTGGAATTATTCCTATGCCATTTTGTAACCTCTATGGAATTAACAATGCTGTTAAAGGTAAAGGGTTATGTAGTCATTTGGGTAGAACTT
The DNA here is from genome assembly GCA_037837765.1 of Delichon dasypus. NCBI lineage: Eukaryota > Metazoa > Chordata > Aves > Passeriformes > Hirundinidae > Delichon > Delichon dasypus. The sequence goes on along the minus strand of JBBAXF010000004.1, from coordinate 43,049,798 downwards.
AGCTAGATTTCTTTAGACCAAATGCAGTTATTGTGATGATGGCAATACCATTAAAAATATAAAGGCAAGTGTTTGTGAATATGATCTTCCAGAAGTACTGCCTTTCATACACCACTGCTCAGGCTAGAATAGTTCTCTGCTGTATACATATATGCTACAGATAAATAATGCTATAGAAATACTGCAATCAATGCAGGCATGGGTAGAGATGTGGGGAAACACTGGTGCTGAGGGCACTGACATTGTTCTGGTTTTCTTTGCTCACTTTTTGCAACCTCTGGATTTTTCCAACACCCATTTTCTTATTTAGGCCACTGCAACAAACCTGCAGCTCCTTCTTCCAGAATAGCAGAAAGGAATGTTTGCAGCTGCTATGTCTTGCTTTCCATTAGTTAAAATGCTATCTGAAAAGTCTACCTCACAAGAACAAATCAAGTGAATTATGATTTTCAGATGTAATGGTAGTGTCTAGACCAGTGAAAGGAGAACTGGAAAAAGCAGATGAAAGAGAAAGAACAGGGAGTGAAAGATGGGACAGCAACTGCGATCAAAGCTGTGCTGGCTGTGCTAGTAAGTGGCATTGACACAGAAAGGGAACACTGGTCCTATGTAAGTTTAGGCTGGAAATACATGAAAAAGATCCATAACTTAAAGGATTAAGCTCCTTGAATGGCCTTCTGATAAAAATAGCTGGGGCAATGATTAAGTTCTAAAATGAGGTTCAGTAAGCTTATGAAAGGGATTAGGTGATAATGGAGTGAAGTTGATAACCCAAGAGATTAATTAATTCCCATAACCCCTCACACTTTTTTCCGGGGATAGCTTGGCTGAAAATACAGTGCATCACTGAGTCTTATTTTATTTTGAAGAGTAAATGTCATGTTCAGCCATTAGCACAATAGATTTTCTTAAAAATACTCCTGAAAGAAGTAGTTTAGATGTTTTAAAGTGTTCTTCCTACAGTGCAGATTAATCATATACTGTATATCTTTTGCACTTGCTAGAAAGTTATCACGGAGAGGGCAAGCATGGATAAATTGAAAGAGCTACTTTCACCAACGATGTCCCACATAATGGAGAAATTAGCTGTATGCACAGGCCTCAGGAGATCGGAGTAAAGCAATCCTACCAGTTATAAAAAAAATAGAGTATGTATTTTTTTCCCTTGTTGTGGCATCATGTTGAAAAATACTAGACTGTTTCATGCCAGCAATGGGAGACCAGCAGTCCTCTGATGTAATATTGCTTCATCTTTGATGTGGGACATCACACTCATGGTACAGCTCCATTTGTCTCAAGTTGTTTTGTCTACATAGGAGATACAAAAATTTGTGTTTAAATAGCTGGCAATTTTATTGATACTGGCAATTGTCAGGAATATTTGGAAAATTCAATGGTTTTTCATCCAATTTTTCATTCCTCACATTTTGCAAAGATTACATCAGCCCATTGCCCACCTCATTCCCTTTGACTCTTCTCATAATATCTGAGGGGTCTTGAACAAGTGCAGTTCTTAATTTAGTGAAACAAGAATGTAACCCTTTCATGCCACTGGACTCTGCAGGGGAGAGATGTAGAATAAGATTTTTAGACCAAAATATGTAGGAAGAAAAACTCATCTTAATCAGGCACCTAAGTCACTGTGGCTGGAGCAATGACCCACTTGTGTTTGATTGGAAGCTGAAGATCTGTCTTGCAGTCTGTGTTATAAAAGCAAATAATGTTCCTGGCTCTGTGGGGTACTAAGTTTCATAATAAGACCAAACATAAGTACCATCAAACCACTCATTATGTTAAAGCATTCTTATCTTCTGCTATACCTTTTTACTCTGCGGTTACCCAGTTTTTGCGCAGACTGAATTAAGGTAGGAATCTCATGTGTCACTGTGTCAGACAAGGAAGACAATGAGCAGGGTTTGAGGGAGGACTACTTTTAAAATTGATTATGACCCAGAAGATGAGTACATTATAAAAAGTTGGTGCATATCAAACTAACTAAAATAGCATCAGTATACTGACATTTTTGTCAGTAAACTTATTTCCAAATTGATTTATTCACATACGCACAGAGAGGAAGGGGGTGGGAACTGATGGCATTTTAACTGCCTTCAATTTGTTAGAAATTACTAACTTGATTTGCATTAATGGAGAGAAAAATCCAGAAGTATCTTCCTGACTGGGTCTTTGCATAATTTAGATTTTCTTGTTAATTGTTTCTGCCAACCATTTATGGGGTAACATTTTTGTCATTTTGAACAGCTTACTTTGTACAGGCTTTTTTAGAACTTGGAGGTAATTTAATCTTTGCCACAGCTCAGTTTATGCCATAAAGATAATTTATTTTGTTTTTTGTTTTAAAACTAATGCAGAGATACACAGACACACACATGCTGCCTTGCACACTACTAGCTAGGCAGTAAGATCTTCACTGGAAGAAGATTTACAGAATTTAGTCTTCCTTGATATTCTGCTGATTTTTTTCCTTAGGTTTTTTCATCTCTTGTTTCTGAAACTTGATTTACTACTCTCTTGTTTGTATCACTTTATTTTTCTCTTTTTGTTTAATGATGCTGACCTGGCTGAGCTGTCTATGAATGAGCTACTTGTGGGTATTGCTTAATCAGATCAATAATGATCTTGGTTCAAGCTGGTGAACCTTAATTTCTTTGGTTACACACAATACCTCATCTTCTTGTGCTTCAGTGAACAGACGTATCACAATGTCTTATAACATAAAGCAGTAATGGTTAGAAGTTACAGAGGGATTTTGAACACTTTTGACAAGTTCCCCTCTTCTTTTCACCTGCTGGTTGTGAGTTACAAGTCTGAAAATCTTGTGGGAAGGACAACACCTTTCTGTAAAGTTTTTGGCCTTGCAAGCCTGCACCTTGAATGACATGCGCCGAGGAAAGTGCTGAGGAGGAGGAATCAGTTGTGGTCACTCAGCACCTAGAGACAGCTAGGATAGGACTGGCCATCCGAATATAGAAGCCAGTGTGGTGGTGCTAGTGCCATTGTCCATAAGACAGGCCAACACATTCTGCTTGCAGTACGGCAGTACCTATGAAGTTATGTTACTGTCATCATCTATTAAATCTAACTCTGCTTTAACACAGACAGGTGTGTTTTCTTACCCTTAAATGGAAAATGTAATGAATTTTTATAATTTTGAAATTAAGGGGCTTTCAGGCAAAAATGTGGGAATAGGAATAGCAGTTCTCTACTATAAAAAAATTAAAAATGCAGCATTCAACAAACAAACAAACAAACAAACAAAACCAAAAAAAACCAACACCAAACCCAAAACACTGACAGAGTCAGACTACAATCTGACACCCTGTTGGTCAGGGTGTTCATAGCAGTCTGATTAAATGGTGGCCGCAGTCCTCCTAGAGTGACAGATGTGGTTCTGTTGAAGCAATGATCCTGTAGAAGGGTGCAGTTTTCCTCTGAAGGTCCAGTGGTGGTGCAAATGGGTCTGGTCTTTCTCTGGGAATTCAGAGGGAACAGGCTGCCTCTGGTGTTCCAAATCTCAGATTATATCCAGGCAGGAATGCTTGGCTCTTCCCCTTGGATGGAGCATCTCACAATGGGATGATGTAATTTTATCAGTCATGCAGTGAGACTCAATGGTCCATTAACAGAAGATATCCTCCTGGAGGGAGGATGGGTCATGGTAGAGATAAAGAACACTGCTCCACCTGGTTTTAACACCTGACCCATTAGCAGAGGACTAGCGCCCCCAAGGGAAGAGATAAAGAACACCGCTCCATCTGTTTTCAACAGATGGTGATAGAATACACACTTCTGGTTACATCTTTCATTGCAGCCTAAGACATTAAGTCTCACTCTCTCAACAGCTTAATAATTGTACAGAAACATTACATTTCACAGTGATGGAGCTACCCCCAAATTCATAGAAGTCAACAGAAACCCGCCACTAAAGCTATAATTCCATGACGGATTTGGGCAAGAAGGCATTCATGAGGAATCAAAGAGGATTCACAGTGAAAAGTGAGATCAAATCATTACAGTCTTTCAAATAATAAGACAAAATGTTTGGACTTCATGATAATTCTGCATTCCATGGACAATTTTTGGAGCTTAAGCTGGTTTCCTTAGTAAGGAATAAAACCAGAGAATGTGAAGAATTCTTGCAAGAGAAACAAACTTCAACTCACTGTCTTTCTCTGTTATTTTTACACAAAAAATAGAGAATGTTATTAACTGAAATGGCAAAAAAAAATCCAAAATCAAAACCAACACAAACCAAAACCCCCTAATTTCCCTTTTGATGGCAACAAGCAAAAATACTTTATTTTTGTTTTTCAATTTTCCCATGACAGTGCTGATGACTAGGTATAGGGGAAATCAGGAAATGCACTTTTGAATATGTACTAATAAAGGTATTATTCCAGCAGTAAAATTGTTTTTGCTCTGAATAGTGGCGTATAATAAGGAAAATATTTTTTGCATATTTCCAGGAACACACATATGATGAAAGTTGATTATGAAAATAGAATTACTTTTTTTTTAATCAGAAACTCTTATTCAAATTTTCATACAGACTTTGTAATTTCTTCCCATGTAGTTGAAGATGATTTTCTCATCTTCCTCAGATGACAGAAATCAACAGGGGATTCAGCCCTATTAAAGGAGATCTTTAGAATTAAATCAGCTGTAGAATGTTTTACAAATGTGGTTCAGTAAACTCCATATAATTTCAAAAAGAAAAGGGTTCATAGAGAAATATCTGGGGAATTACCATAAATACAGTGTTTCACTTGGAGTTATACAAGAAGCACCTCTGGGAGAGTAGGACATTTTTCAAATAACCTTTGAAAAAAACTTTTCATTTTCCTGGAGTCCTAAAGCAGAAAATTTGCATATTAATAGAAGATTAAAATGCCCATCAAGAACTCTTTAGCTGTTACTTTCTCTTCTGTATTTTTCCTCTTCACATGAACATTCTTCATAATAAAAAGAAACTCCTTTAACTCTGCTTGTTACATTGAATCACTAAAGTTTCATATTACAGTAGCACACACTACTTTTGTATTTTAATCCTTTTGACAAGTTGCTCCCTGATTTTTCCCATTATTCGTACCTTCTTCCTCTTCAAGATGTACCTGTCTTTTTAAGTAGGGTCTAAGCATTTTATAAAGGCTAATTTCTAAGTGGGTTTTGTGTTCCATCAAAATCATGCTTTAGACATGGATCTCACAAGTTTATTCAATTTTAAATTTTAGAATCTATCACCTGAAGTGATAACCTATTGCTTTGCTGTGACCAAAAGGTGTCTTATTACCTGGAGTGCTCAACTAGAAATTAAAAAAAGTGTTGAAGCAAGCTAAGGTAAGAAAATATGGAGTAGATAAGTAGAACTTGAAACTTGGTCATAAAAAGGGAAAGCAGATAATATTTTTAAAGTATACTGAATTTTAGAGAACTGCTAAGTTATTGTGTACTTCACTGTGAACATGATAATTATATATAACTGTACTTTAAAAATTAGTTACAATAATCACTAAGGGTTTAGGTGCTGCTACAACTGAAACTTTTCCTTAAAGAAATATGTCAGTGAGAAAGAAGCTGTGGTAGTGCTGTTCATGGATCTCTGTACAGGATGAGAGAGCTGTTCAGATAGGCCTGTCTTTTCTCAGATCAGATGTTGACTAAAAAGCCAGTAGATTTATCAGTAAACATGCTGAAACAAACCCAGAAATGACCAAAACTTTGAATTCTAAGCTACATGGTTGGTAATTCCTTAAATCCACATACTTAAGGGAATCTCATAGTCTGTTTGTTGTATATTTCTTGTTAGTGAGTCAGAATAAGTCTGAGTATCTTTAAGCAAGAATATCTATGTAAGAGTTTAAGTTCTTTTTTGTCCCAAATGACACATTGTTCTGATTCATGAGCATCTCTCTTTAACTGCACCCTGTTAGAATGATCTCTGGGGTGTCAGGAAAGCCTTCATTTTATGTAAACAAAAAATACAGTGCAGGTCCTAAAGTCGAAGCCTCATGACAGGATCAAAATATTTCGCAGTCTTGGCCAGAGCAATGGCATTGCTTACCGGTGACAGTTTTGTGCCAATAGCTATCCTTTCATTCCCACAATCAGTATAATTTTCCTTAGCCCTTGTAGTTGGCTCAATTCTGTTTACAGTTGTTCCTAGGGCTCAGAAGTACTTCTTCATCTCCCTTTGCCTTTCCTTCCTCTAGGAGAGAAGGGCACTCTTTTTGCAGTTTGTATCTTTTCCTGAGCACACTTGGATAACTTTCCCATCAAAGAAGCCACAGTACACCTGGTGTAATGGCAGAAATTTTTCCCAGTAACTCTCACAGCCCCGTCAGTGTTGTTGCAGGCATGATAGATGAATGGAAGCACAGTCAGAGGTTTTATAGCAAGACTAGGATGGTTTGTTCTTGAGGGACTGTGTCTGTGATGAGGGGCATTATGCAACTGTAGCTATGTGGCGAGGTTTCGTATGTCATCAGTGTAATTTCTGTCACATTGATGCCCATTCTGCAAATTAGATAGTAAAGGAACAACACACCAAACAAAGGCAGCACCAGTGTTTTCTTGCTAGTCATACTTCATTGTCTAAATTAAATTGAGGTCAACACCTCGGAGAGAGAATGTGAAGAAAAATTCCAATAACAGTCTCTTGAATTTAATGACATCAGAGATTCTTGAAATAAATTACAATAAAGCCACATCTGAGCCCTCCTCTTTACAGCTGTACTTTTAGGGGAAGTTGATTATCTTGTTTGGTGGAGTCCTTTTTGCTTTGAAGTAGACTGAAAGTTTACAATAGGCTAATGTACACTTAATTGGCATGTGCTATAGGGCAGACTGTGTTTCTGCCAAGACAGCTGTTTATGTTGTAGGCTTGGCTTGGTGTGAAAATGTGTGATCAGTCATCAGATTTGTGGGCACAGGATGGATTCACTAAAGCTTCTTTTTCCTTTTTCAGAATGGATTTGCAGGCTGGACTTTACCTTCTCAGCTGATGAAATTGTGGTCTCCCAGGAAATGTGTTAAGGCTAATGTGGTGATATTGCTAAAAGAAATAAGCGGCTATGTACTTCTACAACAATGAAAAGGCCTTTGTTCCTCATTCAGATATTGAAGGTTTATTGTTTTAATGAATATAAAATTCTGAGAAGGCATCAATCTGATTTTTGGCAAAATACGTACATTAGTACCAAATTCACTGCAAATGTCCCTGAGAAACATCAGCTGTAAGGAAAATCCGAAAAGTTCTTTATCAGAAGAGTTGCATGTGATTGCTGTGTTGTTATATGATAAAGAATCAGAGAACTTTCTACCACTTTTTTGTTTCTCTTTGAAATATGTTTAGATTCCAAAGTGGAGTGCTAAAAATTCTGACAGAAAGTATATCCAAATTTCAAAATGAAGTCCACTCATTTCAAACCAAGGCAGACTGTCTGACACATCAGTGCATCCTGTCTCAGTAAGTCTCTGGGCTTTCTGTTTGTGCTGCTTGCAGTCTACAGGGTATTTAGGTAGACTGAATTCCTACCCCCACCAAAATCCATGCCTTTCATTTGTTGCTGGTGTATTTACATGACAACATTATTTTTATTCAAATCCCATAAGCTTTGTAGTTTCACTTACCAGATCAGCAAAAGAATCACTGCTTCATGGAGCTGCCAAGTCTGACTGCTCTTTTGTGTAAAGATGGTGGCATAAATGTTTTAGAGAAGATGATACAAATGAAGGTTTGTTATTGTGCTTTTAATCAGGAAATTAGTAGATCAGTCAACAAAAAAAAAAGAATAAAGACAGTATAAGATAATGAAAACTATGTTGTTCAGCTTAGAAAGAAATTATTTTTCTGTGTTTGTTTGATCTCCTAAATGCACAGTAGTTTTCATACCTAATGAGTCATTTTTACTAGCATGTATTTTGTCATTTCAGCTTTCTCTAAATACTATGGCTGAAACCAAAAGAGAAAGACAATACCTGAATTCATAACAGCAATCATAATAGTAAATTACTTAGTAAACAATAATTCATAATAGTAAACTACCTTGACATAAGGGCAACCTGTATTTTAATGAGGTTGTCACACAAAAAAATAGATTCCCTGGAGTTTGCCAAGTGAATGGTTCTGCTAAATTCAAATATATTTTTCTGTGGTGGAGGTCTCTTTTGTGACCACAATACTTTCTGTTAGATGATCACAATATGAAAGAGGATTATCTTGTCTGTTGTCACTTCTGACCTGGGCATGATCACATTATTTGCATCCCTTGAAAGTTGCCCTGTCCTGCCCCTGAGAATGGTAACCTCCCAGCTAAGCTGCAGTATTTGGCTGCTGATAAGGAAGCAGCCTTAATTTTCATTTATTTATTTCTGTAGTAGTTGAGGTGTTCCACCTTTGCCAGTGAGAATGCCAGAAATGAAAAACTATTGAAAAACATAATTTTGGGTGTGACTTTACATTTCCTTTAAGCAGGCTTGCTTTTACAGCCTGATTTTAGGCAAAAATTTAATCCAATTATAAGCACTTTCTGTCAGAATCTGACATTATTATATATTCTGTGGCTCTACGTACAGGCTTTAGCAAAAATGTAGAGGAAGATCTGATGTGAATGAGAGGTCTCTTAGGCAAGAGCACTGCTGTGACCACTCTACTTTGTACACATACATGAGTCAAAGCAGCTAGTGCTAATGGGAGAGAAGGTAGAGCCCACCCACTGGCCTCAGGTAATTCAATTTTGCAATTTTGTGAAGATTGAAAGTTTCAATTTGCACATCTTCAGTGAAAAAAATGATATTGATATATCCTTACCTAAATACAGTATAGCCAATGAACTCCCATGTTACCTGCATCACATGAAGAACTGTTGTTTAGTCAGACTTCGAAAAGCCTAAATTCTAAATTTCTCATTAAATGTTTGTGAATGCTAGAAACCATTATATTATAGTAATTATGTTAATTCACAACAATGACCAAAACTCTCCAAATCAAAAATAATTTTTTGTTAGAACTTACATGACATGCAGCTTTTTGAGAAAATTACTGTGGTACTTTATTCAAGTGTATTAAACTGATAGATTTAATTCTTTGTCTCAGAAACCTGTACAAATAAGGATCAGACCAGAAGTTAGGCTTCTGTCCACTTCTACATCTATGTATATAATAGAAAGAAATCTTGCCTGAACTCAGCTTATGAGTTCCATAGCTCAGAGTACCCTGTAAGACTTATTTAATTAAGCTTTACAACACCTTTAAGATAAAGGTTAAGCTGAATTTTTATCTTCTGTACAACCACCTCAAGCTGTATAGAATGTCCTTTATACTTTCTTTTCAGGCTAAACAACATCTAGCCTTACAACCCATTGCTGCAGGCATAATCCATGTATACAGTCACTTTGGCAGTAGATTCTTCTGGAGTGTCTTGAAACAAGCAGAGAACAAACATATACAAATATACTGCAAAAGAAGTTTACTGCAGCTGGAATATAAAGATTTTCTTTAAAATCTTTCTCTAGAGCCGACAGTATAACCATGCTCTTGACTGCCAGGAACAAATGTAGCAGCTACTCTCCTAAACTGAAGTGCAGCATATATTGGGTAAAACCACTTGTAAGTCTTTAATTAAAGTAATTAAATACTTAAGTAGTTACATATTTAAATTAAATAGAAAGTAGTAAAGGTTCATCATGGTATCTCAAAATGCACTTTTAATCTAATACTGCTGAAATCTTCACCTATCAACAGGATACAGACAGAGAGAAAGTGAGGAATAACACTGACTGGTCTAATACACCAAAAGAAAATGATACAGTTTCCAGAAAGTATTCCGGGTGAGATTTTTATATTTTTATCAGTGTATGCTGCATCAAAGGTCTGCCAGAAAATATCTAAACCTAACTGTATAACCTTAGGGAACAAAGACTTTGTCTTTAGATGTCGATCACTTTCCTATCAAAGTTGTTATTTTTTGATTATTACAGCCCATGATGGTAGTTGTTAGAGGTTCCAAATACCTAGTTAAGATTATGTATACACTACATTTACATTTCCTTCTGAAGTTGTATATTGGGGTCCTTATAGGACTCCAGAGACACCCAGGAAATGGGCTAGAATATTCTTTGATTCACCTGTGTTCACAAAATTTGCTTTGTGATATTAATAGCCTGTTGCATTTTAATAAAGTGAGCAGTAAATCTAAACCCATGCTATAATTATTTCTGTGGATCCAGAAGAGTTTTCTCCCCAGAACTCTCTTTGAAGCCATCTTCAATCCTAGATTTTCTTTAGGTAACAAGCTGTTTGTGATTTGTTCTGACTAAGCGGCCACAATGATGAATATCAGGGATTGAGATAGTCCAGTGTTCTCTAGCATATTTAAATAAAATATTCAAAGTTCAAAGGTACAAAACACAGAAAGTATTCACTTTTGATGAATATTTACTGAAATACACATGATGCTGTTTATTAGTTTCACAGATCTGTGTGGATTTATTTGGACTTATTTCTTTGTACAACACTTTTACGTACTAGTTCTGCTTTAACAAGACTTCACTGCAAAGATTTTAAGATTTTAATTTTTGAAAAATGCTCCACTGTGCTCTTAGTAGACCATAAACACTCACTCTGTGTGTATAATATGCACGTTTCACAGTGCAAAGTCAGAAATGAGTAAAATTTCATGCCATGTAAAAGAGCAAACCCAGAAAACCTTTTACTAATTCTACTCTTCTCTATTTTACTTTTCTTCTCTCACTAATAAGCTAATCATTAATATAGCACAAAGTGCAGTGACACTACATTGGCAAATACCTCAGAGGGATGCCATCTATTTTTTGCACTTATCTATTGGATATTGATGTAACAAGATGTAACAAGAGAGCAAGTCTGAGACATAAAAGAGACCTCCATCACAGAGAAAAAAAATTCGAATTTAACAGAAGTGTTCACTTGACAGCTCCAGGGATATATACACATACACATACACATACACATACACACACACATACATACATACATATATATATATATTTTATTTTTTTTTTCTTCTTCTTCTTCTTCTTCCCTGGAAGAAAGACCTTTCTAAATTTAAAAGTTTTTGATGGATGCAATGAGCAAAGACTGATTTAAATATGTAAATGTAGGTTAACTGTTGTCTTATACTTACTCAGCTTCACTGTGCATGAACTTTCTCCTCTGGGATATATATGTCATTCCCTGTTGCAGCTTAAATGCATTCATGCTAAAGCAAAATTATTCTGCCTTTGGAATTCACTCTCTCTCTGAAATAGATGATTATGGTACAAGGCCTGATACTTCTGCAATAATCATGCATTATGAGGAGTGCATCAACCCTGCAGGTATATCTGATTTAAGAAACACCTGAGCCCTCTCTTTTAAGAGGGACAGTATTTTCCACTGGAATTTTAGTTTTTTAAGCAGATGCAAATTATAAGTTCCAGGCCCTTTGAATTGTCATAATTTTGTTAAAATTAGTAAAAAATTGACAGTACATGATAGATAGGTAACCGCATAGTTACCTATTTATCATATACTGTCAATAACCACAACTCCCCATGGTCATGCATGCTACTTCATCTGTTGTGACCAGCTGTTGTATTCTGTTATGATGGTTTATCCCAGTTTCCCCTATATTTTGTATGTTAATGATTTACTCCAAATTCTGTGTACTCCCTTTTTTTCCCTATATGGTCATTCCTTGCCCTTTGTTCCAGCACCGTCCCCATCAGTCACCTAAACCCTGCCTACCCTCCTTGCCCATCATTGTAAACCCTTCCCTTTTCCCCACAATGTTGTGTGTACATTCCTCGTATGACCTTCCTCAATACCCTATTGGACTTGAAAATGTAATCCCTCCTACCCTGCAATCCTGTTGGTTCCCCAATTACTATTCTCCTCCCATAACTCCTCTCCAGTTGTACTTGATTGGTTATCTGTTTGTATCTGCCCCTCACTGCATCCCCCTCAGTTTATAACCCAGAGCACTCATGTGTTTGGTGCTCTTCCCCTTCAGATCCCCTCTGCAATAAGCCTTGTGGACTATAACCTGGAAGAAGAGTCTTCTTTTAGTCCCTTGTCCTTGTCCTTGTGGAAACCCCTGATCATAGGAGTCTCATGAGGTTCAGAGTTCTCTAAGGCGCTGCTACAGAGGCTCTCTTATCCACTCCTGTGGAAATTCCCCTGGGGAGACGAGTTAGCCCTAGCTGCCCCGGGACACAAAAAGGTGGGTTTTTGACAACCAGCAACCTGATATCTTAGGAAAAAATATTATTTAGTACATTTGGATTTCTTTAATAACAAAGGGAATAGTAGAAATCTGACAGAAAAGTTTTTGTGACTGTTCTCACAAACTAGTACTAGAAAGAGGATACAATAACATGTAAGCTAAAAAGTGAAAGTTGTCTGTGAAGAAGTTTCAAGATAAACTTAATGACTTTTTCTATTGGAAGATTTGAGGAGATCTATGAAGTGAGACAACCTGAGATTAATGTATATGTCACCTTGTGACTCTATTCAATGGCCATAGGTAAAGTGATGCCAGGAAAATATTGCAACAAATGTAACTTTTCTATGTCTTAAGATGTTGGTAAATTGGCAAAGGATTTGAGGGAAAGAAGTTTTTATGAAAGCTTTGTAATGAAGCGTAGGATTTACAGAGTTAAGATAAAATGTAAGATGCTGGTTTATGTTGAGCTATAAAATGAATCAGAAATTATGTGTAATAGAAAAAAAATCTGTTTCCTTGTTTCTTGTATATACTTAAAGGATCTTTATCTCATCTAGCTAGCACTTTATAAGTTTCTTTTTCAAATGAACACTTAAAAAACATACTATTATGCCTTAAGCAGTAGCTCATAGGAGATCAATCAACTTTTGGTCTCCTAATCCAAGGTAGTTTATCAATTCTAGAGGATCAAAAAAAAAAAAAAAAAAAAAAAAAAGAAGAAGAAAAAAAGAGTTGCATATATCTTTATGCTTCTCAGTGCCACTGAGAGGTATTTTAAGCCCTGAGGAATCTAGACATTTTGTTTTCCCTGGTTTTATTTGTTCACAGACCTATTTAATGGCTAATATGAACATTCTAGGGAAGTGGTTGAATGGATCCAAAGACAATAGAAAAGAATAGAGTGTTGGAAATTTGCCGGAGTAGCATACATTGTGGTGGGAAAATCCTCTGGGCCATCTAATGACACCAAGCTCCACAGAAATTTTATGCTCCTTCTTTCCTCTCTGCCTCTCTCATACTGTTACCAGCATAGGACCATAAACTATATAAAATTATTTGTCTGGATGTAGAGTCACCTTAAAGTTATTTTTTTGTGTTTCCAGAGTATCATGTTTCTACATAATCTCCCTGTGAAAATTTAAACATGATAAGGATTTATTGAACACCCTGAAATAGCAAGCCCATGCATTTTGAACAGAAAATAAATAAAAAATTCAGAGGAAGAACACTAATTGTTCAGAATTGTGACAATGGGTTTATGGGCAGCATTGAGAAAGTTCTAGGGAGGTGCAGAAAGGTGGTAATAATCGAAAAAGTAAACAAGGATAGGGTTGCATGGCAACACAAGTTTTCTTATACAGAAATTGTGGCACAAAAGTTAATGTGCTTACAAAAAAAGTCTGGGTTGTGTTGCAAAGTGTGAGACACTAACCTGAACTGCTGTGACCATGAAGCAGAGATAGAATTAAAAACAGGTTGAGTGCCTGAAGTCCTAATATAAAGTTCAGAGAAGTAAAAATGTAAAAATGGAGTATTTAGTGAGAAAGAGTATTTGTATTCAAAAATACAAACAAAACTCCATGTTCATTCCTGATGCAAGATTCCAGAGGAAGTGTCAGTCATGAACTATGGAAGATCAACCTATTTGGCTTAATTGAGAAATGAGTACCCTACAGGCAACTAGAGAATACATACCTGATAATGGAAAACTAGTTCACCTTGCCAAAAAAAGCAGAAAGGGTATTCTACCAGTGGAATAACTTACTTGGAAATATAGTAGTCCCTACCGGTTAATGAAAATGTGCTCGAATATAATAAGAAGTTAAGACTTGATGGTAAAGCTTATCAGATATGGTTTTTGTATCTTTTGTTTGGAAGGACATCAGGTAGATTGATTTTCTTGTATTTCAAAAAATGTATGGACCTAAATAGGGACAAACAATTTCCACTCATAAACCAAACTTTTTAGTATAACAACAGGTTTTCCCATTTACTTTTTCAATTAAAGTTTCTGGATGTCTTGAAAACATAAAGAATTCTCCACAGGAAAAGCTCATTTTGCCCTTTTGTACTAAAAAAATACAACACTTTCTGTTCAGAACTAAAAGAAAGATTAAAAAAAATCCCTCTTAACTGGTATAAAACCCTTTTTATTCCCTCTGTAAAAATTTGTTGTTGGGATACACAACAACTTTAGTGCTACTTTATTGCTTTAATTATTAACAACCTAGATTTAACTTAGCCTTTTTCTAGGTAAAATCTCCTTAAAGGTGTATTTAAAAATTCCCTCCTGCTAGCCTGCTTTCAATGCTGTTTAGAGAAACTGGTGCACTGCTTTTATAAAAGGTCTCCAGTGTATTGACAGAGACAGTGCTACAAAGAGGGTTTGGGAAAGGGGGAGAAAAACACACATGTGACTGCAGTGGTTCTATCTAAAGTAGGATGACTGTAATAGAAATGTTGGCTCTTAAGGAGTATTGTGGTATATACAGACACAGATAAGTAGGCTGACATTTTTAACTTCTGAGTTGAAAAACTCAAATGCTAGGTTCTGGCTTGAAATGAATATATGCTGAAAATCTATACTGACTACAGATTGCTTAGAATCTCATCAGTTTTATTTGGCAGCTGGCAGATGTAAGACCTTGGGAACCCAGTTTCCAGAACAGAGTGGTCAAAAGTCACCCTTACACTGTAGGTATTTGCCAAGTGTTTATGCTTTACACAGAGAGGCCAAATGACCAGCTTGAAACCAGTAACCAACATTTCATATACAGGCTCCTACAGGTGAATAGAGTATAAAGAAAAAGAAGTCTACTTCTGAAAGGTCTAAGAAAATATAATTTTTAAAATAAAAATATGATTTTTGAGAATGAGAAAGCAGATTTTTCTGAATTTGTCTGGCTGAGCTCTAATATGCTTTAGCATTTCAGTTACTGGAACCAAAATTAACCGAAAGATCTTTCCCATAAGGGCCCATTTCTATGGCAGCTAGAGAGGTATGGTGTGAACAATATTATCAAGCATCTAAAGAAAAAGATAGCCAACAATATTGGGCTTCATAACACCGGAGTTAAGTATAGTCTTCCAATTAAATTAGGGGAATTATCTCAGGCTTTTCATTTTGTAGTGCATAAATTTTAGGCATAATCTGAAAAAATGTTTTAAATTCATAAGGAAGTTTTAGCATTTGAGATCTTAAGCAGTTAGCAGCAAACTAGAAGACATTTACCCAGGTAAGAAAGTCAGTATTTTCCTAGGTCCCTTTTTAAAACTGATAATGAGCTCTCAAAAAGGAGTGATGTCTCTAAATGCAAAAGTCCAAACTGAAAAATAGAAACAGAACCATCAGAAAAGAACTTATTTGTTGTATGAGAAAATACTATATATGCAATTCTGTCAGTTAGTTTAATTTATATTGAACAAAGAAAAAATTGGTAGAATTAAGAGGTTGACTGGCATAAGAAATTATCCTTTGTTAGTTTTGCTGTGTGCAGAAAGATAGATCTGGCTTGAGAATGTAGTACCAAGGGATATTCTTGAAGACTGAAATTAGATGGGGCAACACATATATCCAGGGAAATTTAGAGATTAAGGAATTGAAACTGTCGATGGCTAAGAAATACAGTGAATCATTCTTTACTGAGCCAGAGGTGAGAAGACCTAATGGGCTAATAATAGCTCATTTAACACCCCCAGAAAAAGGGAGACATGAGAATGTCATAGCAAGATGAAGAGGATTGGAAGAGCAACATGATTGGGATCATATGTGATTAAAGCATCATCTTTAATTATGGGAAAACATAGAAAGGTTTTCCAAGAGGAAAAAATAACAAAATGTGACTGTGTTCCAAAACACTCTGTGCCCAGATATAGATCATAAAAAATATTTAATAATTTTGTTTTGATGCCCTTTTCATTTTTCTTCTTAGAAAGAGAAAATCGCAGGACAAAATACTTCCTGAATACAAGTAAATAACTTAGTACCACCCTCCAGTACAGAATAGTCCTGTGTGATGCAAATTTAAATTGAAAAGTTAACAGAAAAAGTGGTAGCAAACTATGAGAAAACACTGAAGAAACACTGGGGGTCATGCAAAGACATCTGCTTTTATATTTAATATAAAAATTGTTACATATACTGTTAATTATGTTGAAGTCACACTCAGCAGATGTAAATTGGCTTTTGACTTTATTGAGGCCTATGTAAAGTAAATGTTGCAATGTCTGGTCTGTATTTCAGTGGTACCTATTACAAATCCCCTTCTGAGGCATTAATCTTTCTGGGAAACCTTGGCTGAGATAGGAAGAGCAGCAATGGCATTATGAGTTTTCAGCCTTACAGCCAACCCACCAGCTGAAAAGGTGTGGTCTGTTCTTGCCTTGTATAATGGCACTGAGGGGAATACATGAGCTCAGATGGCCTGTGGGCAGAGGACGATTGGAATAATCAAAATTGACTTGCTTCTTGGGGATGAATGAGTAAACAGTATGAAAATGTTGCTTTAGGGTTGTTTTTATTCAATAACATGAGAAAAGCAGGGCTCTGAAGGCATGTGAATAATATGTTTCTTATAGAAATACTAACTTCAGGTAGTAATTTTTCTGTCTGTTCTTTCCACTCACACCTCATTCTCAATAAGCCATATCAATTCTTGTTAGACTTACTAAATAGAGAATATGGTATTCTCATAATTACTTTCACTTCAGAATGATAGAACTAGATAGTGCATGTAGGAATTCTAAAGTGCTGTAACAAGTAGTATCATTGGGCTCATGAAGGTGTTAAATATTTTAATCATAAGACATTATATGTTCTTTAGATATTGAAAAATATTTACAGCAAAATAATTTAAAACCAGTTTACATACGAAACACCTTTATCTATCTCCAATCCCTCACTTTTAAGTTTATACAGTGTGCTGGCTTGAAGGCAAAACCAGCGAGAGACTCCAAGTCAGAAAAAAACAATTTAATAGGTGAGAAAAAAAAGTAAGATAAATAAAAGAAGACACATGCAATAGTACAAAAGATCACTGACAGAGTCAGAATACAACCTGACACCGTGGTGATAGTAGTCCAGATGAAGTGGTCTTGTTGAAGCAGTGTTCCCGCAGAAAGGTCTGGTAGCTCTTGTCCTCTGGGAATCTAGTGGGTAAGGCTGCGTGTGCTGTCCCAAAGCCCAGATTATATCCAGGTGGGAATGCTTGGCTCCTCCCCCTGGGTGGAGCATCTCACAATGGGCTGATATCATTTTATGAGTCTTACAATGGGTCCTTGATTGCCCATTAAACAGAGATAGCTCCTGGAGGGAGTTACCTATGAGTCATGCAGCAGGGCATTGATGGGCCATTAACAGAAGATAGTCTGAAGGGAGGGGGCAAGGGAAACACTGCCCAACCTAGTTTCAACAGCTCCTGTAGATGGTGATTGAATACATACTTTGGGCACAACTTACATTGTAACCTAGGACATAATCCACGCTTTATTCTAACACCATCTACATCGTACTCAAATTAATACATTCTTAAAGCTAGATAGATAAATATACACATGCTTATATATACCCATATACAGAATGAAACCTTACACCCAGTTCTCACTTAAAATTAGGTCTCCCTGTGGTACACAATGAGTTTCCCCATATTTCTGCATTACCCACCAAGTGGAACCAGGTCCTTGAGCAAAAACAATCCCACGGATGGGTTTGCCTTTGCCTGAGGGGGGATTAATCCAAACAGTCTTTCCTAAAATGCCTTTCATGTGTACCACAGGGACTTTATCTCCATCCACTATGTGCAAGGGTTCAGACAGAGCAGGACCAGCTCGATTGATTGACCTTCAGGTGTTGACCATCCAGGTTGCCTTTGCTAAGTTCTCTTCCCAATTCTTTGAAAGTCTCCCCCACCAAGCGCCTTCAGGGTAGTTTTAAGTAACCCATTGCACCGTTCAACTTTCCCAGCAGCTGGTGCATGATAAGGGATGTGATATATCCATTCACTGCCATGTTCTCTAGCCCAGGTGTTTATAAGGCCATTCTTGAAATGGGTCCCATTGTCTGAGTCAAATCTCTCAGGGGTGCCATGTCTCCACAGGACATGTTTTTCAAGGCCTAAGATAGTATTCCGAGCAGTAGCATGAGGCACAGGGTAGGTCTCCAACCATCCAGTGGTGGCTTCCACCATAATCAGCACTTAGCGCTTGCCTTGGCGGGTTTGGGGAAGGGTGATGTAGTCAATCTGCCAGGCTTTCCCATACCTGTACATCAACCATCATCCACCGTACCACAGAGGCTTTACCCACTTGGCCTGTTTGATTGCAGCGCAGGTCCCACAGTTGTGGATGACCTGTGAGATGTTGTCCATAGTAAGGTCCACCCCTCAGTCACGGGCCCATCGGTATGTTGCATCTCTTCTCTGATGACCAGATCCATCACAGGCCCAACGGGCTCAGAATACTTCTCCTTTGTACTGCCAGTCTAGATCCACCTGTGATACTTTCACTTTGGCAGTTTTGTCCACCTGCTCGTTGTTGTGATGCTTTTCATTAGCCCGACTCTTGGACACATGTGCATCCACATGTTGAACCTTCACAGTCAGCGTCTCTACTCGGGCGGCAATGTCCTGCCAAATCTCAGCAGCCGATTTGGCTTTCCCTCTGCACTGCCAATTGGCCTTTTTCCAGTGATTCAGCCATCCCCACAGAGCATTAGCTACCATCCACGAGTCGGTGTAGATATAGAGTCTTGGCCATTTCTCTCATTTGGCAATATCCAAAGCCAGCTGGATGGCTTTAAGCTCTGCAACCTGACTTGATCCACCTTGTCCCTCGGTAGCTTGTGCAACTCATCGTGTGGGGCTCCATACTGCAGCTTTCCATTTCTGGTTAGTGCCTACAATTTGGCAGGAACCATCAGTGAAGAGGGCATATGTGGGAGATTAGGGACAGGTGGTTGGAAGACATCGTGTTGTACGGGCTGACAGAACCCCTCCCTCAACACTTAGTTGTTTAGTGTCCTTGATAAGGTAAGCAACATGTAATTTGTAACGTAAGCAGATGGATATGATGTAGCAAACAGAGGTTTTATAACCCCATGTAACCAGTTAATAAAACGCCATTTGCTGTCCACCACATTGGTGTCTGTGAGCTGGTGGCCTGAGCAGCCTGGCTGTGGCTGCCGTGTTGTTCTCGAACCAGGTTGCTACACCTCAGTGGGGGCAGCAAGTGGTGCTGAAACCAGGGAGCCGCCCGGGAGAACGGGAGTGGCCTGGACGGGTAAATGACGGCCGAGTGGTGGGACCAGCTCAGCAAGGAGGACGCTCCGGGACCTGTGGGAGGAGGATGGAAGCTCTCATGAAGGTTGTAACTCAGATTCATAAACAATTGGGGATTGATTGTAAAGCAAAAGATTTTACCCTCGCAGTGACGAGGCTTTTGCAACTTAAAGTCGTTGACGGGCCGGTGGATGTTCTCTACCCAGATATATGGGGTCAATGCACGAAAGCTCTTGCCGAAGACACGTCTTCCGGCTCGGGGAAAAATCTTAAGGCATGGGGAAAAGTCGTGCAAGCTTTGCAAAAGGCTCTGCAAGACCAGGAGACCTGGGAAGCTGCACAAAATTGTCTAAGATTTATGCCGCAGCTTGGTGTAGGCGCAGCTATGCAAACTGTTCCAGATAAAGCTTTCCCAGAGGATTATCAGAGCGTAGAAAAATGCGGTCTGAAGGTCAATGACTGTGTTCAGACTGCTGGTAAGGTTAGTTCTGCTGACTGCAGAAACTTGGAGGAGCAAAATCTTCCTCCAAAGGCTTCAAGCCCTGAATTATCTGCTGAAGAAAAAAGACAGGCCATTTTGGTTTGGGATGGTTTAGCTAAGGAAGCCAGGAATATTGTCAGGAATTCTGCCGCGGGATTGCTGGTAGAGGGGGCCAAGGAGGGACCCCCACCCTATGCGGGTGAATCCCTGGGAGAGAACAGGAATGTAGCTGGACTAGAACATTTGTTAGATAACGAGGAGACAGAAAACAAAGAAGGTCTTTTAAACAGTGTGCCTGTTGCCAACAAAAACAAAGACAGTTTGTTTGATAACGCGGAAGTGCGCAAGCAGAAGAAGGGGGGAGAACTCAAAGGGGGAATTAAAGCTAATCTTTGCCAAAAATAGTCTTTTAAGGAAACACAGTTTAAAGGGGAGAAGAAAGGGGCAGCTCAGCCCTGAGAGAAAGGGGCGGGGGCCAAGAGGGAAGGGACAGCCCAGCCCTGAGGGAAAGGGACGGGGTCAGAGCCCGACAAAAGTTTCCAGAGCCTGGAATCAGCCAGTCAGTCAACTTCCGGCTCTGAATCGGACTCTAGCTCAGATGACTGGGACTCTGGCTCTGGCTCCAACAAGGAGGAAGTAACAGTATATAAAATTAATAACAACAATGTTTCTACTTGGGTTGAGGGGAAGTCAGAAGAAGAACGAACTCCTCTCACAGACTGGAGGAAGATAAAAATGGCGTGCACCAATTGGGGTCCATCGGCCACACTGGCTTTTCCAGTCGGAGTTGGGGGGGGCAGGTGGAAACCAGAGAACATACTCACCAGTAAATCCTAAGGATGTTCAAGCAATTGTTAAAGCAATCACTGACAGAGGGATCAATTCAGCTATGGTTTCTACTCACATTGATAGTGTTTTTGGAGGGGATGACATGCTCCCATTTGACAAAAAGCAAACCTGCAGATTGATTTTTAATGGGGCAGGGATGATAGTTTTTAAACAAGAGTGGGAGGACAATTGTGCAAAGCAAGTAGCTCTGGTCACTGGTGCAGATCATCCTCTATGCGGCTCCAGCCTGCAGCGCCTTATGGGCACAGACCCTACCATGATCACCCCCCATGTGCAAGCCGAGGGCCTAGGGGCCCACGAAGTCATGACAACTACCTAAGCTAGTCCTTTAGCTATTTGCCAAATACCTAAGTCAGATCCTTACAATACATTTCTTAGTGTGTTTAATGCTATCTTTTTGTCGTTGAACCAATCCAACCCAAACTTTACAAAATCATGCTGGTTATGTTATAATGCAGAACCTTCTTTTTATGAGAGTGTTGCCCTTGATGCTCCTTTTGAATATTCAGCAGCAGATAATCCACACAACTAAGTGGGACACCCCCTGGAGAGAAATTACCCTGAGTCAAGTCACAGGCCGAGGCAAGTGCTTTGGCAATGTAACCTTAGCAAAGCAGATGGGAAATATCTGTACTGAGTTCATCCAACCCAGTCAAAAGACCGATAAGTGGGCAGTCCCATTCCTATCAGGCATGTGGATCTGTCAACAATCTGGAATAACCCTCTGTGTGTACCTTGGTAAATTCAATAACCTTGCTGATTTTGTGTCCAACTTCTGATTGTTCCTAGAGTCCTGTATCACGAAGAAGAAGAAATGTATCGCTTTTTAGAAGAAACCATCCAGCTCCACAAAAGATAAGTAATAACAAGTATAACCATTGCAATGCTCCTTGGCCTAGGAGCTGCCGGTACAGCCACAGATGTTTCAGCTCTCGTGACCCAACACCAAGGACTTTCTCAGCTGCAAATGACAGTTGATGAGGACTTGTTAAGAACTGAAAAATCCATCTCCTCTCTGGGGGAATCTAACTCCTCACTTTCAGAAGTCGTCCTGCAGAACAAGCGAGGACTGGACCTCTTGCTCATGCAGCAAGGAGGCCTGTGTGCCGCCTTGAGAGAAGAATGCTGTTTTTATGCAGACCATACTGGAGTCGTGCAAGACTCAGTGGCTGAACTGAGAGAAAGACTGGCGCAGAGAAAGAGAGAGAGAGAGGCCCAACAAGGATGGTTCGAGTCATGGTTCAATCAGTCCCCATGGCTAGACACCCTTGTTTCCACCTTAATAGGCCCTCTCACCATGATACTCTTGATACTGATTTTTGGGCCTTGCATTTTGAACAAGTTAGTGTCGTTTGTTAAGAGCTGTTTAGAGAAAGTCGACATCCTATTTGTCGAATGCCTGCAGTTACCGTGAAGTGCACTTATTACTAACATGTTATATCACTTCTGTATCCTACTATACTAACTTTAACAGCTTTTGCATTTTTTATAACATTTATACTTTCACAGGTTTTTTACTTAATCATGAGGTGGGGGGAGATGCAGGATATTAGGGACAGGCGGTCAGAAGATATCGCGTTGTACAGGCAGACAGAACCCCTCCCTCAACAGTTAGTTGTTTAGTGTCCTTGATAAGGTAAGCAACACGTAATTTGTAACGTAAGCCGACGGATGTGATGTAGCAAACAGAGGTTTTATAATCCCATGTAACCAATGGGCGCGCTGTGTGATGAGGACAATCCATTTGCTCCATGTGGTGTCAGTGGCATGATGTGTGGAAGGAACCTTTCCCTTGAACATCCATCCCAGCACTGGTAGTCGGGGTGCCAAAAGCAGCTGCGTTTCAGTGCCAATTACTTCTGAGGCAGCTTGAACTCCTTCACAGGCAGCTAAGATTTCCTTCTCTGTGGGAGTGTAGTTGGCTTCAGATCCTCTGTAGCTTCTGCTCCAGAATCCCAGTAGTCGGCCCTCAGTCTCCCCAGGCACCTTCTGCCAAAGGCTCCAGGACAGGCCATTGTTCCTGGCTGCTGAGTAGAGCAGATTCTTCACAGTTGGTCCCGTCCTGACTGGGCCAAGGGCTACTGCATGAGCAATCTCCTGCTTGATCTGGGCAAAGGCTTGTTGCTGTTCAGGGCCCCGGTGGAAATCATTCTTCTTGTGGGTGACCAGGTAGAGAGGGCTCACAATCTGGCTGTACTCAGGAATGTACATTCTCCAAAAGCCTACGGCACCTAGGAAGGATTGTGTCTCCTTCTTGTTGGTAGGTGGAGACATTGCGGTGATCTTGTTGATTACTTCTGTGGGGATCTGGCAACGTCCATCTTGCCACTTGACTCACAGAAAGCTGGATTTCTTGGGCCGGTCCCTTAACCTTACCTCGCTTAGTGGCAAAACCAGCTTTCAGCAGAACCTGAATAATCTTCTCTCCTTTCTTGAAGAATTTCCCTGCTGTGTTCCCCCATACAATGATGTCATTGATGTACTGTAGATGTTCTGGAGCCTCACCTTTTTCCAGTGCAGTCTGGATCAGTCCATGGCAGATGGTGGGACTGTGCTTCCACCCCTGGGGCAGTCAGTTCCAGGTGTACTGTACGCCCTTCCAGGTGAAGGCAAACTGGGCCCTGCACTCTGCTGCCCAAAGAAAAGAGAAGAAGGCATTGGCAATATCAATGGTTGCATATCACTTTTCTGCCTTGGACTCCAGATCGTACTGAAGCTCTAACATGTCTGGCACAGCAGCGCTTAGTGGTCGGGTGACTTCATTCAGAGCACGGTAATCCACCGTCAGTCTCCATTCTCCACTGGATTTACGCACTGGCCATACAGGGCTGTTGAAAGGTAAACAAGACTTGCTGACCACCCCTTGGCTCTCCAGTTTACAAATCATCTCATAGATAGGAATCATAGAGTCTGTCTGTGCGATATTGCCGACGGTGTACTGTTGCTGTAGCTATTGGTATCTGTTGTTCTTCAGCTCTCAGTAGTCCCACAGCAGAGGAGTCACCTGAGAGACCAGACAAGGTATTCAGTTGTCTGATGTCTTCTGTCTCTACAGCAGCTATCCCAAAAGTTCAACGGTATCATTTTGCGTCTTTGTAATATCCATTTCTGAGATAGTCTATGCCAAGGATGCATGGGGCCTCTGGGCCAGTCACGATGGGGTGGTTTTGCCACCCATTCCTGGTAAAATTCACTTTGGCCTCCAATACAGTCAGCTGCTGGGACCCTCCTGTCACCCCAGAAATAGAAATGGATTCTGTTCCTGCGTACCTTGATGGCATCAGGGTACACTGAGCGCTAGCATCCACCAAAGCCGTATATTTTTGTGGGTCAGATGTGCCAGGCCATCGGATCCACACAGTCCAATAGATCCGATTGTCCCTTTCCTCTACCTGGCTAGAGGCAGGGCCCCCCTATTCCTGGTCATGGTACACATTGCTCCCTTCCTGTAAATATGTTCCTGAGGTCCCTTCAAGAGGATCAGTCATATCTTATATTCTGGAGTTCTGTGCCTGAGAGACTGGAGGAGCGTTTGCTCTAGGTGAGCTCTTTGTGGTAAGTGTCTCTCTTTTCAGTTCACGTACCCGGGCTGCTAAGGAGGAGGTGGGTTTTCCATCCCACTTCCTCATGTCCTCTCCATGCTCCCAAAGACCAGAGGTTACCCCGTGGAGTGTATCCTCTCTCCCTGGCTGGTGGATACCTGCTCCTAATGGCAGAGACTCTTGTTGGTTCTGGCGAGGTGTGGTAAATTTCTTCCTTAAGTTCCTTTTTCAGTTTCTGATGACCCTCTTCAATCAAACTCCAGACTTGCTCAGCCAGCCTTATTTCCACGGATGAGACATGGGTACGAAATGGGGCAGTGACAGCGTCCTCGTAAATTCGTAGTTTATTGACCAAGACACCCACCTTGTCCTCACCTTCCCTCCATTGCAGCGTTGCCAGGTAATGGGAGTACATCTCTGGTCCAAGCCCTGCAAATCTCAACCACATCTGCGATGTGCACTGGACATCATCTGGGCTTTTAGGAAATCTCTTGTCTTCTGAGAAGATGATCTCCAGAGCAGCCAATTCCCTCAGGCATCAGATACCTTGTTCCATTGTGCTCCATTTTCCTTGGTGCACCTGGAGGTGTTCTTTACAAAGGTATCTGTCCCTCACACTTGTTAGCAGTCGCCGCCAGAGGCTGAGGGTTTCTCGGGATCTCCCAATCCCCTGGTCAATGACCACATCCCAGGACAGTGATCCTAGTTGCCTGGCCTCACTTCCATCCAGAATGGTGTCATTGGCTGCAGCATTCCAAATGCGGAGCAGCCAGGTCGGGATGGACTTGTTTGTCTGGCGGCTGAATTCCCTCCGCAGGTCACGCAAATTCACCCAGGGATAGAGAGCGGGTGATGATCTCTGTCTCTGTCTCTTCTGCTGGGTGCGAAGGTCCTGCCACATCCTCATCAGTCACTATGTGGACTGATTTGCTCTTTGATTTCTTCTTCTGAACAGGGGCAACTGCTACTGGCTTAGGTTGTTCTGCTTCATTGACAGTTTGTCTGCAGATGCTGATAGCAGCTTTGGTTTCTTTCTCTTCTGTGACAGCTTGTGTAGACACTGACATTGTTGCTTTGTTTTTGGTTCTTTTCTCCTCTGTGACAGTCCACGTAGATGCGGTTCCTGTTTCCTCTATGACAGTTTGTGTAGACAGGGATGTCGTTGCTTTGCATTTGTTTCTTTTTCCCTCTTCCTCAAGGAGACGCTGCACCACCCCATGTAGTGTTTGATTTCTAAGCATGGTGCAGGCCGTGAAGAGAAGACAAAGCAGAACTAACAATATTATGCTGTCCTTGGTACCTAGAGAGGCCTCAATACTTTCGAAAACTGCTGTGCCAGGCCTAAAAGACTGGAAAAAATCATTCTTTACCCCTCCCCACAGGGGCTGGGTGCGTTTGTTGAGAGCCCAGATGTAGCATTCTGGACCAGGACAAGAAAACAAAACAGTGTATATATTCTGAATTATGCTCATTGCCTCAGAGGTTATCATACAATAAACATACTAGACCAATAAAGAAATTTTGGTACTATACCCTAGTCTACACATGAGCATTAAGACCAGCAGATACTGCCCCATGTGAGGGAAAATGTAGAGAGCTAGGTATAAGATATATGAAAGCATGTTGAGCATCATAGCGGACAGCTGGTTTTGTGTTGGTTTTTTTTTTCCCCTCACTACAAAATTGTAATTCTGACTTTTCTCATTACCTCCTGCCCCACGTTGGTCACCAAAAAATATGGTCTGGCTTGAACCAGCGAGAGACTCCAAGTCAGAAAAAAAAAAAAAATAAATAGGAGAGGAAAAAAAAATCACAAAAACAAAACAAAACAAACAAAAAACCAAAAACAAACAAACAAAACACAAAATCCCACACCCCACATATGCAATAGTACAAAAGATCACTGACAGAGTCAGAACACAACCTGACACCATGATGGTAGCAGTCCAGATGATGTGGTCTTGTTGAAGCAGTGTTCCCGCAGAAAGGTCTGGTAGCTCTTGTCCTCTGGGAATCCAGTGGGTAAGGCTGCCTGTGCTGTCCCAAAGCCCACATTATATCCAGGTGGGAATTCTTGGCTCCTCCCCCTGGGCAGAGCATCTCACAATGGCTGATATCATTTTATGAGTCTTACAATGGGTCCTTGATTGCCCATTAAACAGAGATAGGTCCTGGAGGGAGTTACCTATGAGTCATGCAGCAAGGCATTGATGGGGCGTTAACAGAAGATAGTCTGGAGGGAGGGGGCAAGAGAAATACTGCCCAACCTAGTTTCAACAGCTCCTGTAGATGGTGATAGAATACATATTTTGGGCACATGTTACATTGTAACCTAGGACAGAGAGTACCAGTTTTCACCAAGTTGGTTAACATTTTACTAAAAAATTCAGACTATTCTATCCCTATCCCCCACCCTGTATCTACTTTATAAAGTGGCATCAGACAGATTCAAATTAGGAAAATGATTTCATCTATTGCTGATTTGCCTGGTGACATTTCATTACCAAATCTTTCTGTCTTATAATGTTGCTCATTTTGCAGAAGTTTGTGCATTGAGATCTCTGTGGGATTCGGGTTTTTTCTTCTTTTTAATTGTCTTCAAAATGATTTTTCTGTCGGTGAGAAATAAGGAGTACAATTGATTCTTTAGTGGCAATGATAAGTAGGAAGGCTAGGTATTCTCAGGGAAAGCAATTGTGATACTGACAAGTGTACAGGAATTCTTAGTGACATGCTCTCACATTATTTTCTGAAGATCTGTTCTATTGGGTAATTTTGCAGCAGCATCTTTAGAAAAATATTTATATTGAGGTGATGAAACTGAGATTGCCATGGGCAGTTTAGCCAAACATCAATTTCCCAATCTAGTTTTTAAATTCGTTGTTCTTTTTCTGTTGGTATCCTGTCAATGACACTCCTCGCTGTTTGTATTTTTATATTATATGTCCTTGGTTTTGGTATGGGAAAAAAGGTTTCCGTATACAATTCTCTCAAATTCTATTTGTTTGGGGTTTTTTCCTCCTTTTTTTTTTTTTTTTTTTTCCCAGTCAAGTGGTGTCCAATACTTCAGTTTTGGGTTTTTTTCAGGTAATACATAAGCAGACTAATCTCCCATCTCCCCTTGCCTTCTTTCTTCTCTCTTTTTTCACTTTCCTTCTTTTTCCTCAACTTTTTGCAATTTAGAAATACAATAAATTCTATTTAGTCTGATTTTTGATTCATAAAATTTTAGTCAAAGGCAGGCAAAATAAGGGGTGATGTGGTCCTAAATGAATTAGTTCAGCACTGAGCCTCAGATATCAGAAATCTGTACTTGATTATTTTCCTTGTTTGCTGGATTTTTGAACTTACATTTCCACCTCACTGATGTTACCTTAGCCAACAGACTCTTGGAGAACAGGAAATACCATGCAGACATTGATCTACTTTCTATAAACATGTCAACAGTCTGCAGTGCCACTAATTCCTTTACCTTTGCCTTTTATGAACAATAAAACTGCTTTGGCAAAAACACCCCAGCAAATAAAAACCTATATTTTTTGAGTATTCTCTTCTCCTGTGGTTGAAAAATCTTTTAGAGGTGACAAATAAAATTGTCATCCATACTCCATGCAAAGGAATATAGAATTCTCTGCTTTTCTTGTGTGGATCTAGCTCTGATACATTCATTTTGTTTTTATAACTGTCCCCATCTCTGAATATTATACTTTTTTTTTTTTTTCCCATTTTCATGTGTGCTTGTTTTTGAGATATTTTTCATAGTTTGTTGAAAAAATTTGACAAACTCTATCCATGTTTATGTTCTGAAGAAAAAGTCATTGATGTGGTGAGAAAGGGCTTGAAATTACAAAGTGACTTGTCAGAGAAGGAAGACTACTGAGACAAAGACTGAAGCAATGTCCCATTGACAACTATGGTTGTTTGAGGTTCATTAATAAGAGTTCCATTAAAATCAAATTTTGTTACTTGTATTTAACATGCATAAATGGACAAAATGAGCTTCTGCATTAAAAAAGAGGTCATGAGAGTAGTCTATTAGTACAAAAACTGCCAGTGTTTCAAAACAAGCAGACAACTAATTGATTGTCTTTGAAGAAGTACTTAATATAGAGAAACACACTTTGGTAAGAATTCACTGGCTGGAGTATGGTACTTCCTTATATATGTGAAATGAATAATGCATATTCCTCTTTGTTCAAGGAAATATGATGGTATGATAGATGAGAGTGTGTCAGGATCGTCTAGGTATGATGCCTGAAAGCAAAGAGGGGGAAAAGGTGACCTCCTTAAGTTCGTTCTATAAAATGCTCACCTTTATTAAACATAGAGATATCATCTCTAGGTACGTTTGGCAGATTTCCCAGTAGGAATGTGTGCACATACATTCTCCTGACTATGCAGGCAATTCAGCTGATATTCATTATCTTTAAAGAATATTTGTACAGATCCTACATTTGTTCCTCTTTAAGCAGTTTCCTTAATGGTATTTTTCTTTGGAGAAAAAAAGGTTCAACCCCTTTACTTTTAATTTCAATTACTGTATACTTCTACATTTTTATAAGAAGTAATAAACAAAAATGAGATTTAGCTTCTTTCTATCTCTGTAAACCAACCAGCCTCACTTGCTGTGAAGAATTCCTGGCACTTTACTGGATCAAGGTGTGAAGCAGAGTCCAATGCCAAAGTTGTGAATTTGTTTCTGGAGATAGAAAAGAACTAAAGTACATATTTGCTGAAATAATTACTTGAGGAAACAACTGCTGCATCATTTCCAAAGTATTTATAATATAAATGAGAAGTTTCTTAATACAATTTCTATTAGTGTTCAAAAGTTCTGGACGTCATTCTGGGGCCAGACTTTGTATGATGTTGTTTCACTGAAACTAATGGAATAATGTTGGACTCTTGCTCAGTGAGAACATGGGGAATGTTGTTACAGAGTATGAATTTGGTTTATATTGTGTGTCATTTTATATTGGGTTCTGTAATGTTCTCTATTGTATCCCCTGTTCAAACTGTATCACGTGGCTTGTCCCTGCTTGGCGGTGCCCATCCTCCCACATTGAAATTTAACCCAACTCTGTTCCTCTCCCACCTTGTCCCTGATTGGGTAGTGGCTTGTCCCTGCCTCTAGCCCCTTCCCCCATGGGTAAAAGCCCTGGGAGAGGGCGAGGCGGTCTCTTTCACCTGGAAACTGGTACAAGGAAGGAGCTAGCTACAGGCTCTGTACTTTGTAGGGCCAGGACCCCTAAAAATAAAGCCGTGATTTCCCCCCGGAAAGAGCAGACTCTGTGGCTTTTTCCATCAACAGTCATCTGGGTCTCTCTAAATAACCACCACAGAATGTGACTTAGAATTTTTTCTTTCTAATTCTCTACAGGACTTGATTGACAAAAATAATATAAAACTATATTGTATTTATTATATATTAATTTTAGTATAATAAATTTTATATTTTGTTTTATATTATCTTTATTTTATTTTTTGTAATTTAATTGTGCAGTATGTGATTGGTCAGGGAATTTAGAGAGCTCACAAGAGAAAAAGTTATGTTTCCAGTCCTGTTTTAGCCAGTTCATTCTTTGCACAATTGCTGTAATTTTTCATGGTAGAAAGTAATTTTTACAGATCACATATTCATTTTAGTAGGCAAATAATGTATATCAGTTGATAATTTTAGTAAGTTTGAGGCCAGTTTTTTATGTGCTTGAAAAATACACAAAACAATCAGATTTTATATTTACAGCACAAGCTGTTTGTCTGCTACCAGCAGTAGATATTGTGAAGGCCAAGGCCTTTCTTAAAAAGGCCAAGTGCTGGTACTGCACCTGGGTCAGGGCAGACCTCAGTGCCAGCCCAGGCTGGGGATGAACAAAACGAGAGCAGCTGTGCCCATAAGGACTTGGGGGTGCTGGGGATGAGAGGTGGACATGAGCCAGCCATGGGCACTCCCAGCCAGAAAGCACAAGATGGAAAGAGACTATTTATAGGGACACGCAGAGACAGGACATGGGGGAAAGACTGACAGTAGGTTTAGATCAGATATTGAGAAGAAGTTCTTTACTGTGAGGGTGGTGAGGCTCTGGCACAGGCTGGCCAGAGAAGCTGTGGATGCCCCATCCCTGGAAATGGCCAAGGCTGGATGCAGCTTTGGGCAACCTGGTATGTGAACGATGTCCCCACCCACGGGGGTTGGAACCAAGTGATCTTGGAGTCCCTTCCAACTCAGGCCATTCTATAATTTTATATTTCTATGTTTAGATCCTCTCACAGTCACAAGTAACAGTTCTTAGCATGATTCATTTTGAATAACTTTAAGTTGCTAGACCTAGGCCAAACCTCAAACTGTGATAGCACTCTAGTGAAAAGATGCAATTACTAAACATAATCTGTTGCAATGATTTTCCATAAAGAAAGTTGAAACTTGGGTGAATATATAATAAGAGGGAAACATGAAAGGTAAAGGAGTAGCTTTACACCTACAAATTTGCATATTCAGTATGTACGTGTAGATATTTATTTTTGGTAAAAAAATCCTTATGTCTGTTTTATATTTAAAACTGTCACCATCTTTTTGGTTACATTTCAGATACTAATGATTTCAATGCAAAATTGAACAACTCAATGGGCTGGAGATGTTTAATGAAATCACTTTAATTGTGACTTTCAATATGTCTCCCACAGACATTGAAGACTGTATAAAACCAGTAATATTTTGCAGAAAATAATGACGCAAATTCTTACATGTAGACTATTTGCAAGACACTTGAAAAATATTTTTCTTGTCTTTCAGAAAAAAAAAAAACCAGAACAGTTAAACAAAGAATTTTGTTGATGGAGATAAAAGTGAAACCTCCAAGAACTGATAGAAGCCTTCCAGTTTATAAGTCAACCTACCTCAACCTGCTTCAAATCACAGGAAAAAAATCCATCCACTTTAATTTTTCTTCCAAAGACTTGTTTTTCCACACTTTATTATTAGGAGAAAATCATGGAGATATTCTGTTAATTTAACAATATTAAGATAGTGTTAGCAATTTATTGATCCATAAGCTGGTGATTATTTATTCAGCAGAGTACAAATTATATTTACTATTCAAATAAGAATGGATTATAGTATAGTATAATGGGCTCTTATGTATGTATTTAAATTTCAGCTTCTTATTTCTTTCTAGCACTGGGCAGTCCAGATAGATATATAAGGGCTTGGAGACAGGTAGAAACAATTAGTATCTATTGATGACTTGAAAGTTGGTGATAGACAATCTTCGATGGTAGGCAACACAGATTATTTGAAAGTGTCCATACAAAAACAGGAAGCTGAAAACCTGGAAGAAAAAAGGGAATTGCTGGAGATGGAAAATCACATATTTAAGGAAAATTGCTCAAAGTGTAGTCATGTTTGCTTGTTTGTTTGGGGTTTTTTTACATTTCATTTAAGGGGGATTTTATAGGATAAATTAATACATGATTACTTGAAGAAATTAGATGTGTTTTTTCCTATATCTTTTTCTAACAATTGTAACAAGATATTTAAGGAAAAATGTGTTGAGGGCTCAATGATTGTCTAAGAAACTATTCATTTTAACATTTAGATTCTTTTGTCACATAATGTGAACAATTGGAATAGACCTGATGCATCCTTTAAGCATTGAAAATGGCTTTCATGGAATTTTAATGTAACATAGAAAGTAAGAAAGGAAACTTTCTAAGAGTATCCTTGATCAAAATGACTGTTAAAAAATTCAGCAGTCATATTTGTATAAATATGTCATTGGCTTTGAATATGAAAGCCCTGAAAGGAAGCTAATACTTCTTAAACATCTTCCAGCTCAATGCTAATTCCTGCCTCTAAGCTCTCACTCTGTTGAAGGCATTGACTTCAAACAGAGGCCAAAATGTCCTTCTGTCTAGAGGCCTGTACCATTAAAAATGCATTTCTTCCTAAAATAGGACATTTAGTACCACATAAAGAAATGGGCAGATGTATTTGATAATTCCATCTGGTGACACAGAATTTGCTCTCTAACTGGAGGATTCTCTCTGGCATTTTTTCTGAATTATCTACTATGAACCCTAAAGCTGGTTAGCATTCATCTTTGTATAGAAGAGATGCCTCACGTGTCAGTTCAGCCTATGAACCTGGAGTTTCAACATCAAAGAACAAGATTTCACTTTCTTTCTGAGGTCCTTTTGTAAGAGAAGAGATGGAAGTTGACTGAACTTTTATGCTTACCATTTATATGTCAACTAATTGCAAAATGTTTTTTCACTTTAGCTTTAAGAATGTACGTTTGAAAGCAACTAGGCCAAATTAAGAAAGAAAGGCATAGTTACTCAGTAATTTCTTTTGAAAAACTAAAGCAACCAAGTACTCCCGCTTCTTTGCTAGGAAGAATGCTGTCCATTAAACAGCTTTTTTTTTCACATGGCATGATCATTAAATACTCAACTTAAATATGTGAACCAAAGATTTTTTAATGTTTTTGCTCACAAATTTAAATAATTCTCCAATACTGAGCAGTGGTGGTGATAAATTAATATAATCTAATTTTTTTTATTATTCTTTCTACTGTCCAATGTACAAAAAAAAGTTTAACATTTCCTCTATTACATCTAGACTGGTTTGTTTTGCTGAACAAAAACTTTCTTACATCTAATCACAGTTGAAAATTTATGACTGCTTGGTCCTGTAAATAATTCAGTACCAGAATTATGACCTTAGAAATGATAGATTCTTTTCACAATCTTACATTATTAATGTAATGATTAATATATTAATTGTATTAACATGTAATATTAATATAATTAACATATTATTAATTACTCTAACAAAATTATTCAATATTCTATAATGGTACAATAAGATAAATGTGATTGGGAAAACAGCACTTTATTTTATTGAAAATATAGGGTACATCCTGATCATGAGGTATTTTTTTATTTCTCAGATATCAACAGTACATTTGCTGAATGAATAAGAATGGAAATGTTCATGATACAGTTGATACTTTTGAACAGAGAGCATTGTTTTATGTACAACAAAAAGATGAAGGACTGGGATTTTTTTTTTTTTTTTTAATTATGGAGATATGCTGAAGTGCTGGTACTAAAAACATAAAACTCTTCACATGAAAAGGACTTTTTAACATCATATTTTCATTGATCTAAATCTTCATTGAAGAATTAATGCAACTTTGCTGTCTAGAATAGAATAAGCAAGACTTCTCTGCTGCTGAGGCTAAGCAAATGTCGTGATATTACAAATTAGAACTAAAGAGGAGACTGATAGTGAGAAACTGGAACCTTATTAGCTATATTAATAATGAGTCAAGTCTCTGAGACAAAGGGTCCCCAAAGGTGAGATAATGGGAGTTCGAATAAATGGCTGTATTACTATTAACACATCCATTCACAGAAGCAGGTTTGTAATACATATAAAACCTGAGCTCTCATGGAGATTAAGGAAAGTCTATGTAGATAAAGTGTATAGGGAGGCTGAGATGTATTTCTGTGGTTATAGCTACTTGAATAAAATGACCTGACAGAAATATATTTCTCCATGAAAAAGATTATATTAAAGGAAAATTGTTAAAATTTCAAAATCAGATGCTGAAAAGCTAGGAAAAGCATAAAAATAGTATCACACTAACATGTTCACATAATGGAGCAGTTTCTTGTTATGTTAAATACAGCTGTTTGACCCACAACTTTTTCTATGCAAATGGTGTGTGATGTCACTTGAAGGTCAGCTATTCAACTTTTTGTCCACAACTATGGTGCAAAACTACATGTTCTCCAGATTCTGCCTTGTAAACACAGTTTTCACCTCTCTTTTCTACTGTGCTAATTATTACATTAACAGAAGACTTCACAAGTGTGTTTGTACACTTTGACTTACATTTCTTCTGAAAGATTTTTCCATTTATAAATGAAGAGCAGAGACACAGAGACATGAAGTACAACGTTATTTTCTCATTTTAGAGCATTTGAAAGGAATGAAAGGGTTGTTGGTTTTGTTTGTTTGTCAGTTGACTTCTTTTTCCTTCCCTTAGTATTGCCATCTTCAATACTACCCCGTACTCCAAGTATTTAATACACAATTCCCAGTGACTTCACTTGCAGTTCTTGCAGCTCTGAAAACTTTTGAGAAATGGTATTGTGATCTGTTTACTTGTTCTGGATTCCAGAGGAAGGTGCCCAGGTAATCACCAAAGAAGGGTACGCATGTTTCCTGGACTACTTTCACCCACACCCTTTTTTAAAAATTTTTTATTTTTTTTAATTTTTTTTTAATTACATCTTGATGTTTACTTTTCAAAGGACTTTCTCAAATTTTATCTTTTCTATCTGTTTCCTTCATGGACTGTTTCCAAAGCTGATTAATGGATCTCAGTTTGCCCTATGGGGTATTTTCAGCTCTTTTCTACATTCTTTTTTCATCATCATTTAAATGTGGCTTCTAGTGTCCCACTTTCTGCTCACATACCTTGTGTGTGCTATAGCAACTTCTGTCTGAATCAATACAATAAAAATCTGTTTTCAAAATAGTAAGATGAGATGGTTGTTTCAAGTACAAAACTATACCACAAACATTTGACCTTCAACACTTGATTTTAAGTTAATGTTTGTGACTGATGTTATTGTTGTTGGTACTACCACTAAGTCCTATTTCACAAAAAAAAAAATTCTGTACCTGCTATTCCAGGCTTTGCCTGTTGGTTTAACTGCATAAAAAGACAATCAGCCCTTGGGCACAGGAAAACATAAAGTCGGACCCACCTGAGCAATATCCTAGCAATTCCTTTATCTCAGCCACAGATCACAAACAAACATTGCTGATTATGAAGGGACACTTAAAATCCCTCTCAAGTTCCTTATTTCAGCCACATGAAAATGTACTTCTCTAAAGAAAGGGATACTAATTTCACTGGGTGAGAGAATCTATCATCTTTTCTGACTCCTTTAAAATAATTTGCTGACCAATTTCTCAAATTTGTGTAAAGTTTCCATGGACTTTTAAGTAGTGGACTTCTGTGTGTGTACAGTGACCTATGTACTGTTCCACAAGTATGACAGACTTAATCTTCAATTTTGTTACAGTAAAACAGATCATTTGGAATAGATCGCCAAGAGGAGTAATGTCACACGATATTGATGATTTGTGATAGAGACTAGTGTCTGCCTGTGTGTGCTGGCTTGAAAGCAAAACCAGCGAGAGACTCTAAGCCAGAAAAACAATTTAATAGGAGGAAAAAAAAGAGTAAAATAAAATAAATGCAATAATACAAATGATCACTGACAGAGTCAGAATACAACCTGACACCCTGTTGGTTAGGGTGGTGGTAGCAGTCCAGATGAAGTGGTCTTGTTGAAGCAGTGATCCCACAGAAAGATCTGGTAGCTCTTGTCCTCTGGGAATCCAGTGGGTAAGGCTGCCTGTGCTGTCCCAAATCCCAGATTATATCCAGGTGGGAATGCTTGGCTCCTCCCCCTGGGCAGAGCATCTCACAATGGCTGATATCATTTTATCTGTCTTGCAATGGGTCCTTGATTGCCCATTAAACAGAGATAACTCCTGGAGGGAGTTATCTATGAGTCATGCAGCAGGGCATTGATGGGCCATTAACAGAAGATAGTCTGGAGGGAGGGGGCAAGGGAAACACTGCCCAACCTGGTTTCAACAGCTCATGAAGATGGTGATTGAATACATACTTTGGGTGCATCTTACATTGTAACCTAGGACACTGTGATAGGAGGAGGCTGAATTCAGTGACTGCAAATTCTGTGCCAATCTATGCTCTTCTGACCAGGATACTTTGTAAATGTTTCCTAGGGGAAAGACTTCAAAGAAGAGGGTCTGACAGCATCTTCTTTATAGGACTTGAACTGGTAAAACTGATAGAAAAAAAGAACACAGATGAGGGTTGAATTGATCTGGATATGATATGTAGGGGTTTCTAATGCTAAGCACTTTTTATCTGTAGAAGATTTATTTATTTCATCTTCTTGGCTTTAATGTTTGTACTGGGTCTGTGTGGGATGAAGATGCAAAATTAACTTTCTTCATGGTAGCTTGTATGGTGTTGTGCTTTATATTTGTGGCTGAACCAGTGCTGATTGTATGCCACATATTTAGCTACTGCTGGGGAACTTAATGCCAAGGCTTTCTTTCTTCTTTTCAGCCAAAACAGGAAGAGGCTGGATGTGAGATGTGGCTGAAGCAAGGCATGGTCAGGACAGTCAACACAAGCTTACCAAGGGGCATTCCATACCATTTTGCATTGTGCCCAAGCAATAAAGGCAAAGAAAGTGGGTTATTGGTGGTTGTGGTGTTTGTCTTCCTATTTTGTGTGCCAAGGGGTTGCTCACCTGGAAGTGGGAGAACATCTCCCTGTCAATAGAAAGTAGTGAATTAATTTCTCTATTCGGCTCTACTTGTATGCATGGTTTTTGTCCTCCTTATCAAACTGTCATTTGTTGCATTGTGCTCTGTGTTATTTATTTTTATATTGTATTTTATGTTACTTATTTTCATTGTAATGGTTTGTGCTGTATTCCCCTGTTCTCCTGAGAAATGTTATATTCTGAGGTTTGTCCCTGCCCCTCTTCCCTGTCAATCCTCCCATATTCCTCCCAGTACCCTCCTACTGGCCCTGCCTATCATTCGATTGCTCCTCCCGGCTTCTAGAGAGTTCAGGTAAGGACATTGAGTAATAGGGCAGGAGGTGAGGAGGTTCCTCCCTTTATTTCCTCACTGGTTTCTTTGAATGTCCCTCCAACCCTGATCCACTCCCACCTTGTCCCTCATTGGATGTTGGTTTGTCTCCTCCATTAGTCCCTCCCTTTCATATAAGCCCGGAGCTCATCGCCCCAGGTGGCTTGGCTGGAGCAGCACCCCTGAGGTTCAGATGTCCCCAAGTGGGACTGACTAAACACCTTGGACTTTGCTCCCCAACTGAGTCTGACTCCTTCCTCTGCCATTGGTATGGTCTCTCCCATGATAAGGGGAAAACCCCCTTAGCTGCTCCTCTGGTTCCCAAAATCCAGAGGAGTGTTCCCCATCTGATCACAGTGTCAGAGCTAGCTTGAGTGGACGGAGCCACTGCTCCGTGAATGACACTGCAACAGTCATTATTTTGACTGATGGGGGTTTTTTTTGTTTTCTTTCCAGTCTTCCCCTCAACCCTGGGGGAGGGGGACATGAGTGAAAGGAAGAATGATTGGCTACCATCTGGACTCAATCTACTGCAATATTTAAGATAGAATTTTGGTAAAATTTAGACATCATAATAATTTTTGATATTGTTCTGGAGATGAAGTCTTTAATTAGCGTGTCAGTTTCTCACTTTTTGTCATTTAAATAGAAAATCTAAACAGTGTAAGTTAGATCTCTGGATTCCATTCAAAATAAGATCTGTAAATTGAAAACTTTAGTTCTGAGTTTCA
The DNA here is from genome assembly GCA_037837765.1 of Delichon dasypus. Lineage (NCBI taxonomy): Eukaryota > Metazoa > Chordata > Aves > Passeriformes > Hirundinidae > Delichon > Delichon dasypus. The sequence goes on along the minus strand of JBBAXF010000004.1, from coordinate 43,011,943 downwards.
CATTGCTTGAAATGAATCTTGCCATGGCCACAAGTTGAAGACCAACAATTCTCACTACACTTGTGAACTTTTTGTCAGATGAAGAGAGGGAAAGTGAGAATGAGATTATATGATGGCAATAATATAAAATCTCAACAAGTGGGAGGGATAAAGTATTCCACTGGAGAGAAAAATAATTATGCAAGCTTGAAGCAAAAGGTGATATGCATCTGTGAGAATGTATATTTTAACAAAGGCTTTGTCTTTAAAGGCTGTGTAGGCAATCTCTATCCAATTCCTTGAGGAACTGTTGAATTGCAAATCCCACCTTAGTGCTGTATGTTCTCAATTTACTTGATCTAGATATTCTAAATAACTGAATAGTTTAAGAGATTTTAAATGGTTTCATTTTATATTGTTGTTGTCTTAATGAAGGGTACTTACATCTCAAGAAGTCAAGCTTTGTTCTGAATGGCAATGTCAAAATATTTCTGCCAATAATGCATATTATAGAAATATGACTGTCAGTATACTGTATTTGATTTCTTTAATAATTTAATACTGTCAGTGCTGTGATTCAAGTAAACTGACTAGTTCAAATTGTCAATAGTTGACTTTATTTATCACTATTTTAAATATGCATTCATTAACTTTCCTGCAAACATTCATTTCTTTAGGCATGCTTTATCAAAAGATCGGTGACAGTTGCATAAATTTTAATCTTACTACTTATCAACATTATTTTCATTGTTTTTACTCAGAAAAATATAACCACCCATCACAATGTGTTGTTTGGTTGGTGTGGGATGCTCAGATTCTATGTGGTACATGCTGTGATCTTATACCTTGGGTGGCCTTATGCAATCTGGAACAAAAGTTGCATTGTCATTCTGCTCATAAAGACTACCATAAAAAAGTTTTCTGTGCAAGTTGTGCAGTGTCTTCTGGGTCTACACAAAACAGATATGTTTTTCATGGGATTGCATAATTTTGTTCTTGGGTACTTTGCTCTAGTTTGGTGTGAGGGAGGAGATGTGCGGGGCTAATACATATGCTATGTTGGGCACTTTTTTTTGTTTAGTTTTGTTTTTCTTTGCTTCTCCACTTCCCTTACAATTTCCCCGTAGCAGAAGCAGGGAATTAACTTCTCTTTTCACAGTTTACCAGTATAGTTTACAGGCGACTAGAGTATGCTAATGAATAGGGATAATTTTACCTTTCTAATTTTTGCATGCCCATGAATCTGCTACTGCAGACACACAACACATCAAACTACAAGTTTTGCTCTTTTTGTGGTAGGAATAAGTACCAGAGCAATTTACCTTGCATTTTTTATATCCTTTTATTAAATAATTTTCTTTAGATGGAAAGAAATACTTGTTTGTCTCCAAATACTTGATTGCTGCATGCATTGCCTTCTATAATTTGCCTGTTACTCTGATATCAACATGCATAACATTGTCAGCAAGTTACTACTATGGACATTATAGTATTCTAGTAGGAAAATTATTTGCACCTTGCCCTAGATTTGGTGTAAAAACAGTTGAGGAAAAACATAAAATTAGGTTTCAATATTTATTTCTTTCTCTATAAAAACAACTTCACATACTTAAAGTGATTTACATTTCTGTATAGCTGCACATGTATGAGAGAAATATTAACTCAGACAAAATTTGTATAATTTTTAATTATGAATGAGATATAGAAAATAATGTTGGGTGTAGTAATGCATTAATTAGGTTTATATTTCATCAGATTTGTAATGGTTTTTCTATGTATCTGTCCTATGATCTGCCCATCCCCCACACTGAAATGTAACCCAGCCCTGTTCCCTCCCACTTATCCCTTATTGGGTAGTGCCTCTGGGCCCTGCCCCCTCAGGGAAAAAGCCCTGAAGGGGGAGGGACCAGGTCTCTCTGGCGCCTGTGAGCCATCGGGACAATCCAGCTAAGCAGAGCAGGACTTGAGAATAAAAGCTGTAAAATCCCATCTGAAGCCAGGGAGCAGACTCTGTTACCTTTGCCATCGGTGGCCGTCTAGTCTTGTGGGGAAAACTACAGTTGGGATTATTTTAAGTTTCTATATTCAGTCTATTACCAAATAAATCTAAAAATGCACATTAACATCTATTTCTACAGGTTTTTTAAGGTGTTCTAGCAATTTATGTTCCAAGTGTAGTTGAAAACAATCCAGTCATACATTTACATTGGGAAATTACAGTGACATGAAGTTTAAAGGTTGATCCAAAATTACAGAGTCTGAAATCGTTCCTTTCTCAAGTGAAGTATGACTCAGCTTTGGAGTCCAGTAATTTATTACAAGTTTGTATCTGGCTGAGACCACAAATCTAAAAGGCAGTAGGCTAAAATGGGCACAGAAAAGCTAGGTCTGCATTTTCACTGGTTCATGGAAAATGTACCCAGGATGAACTCAGCATCAGCAATTCTAATTGTTGTCAAAATTATCTCAGTCACTTTGATGAGACTGTCAAAGATGCAGAATACCTGGCATATTTGTTAAAAATGTAGGCTGTTTCACTGGGGATAAGAATAAATGAGACTGGATTTGTGTGCAAAGCAGCTATAGCTGAGGAATGCCATTAGAGTGGACCTGGGTCCAAATGTATTATGCAAATTTCTATTATTCTCTATTTGTTAGCTATATTAGGTGCTTAATATATTTACTAATATAAGTGTATATATTATATATATAATTACTAATATTACTACATTAGTAATTTAATAAATTACTTCTGTATCTCTTCTGTGAAATTGTCTTGGGTTATGTAACCAAAAATTGTGTATTCTATTTCATCTCCTGAAAGCTGTTGGGGTGATGTTTTTTCTTTTTCTCTTGTGACTCCAGGGGGGAGAGGGGCAGATGCCTTCTGATAATGGCCCAGCTATTAAAACCAGGTGGGGCAGTGTTTCTTATCTCTTTCACCACCCCTCCATCCTCCAGGGGGACATTTTCTGATAATGGCCCATTAGAGCCCACCAATGACATTACACTTTCCATCATCCCATTGGGAGATGCTCCACAGAGTGCAGAAGGAGCCAACTGTTGCTAGCTAGATAAAAACTTGGACTGAAGGACAGAAGGGATCCTGTTTTTCCACTGGATTCCCGGAGAAGACCGGACCCATCTTGCTACCACTGGACTTTCTACAGGATCATCTCTACTCCATGGAACCACATCTGTTACTCCAGGAGGATTTATTTGGACTGCTTCCAACACCCTGAGCAACAAGGTGTCAGGTCGTATCCAGACTCTGTCAGGGTTTTTTCTAGGATTTATGTTTGCTCACTTGCTTGCGGGTTGTGGTTTTGTTTTTTTTTTTTTTTGTTTTGTTTTGTTTTGTTTTGTTGTTGTTGTTGTTGTTGTTGTTTGTTTTTTTTTTTTTTTTTGTTTTTTTTAACATGTATATATTCCTAGTAAAGAACTGTTACTCCTATTCCCATTGCTTTGCCTGAAGGCCCATAATAGCAAAATTTTAAAATTTTGTAGGGAAGGGCATTTACATTCTCCATTACAAAGGGAAGCCCTAACTTTCCCTGGCAGACAACTGTCTTTGGAAACAAAGACAGAAATCTTCTGTTTTCTTTGTTTACTGCACTTGACTTAATCCCAATGCTTCTTGGCAGCAGTAGGCATATTCCAGGATGAAATTCTGGATGATCTACTGGTATTCTCTGGGTTGTGACTGTAGATAAGATTTCATGAGAGAATTCAGTTAGAGAGTTTTAGTAGAAGTTGTTCTGTCTGCTTTCTTATACTGGAAAACTTTTTGATCTTGTGTTTTGTTTCTGGAATAATTTTGTTCTCCTTTTCTTCACTGTTTTGAACAACTGTGCAATGAGAAGTTAATAGAGTTTAAGATGACCATTTTGGTTGGACAAAGTCATTAGTACCTACATGTTCCTGATTCAAGGAATGTAAGTTGCAGCCTGGTATCTAATCATTTATAAGATGCTTTAAAAACAAAAGTTAAAACATACAAAATGCTTTGCATCTGTTAAGTTTTTTGGGTTGTACTTCTGTAGCTGGCACCCATTAGAATATAATTTTGTGCACATTTTAAGTGGAGAGGATGTTAGGACTTAATTCTAATTGGGAGCATATCATTAGTCTTGAGCCTCTGCCAGACATTAAGTTCTTTAGTGGCCAACATTCTTACAGAGATTTAAAACACTCTCTTTGAGTACACTAATGATTTGATACAATTTGACTGCAGAAGCCTGCAAATATTTATTTATTTATTTATTTATTTGCAAACATTGAAGTTTGTTTTTATGTTGACAAAACATTCTGAGTAAAAAAAAGGACAAATAAGCATCAAGGCAAAGGGATGTCCCTGTTTAATTTTTAATTCTCTTTTTTTTTTCATATATTAAAAGCAAATGGATTTCTGTATGTTATGTGTGTAGATGTATATATCTTGTACATTATTTATATTAATTCTACTGGGGGAGACACCATATGGAAAATTAGTTGATACATTTTTGTCTTTAAATTATACCAACATGATGCATTTCCTGGTGTCATAGAAGGCATAATATCCCAGATAGAGCTGCACAAAATTTATATTGAAAGCTCAGCTACAGATACTTTTAGAAGAGAATAAGTATGGAATCTCAATTTGATAAAGGGGTTGTTCACTTCTGTGGAGGGACTGCCAAACAACAAAAATCTGAAAAAAATCTATGTCACAGAGTTCTCATGGACTGATTTTGGACTATATGCAGAAGCATACTCTGTACAGTTCTCCTCTAAATAACAGTCAAAAAGAAAGAAAAATTAAATGTTAAATTAAAATTAAAAATTAAATTAAAATGAAAAATTAAATTACTCATGTAATAGAACAAACTCAAGACACTTCTTTTTGTGTTATTTTTCATTTTGGGCTGTTATGGATTACTCAAAAGATCAGGGAATATATCTAATGTTTCCAGAAAAATGGAAACTAATATTTCAAAAAGCAATTCTAATTCTGCATGATGTAATTAAGTTGTAGCAGTTTAAAGGTAGTTCTTTTCTTACTTTAAGGGCAAAATATATTTTATCATGAAGTATCCATTATCTGCACAAATTAATGAAATTATTGTGCTCAGATATTCTGGTGTCAATTTTACTATTTCTAAATAATTTTAAAACTTTTTTTTTTAAAGTGTGAAAATTGTGGCTCTTCTTTCACTTTCAGTTTGCCTTGCATTTTGCTTCTCTCTAACTGTGGCTTATAAAATCAGAGAATTATTGAAAGACTCATGTTGAAATGGGCATCAAAGATCATCTAGGTTCATCCCCCTCTTCCATGGGCAAGAGACTTCCACTATACTAGGTTGTGCAATGCCCTGTCTGACCTGGCCTTGAAGACTTGGGGCTGTCACAGCCTCTCTGGGCAACATGTTATATACCTCATCATCCTCAAAATAAAATATCTAATCTAAATATCTCCCAGTTTACAATAATTTCTCTTTGTCCTATCACTATCTGCCCGTTAAAAAAGTTGTTTTCCCTCTGTTTTATAATCCTGCCTGAAGGCCAGAATGGGATCTCCCTGTTGGAGACCAGATAGAAATCTCCCAGGACACTGTGCACACAGGCTTAGAGGCAGGAAAGAATGTAGGGGCTGCTTTGAAACCCTCGGAGAAACTGAGATAAATTAAGTCACACAGACATGAAGTGGGAATGTAAGTCTTAGTTTTAGGTAAGTGAAAATGTGCCTTAAGTGCCTTAAGCAAATAAAGAGCCTAAGTAAGAAAAGCCTTAAAGCATAGTTTAAAGTTCAGTAGCATTATCTTTTACAAAGTTAACTAAGTCCTAGACATAATGAAGTCATCATGTAGCATTGGTAGCATTCCTAGATAGAGCAAATAGAACTATGTAAATAGAATTTGTGTAAGAAATTACAACCACTTTTGTACATCAATATTAGTCCTGGATAGGTCCAAGAAGAGAGTAGTAGAATCCTATTTGCATTGGGTAAAAAAAGAATAAAAATGTACTGCTTTAAGAATGCTAGAGATCACAGAGGATGCTGCTGCTGATGATGCTGGAGAGGCTACTGCTTCTGCTTGGGACATGGGGCCTCTATGTTGGAAAGCTTTTGCATGATGGCACAAACTATAACCCTCTGCTTTCACGAGACTGATCTAGCCATGCAATAAATGACTTTGATAACAACCCAGCCTCTTTAGTCTTCTATGAACATCTCCCCAAAACCTTCTCTTGCCAGGCTGAACAACCCCAACTCTTTCAGCCTCTCATCATAGCTGTGTTCCATCCCTTTCATCAACTTCATGGCTCTCCACTAGTCCTGCTCTAACAGTTTCACATTTTTCTTATGCTAGGAAAAAACCAGAACTGAGCACAATACTTCAGGAGGAGTCTCATAAGGGCCAAGCAGAGGGGCAGAATCTCCTTCATCAACTGCTGCCCATGGTGCTTTGGATGTAGCTCAGAACACACTTGGTTTTCCAGGCTGGGAATGCCCATGGCTGGCTCATATCCTGCTTTTCACCTACAAGAAACCCTAAGACCTTCTCTGTAGGGCTGTTTTAAATGTCTTCTCTCACTCTGTGCTGATTTCTGGGATTGCCACAACCCAGCTGCATGATCTGGCACTCAGATTAGTTGAACTTCATGAAGTTCACACCCCCCTCTCAAACCTATCCAGATTATCTCTGATTGGCATCCTTCTCTCCTGTATTATCTGCTCACAAACCTTTCATTTTCTGTGGAAATCGGGAAATTGCCCATGGAAGCACATTATAAATAAAACAAAAAATTTTTCAAGGAGTTGACTATCCAGAATTTTTTGCTTCTATGCTCTAATAATCCAAAGTATTTCAAGTAACAAACTAAGAAATAAACAGAAACACTTGTATTATTCAGGCAAAGAAATCCCTGCCATCTTTCTCTTACTGTGCTGTAATTAGCATAAACTCTTGCCATATTATGTGTAATATATAAGATAGAAAATTCTACCCAGCAATAAAATTAGTGATAGGATGCCCCTCTTTTATCCAAGGAAAAAGATACAGCACATTATATTATAAGTACCTTATAATATTATATTATAAACATATTCATACCCCAACTAATGATTTTGGGAGAGATATAATAGAATCCTATTTTTTTCCTTTTGGAAATTGAAAAGTCTTTTAATTATTGCAGCAAACTTCTTCAGTCAAAGGTTTTCCAGTTATTGCAAAAGTTTTAAGTACTTGAGGACTCCTTCATGTGTTCAGAACAGAAACCAAAACAGAAGAATATAATGCAGAAACCAAAAAAAAAAGCTGGCTGAATTGCTGAGATTTGTTTAAGCATTAGCATGGAAAACACAAGTGGGGGGAATGCCAAGACATCTGTCAGTCTTCATTTTCTCTAGTACTTCCTAGGATGTCCTGGCCTTCCTCCTCTCAAATAACTTTCTATAGAGTATGCAAATTTGTGGTTGTGTTTGTATTTCTAGTTCTTACTGATCCCCTTCTGACAGGTATATACCTATCCTGTAGTGTAATGCCAAAATCAAGATGTACATACCAAATGAGCCTTCACTACACTCAGTTGCCATAGAACCCAAACAGTACTTCACATGTTTCATACATGTTTTGACAGCTTTCATATGAAAATTATATATTAAATTAATTTCAGGGTTTTTCTCCATTAAACAATAGCACAGCTGTTGTTCATGTTCAGGCTGTGATGTCTTCTAATTTCCAGGTTAACTTTTGTATAACTGAGTCCAAACCATGCTAGCTGGTTGCTGTTCAATTGATTTTATTAGTGCTCATAAAACTACATAACTGTACTTATTTCAGACTGTTTTTTTAACTTTTCAAGGTGATTATAAAATTACTTTTTTCTGCAAGTAGTTATATCCAGCATAGTATGTCTGCAAATATAATATAGGAATACCATACTTTATTGCCTATTTTGTTATTAAAAAATTAATATAGGCCTAAATTAAGAACCTGTTCCTAGTGAATCCTTACTCTGTTTAGCCTTGTACTTTAAAAACATAAAGAAAACTAAACACTAGGTTTTTGAATCTAGTTCTTCACTTACCTTACACTGTAGCTTATATTTTGTCATCATAGTAAACCCATGAACAATGCTAGACTTTGCATTGACTGCTGCAGAAACTTTCTTAGTACCTCTTTGTTTGTATTGAAATTGTAATTTCAGTTACATAGACTACCGTAACCAGAGAGTTTTGTACCCTACTCTAGAATATTCTTTCTCATCTTACAGAAAATCATGTGAGACCATAAAAAATTAAGGTTAGTAATCTACAATTCATAATCCACTTTAGTGTTTTTCTCAAGATATGCACTATTAATTTAGTTTATATTGTAAATGAGGTATGTTTGGGCAGAACTACCTTCCTTGTCTTATCAGTGGAGAGGGATATTATGTCAGGCAGAAACCTTGGACCATCTGGGTTGGGTAGCTGAACTTAATTTATGAGGGAACATTCTCTTTTCCCCCTTATTTTCCTTCATTTTACTTCACTTCATTACCTTTTCCCAGTTTCCTAGTTCCTAGCCAGCCTCAAAGGTAATTAGAAGTTGCCACAGGCATTATTCCACATAATCTGGGGAGAATTTCATTAGACACAGATAGATGGGGAACAGTGAAAATGTTCTGTTTTCCTTTTTACTGCCTTCTGTCACTGATAATTAATTGTCTGATTAAAGTTAACCTTTACAGTGAAAACTGAAACAAAAGAGGGCATTAAACATGTCAGACTTCTCAACATTGTTTGTCATCAGACTCCAGTATCTATATGGCATGGACAGATTCTTTGCTTGGGTTTACTCCTAATTGTAATATGGTTTGTTCTTGTCCTTTATGTTCCCTGCTAGTTGTACCTCATTTTGAGGCTTGACCTTTCTAATTTTGGGCCTATGTTCTTCTGGGTTCTTTTCTGCTTGTCTTTAAATATTTACTGGTTTTGCTACTCTCTTGGTGCTTCTTACTTGACTGTGAGGACACTGAACAGCTTACTGGGGAAATTTGCTACACTTTCTATATTCTTTTGCCTTAGGAAAATTTACATTTAATTCTGAATATAGAGACTTTTTTTTTAACACCTGCCATCCTCTCCTAAGGAATGATTGTCTTTTTTTTCTTCCTTTTTTTCACCTTTCCCTTTTCACGTCTCTTGAGGTCCTTCCTAAAGGTTCTCCTGTTTTAAGGTCTAATTTTAATTATTTAATCTAGACTAATTTCTGGCTTTTGACTTAATAACTGCTGGGAAAAATCACACTTGGAGAAAATCTTCCCTCAATCTTCTTCTCCATATTTCTTATGCTCCAGAGAACACATACAAAAATGCTTCTGGCCTATTCATATGTGTTTCCCAACAAATATATAAGTAAGTTTCACTATTAAAACCAGTCACTATACTTCCAATCTTTTTCATTGTTATCAGGCTTCTAGTTTTAGATTAATTATTAATAAATAGTTCCTTATTTGGTGGCCTGCAGCAGTCATTCTAAAATGTTGTTCTTTGCTTTTATCATCACACAGAGATTGTTAATACTCATTATACTGCCCTGTTTGTTCCTCCTGAATGCTTAGTTCTCCATTCCTCACTTACAACCCGCTAAAGAGCGAACTGTTAAGTAGGGACTATTAAAAGTTATTTCTTATACACTTGATGGCTATGTTCTTATAGCTATAACATATTCAGCTTCTCAACCTTTTCTGTTTGTGTTACAGTTTATCAGTGTTGGGGGTTAGATTTGTTTCTTTTTTTACTTATAGAATTCTTTCCCTTAAGTTGCTAGGAAAGTAACTACTGGGTACTTATGGTTACTTAAGCAAACCAAAAACAAGTGGCCAGAGAAGAGGAGTGTAGCACCTGTCTACACTTCTTTTGTGTCTGGGAGCTTTCTCTTGGAGTGGGGAGACACTGAGAGTTTTGAGGGCAGGAAAAAAGGACGAAGCTCTCTCTCTCTCCCTCTCTCTCTCTCTCTCTCTCTCATCATCGGAAGGAGGATGGCTGTGTTGTTGCTTACTGTGGGGGGAGTTCGCTGTCACCACCGAATTACAGACCCACCTGGGGATCTGCCACCCTTTGCTCATGTGTCTAGTAATTTGGAGCTCGCCTTTTCCTGCCTGGCTGGAATGTGGCCGCTGCTTCTTGGGCACTGCCTTGGTCTTTGCTATGCTGTAGCTCTGCACTGCCCTGTCCTGCCGACACCCGGCACATCCCACAGCTCCAGCTACCACCGTGGAGCTTCTGGCTCATCTCATCCACCAGCCCAGGACTTTTGCTCATTCCTGCTGTGATATATGTCCTAAAGTTAATTCGTGTTACCTTATTTATATAGTATATTAAAGTAAATTCATGTTATCCCATTCAAAGAAGATATATATATGCTGTAGAGATATATGTTTAGTATAAGTTTTGTATGGTTTGCTCTGTTATATGTTTAAATTTTACTTGCGGGATAAAACAAGAAACTGCATAAAAGGAGACTTCCCCAGCCTGGGGAAACACCCGGGAGATACAAAGAAAATGTGATTGGATTTACCAGAAAGGGGGACAGGAGATTGCTGCTGCCGGGAATCCCTGAAAGGATACAAAGAACGACGGAAACCAGAGATAGAAGTCCGGAGACCAAAATGATTGCTTCAGATAGATATCTCCACGAGTCTCCGCTGAAATTTACATCTCCACAACACACCCAGGCCCAAACATCAGCAGTATTGTCTTCCTCTACCGGTCTATTCAAACCTCGATTCCAGCACCTGCATATGCCCTGAGGGGAAGACCGTCACACTCCCGGACCTCTCTCCGCGATCCAGTGTATAAAAAGAGACTGCTGCAGACCAAAAAAGTGAACTTGGGGGGATAACAGGCTGACAGAGTCTGCTATCCGTGTTCACCCAGCGGCGACCCCGGGCTCGACGCTGTCCTTTTAATTGTGGCTAACCGAGACTGTCATTTTTGTCTCTCAATAAATTCCAAATTTTTGATAAACCGAATTTGGTAGATTTTATTTATAACAATTCTGGTGACCCCAACGTGATTGGGGTGATATCGGGACCCCCGTGAGACCCCTGTCTCTGACCAGGAGGCGCCCTGCTGAATTCAGCGGCCTGGCCGAGTCAAGGGGTGGCCGGGTGGAAACGATCAACCACACGACGGACTAAAACAGCAAAAGCCACACTTAAAAGGGAGATAGGCGAGGTCAGAGTTCTCGGGGAACTCGGGGGGGGGGGGTTTTCTTGGGAAGCAGAAACCTCCGGAGCCGCGGCGAAAGGAAAACAACTCGTAAAAATCTACGTGCACGAAGAACCCAGGCAGGAAAAGGATCGTAAGTATTGCGTGGTTGAGTGGGAGTGACCGAGCGTGTGAAGTGAGACGTGATTCTATCACGAAGCGAGTGGGGACCCCAAAGCCGCAGTTCCACTTCCCCGCGAGGGGTGTGGTCGGTTGCGGGGGAAGCGAAAGTTTCGGGATAAGCACACCTCACATGTAAAACCTAGAAAACTCAGGGAGTTTTTTGGGAAAGGGAATCGGTCACAGGAAGGTTGAAAGGGAAGGATACGTCCTCATTGAGTTCTGAGGGCTGGTAAACCTTTCAACCTTGGACCAGGAGTGGTCCAGGGGAGGAAGTAAGGAGAAACAGAGAGCTCATAAGCGCCAGGGAAAACCTTGAGAAGGAGCGATCACCTAAAAGGGGCTAGTACCTGGCAAACCCACACCATGGGGCAAACAAAAAGTAAAAATGGTAAAAAGACTTCAAGGAAAACAAAACAGAGGACAGGTAAAGGAATCCCCGAAATCCCGATCGAGAGTCCATTAGGGTGGATGTTAGAACATTGGGAGGAATGTCCTGTGAGAGGAAAGAAATCCAAGCAGCTAATGGTGCATTATTGTGTGGAAATCTGGGGAGGGGTGGAAATACGGGACCATGTAACTTGGCCCATCTTTGGAACATTTGAAGAATGGATGTGTAAAGCGCTACTGCTTTACGTCAAGGGAAAGGGGAAGATGGAAGAACTAGAATATGCAGAGATTTGGGGAAGGGTCGATGTTAGGTTGTTACCCATGAAGTTAAAAGACCCTACCCCTGTCTCAGGGGATAAATGGGAACCTTTGGATAACCTTCCCCCACCTTATGTCATACCCACACCCCCTCCTCTTCCAAATAACCCGCAGAACCCTGGGAGAATAAATCCTCCCTTGGGACAGGGAATGCCTGGACTCCCGGCTCTACCATCTGCCCCTCCACCAGAACTTCAACTGGGGGCCCCTTTCCCACCGGCTGGGCTCCCACCCCCGCTTGAGCCCCTACCGGCTCCTCGGCCCTCGGGAGGGAGAACACAGGATCTACACACCCCCTCACCACTGCTAGATGACCAATTTCAGGATTTGGACTTAGCAGCTTTCTTTAGCCCTAACCCACAGACGGTTCCAGTAGAGACTAGACATACTCCTCCCGCTAGGAGGACTAGAAGACAGTTAAAGAAAATGAATGAGGGGGAGGGCGAAGGGGAAAATGAAAGAACTAATCTTCTCCCTCTAAGAGAGATCCCCACAGCCCCAGGAATTATTGGGTACGTAAACGTCCCAATTAATACCAGTGACGTGAGGGCATTTAAAAAGGAGATGGGGAAACTCATGGATGATCCTTTGGGAGTCTCCGAACGGCTGGATGAATTTCTGGGAACTAGCATATATTCATATGAGGATCTCACGGCCATTTTAAGATCTCTGTTCAACATGGAGGAAAGGGAAATGATTAGACAGGCAGGGATACGTGAATGGGAGCGACGAAACCCCCAGAGCACCCCTGGAGATCAGAAATGGCCAAGCCAAGATCCCCGGTGGAACGCTCAGACTGAGGAAGGGAGGAGGAATATGATTGACATGAGAAATATCCTGATACAGGGAATCAGAGAGGCGGTACCTAGGGGACAAAATTTAAGTAAGGTTTTTGGGGAATGCCAAGGGAAAGAGGAGACCCCCACGGAATGGTTGGAGAGATTGAGGAAAAGCCTCCAGATATATTCAGGAATGGACCCCGATTCTCCTGTGGGAGAGGTGTTAAAAACACAATTCGTGGCAAAATCATGGGAGGACATACGTAAGAAACTGGAAAAGATTGAAGGATGGCAGGAAAAGGGATTGCAGGAATTGTTAAGGGAAGCCCAGAAAGTTTATATGAGGAGAGATGAGGAAAAACAGAAAATACAGGCTAGGGTTTTGGTAGCTGCTGTGAGGGAAGCTCAGAAACAGGAACGTCCTGCAGCCTCGGAAAATCCCTTAAGGAAAGCACCACCGAAGGGGCCAGTACGCTCGCAGAAGGGAAATTCTGGAAACAGGATAGAGGGATTAGAATGTTTCTGTTGTAAGAAAAAGGGACACATGAAAAGGGACTGCCCAAAGAGAAAGAGAGATGAGAAAATGTTCCATGAGGGCTAGGGATGTCAGGGGCTATATATTTTAGGGTCCATAACATCAGGAGAGCCCTTGATAACATTAAAAATAGGACACAAGGGAACAAAGATGGATTTTCTAGTGGATTCTGGGGCGGAGAGGAGTACATTTAAGCAATTACCCCCAGGGTGTAAGATAAGCAAGGAATCTATGATAGTTATAGGAGCTAAAGGGGAACCATTCAAAGTGCCCATAGTAAAGAATGTAGAAATAGAGTCAGATAATAAAATTTGTTTGGGGGACATGTTACTAGTCGAGGAAGCAGATTACAACTTACTGGGTAGGGATCTGATAATTGCACTGGGTATTAACCTCATCGTAAGGAATTCACAGATAATGGTTAGCATATATAAACTGACCTGTGAAGATGAGGATAAAATTAATCCCAAGGTGTGGCATACAGGGAAAGAAGCTGGGAGACTGGACATGGAACCCATTTCAATTGAAATAGAAAGGCCTGAGGACCCCATAAGGGTCAGGCAATACCCCATCCCTCTGGAAGGGAGGCGAGGATTAAAACCTATAATTGAGGATTTGTTACATAAAGGTGTTTTGGAGCCTTGCATGTCGAGGCATAACACCCCGATATTGGCTATCAAGAAAACAGATGGAAATTATAGACTGGTACAAGATTTGAGAGCCATAAATGAGAGAACAAAGACACGGTTCCCAGTGGTTGCTAACCCTTACACTCTCCTTAATAGAGTGTCCCCAAAGGATGTATGGTATAGTGTCATAGATTTGAAGGATGCCTTTTGGACCTGTCCTTTAGCCACGGACTGCAGGGACTTCTTTGCATTTCAATGGGAAGACCCTGACACAAATAGAAAGCAGCAATTAAGATGGGCCTTCCTTCCCCAAGGGTTTGTGGACTCACCCAATTTATTCGGTCAAGCCCTAGAACAATTGTTAAGTCAATTTACCCCCAGAAAAGGGACTGAGGTCTTACAGTATGTTGATGACCTATTGGTAGCTGGGGAAACAAAGGAAGATGTAAGGGAATGTACTATAGACTTACTTAATTTCTTGGGGGAAAAGGGTTTGAAAGTGTCTAAGCAAAAATTACAGTTCACAGAGTCAGAAGTGAAATATTTAGGGCATTGGCTAGTAGAAGGGAAAAAGAGATTAGACCCTGAGAGGGTAGCCGGGATTTTAGAATTACCTCCCCCTCGGAATAAAAGACAGGTGCGCCAACTGTTGGGTTTGTTGGGTTATTGCAGGCAGTGGATCGAAGGTTATAGTGAGAAGGCAAAATTTTTGTATGAGAAACTAACAACAGAAAAGGTAAAATGGACTGAACAGGACTCCATAGAATTAGAAAAATTAAAGGGAATCTTGGCAACCGCCCCAGTTTTAAGCCTCCCGGACATAAATAAAACATTTCAGTTTTTTGTGGATGTAAGCAGCCATACAGCCTTTGGCGTACTTACACAGGTTTGGGCAGGTGACAGAAAACCCATAGGCTATCTTTCCAAATTATTAGACCCTGTAAGCAGGGGATGGCCTACTTGTCTGCAGGCAATAGTGGCTGTAGCTTTGTTAGTGGAAGAAGCCAGAAAAATTACATTTGGGGCTCCTATTACAGTCTATACCCCACATAATGTAAGAAATATACTACAACAGAAAGCAGAAAAATGGCTCACCGATGCTAGGTTATTGAAATATGAAGCCATTCTTCTTCATGCCCCAGAATTAGAGTTAAAAATAACACAAGCTAGGAACCCTGCGGGATTTTTATTTAGGGAAGCACGCACAGAACCTTGGCATGATTGTGCAGAATTGATAGAATTACAAACCAAAATTAGGGAAGATCTAGAGGACGAAGAACTCGATGAAGGGGAAAAATGGTTTGTAGATGGATCAGCCAGGGTGGTGGAAGGAAAAAGAAAGTCAGGGTATGCCATAGTAGATGGGAAAACTGGGGAAGTGGTCAAGGCAGGTCCCCTAAGCGCTTCTTGGTCAGCTCAGGCCTGTGAATTATATGCTGTGCTCCAGGCTCTGAAAGAACTAAAAGGAAAAGTGGGAACTGTCTTCACTGATTCTAAATATGCTTTTGGGGTGGTGCATACTTTTGGAAAAATATGGGAAGAAAGAGGACTTATTAACACCCGAGGGAAGAGTTTAATACATGAGGATTTGATAAAACAAATCCTACAGGCAATCAGAGAACCCAAGGCTATTGCTGTAGTATATGTAAAAAGTCATCAAGCTGGGTTACAGTTCAGGATAAGGGGTAATAATTTAGCTGACCAGGAAGCCAGAAGAGCAGCCCTCCTCACTTTTAACATCCCTGAGAACAGGACAGAAAACCCAAGAGAATTTTCACCACAACCGACTGAAAGGGAAATCGAAGAATTTAAAAAGATAGGGGGTACTTTAGTCGATGGAAAGTGGAAACTGACAGATGGACGGGAGCTGGTCCAAAAGGCATATGCCCGAATGATATTAAAAAGATTACATGCTCAAACACACTGGGGAACGCAGGCTTTAGCAGAACAGTTCTTAAAATTCTTTGGATGCAAAGGTATTTTTGAGTTAGCAATACAAGAAGTTCAAAATTGTATAGTGTTCCAGAAGATTAATAAATCCAGAGTGAGACAAAACATATCGGGGGGACGCCCTCTAGCATACCGTCCCTTTGGGAGAATACAAGTAGACTTCACAGAATTGCCAAAAATAGGGAGACACAGGTACTTGTTGGTAATAGTGGACCAATTAACACATTGGGTTGAGGCATTCCCTAGCCCCAGGGCAACAGCTCAAACGGTAGCACGTAGGTTGTTAGAAGAAATCATACCAAGATATGGAATTCTTGATTCCATAGATTCAGATCAAGGAACCCACTTTACATCCAAAATTATAAAGCATTTAGCAGAAGCCCTGGGAATCAGATGGGAATATCACACACCTTGGCATCCTCAGAGTTCAGGTCAGGTAGAGAGGATGAATCAAACCCTGAAAGCACAATTATCAAAACTCATGCTAGAGACCAAAATGTCATGGATTAAGTGTCTCCCTTTGGCACTCCTCAATATCAGGACACAACCCCACTCTGGATCTGGTCTGTCCCCCATTTGAGATGCTATATGGGATGACATATGAGCATGGGATGCCAATAGGACACCCCCGAATTGAAGACTGCCAGATCCAGTCTTATCTTGTTTTAATTAATAAAAATTTACAGGAACTTCAGAAACACGGATTAATAGCACAGAGCACTCCTTTAGGCTTCGCCATCCACAAAATCCAACCAGGGGATCGAGTGCTGGTAAAAGCTTGGAAGGAAACCCCGCTGTCCGCGCACTGGGAAGGACCCTTCATTGTCCTCCTCACCACTGATACGGCGATAAGGACAGCAGAAAAAGGCTGGACTCACTCATCGCAAGTGAAAAAGATTGAACCTGAAAACAGCTCTCCACAGTGGAGAATCACCTCAACCCCAGGGGATTTGAAGCTGAGAATCCACCGAGAAACCTAATGACCAGCGCTTATCGGATAAGTTGTAACCAAGCAGGATGCCCCTGCTACCCTTTTGTCCATTTTAAGTGCGGGTATTGTGAGCAGATTTGGGTTACTCATTGTGTTCGGGGAGCTAGGCCTTGGAATTTGTGTGTACCCTGCTTTGAGGAAGAGGCTCGAAATACCAATCTGTTCCTATACATTGCCACAGAATCGGGGCTGTTTGAATTGGACTCTCCTGAGTGGTTTCATTATTTTACTAACGGGATAAGGGGAGGATTAAATAAAAGAACCACTCAAAATTGAGTGTAGAAAGACCTTGAAAGTACCCTGTGGAGCCCCAATAATTAAGATAACCAGGTGGGAACAGTACAAGAGGCGATATGCTCAAAGGAGTACTGGTAGGGACCCGGAAGAATATCCCTGCTGCCAAGAAGATGGTTTACCCCGCCGCTGGTGGCAACCCAACGGGCGAAGGGTCGGGCAGAGGGATATGCCTATGGGTAACCCTAATGATCCTGAGTCTAGCCGTGTACCCCACGAATGGCCTCCTCAACCTCAAGGAGAGGGCAGAGAAGGGAATTAATTCCCTTGAAACTCCTTCAGTAGATACCAGGAATAGAATTGTGGAACCCAGGGTACGAGTAAATTGGTCGACGGCGCAAAGTGGGGAAAATGACAAATTGGTTAAAGGGATCAAATTGCATAAATCCAATCCCTCGATGGCGATGCTTAGGAAGAAAAGAGAGGTAAATGGACTCCCTCTAATTCCTATTTGTAAAGAATGCAATAAAACTGTCTGGGTTGGAGGGAAAAAGGAAAGCACCTTTGTGGGGTACCTGAAAGTTAACCAATTGTGTTATGATAAAAAGAAGTTAGGAATGTGCACCCTAAATGGGAAGACATACTGGGTAGGACAAAATAAGAAACTGCAAACTGCAACTTCAATTGGGGGGCCCATTCTGTTGGATATGCTGAGTGAAAATGACGAAAGGGTATGTTTGGGGTTAGATAAGGTATTCTGTTTTTCTAAAGATGAGGAAGGATTGGACCCAGAGAATAAAATACAGAAGGTGGCATTGGAACTCAAACAACAGGAATTGGCTGCTAAGAAAAGAAGGATGGAACAAGAAAGGATGCGATCTCTAAGTGAACAATATGAGCAACTAGAAAAACAATTTAACGATTGGAGCTTATCCACCCCTGGTAAAAACCTTTTCCTAGATCTAGTGCAAGAAATTGCTACTGAGTTAGGATTAACGAATTGTTGGATTTGTGGGGGATTGAAATCAGCAGAAAGGTGGCCATGGAAGGGTGAGAGTTTAACCCCTGAACAGTTACTGAGGTGGGATAATAAGATCCTAAAAACATTAACTCGGCCAGGGGGATGGACGCTAGATGAACGGGTCATAGGGGCAATTTGCATAAGCAGGGAAGGAGATGTTTACAACGAGATAGTGGGATACACCCCATGCCTATCCACTCTAACTGTAAATTCCAACAATAAGTCTAAAATTTGGCAGCCAGAACCCCCTAATGGATACTGGGGAAAGAAAAAAGAGGACAAGTGTAATTGGATAAAAGAAATTGAACTTTGCTGGTATAAACAAGTAAATGCCAACCCCTATTACTTTTTGACTGAGCTAGTGGAATTTTGGGAAAAGCCAGAGAGCATAAACATCAGGTGGAAAGCACCCAGTGGGATCTATTGGATATGCGGAAAAAGGGCATATAGTGAACTACCCCGAAAGTGGAAGGGATCGTGTACCTTGGGAATGATTAAACCCTCCTTCTTCACACTCCCCAGAACTGGTAGCAATTTGCTAGGAGCTCCTTTGTATGAAAATCTTAGAAGAAAACGGAAAATAAAGAAAGAATTTCCACAAGTAGGAGGGAATCAGAAATGGGGAAAAGAGGAATGACCTGCAGAACGTATCATAGAATACTATGGACCAGCCACATGGGCTCAAGATGGGAGCTGGGGATATAGGACCCCAGTGTATTTACTGAACCGGCTAATTAGGCTACAGACTGTAGTAGAAATAGTTTCTAATCACACCTCAGATGCCCTGGAATTATTAGCTAGACAGCACTCACAAATGAGAGCATTTGTATACCAAAATAGGATTGCTTTAGACTATCTGCTAGCTGAAGAAGGAGGCGTATGCGGGAAATTTAATGACTCAGAGTGTTGTATAGAAATAAATGACTATGGGGAAACCATCAGAGATTTGGCAGCTGAAATCAAAAAGTTGCTCACATCCCTGTGCAGAGATGGAACTCAATTCTCCAAGCTTCTTGGTGGGACCAAATATTTGGGGCAGGGGATTGGTGGAAGAAAATAGGATTCTTTATCTTGTGCTCAGTAGCTGGGTTAATTTTCTTGCTTTGTCTTGTACCCTGTCTAATAAGATTAATACACACCGTGGTCCAAGGAATGCAAGTAGCTGCACTCCCTATGGACCCCGAAATGGCATCAGGAGGACTATCTAAAAACACTCCAAAAATCATGAAATTAAAGGAAGGAAAAAGTACAGCTGCACAAGTGTTAGAGAATTTTGAATCTCGAATACAGGAGGGTAACATAGGAAAAACCTATTGGTGTGAGGCAACTGGGGAAATGACCAAAGAATAATATAAATGGCTAAGAGGCTTTTTATCTAAATTAAGAAAAAAGGCTATAACCAAAAACACAAATTAAATTGGTGAATTTGAAAGAGGGGGGATTGTGATATATGTCCTAAAGTTAATTCGTGTTACCTTATTTATATAGTATATTAAAGTAAATTCATGTTATCCCATTCAAAGAAGATATATATATGCTGTAGAGATATATGTTTAGTATAAGTTTTGTATGGTTTGCTCTGTTATATGTTTAAGTTTTACTTGTGGGATAAAACAAGAAACTGCATAAAAGGAGACTTCCCCAGCCTGGGGAAACACCCGGGAGATACAAAGAAAATGTGATTGGATTTACCAGAAAGGGGGACAGGAGATCGCTGCTGCCGGGAATCCCTGAAAGGATACAAAGAACGACGGAAACCAGAGATAGAAGTCCGGAGACCAAAATGATTGCTTCAGATAGATATCTCCACGAGTCTCCGCTGAAATTTACATCTCCACAACACACCCAGGCCCAAACATCAGCAGTATTGTCTTCCTCTACCGGTCTATTCAAACCTCGATTCCAGCACCTGCATATGCCCTGAGGGGAAGACCGTCACACTCCCGGACCTCTCTCCGCGATCCAGTGTATAAAAAGAGACTGCTGCAGACCAAACATGTGAACTTGGGGGGGATAACAGGCTGACAGAGTCTGCTATCCGAGTTCACCCAGCGGTGACCCCGGGCTCGACGCTGTCCTTTTAATTGTGGCTAACCGAGACTGTCATTTTTGTCTCTCAATAAATTCCAAATTTTTGATAAACCGAATTTGGTAGATTTTATTTATAACACTGCCATTCCAGCTTGGTGCTCCTCAAGGTCCTGCATGGGCACAGGATCAGACTGCCCCAGGCTTTTGTGAAGCAAAGCCTCTCCTCCATCCCTTCCCATCTTGGCTGAGAAGGTCACAGAGTTCCTGACTGGGTTTATTATTAATGCTGTAGTTGTTGTTGTTTTGTTTCCTTGTTACACATATTAGTAAAGAGCTGTTATTCCTATCCCCGTTCCTTTGCCTGAGACCTCCCTTAATTTCAAAATTGTTATAATTCTGAGAGAAGTGATTTGCATTCTCTCTTCCAAGAGAGGCTCCAGCTTTCCCTGGTGGACACCTGTCTTTCAAACTAAGACAATCAGTTAATGATACTGCATCTCAGACAATGGGAATAGGAATAAATCATCACCCCAGTGCAGGATGACTGCAACTGAATGCATTTCTTGGTCATTTTCTTTTCCTTTATCTAACTTACTGTGCTTTACTCTTCTCTTAGAGCCTTCAGGTTCTAAAAAACTTTATTAAGGTGTCTATAGCAATTCAGCTATTTTCTTCTCTGTCACATTATTTAACATTTTTACCATGTTTCTCTTCATGTAATAATTCCTTTTGATATAAAAGCAGAATTCTAAATTAAATATCTGACACTTAAAATCTCTGAAAGTGTATTACTGAAACATCTGAAAATTCCATGCTGTTTGTTTAGGATATATGATATATGAAGCACGGTAATCAGTTTCACCACAGTAACTATTATACAAAATATAATAGATAGTCATTACTGAGTAGCAATAATGGCAGTAGTGACTGGATGAAAGCATTCAGAGACTTAAATAACTGAGAAATGAGTTAGCACTTGTCAGACAGACTGCAGTACCACTGAGTCCTGAGTAGCTGGTATCATTTTAAGTTTAGAACTGTTATTAGTAGGCATAGTCTTGTAACATCATGGTAAATTTGACTGAAATCTTTCAAACTCAGAAAAATGAAGCAGAACTCCACAGCTTGGAAGTTAACATCATGCAAAAGCTTCCCTTTCCCTTTCCCTTTCCCTTTCCCCTTTCCCCTTTCCCCTTTCCCCTTTCCCCTTTCCCCTTTCCCCTTTCCCCTTTCCCTTTCCCTTCTCCTTCCCCCATTTCAGAAAGATTATTTGGATGAAACTTGCCTACATTGGATTTCAAGATAAAGAGAAGACTAGGTTTTATTTATTTTTAGGTGTCATGAAACATTAGTAGTCTGACTTAAAATTCAACTACAATTTGCAATAGAATTCTCCCCTAAACTGCACTTAAGATATCAGATTGTAAGAACTTTATGCTTTCTTTTCTGTTTTTCTTTGGAACCCATAAAATATGGACTCCCAGGAACTAACGATGGACTGCATATTCTTGCACAAGCAGTAGACAGCAGGTCCCTAGAGAAAGAGGTTACTTAAAAATGTCATTTTCACCCCATTATTGTTTTCCTAATTTGATAGAACTGAGCAGCTATCAGCCTGGGGAATCTTAACTGCTTCCTCTATTGTCTTGATTAGACAAGACCAGAATTCAGAAACAGACCATAATTTAGACATTAGTTCAGTGATTTACAAACATTCTGTCACAAAAAGGATTGGAATTTTGATAATAGATTCTCGAGATTAGAAACATAAAGCCCTCTATAAGGGGAAAAAACCCCATTACTTTAAAAAATTTAGAAGACTTCAATATTTAAAATTTTCTCATATGCTCTTTCACATCTTACTACAATTTATTAGTTTCTTTAAACACTGCAATGAGTTGCAACAAAATTTTTACTAAGAATATTTTAAAAAAAAACCCCAAAAACCAAAAAACACCTTTTGCAACACTGCAGTCTTCCTAGTTGACACATTTACCTGAACTTTTAATATGCATTTGAAATTATTTTGGAGAACAGAAAACACAAGGAAGTGTTACTTGCTTATAAAAATGTGTTATGTTATACACTGAAGCCACTTTAAACACTGCAGGAGGCATTAATGTCTTGCAATCATTACAATAATACTGAAAGCGTAAGACAACTATTAGGGAGAGAAATTGCTGGGTCCATCATAAAATGAAATGATGATATTATTATAGTCTGTTGCCAATAAAAGAAAGAATACACCAAAACCAGAAAGAGACTTTTAGTTCCTGTGTAACTGGATATGCAAAACAGATTGTTTTGCAATAACTTTATATTTTCCCAAATGAATGAACTGAGTCCTTCATTCTGGAAAACTGAGTGAGTTTTATATTCTACATTGATTTCTGAATAATAAATGCAGAAAGGCTGAATTTACTTTTGTGAGTCTGATGCAAACATCTAGAATAACATTATGAACTTTAGAATTCCTTGTTAGTTTTCATCATAAAACTGTTTAACTTCTATGCAATTAAAAGCACACCGAGGGATAATTGGAAAAATAAATGATGACTGGAAAAAATAATGAATTTTTTGAAATATCATATTTGTTGCTAAAATTTTTCACAGTTAACTATTTTTTAACATCCCTGGGTAAATTTCTTTAGTAATTCAAAAGGGAAGAGACATAGCATGGTAATTATATAGCATGCACAAATCTACAAATCAATATATCAGATTATATTGGATCAAAAATTTGCATATGTAGTCAAATATCTTGACTTAAGTAAGTACTAGAAACTACACAGTAAAATAAGTTTACTATAGAAGAAAGCCATAGAATAAATTAAACTTGTTTTTTCCAGTGCTCATGATTTACTTAAATACTGATGTTTCTTAGTCCTCACTCATTTTTGTTTCAAGTGTTTCTAACAGATATATAGATTTTTTTTTTTTTTTGCATTAATAAATCTACAGGTGTTTAACCTTCTAAATAATACTGAGTTGTTTGCCTAAGTGATATATTTTGTTGGGAATGGTTCTCACATGAAATAGTGAATCCTGGACTATTTTAATCATACTAATATAATTTCCCAGGCCTTCAGGTTTTATATATATATATACATATATATCATATAAAGCATTATTTTGGATATTGTTAGAAAGAAAATACTAAAAAGATAAAAGAAACAATTATTCTAGGAAGTTTCATTTATAATAAGAAAATGCCTTAGGAACTGTTTCCACATGGAAATATATTATAATCATATTTATGTAACTGTACTGTGGTAGTTACCTTGAAAGAGCAGAAGATATTCCTTGAAATGAAAGTACCTTTTCCAAGTTATGGAAAGGTACCTTCCACCTGGACAAATAGTTGTGCATTTATCCTGAAAAAGTTCTTAATTTTTACTTACATCTCAGTTATAAAAGTTATTAGGACAAAATTGATGTTAATGTAAGATTGTATATTGTATATGTATATGAATATGCATATGTATATGCTTCTGTTTTCACAATTTAAAATATTTTAAATTTTATTATTTAAATATTTATTTAAAATATTTTTTAGGTCTTTATAGGAGCACTTCCGACTTAATTTTAAAAATCCAAAGTGCTATCTGAAGGACTAAATGTGAAGTGTCTAGGCATGTGAAAACAAATACCTGATCATATCTGACCCAATCTACCTCTTCTTGTTCAAGTACACAGATGTCAGTGAAAGATTTTCTGAGCATACATAAGTTTGAAAGGATTTTTTCCAACATGATATATTTAAACTTGGGTATGTTTCATGGTTAAATAGATCAATATGCAAAAATAACATGTTTTTTAACAGAAGTTATGGTTCTTGTCAGGAAAGTGGGGTACTGTCAGAATTCAAATCCTAAACGACACGTGGAACAGAGTTACAAAATTTGATGTGGCAGGAGTTTTATGTATGCATCAATATAATGAAAAACTTACTGGGAAAACATCATGTACTTACAGATTGCTCTTCATACTACATCTAATCTTATTTGTACAAGAATGTGAAAAAATCCACTCACAATGAAGATCACCTTCTCTGTTGTTAAGCTGTGACACTAATCTCTGCAACTCAGGGTTGATATAGAAATGCAGAATGGCTTTAGATACAAGTATACAAAAATTATTGGTCAAATTACCAAGTGAGTTTGAAGCTGTTTCTGTTCTTTTAATTTTGCAGTGGAAGAATACTACAAATAAAGGTGAAATATATAATGGGATCAATGAATGGTGTCTCTCAAATAAGTCATGGGTTTGAAATATTTCAATTTGGTCTTCATTGCTCTTTCCATGTTTTTAAAAACAAAAATAAGTGATTTTCTTTTCTATCTTATGTTTCTATACAAAAAAGAGGATTGTTTACTCTGTTGTTGTTCATTAAAGTAAACTGAGTTCTCATTTCATTTGTTGTCACAGAGACTATTTCCTCAAGAGGGGGTGAAAAATACTACAAAAGTTTTATTGATATTGGCTCCTTCAAAAAAATTAGGAAAAATAAAAATTAATAGTTAAACCACAGATCTTTTGCATAAGGATGAGAATCTTTGTTTAACTTAAAAGTAGTTGTACTCTGAGATAGCTTTTATAATCTTAAGTACTTAGGGGTTAAAAAATAATACACTGCATCTCCAAGTCAACAGAATCTGACATTTGTCACTCAGCAAATGGTGAAAAAGTTCAGAAGTTATTTTGAATAAGATAGTCTTGGCTATATTATGAGGCATGTTAACTGTCAGCCAAAAGTCCTTAATAGAATAATAATTATATGATAATGTAACTGTCTAATTCAAAGACATTAATTTGAAATAGCAAGCTTTAAAAATTTTATGTATATTTTACTCATTCAGTTCTAATAATTTGTTCTCAAATGAAGGAAATCACAGAGGAAAAGTGGTGTGTTTTCCCTATGAAGAGAAGACGAAGTACAAATAGACATGTGCCTACTTTTATTCAACTTGTTTTTAATTTAAAATAGGTAGGAATCAGGAGAGACAAAGACAGACAAATACAAGCAAAAAGAGAACAAAGTCAAAGGCTGGGCTAGTACTTTGAGATTACTGCACAGCATAGGATGGGAAGTTTATAGATATGCATATAATGAAGGCAGCAAATAGTTTTCAGAAACAATTTACAGTGTGATACAAAAAAACATGATAACCATTCTACCACAGAAGTGGTAGAATGTCCCTATTATCACAATTAGACAAATTAGCAGAGACTAGTAATAAAATAGTAAACACAAATAGAAGTTGATTTTGACTTAATCCACTAGTTGTGGGCTACGTACATGGCTTGCTACAAAATGCTACAAATGAAGAGCTGTTCTAGAAGTGCTCCAAATACCTGAAATCCTAGAATCTTATGATATCTTGAGCTGGAAAGGGCACACAAGGGTCATTTAGTCTGGCCCTGCACAGGACACCCCAATATTCCCACCATGTACCTGAAGACCATTGTCCAAAATTTGAACTCTGTCAGGCTTAGTGCCATGACCACTTCCCTGGGGAGCTTGTTCCAGTGTCCAACCACCCTCTGGATATCCAGTCTAAACTTCTCCAGACACAGCTTCATGCCATGCCCTTGGGTTCTATTGTTGGCCACCAGAGAGGTTGGTGCCTCCCCCTTGTGAGTTGTTAAAACTTCATACATTTGGTAATTATCCAGCCCTTTAATTCTTTGAGATCTTTCTGCAGGGTCTCATTGAGAGACTCAACAGCTCCTCCCAATTTAGTATTTTCAGCAAACATTATACTTTCAACTCCTGTGTCTAAATCATTTATGAAGACATTGAAGACCAGCTAACCAAATTCAAGATGCATCAGTGAAAAAAAATTAAGAAGGAAAAATGTTGAGCTGTGAAAAAAGAGCTCCTTGAAAAAATGGTTAAAATAAGTGAAAACACACAGCAAAAAACAGTTAATTACTTGCAAATGCTAAAATGGCAACATTATATTTTACAGGCAATAAGGATTATATATAATAATAATAAAAAAACCCCACAACAATTCCACCTCAAAAGAATCATGATTTAGAAATATAGTAAAAACTATTAAAAAATCTTCAAAAAATTGTAGTAATTTTCAAAGGAAAAAGACCGTATAATTTGGCAAGTCAAATTTTAAACTATGTTTAACATAATGAAAGTTGAAAACATTGGGCAACTTGGTAAACCATGAAGACTAGTGATGAAATCTTTTTAACACAGTGGAGTCCAGAAGCTTGCCGAAGACTACAGAAATTAAATACAGCCAATGAAATTTTTTACCTTAAAGTTAAGAGAATTCTTTGTTTCACCAATTAGTTTGAAGGACACTTAGGAACTCCAATGCTGCAGCATTTTATTAAGGATGTGAGTTGGAAAGGATTTTGTGCAATGTTAGTAGAAGAGGATTTAGAACAAGACCTTAGAAGGAAGAGGAACAAACTGCTGTCCTACGATATTTACTTTAAATTTGTAAAATAATCACATTTGATTTCATTAAAATCTATGAAATCAGGGAATGTTCTAACAGAGTTATCAGCATTAAAAAAAAGAACAAACACATTGTCTTTAAAAAACCCCTCAGAAACCCATATGAGTTCCTGCAAAATTTAGGAAAAGGAACACTTCATCAAGTCTGCATGTTGTACCAGAGAAATTAGTAAAAAAAATTATGATGAAGAATACCATTTGTAGACATTGAGGTAAAAATAATGGGGAAGAATCAGTATAGCAGTTTCATGGGGAAGATGTGGCCAGCCTTCAGAGGAATCAATGAAAATTCAGAGGTGTTGTGCTGGACCTTGTTGTCACAGAGAGCAGGGGCTGGTGGGGAATTGTCATGATTTGACACTGGCCCAATGCCAGGCACCCATGAAAGCCACTTCCTCACCCTCCCGTGCCACAGCTGGGCAGAGGAGAGAAAAATTAACAAAAGGTTCATGAGGTGACATAAGGACCAGGAGAAAACACTCCAGGGGCAAAACAGGCTCAGTTTAGAGGTACAAGTGAATTTATTACCAACAGAGTCAGAGGAGAATAATGAGAAGTAAAATAAGCCCTTAAAAACACCTTTTTTCCCTCCAACCCCTCCTTCCTTCCCACTGACAATACAGGGAGACAGGGCATAAGGGTTTTGGTCAGATGATCACAAAGATTTCCTTCCACTGCTCTGGGAGAGGAATCCTTCCCCTTGAGTCTGTGGGGTCCTTCCCATAGGAGACAGCTCTCTGTGAACTTCCTCAGCGTGGGTCCACTCTCATGAGTAGTGGTCCTGCCAAAACTGCTGCAACGTGAGTACCTTCCATGGGCAGACAATGCTCCCAAAACTGCTGTGGTGTAGGTCTCTCTTTCCATGGAGTGCAGTTGTCCAAGGACAGGCTGCTCCAGCCTGGAAGCAAGGACCCCTTCCCGCTTCCAGGTCTCCCACGGGATCACAGCCTCCTCCAGGCCTCCACCTGCTCCAGCGTGGACACCTCCTCCACAGGCTGTGTGTGGATCTCTGCATTCCCCATGGATCCCCAATGGCTGCAGGGGCACAGCTGCTTCACCGTGGTCTCACCATGGCCTGCAGAGGAATCTTGGCCCTGGTGCCTGCAGCACCTCCTGCCCTTCCTCCACTTGCCATGGTGTCTCCTTGTTGTTTCCTTCATATGTTCTCACCTCCTCCGCTGGCTAAGAATAGCTGTGCCCCACTTTGATTTGTTTTTCTTCTTAAATACCGCAGAGGTGTGATAACCAGCCTCTCACATTGGTCCAGTTTTGGCCAGCAGCATGTCCATCTTCGGAGCCATGAGGATTGGCTCAGCTGGACATGGTGGAAGCTTCCGGCTGTTACCCTGGTTTTTCTGAGTATTTTATAGTCTTTTGAATTTTCATAAAATGGAGTCAGATCTTTAGTTACTGCACAATGTTAAGAGCAGTCTTTTACCTTTTCCCCACATATGTAACATAAACAAATCCTTTGTTTTTCATTCTCTGTCCTTTGTTTGCATATTTCTAACCTGAAAACAATTGTAACTGACAGCTGGTTTGACCATTCCGCTGAGGGGTGAGAACTCCAAGAAGCCAAACCCAAAAACCAGACCCAAAAATGTATATAAAGTAAGAAATAAACAAGGAGGCTCTCTCTCTACGCTGTCTCAGCTTTGAGCTGGAACAGAGGAACCTCTGCCCTGTGAAACCTCTCTCTCCGTGTGACTGCTTTGCGTGTCTCAGTGACATCTGGCAGTTTCTCTCAGAAGCCACCTCTGTCACTCCCTGCTACCAAAAACCAGGCCAAGCAAAACAGAGAAATGTAAACCTCTAGGTCTGTTGTGAGTGCATTGACTATGAAATAGTGGAGTTAAAGTTCCTGAGGACAGAGAGAAGGAGGTTAAACAGTAGTCTCACTATCCTGAACAAGTTAACAGGAGAACAATCCTGGATGGGGCCTTGAGCCACCTTTCTAGTAGAAAGTGTTCCTATCCGTGGCAGAGGGTAGGAAATGGATGATCTTTAATATTGTTTCCACCTCAAACCTTTCTATGATTCTATGAACACTTAGAAATCTGGCTGATAAAATGAACTTTCTAAAAATATCCTCAAATTGTCTCATGACAAAAGCTCCACTAACGTACTTGAAAGAGAAGGGCAATGCTTTTCTAATTAAATAGCTAGCCAAAAATTAGGAAATGCCATGTATGTTGGTATGGAGTCAGGATCAGGTATTATGAAAAATATGACATGACTCTAAAAGACTATGAGCCTGTAGATAGACATACCCAGACAAAACCTTGAAAATTGATGTGAGTACATGTAGCTGTGCAGGTGTAAATATGATCCATGTTAAAGATATTAACATAGACAGGGATAGAGTTATCCCAAGTGTTGTCTGCTCTTGAAGTCAATGCCTCCAAGGGACAACCTGTTCAAGGGGCCAGATATCACAGTGAGAGGGATGTGGTTGGCTGCTCAAGCCTTTTCCCTCTTGAAATCCTCTTTGTGTCCTATAATCAGGTGATTTTGTTGGTTATAATGAAGCTGGTAGAAGATTGTGACAAAACAGCCAGTTCTGTGCAGCAAGTAAAGATTGTCAAAGAAAAGCAGGGCATTTCTTAGCAATTTAAAGAAGAGGTGTGTTTAAATATTTCACACTAAATTGATGAGCTAACCTGACAACAAAGTGAAATTTAAGTGGATGTCTTTTAATTGAAATTTAGCCTAGGCCATCAGGGATAAAACAAACGCAACCTCCTAACTAACTTCTAGACTGGGTTTATAGCTCATATAAAAACTTAACATAGAAGTTTCTGTTAAAACTTTGTCAGAATTGAATAAATAAAAATTAGTTTCTGCTGACAAATTCTGAAATGTGTAGAGGCTTTTTTGCTTAATATCATTAATAAGCCATGGCATATTCTTTTGAATGTCCTGACAGGAATTATACTTATCATATTATTCAGCCTACACTAACAAGGTTCATATTATGAGGTGTTGTACTACAGTTATACAGGACATTTTGTGGACAAGTAGAGCATATGTTGACAAAGAGAGAAGAGGAGATTAATACTTTTTGCTTGTAAAAAGACACCGTCAAAATCCGCTAATACAAGCAAGGGTCATGATGGTTAATTTAGTGATCTCAGAGCACAAAAGACACAGCAAGGGACAACAACAACAGTTTACTCAACAACAATGCACTTTTATTTAGTGCAATCATGGTATGTGATAGAGGGAGAGGAAGAGAGAGAGAGAGATAGGGGATTATAGCTACCAACGAAGAAGAACAGAGTCCTCGTGGTGATGCCAATAGACGTGTCTTCCCGTGGGGTGATCACAAAATGGGGTTAACTCAAGGGGTCCCTTTTATAGTCCTTTTCAAAGCGAGAGGCAACTGGCCAAAAGGTGGGGTGATGTGATGTGGTGTGATGAGTCTGTTGCTCTGGGAACAGTGCAGCATTTGGGCCTGTTTCAGCCCAGGCTGGTCCAGGCTCAGTTACTGGTTTAGACAACAAGCACCAACTTACTCAAGTCCATTGTTCTTGCACTCTGGTTCCCATGGGCAAAGCATACCAGTCTTTGGTCCAGTGAGCACACACCTGCAGGTGAAACTTGGCAGACATCCCACCTCAGCCAGGCCAGAACTCCTGTGTTGGGGTTTCGGGGTTTCAATCTCTATCCTTGGCAACGACCGTGAGGCAGATGAGGGATCTTTGGACCATCTCTTACAGACACATAACCTATCAAAATGTTTTAGGATATGCCCAGTTAAGGGCTAGCAAAAGGAAATGTGTGAAACAGAGTAGCCTGAAGGCTTTCACAAATGGGGAGGAAAAGATCTGGAACTTCTGCTAGGGAAAATGGGTGAAGCAAGTGGAAAAGACAGTGAAGTAACCAGAGGCTGAAGTCTGCCATTTCTGCTGTTTTCAAAAGAGAGAGCACAAATTCCTTGCCCCAGAGAAAAGGGCCAACCCCTCCCTCAGTCGTGGTCTGATGCCTTGAGAAAATCACAACAGACTCATACAAGTAAGAAATTGCAATTTTCTGTTTGAGTACCTCCATACTTTAGCATGAGAAAGATGGGGCAGTTTCTTTATCTCTATGTGGCCATGTCGAATATTTTTCAAAATATGGCAACATTAGGAAAGCTCCAGTTTAACCCATTTAAATTAGATATCAACTTGATTAATGCCCACACCTGAAACAGACAAAAATAATTTACAGCTTTAGCAGTCTTTACATCAAAAAATGGGAATTTTTGACATAAATCATCTCATAAGGAACTTATTACATAAAGTGTTCAGCAAAATATAAGTGACAAAACACAAGCAAGTTTCTTTGAAACAAAATATATTTTATTTACCAAAATATTATAATCTGAAAGTAGTTGTGCAGAAAAATAGTGGGAAATTGCAATAGCCTTCCTCATCAGTAGTACCTGACTAAAACAAAACAAAATGAAACAAAAAAAACAAAACAAAACCAAACCAAAACAACAACAAAAAAACCCCCCAAAACAACAACAAAACAACACACCAGTTGTGTGTGAACTGGATAAGAGATACTGGTCTGTATATGATTCTGGATCATAGAGGTATTTACAAGTTACTTATTAGTGGACTGTCTTCAACTGTTGTGGTTGTGTGTACCCTGTTAAATAATATGTGGGAATGCTTTGGGCTCTGGAACTTGCATATTTATTCTATTGGGTGGGCTAAAAGAAAAAATGGAAGCTGTTGAAATCAAAGCCTAAACATGGAGGTAGAGATAATATATACTGAAAGAGTGTGAATTAAAAAGACAATCCCAAGCTTAAATTTGTGTGCTTCAGGCTTGTACATTAGAGAAGAACCTAGAGCTGTTGCATAAAAATGCATATTGTGAGGAAAATTCTAAGACCTGGATGAATATGGAAAATTTCTATTCAACCTATGAAGGTGCAATTTCAGTAAAGATTTATCTTGCTAGTATGGAATTGCAGAAATGTATGGGAGATGTGCTATACGATTGTACAATGTTAAGATTGTGGCATTACTTATATTTTTGATTCCTATCGCAGCAGATAAACATTTTTAATTTAAAGGACACAAGAAGACACTAATTCTAAATCATACAGATTCTATCTCAAGGAGACACTCCTTATTTTTATTTTAAGCCTTTCATTCCTTATTTGTGGTAAGAAATTGCTGAAATACTTTTATCAGCAAATATTTTCTATTCAGCTATGTGGGTGTTTTTTTTTTTTTTTTTTTTTTTTTTTTTTTTTTTTTTTTGTACATATCTATTTATCTCTTGAATTTATGATTGGTTTTTAAAATTTTGATAAATTTTTATTCTGGTAAAGAGGACAATTCCCATACATCAGTACTGTTCTAATGTGTATGAGATTGATCAGAAGAGAATGTGTCAAGCAAGAATATGAATATTGATAGATAGACAGCAAAGGAGAGAAAAATAGTAAATTCTGTTCTATCACAACACATTGGTCTTCTGGTTGTTCATTCATTAACATTATTCCTCATTTACAGTTGTGTGAAATATGTATCAGGCTTTGTGTGCCTTTACTTCAACAGCATCTTGTTTCTTCACAAAAATCTGTATTGTGATCTAAAAAACTAAACTCATTGAAATTTACTTGTGTGTGCCATGCCATATGAGACTGTCCTAGGTTACAATGTAAAATGTGCCCAAGGTATGTATTCTATCACCATCTACATGAAATGTTAAAACTATTGTTGTGCTCCACTGTTTCTCTTGCCCCCTGCCTCCAGACTATCTTCTGTTAATGGCCCATCAATGCCTTCCTGCATGGCTCATAGATAACTCCCTCCAGGAGCTATCTCTGCTTAATAGGCAATCAAGGACCCATTACAAAACTGATACAATGCTATCAGTCCATTGTGAGATGCTCCGCCCATGGGGAGGAGCCAAACATTCCCACCTGGATATAATCTGGGCTCTGGGACAGCACAAGCAGCCTTACCCACTGGATTCCCAGAGGACAAGAGCTACCAGACCTTTCTGCAAGAACACTGCTTCAACAAGACCACTTCATTTGGACTGCTACCACCACAGTTTCAGGTTGTATTCTGACTCTGTCAGTGATCTTTTGTACCATTGCATGTGTTTTATTTTATTTTACTTTTTTTTTTCCTCTCCTATTAAATTGTTTTTTCTGACTTGGAGTCTCTTGCTGGTTTTGCCTTCAAGCCAGCACAGAGACTGATCTAATTATTTTTTACGGTTCTGTGGAAAGAAGTAAAAAAAAATCTAAAAAGATGAATTTGCTGAAGTTTGTATCAATTTACAAGTTGGATTTTCTATAAACTATAGTTCCAGGTTTTACTAAAAACTAGATGAGAAATACAGATTTTAAAAGAGCTTCAACTAAATGCAAAAGGCAATTTTAAAATATAATGAAAAAGTACTTATTGCCTTTATGAATTCCAAGTAACTTCAGAAAAACATATTTTTTAAAAGAAGAAAAAGCTTTAGCAATATCTTTAGTTAAATCTAAAAGCCTTTAGCAAGACCAAAGACTGCATCAGAAATTGAATTATTGCCTTAAGGAGGTGTTTCCCATGATAGAGGTTGTATATAAATGTGTACTGCTGCATTAAAAATGCAGTTAAGCAACAATCTGTTTGAATTTTAAGACATGAAAGCATTCTAGTCAGAAATCTCTAAATGTTTTTATCTGCTGTAACAATTACTGAGTAGCAGCAGAATGAATTTAGAATACAATTATTATATTTATCTAACCTATTAAGGATAGAGTGGAATACTGTTCACATGTTAGGTCAGTAGTTAAAGGACATGTCCATCTGACTTTACTGAGAAATTCACAGAAGAGTGAATTTCTTGGTTCCTATAATAATTGATTACTACACTTTTTTTTAATGTGGAATGTTTTCCTCCTTATGATAGAGGGAGGAAAACATTCCACATTATTCAGTGAGTTCATTTAATAGGTTTTCTTTAAAACTCTTGATTTTTAAAGGTAATTTGTTGATGATCCCTTTCTCTCGCTCTCTTTTTTTTTTTTTTTTTTTTTTTTAAATATATACTCTGCATTTATTTTCACTGTTCCAAGCTTATTATCTTGTACAAAGCTTAAAATTTTCAGCTGGTTCAATTAACCTCTTTAACCAAATGGCCTTCACTACTCTACTCAATTGGTCCATATTGCAGAAGAGCACAGTGGAACTAAGAATGCTTTCTTGTCTGACCATGCCAAATGCTGTATGTGATTCATAAACTATATAGGCTGAATATGTGGGTTTATAAAAGGAAGAACATCAAGGGAATAGCTGGTCCTCCCTGTAAAATGCTTTGGATAAAAATTGTATCAGCCAGTTAATGAGAATTCAGCTATTAAATAAAGAATTTAAAGTTCCTTTTTTATTTCCTGGTTGATAGCCAGGATTGTAACAGGATAATGCTCCTGCAAGGTGTGGGGATTAGCTTTGGCCCGAATAACAGGATTATTTTTCAAGGTTTTTAGGATGGTTTTTAATGTAGGAAGCTCCAGTTCAGTGGTTCACATCCTCCCCTGGGAAAGATGCCCTGGACTCTGGACAGGTAAGGTAGCTGTGCATTTCCTTCAGGCCACAGTTTACTGGCTTTGCCCAGTCTGATAACTTGGTGATGTGTTCAGTATTTTAGGAGTGTGTTTTACATGAATGTAACGTAATTCGAGGTGAATTCCTGAAACCAAAATCACTGACATAATCCCCAGGAAAGGAGAAGTCATTAATTCATAGTCCCTAGTAAATGGAAACGTTCAAATTCTCCAAGCCAATAAATATTATTAGATCAAGTTTCAAAACATCTGAAATAGGTTTGAATGTAAATTAAGTTTTAAACAACCACTAACCATTCCAATTCTTATTGTAGAGGAATGTAACAGGGATTGCAAATTAGCCCTAGGAAAAATCAGTCCTTCTTCAAATAATGTAGTATAAATACAAGTATTTTTAAAAATTTGAACACTGAAGTCTGGATATTGTGAAAGGAAATTAAATTAAACAAAAATCTACACAAGCTGCTTCTGCTGTGAAACCCTGAAAGATCTCTTGGATACTGTCTCCTTTGAGATCTTATTCTCTTTAACAGGTTCTGTGTTACATAAAGTAATTAAATCCATGAGAATATATAACCTCATTGACAACTTCTGCTTTAATTTTACATTCCAAGTTTAATGTATGAACCAACAGTCTATATGAACATGTGCAAAGTCTGCCAATCCATCTCAGTGAGTCTAAATGTAGCAGTAATTTGGATACTAATATATAATATATATTATAATATATATATATTATATATATAATATATATATATTCTATATATTATAATATATAGAATATATAATCAGAGGAAAGCATAATTCTGTAGATTATGTATCTAAATACAATACTATTTTATATTTATAACCAATGGGCTAACTAGCCTAAAACTTTTCTGCCTGAAAATATTATTTTAGTTTTTTAACAATAGTCCAGAGTTCTGTTTTCCTCTTAGAAAAAAAAAGCCTTAGAGATAATCCCTGTCAACTTCAGTAATTCCTTACTAAAAAAAAAAAAAAAAAAAAAAAAAAAAAAAAAAAAAGAGAGAGAGAGAGCGAGAGATCTCCCCTTTAACCTTCAAATCCAGCCATGAATCAACATCACAAATCCTACATAATGATCCAAGGAACATCCTGAAGCCTCTACTGAGCTGTGGGCTCAGTAACAGAGACCATAAATTTAGATAGATTTCAGCTGACCATGAAACCACAAGTTTAGATTATGAGTTTACCATTTATTAATCTGCCAGAGAATTTTTTTTTTAAATACATTCTTGCCCTTATTTTTAGGCATGCAAGGAAAAGAAAAGAAATAATTCAAAATAGTTCTATTATAAAAATAGTTCTATTATGTCATGTTCGTACAAATCTGCGTGTGTGCTAGGAACAAGGATTTAACAGATACGCCTTGGTGGGAAGGCAAAACAGGCATCTAGTAATCATAATCTAAGCACTAATATTGTTAATAATCTCACTGCAGACTATTTATTTGAGTACCTAATTTACTTAATTTACTTAAAGAATAATCCCAGTTATTGAGATAAAATGGAATACTTAATTGCTCAACTACACTTGGATTTAAGATACTTATTCACAGCAGCAGAAGGGGATGGATACTTTCCTGTAGCAGCTGGTTTAATAATGGCAATATTTTTCACAACATGATCTTGTTGTTCTTATTGGTTTTGATTTTTTCAGTTCTTCCCTTACTCTGCTCTCCTGATGTGCTGCATGTATCCCAGGTACTTGTGAAGGAGCTGTTGCTTCCGTAGCGTTTCTGGTCTGTTGCAGCAGCCATGAGATTTAGATGACAGACTGAATCACTGCTTGAATATGGCTTTTAGATCCTTCCCTGATCAACTCAGGAGCAATACAGAAAACTGCCAACTCAGAATGAAGGGAGGGAAGCAATTCAAGGTCAACAAGCATGTCACATTTTTTTTTTTTCAGGAAATCCAGGTGGAAAAATCCTATCACCCTCTCCTCTCTTTGTTGTTGTGGTTGTTGTTTTGGTTTGCTTCCAGAATCAAGAATTAAGAGGAGATAATAGTACTATGTATACGGCACAAAGACCATCAACTGCTGGACAGATTATTGCCTCAGCATTGTGAGAATCACATGAATTTTTAATTGGCTTTAACCTCTCCATGTGTACCTGTGTAAACTTATAATTTGTGAAGATCTCTTTAGATTCTAAACAGAAGACATAAAGATTTCTAAATTGGTAGAAGTTACCCACACATCCTGGGTAAGTTCTCAATATTTATCACATAGTTTCCTGGCTCTGAGGGGATAAATCATGTTTTTTTAGTTTAAAGAAGTCTATTAAATTGACTTATATTTTCAGGTCCTGACATTCTTATGTTCTTTTGTTCTTTATTTGAAAATTTAATACCTCACATTTTATAGTACCTCGTGTAGATCTATGTCATGGAAATGCCAGAAACAAGTTATTTTGAAGTCTTTGCCTGTCTGCTGCTTTTTAGAAAGATAGGATTCAGTTGGGGTCAGTTTCCAGGCTGAACAGTTAATCAGTCAATAATGGCTCTCATTATTACAGCAGCTAGCTTGATGTTGGAATTTGATTAATAACAATATGCCCCTCAGTTACATTATGCCACTAAATGGTACTAATTACACAGCCACTGCTGTTCAAAACAGCCAGCTGTATCTACAATGTCATTTAATGAAACTAGATTTGACTAAAATATAACTTCAATGCTGGCTGTATAAATAGAAGGGTCTTGAGTCAGTGCCAGTGTGAAGTAACTTCTGTGTCTCTTTTCATTGTCTTTGAGAAGCTTGTCATCATATTCTAGGAAAATCAATGAAATAACAAAAAAGGATGGGGGAGGAAATAACTGTTAAAAGTTCTGTTTTGTCAAAATCTCTGAATTTCAGAAGCCAATTTGGAGTGTTAAAAGTTTAACCTGAATCAAAATTTTAATATAGAAGTCAGAATACTTATTTGATTACAGGAGCCTTTTAGGAAATATCTGCTTTTAAGGATTTTCACGGGACCTTAGATTATAGACAATAATCAATCTGAAACACTTCCATGTAAGCATCCTACCAAAGCATATAATAATTTTTGTTGGGCTTTCAGAGAGAGAACATTTATTTGCTGAAATACAGCAAAACACTTGAAAAAGTTTTTTAATTAATTTGATCCTGGTCCTGAGTAATGATGCATTCACAAATCTTCTCTGATTAGTTGTACTTAAAAGTTTTCAAGGCTTGAATCTTTGGCTAGTGATTGCAGATTTTAAAAAGGTTAGGTTTTGCTTCATTTATGTTCCTACATTGAAATACTGAGCTTATTGAAAATTTTGGGGTATTTTGAGGGTTACTTGTCTGTTCATGCTTCATCTGTTGTTGCGATACATGACACCTTTGTAGTCTGTTATACCTTGGATCAGACACAACACTGATATAACTGACACAGCCTATCCTGCTGTTTCTTACAATGAATCATTTACTGCAAAAACTGGCTTTTAAGAAGCAAAATAACTGTTTTGGCACTGTTTATTTCACTGATATTCATCAGGTGAAGTTACTCAGTCTTTATGGGTAGTTCTCTCTCTGGAGGAATGCAATTGGAATTAACACTGTTCTATTGCCATGGGTAGCAAAACGTATGAGTGAACACCCATGTTAAACAGATATCATACTAAATATATTTTTTGTTTTAATATGAATAATGAATGTTCCTCTTTCTTTTTAAAGATGCTATCATGTAGCATACTTTCATCATTTTTATTTAAATGTCTAAGAATTGGTTTTGATTACAATTTTTGCGCATTTCTTTGGAATATTAATGTCAATTCTAATACATTAGAGAATGCATTTAAATGCACTTGCATTTAAAATTCCTAAAGAGTTTAAAAATTAAGACACATAGCATATTATGCACTGTATATTAATACTTTATGTAAAACAATGCTAAGATGAATCAGTGAATCTAGGATGACTAATTCTTTGTTGATTATGCTCTGTTCCTCCTGACTGAACAAAATAGAATTACTTTGAGTGTGTAGGCATGGCAAATTAGAGATTTCAGATCAAATTCTCCTTCTTTTAAATATAGATACTTATATACAGCACTGAATTCTACAATCAGTTAGGGCATTTTGATGTTTCTGTCAAATTCCTGTGTATTGGATACACCTTTGTTTTGAATTGAGAAAAAATTATCTTTACTTTTTAAAATAATGCAAGTCAAGGACCATATCCTACAATGCTTAAGCAACTCAAAGAGCAGAATTAATGCTATCACAATCATTCAGGAATGAACTTTTCTACTGTCTGGATAGGAGACAAATTTCAGCCCAATTTTTGCGCAAATAGGCCATGACCTTGCAAGATGGTGCATCACTCAGATCTGGCTTTTTAATAGAGTGGTGATGCTTCTTACACTTGATATTAAACATTCAATTGTTCTCTATTCTCTATTCTGCCAAAGAATTTATGTACCTGATTACCTTTTTTATTTCCACACCTCCCCTCCCCCTCCCGATACCTACTTTATTTATTCCCCCCCCCCCCCCCCCCCCCCCCCATTACAGTGGTACTAAATTCATCATGTTTTGCTTTCCTGGGGTTGCTGTTTCTTTGATTTGTTAAAAATTACTGCCTGAAGATCCCTCTAATCTTGTGAATTTTGAATTTCTGTAAAGAGCTCAGGGATACTACTGTTGCCTTTACATATGTGCTTTCTCAAAATATGTTGCAATTTTAAAGTTCCTGAAGTATATGCCAAAATGTCACTTATGGACCTGTGTGGGTATAAACATGAGAAAACAATTACTAGCAGAGTGCCCTTAAGATGAGCTTCTGGCAGTGTTTTGCTTTGATTCAGCAAGCTCATTAATTGCAGAACTCACATGTAAATAAAGTGTTATTGTAACCATTTTGGAATATGAGGAAATTACCTAGGAATGAGACTATTTTGCTGGTATTTCTAGCTTTTGGAGGGAAATGTTTGAGTCTGAAGTTTTGAATGACTACTTTAATCATGTGACAATTTCTTAAGAAGTGTCTTAAATCCTTCTTTTGTCGTATTATATTTTAGTTTTGTGTTCAGAAGGGGTAGGAAAAAAGAGTGTCTTCACAGTTCTTTTATGATATCCCCAACTTTCTGTAACAGCTAGATGTTCAAGACTAAAAAGTTTTTCAGCATCTTCATTTTTTCCCCACAATGTAGATTTTGTGCTTATTGCCTTTAGCATGGCAGTAGCAGAATAATTTTAAAGCAGTATATTTGCTATAAATGCATGAATCCATGCATTCTCCTACCTTCTCTGTGCCTTTATTTGGCTGATAAAATAACAGTGTTACAGGACAGCCTTCATTCTCTGGCCTGTTGTACTAAAGAATAAATGAGTGGGAGTTTTGATTACCTTACAGATAAATCTGGTTAACTGTTATATTAATTAAAACATGTGGGTTTGAGGCTATTCTGTACTATTTTATGTGATTTAACTCATATCAGCAGCTAATTTGTATTTAATGCAAACTAATGGGTTTTATGTAAATGGAGCATGTGGCAGTCTATTAAAAAAACAAATTATCTGTAGTTCCATTTCAGTTATTTTAATTAAATCTAGAGTGTGTGTGCAGCAGAAAGAAATAAAGGATGTGTTATATATGAAGTGTTGAGGATTAAGGCCAATTTAAATATATAGAATAAGAAACAAGTGATTCTCTTAACAGAAACACCTATTAATTTTCTGACATTTGCATTTGTTAAAAGAGTAGATACAAGATCACGCAAGGACATAATGCCTAATGGTTTTTGAACTGAAGGGCACAAATAATTCTTTGAGTTATTAATAACAACAATGTGAAGATTAGCTTCACATTTATAAAATTATTTCAGAGTTACTGGTAAATTGCATTCTGAACAAATGTCAATATTGAACAAAAGAAATTGGCAATTATTTACTGATTCTGTTCCTAAACTACTATGTGAATCTCAGGTACTCCCTTAGAGTCAGTGGAGCCAGCAATGCAATATGAAGGCTGCATTGGTTTTTTAACACCAGAAAATAGATTACTCCAAGATTTTTAGCAGAAACAAAATGTTATTTCCTGGTTTTGAAATCTGAAGTATCATATCACTATCTCATTCCTAATTTGCTTGAATTTCCTGAATATGGCTGAATAAACAGATAACTTGGTTTTTTTTGTTCTGGGTAAATTTTGCTCACAGCATCAGCTCAGCTTCTTTGAGATTTTGTGTCATACAACACCAACCAGTTTAAAAGATTTTGAGAAGAAATTCTGTAATAGATGAGTTCTGTAATAGATGAAAATATTTTCCAAACACACATCTTCATTGTTGCCAGGCTTTGTCAGAACATTATTGTTATTGTACCTCACCACAGAGAACAGTTATTATTGTTCATATTAACTGTTGCCTGTGGAGATAAGCTGTAAAGGTTAGAATATTTTTTCAGAAGCTTAAACTGGGTTCTTCATCAACCATTCTGGTATATCCCCAACATCTTGTATACAACATGTCAGTCAGCTGATAAACTGAATTAATGCTTTAGTGTCATCTGTGATGGAAAGGTCAACTAAAAACAGCTGTGTGCTAGTGTTAATCCTATTTCCTCTGACTGTCTGACAGTTTCTCTAATTTCAAAAGCTGCAGTGGGAGCTTTTGCTTTTTCTCTTGGTCCCATTGCAAATACCGTGACTTTTGTTAATTCTTCAACATTACAGGGTTTGTTCGATTGAAATGAAAACTCACGCTTCAAAGCATAAGTACTCTGATTTTGCTAAAAGTGGAAAATCAAGTAAAACCTCCTAAGGTATGTTTTATTCCCCAAGAATTTGTTCTTGAAATAGGTTATTCTAATAAAAAGGTACTAAATCCAGAGAATAAAAGTAGATCACATTTTTCGCCTATGTTTTGCCTAAGATGACCTTAAAACGGGAGCACTCACAAGCAGAAGCTTTGCTTTGCACATAAAGGGTGAG
The DNA here is from genome assembly GCA_037837765.1 of Delichon dasypus. Lineage (NCBI taxonomy): Eukaryota > Metazoa > Chordata > Aves > Passeriformes > Hirundinidae > Delichon > Delichon dasypus. Next base: position 42,970,707 of record JBBAXF010000004.1, on the reverse strand, counting down.
CTCATTTAAACATGATGCCAGAGCCCAGCTAACCTGTCTGAGAAGCAGGACAAAACTATTTGATTGCTATCAACATATAGGACAAAATGTCAGAAAAAAATTAAAGAAATAAGCTAAAAGTGTTAAAGAAAACATAATATGCTGACCAGTGAAAGTTCCTTAAAACACTGACTTCTGACCTTTGAGATCTCCTTTTCTGTCCTCTCTGCATCTTCCACTATAGAATAGAGTTTGGCAGAGTGCTCTTGGTGCAGGACTCACAGGTTTTATTTTTATATTAAAAAGCCATAAAGCAATGTATGTTACCAAATCTCCAAATGCAGGAAATAATATTAGAAACTGAGAAAAAGTCTCTTATCTAATAATATGTCTATGACTCATGGGGCATCTGCTGGTCAGAGATATATGCCTTGATAGATTATTTTCTTATCTCACTGACCATTTCTCACTAACTTTTGATGGTCTTGTGAATGTTTTTATTTTTTGGAGGGGGTGGAGGATAGGATAGGCTGTATTGCAAAAACCCTGATCTCTTGGTCACAAATTGATGCCATATTGAAATGTTTATTTTGGATGATGGGATTTGCTGAAATCATGCATTATTCCATGGATTTGCCAGCCATACTGAGTTGGACTCTGAAGTTATATTTTTGGATTATTTTGTGCTGTCTCTGCTGTCTTGGTTCCAGACTGATATTTAGTCATGGATGAGAAATAGTTTACTTTTTTGGGATTATGTTTACTAGGATTTTATCAGTTTATGAGCACACAAGGAAATCCTTACCTACTCTTATGCCAATGAAATCACTGGTTTTACAGCTCATATCCCCCTGTATACCACTGTAGAAATAACCCTGTATACCTGCAATGTCCCTTAACCCTTAGGTATTTTTTATCTGTATTGAAATATTGTCCTCAGAAAGACATCTAAGAATTAGATTTTTACTTTTATATGTTGGCCCTGGTGAAACCATATGGTCAACCCATCTGTATTTTTTATTCTTATGTTTAAAGCACCTGTTATGTACTGCAAATATATCAAACATATGCTTATATTTTTTCCATTTTTTATTATTATTTTGTATGCTTCAAGATGTTCATATATGATTTTATATCTATAGTAGTCCACATAATGTGTAAGAGATGGCAGTCTGTCCTAGGGTGACTTTATGATGCTTGTATCCCCAGTCATCTGTTCTGTTTGTGCTGTATATTGTTCAGTGCCTTTAAGACTGGTTCTAGGAGCAAGGAGAAGCGCGGAGTTTGTTTTGAGAAAACTGCCTGACTCCTCCACATTCCTCTCTGGATAGGGTGTTCGGCAGAGGCTTGGAGAGACTGCAGGACAGAGATTCATTTTTCTTTCAATTAGTTTCAGCTAGCTAGGGCAGAGAAGTTCCATGTATTATTATTATTTTTTTTTCCCTTTTCTTGGAACTGTTTAAAACTGCTCAGGACAGAAAACCCAGGGGAGCACTGGGGGCTGCACCTGTGGCCCGCCGGGGCCTGGACCTCGGCATTTTCCAGCAGCGCCAGAGGGACTGGGACTGGTGAGACACTGAGAGAGAGCCGAGCCACGGCAAGAACTTTCTCAATTTGCCATCTCACTTCAGAAGGAGAGGTTTTATTGTTTCATATTATTAATTCTTTACACTTGTATGCACTTCATTTGTTAAGTAAAACAGTTTTTTTCCACTTTTCTCCAAAGAAGTTTTTAACCGGGCCGGTTGGAAGGAGGGGTCACTTGGATTTGCTTCCCAGAGGGATCCTATTCAGGGGTTTTCCCCCAAATTTGTCCCTAAACCAGGACACAGTCTTACACAAATATTTGGAGACTTCATATTTAATATATTTCAAATGTCCTCATTTGTGGTATAATGGAAAATTGCTTTTATCAAGATAGTTATTTAAGAAAACCTGGAGCTCCCCTCCCCTCCCCTCCCCTCCCCTCCCCTCCCCTCCCCTCCCCTTCGCACACCTTCATTTACTACACCTTCCCTCCCCTTCCCTCCCCTTCCCTCCCCTTCCCTCCCCTTCCCTCCCCTTCCCTCCCCTTCCCTCCCCTTCCCTCCCCTTCCCTCCCCTTCCCTCCCCTTCCCTCCCCTTCCCTCCCCTTCCCTCCCCTTCCCTCCCCTTCCCTCCCCTTCCCTCCCCTTCCCTCCCCTTCCCTCCCCTTCCCTCCCCTTCCCTCCCCTTCCCTCCCCTTCCCTTCCCTCCCCTCCCCAGCCCTTCCCACGCCTTCCCTTCCCTTTTTTACCCCCCCCCCCCCCCCCCCCCCCCCCATTTTTTTTACTATTTAGAAAGAACAGTGAGATTCTGTGTTTTAAATGTGTATTGTGGGTGCTTCTTTAACAGTCAGAATTTGTAAAATTCCTATAAGGAGCCATTGATGTCTAAGTGATGGTGCTAGCTCCAAAACCCTTTACGTTCAGCTATCAGGAAGAATACTAATATATTTGGGAAGTTCAGGGAAGAGCTGTGTGAATGATTCAAGGATTAGATTCTTGTAATGGAAGAGTCCAGAAGGTCTGTTTACTCAGTTTATCAAGGAGGACATCAAAGGGTAACTTGATCACGTGTTCTCTCCGAAGATATGATGAGAACTACTTTTTTAAACGGACTCTTCAGTTTAGCAGCCAACAAAAAACAGTGAATGGAAGCCAACAGGTTGAAACTAAGTATGAAACAAGTTTTGCTTTTATGCATTTTTGTAGAAAGAAGTCAGGAAATATAGCTAGATATCCTCATTTCTGTAAGTTCAAACAAAGGTGGAATGAAATAATATTGTAAAATAAAGTAGAATGAGATAATAATGAATTTGGCTAACAGTTAGAACAAAATAGTGGATTTTTATCCCGGCAAAGAAACCCTGTGATTTAGAGTATAAACATTATTTCAGACCAAAATATTTCATGGAGAGCCTTATAGTTTGAAGTACAGTGAAATTCAGATTAATAAACCGCCGGACTCTTCATGGCCTTACTGTGAAACTGAATTTAACTGTGTGTTCCTGTTATCCTTTTTCCTTACTCTTTGATAATTGGACTGTACCTTTTGTTCTCTTGCATCAGATTAGCTCCTGAGCACAACAACAGTAAGTTTATAAACACCTGATTTAACTGGTTTGATTTAGCAGTGAAGGACTAGATGTATCTTCAAGAGAGGAACAGTATTTTCCTAAGTTTCTGCAACATCTACTACACAGAGGTATACGTCCTCATTTGGTCCCTTGGATGCTGCCACAGCATGAATTGTTGAAGAATAATAAGTATTTGAAAAAATGGAAAGATTTTCACTGGATGCTTTAAAACTGATTTTTGTCCTTAGAATTACCTTTAACACATCTGAAATTCAAAATGCAGCAACAGCTTTCCATCAAAATAAAAGGAAAAACATTTAAAAAAATAATCATACTTAATTATCTGAATATATATTTAAATATTTGTTTTGCTAAAAATAAAATTAAAATGGTAATTCAAAATATTGTTTTATAATAACCAAGTTATCATAAATCAGTATTTCAAATTACTATTTAAGAACCAATTGATAAACAACAATAGGAAAATGGAAATGAGGAAGTGGAGAAAGGCTGCACTAGTGATATTTCAATATATTTTTCTCAGAAAAAAACCCTGATTCATTATCCTAGAAAACTGGCTAGAAAAATGAAAGGTGCAATTGGGGAAAAGCTTTAACACTTAAAGCAATAGATTTATATCATAATTTAGATACAGCTATTAGTGATTGAAAACCAAAAGTTACAACATTTTATTTACGTTAGTTTGAAGCCACAGGGAAAAATAACTGCCATCAGTCAGTTTCAAAGTTGGAGGGAGGAACATAACAAATCAAAGAGAAACTATTTTTTTGTTATTAGACTCAAGAATCAGAAGTAGACAGAGACATGGACAAACTGAAAGAAATGAAAAAAAGTGAGTAACCCTAAAAGAAAACAAAACTAATCAATAAGGACAGAAAACATTAAAAATAACAATGAGAAATGCCTAACAATACCACAAATGATTTATGACTGTTGCAGAGAACTGTTTTGACCATCAAATAAACTTTTCTCTCCATAAGGCATGCTTTTTCTCTAATGGGATGCCTTTTGTACAAATATATGCCCTAAAAATATCCATGCAAAGCCTATTTGTTACATCATTTCCCCCCCTCAGAAATATATTTCCAATAGGTATTAAACATGGTCTTTGTGCCACTTACAGCTCTCTTACCAGATATAAGAAATATGTCCCTGTTTTAAAGATCTATTGTCCTCACATACCAGTCCTACTGTTCACAAATTCTAAAAGACAAAGAAGAGTGATGATCTGGTTTTGAAACAGCTAAAAGACAAACATAAACCCATTTTTGAAGGCTTCCTTCTCCTTGGTGGAGAAGGCTAATAATAACCTAATAGGTGTTTCTTACTGTAGGTTTTCCTTAGTGCTGTATCTTGAAGGTGCTGAAACACCAGGAGAGGGATTTGCCACACGATACAGTAACTAATTCAAGAACTCTTTCTGATGGGATAAGTTGTCCCTATATGCAAAAGAGTGTCTAGAAAAGTGAGAGAAAACCTTAGGAAAACCTCAATTTTGTCAAGAGTGGAATAATGCATATTTTGGAGATGAAGGAGTAAGCATAACAGTTTGATAACAGCACTTTCAATGTTCAGCTCTGATTGGATTTGGATTGAAAAAGTATCAGCGTAGACCTGACCTGTTTTGACTGAAAACATTACTCTCATCAATATTGGAGCAGTGACAACAGCCACCTGACCCTTCACCAGCTCTAGGAATTTCTAGAAATATATGTATTTTGAATTATAGGGATAAATATCAGAAATATGTGCTACATTAATGTTGGAAATGTTGTTTTCTGTTTTGTTTGGTTGTTTGGTTGTCTCATTTAATTTTTTCTGGGAAAAGATTTTCTCATTAAATATAAATTTCTTATTAGGCATATACAGTCTTAATTTAGTCTCACAATTTGTCATTATGCAAAGGATTAACATTTTTTGTAACGACGATTCATTTTTAAAATGTTACTAGGACTTTTTTCTCCACAACCATTATTTTTCTCAACATGAATAATCCAGAAAAAGGAATCCACATTTTGCTAACACTCTACTCCAGCAAAGAAAAATCTCTCTTTCAGTGAAAAGTATATTATGAGAAGAAAGCAAAGTAATTTTGTTTTTATTCAAAGATTCAAAGTTTATTGTTATGCTGAAATTCCAGAGAATACACTGAAGAGGATCAATGCTTATTCATTTTTTGTTTACTTTGTTTTCTAGCTTTTTACTCCTGTTAGGTTAGCTTAATATAGAGATGGCTTGGAAAAAAGTTGTGCATTACTGGATAGAATTTTATTTTCCATGCTCTATTTTTCTTACTCCTTTAAAAGATAATGCATTGTATCTTAAATCCAAGTACTTTGTGTAACAAGCTGCTTTAAACAGCTATTTTCATACATGGGAAACTTGTCTGTTTCTAATATATTAAAAATATAGCATATATATATAATAGAGTACTGTTTTTAAAGAATCCTTTATGTTTAAAATCTTTCAGCAACAACGTAATGAGTGACATAACAATAGTGTAAAACTCTGTTAGGAACATGGGTCTGTCGTCATGTCCAAAGTATTTTATGTAGAGTTTCTAAACACTAGTTGAAATAAAGAGATGGGTCTTGGCCTGGAAAGTGAAATTCTGCGTGACCGACAGATTAAGGATTATTCTTTGTTTCTTTTAACAGTGAACTTCAAGTCACACACACTACAGCTACTCAATAAGATGCAAAACATGAATCAGTATGTCTTATCCACTTCCAGAATTAAGCACAGCGTTAGTACCTGGTCTCCTTTGGAAAACTATGCCAACATCCAAAAATACCTCGCTTAGGGAGATTAGACTCTTCTGAAGGGCTCTAGGGATGTGCATAACAAACCACAAGCTCACTAATTAATGCAAGCTCTTGCAAGACATTACTACTACCTAGATTTGGTATAAGAAAATGTGGGTTTTGTATATGCAGAACTTTGCTACATATTGATTTTTATAATGTTACACTCTTTAGAGTGTAACAATCTGAAAAAAATCAGATTGATGAATTGGACTATATTAAAGTTCTTATTTTTCCCTCAACAAGAAAAGATATAGACCTTTCATTTTAAGATAATACTATATTTATCCTCAGAAGAAATGGCATATTGAGTATTTATACATGTCACATAGAAATGTAGCCTGTTCATTCATTTCAAGTTCCATGTGGAACCAGTTAAATTCAGCAGCCACAGTTCCATCTCAACAACATAAATATATGTTTTATAAATCATATATATTTAATCCCAAGGAACATGAGATAATAAACAGCCCATGATCCAAAATCTTGCACCTATCTCATCAAAGTGAAAAGAATATTTCAGAGGTTCTGTGATAGCTACAGGCCTTATCCTACTGATAACAGTGACCTGACATTAACATGAGAGAGAATAAATGTTCACAGTGATAGAGGCTGTTCTAAACAACATTTTATAGTCCCTATAACTCTGTATTAAAGAAAAACCTAAAATACAACCTGATCAGAAATTTGGATGAATCTTGTTTTATTAGTGAGCTTTCTCACTTGGGCTGCCTTTGAAACAACCCCTTATAAAAATTGTTTTAACACCATTGCTTTCATGGCCAAATGTTTTGTTTATTATATTCTATCTACCTATGAACACAGATATGTACAGATGCATACTTTTATGCACAGCCGTATTCAATATTTACTAAATATACATGCACAAAGCACATGTGTACATATGCATACTTGCAAATATGTGGAGAAAGATGAAAGCTTACTAATGCAGCTATCCAATTATCCAGTATGCACATGAATGAAAGATATTCTCCTGTTAAGATATTGGCATGAATATTTAAATAAACATAAAAGGGCAGCAGCTTTTGTAAGATCAAATGCTCCAGTGAACTTATAAAATTTTATGCAGAACTATAGTTTTGTGTATTTCTTCAGCTTTACATGGCAATATATGGTGGTGTGCATACATATGTTCAAAGTGTATGGCATATTTTTAAGATATTATCAGTCACCCAAAGTGGGACTGGAGAGAAAATTGATTTGGTTGTTCTCATGGCAGCCTTCAGGCCCTATTTGAAGCAGGTGCACAAATAAGAATTTAAATATAAGGTAATTTAAAACTGATCTCAGAAAAGAGCTAATTTGTAGGAAGGTGAAATTCCCTATCAGTTCTTATTTTACATCATCCCATTCTATTATTTTGTAATTATATCGCATCATGTTGTTATGCTGTTTTTTCAAATTACCATTAAATTACAATCAAATATTATTGTTGGCACTTAGTACACTGCATGATGTATTGAATTGCCATTGTGTCAAACAAAATGATGTTGAATGAGTACTGTTTGAATATTTGTAGAAAATTACTTTTAGAATTTAATTTCCTGTTTTAGAGTTGGGGCTTGTTTTGGTTTGGCTTTTTCGTTTTCAGTTTGGAGAAGTAATTAGCACAAGCTACAGTCTGGGGGCATAAGTAACCTGTGTCTAAAAATGTAATATTTTTGACTCACAGAAAGAAAAAAAAAAAAAAACAAAAACCCTCAGGTCTAGTAATTCAAGTTTTTTAGGCAGGAATTTATGGTTATGTCTGTCAGTTCTAACTATCTGATTTTCACGAGATTTTCATGGTATGCATAGCTGCCACATACAGGCATCCCCTTGAGGCAGAATTGAGGAAAATATGGGCAAGAGAAACTATAGTTCTAATCCTGATTGTTTTTAATTAGACTTATGTTCCAAGCACCATATGTCCACAAAAGGAGCCTTTGTTGTAGAAGTATGCAAATGGTTTTCTGAAATAATTATTTTCAATGTTTACTTAGTTATACAATTCTGTTAGTCTGAAAAAATAAACAATATTCTTCTTGTTTTCCTCCAGGTAACACAGCCTATAGGCTTGCAGGCAGGGTAAGATGATGGGATTTTGCAGAAGCCAGCATTTCATGGATTTGTATCTGTTGTGTATTACTGTTTCTGCTTTACTTGTCAGCAACAAATGCTTGACTAATTTACTTAGGTATAGTCTGCACCTTTATCTCACCTCTGCTAGCTTTTCCTCTTTCCCTTTCTTTTTATCCAGAACACTTTTTCTTACCTTTATATTTTCAATTTCTTTCAAATAGTCAGAATATGAGATTTTGGTGTATTTTCTCTTAAAAATGTATGTTTTATTATCCATTGTCTTGCAAGTTCTGTATTCTGCAGGTGGAGTTTTAATGAAAGCAAGTTCTCCAGCTGTGTTAATTACTTGGTAGTTGTCATCAGCTAACATAATATTTGATTTTTTCTATATAAAGATAGAATTATTGTTTGCAAAACATACAAATATTTTTGCTATGGTTTTTGTCTATCAGTTTAGTTTCCACTAACATTTTTTGGAAAGTATCATCCTTCCACAAATATCTTCATCATGAAATACATTCAAGCAAACAAACAAACACAAAATTCTTAAGGAATAGGATATTGCTCATATTTTGTAACAATATAAATCAGGAAAGTAGAATAAAAGTGAAAATGAAGGTTATAACCATGACTTACTGCTTGCTGTCAGATTAGACACATCATCAGGAATGAAAAATGGTTCCGTTTTCTTCACAGACTTATTTTCTTTATTCTAGACCTCATCTAAAATTTTCTAGGTATGGTTCAATTTCATATTTCTACAAGGAACACCTTGTGAAGACTTTATTTGTCTGACTTCCTGCCTTATTTTTGTGTTATTTTTGCAGTATTTTGCTTTCCAGTCCTCTATATCCCTCCCCTGTCTTTTTTACATTCATAGATACTCTCACTCTGAAGTAGCTGAATCCACTCTCATTACTGGCTTGCAAAGTGATTCTTTAGACTCACTGATAAGGACAACATCAGCAGCATACCTGATATTACGGAATTGGCTCCCTCTAATTTGAATATCTCTATTGTAACCCTCAAGATAAATGTGCATTACCATTTCAGTGTAATGCCTGAACAGATGCAGTGGCATAACACTGCCCTGCCGAACTCCTTTCCAGGTTAATTGAATAAACATTCATTTAGAAATTAAGTGGCAAAGTATAGAAGTACTTCATATAGCATGCAGTGGCTTCGTTGTTGTATCCTTTTCCCTTTTCTTATTACCAATTAAATCTGGAATCTGACTTTTACTATTTTTATGCAAATTTATCAAGTTGAAATGTTTAAGGGAATTAGGGAAATAAGAAGGTATATATGATAGGACCTCCCACTTAGACGATAATTTATCTCCACTTCTTATTAACAGAATCCTCAATTAAGTCTATAAAGATTTTAGTGACACAAGATATACTACCTGAAAGGGATTTTGGGAGGTAAAGGCTAACAAAGAAAAGGCAGAGATTATGTTATGGAAAGACAAGCAGTTGTCCAAGACTGATTATACTGACCTCTTTCTCATTCAAGTGGTCCTCCAAGTAAAATCAGAAAACATGACATAAGAGAGAGATTCCTTCTCAGCCTGTATGTCAACAACAATGTACTCCAGTCTTCAGAAACAAGGACATTAATAAGACCATTTTTAGTATCTTTGTCATGGAGTTTTCTTTCCTTAAATCCACTGTTCTTCAGCTGAAATTAAAAACTTGGAATCAGTATGTATCAGTGTATTTGGTCCAGTCAGGCCACTTTATAGGAAAAAGATGAAATATGGAAGTCTATTACCAGAAAATTCTATTCTGTTTTGGTATCTATCTCTTCTATCACACAGAACCATTTTTTTCTGAAGCTCCTTAAAATTAGGTCTAAGAGATACATTGAATCTCATTTTGGAAGTCTTAAGTTGAATGAATTTATCATATATTTTGGAAAGATTTTGAGTGTGTAATGGACCTTAATAAAAAGTAAGATACTCCATTTAGTTTCCTTCTTCTCTAGAGAATGTAATAAACACAATGGACTAAATTTAGTAAATCAAAATTTAGAATTTTATTTTGAGACAAAATAGCAGTCTCTGATAGCCACAATTAAAAGGACAGCGTCGAACCCCGGGGTTTCGGCACTGGGTGAACATGGTAACACACTCTGTCAGTATGTCACCCCCCAAGTTCACATTTTTGGTCTGAGGTGGTCCATTTTTATACACTGGTTCGCTGAGGGAAAATCGGGACTCCAAGATTCCCCCTTCTGAGGCAGCCTCATTAGATATTCATGGTCGGGTTCTGGTGGGGTTGAAAGGATCTTTGCGGGAGAACAATGTCTTAATTGCTGTGTCCGGATACAGTGTAGAGATGTTAATGTTGGGCGGGGACAGATAAGATATCGTTCTGATGTAATCATTCGGTTCTCCGGGTTCTCCATCTCCCTTTTCCGTCATTTTTTTTTCCTCTAATGATTCCCGGCAGAAGTTTTCTCGTGTCCCTTTTTATGTAATTCTTGGCATACTTTTCTCATGTCTCTCCCATGCAATCTCTAGCAAAAGAATTCCTTGTGTCTCCCTTCGTGCTGTCTCAGTCCCAGTTAACCCGTGGTATACTCGATTGGAAATGAATTAGAAATTCTCTTACAGAGAATGAATTACATATTATAACATTTAACACAAATTAACTTTAGGACATATATCACAAGAAGATTTCTCTAGTTTCCCTTCCAGCAATATAATAATGTTATTTTGTGGTTTCAATAAGAAGGTCTTGAAAAGCACAAAAGTTCTAATTTTTTTCTTTCATGTGTAGGTCATTAAAGGGAAATAAAGGTGAGTCTTCGCTTCAATAGCTCACTGCTGGGGATTAGATTTGTTCCTTTTTCCCCCTAAGTTACTAGGAAGTAAAGTGCTGATACTTAGAGGGTACTTGACTAACACAAAAAGACATGGCCAGGAGGGAGACGATCAAACGAAGTTTGGGGGAGGGAAAAAGGACAGGGCTACGGGGAGCTGGGTTCCTTTTTCCTGCTCTGGGCATTGGAGAGGACAGTCGGGCAGCTCCTTGCTTCGTGAAGAGTCCACTGTTAATGGAGGGTCCAGTCCTGGGAATTCTACCACCATCCATCATCCGCTCGTGTGCCCAGGAACTCGGAGCCCACCTCCTGCCCTGCTGGAGCTGGGCCAGCCTTGTCTAGCCGTTGCAGCTTCTTTAGCACTGCTCACTTTGCCAGGACACCCCTTTTGCCTGCCAGGACACCCCCCTGCCTGCTGGGAACCCTCGCCATTCCAGCTACCAGCCCGGAAGTTTTCCACTGCTCCAACTTGGTGCTCTCAGGGTCTCAAGGAATCAGATTGCTCCAGGCTTTGTAAAAAAAAAGCCCCTCGAGGTTCCTGGTTTTGTTTACTATTAATGTTGGTTGTTTGTCCTGTTATATTTAATAGTAAAGGATTGTTACTCCTTTCCCCATAGCTCTGACTGAAAATCCTCCTTAATCTTCTAAATTATAATAATTTGGAGGGAAGGGATTGGAATTCCCCATTCCTAGAAAGGCCTCACCCCTCCCTAGAGAATGCCTGTCTTTCAAACCAAGGCACTCATGTCGGGGGCTTTCCCCAACATTCAGGTGGTTTCAGGGTCCTTTGCTCCCCTGCACAGCTCCGAGCCAAGCCGAAGGAAGAGACAGAGTTCTCAGGTTTAGATTTTTCAAGGTTGCATACTTCGTTTATTGTTTCTTATCTTACAATTTTCTCGGAGTCCGACAAGATGTTCGCAGCTGCATGGACTCCTCAAGTCTCTCCCCGAGCTGGGTTGTCCTTATCTTTTATACTAATTACTACGTATTTCTTGTTTACTATTTCTTACCAATGTCTATCATTATTACTAAAGAGGTCATCTTTACTTTGACCCAATCCTCACTAACTACTTTGTGCCACGTCAATGCAGCAATGGAGTGAGGGAAGGAGAAGGAGATAACGCCCCAGATTCTCCATCTTGTCCCCATTCACTTCAATGCTAGGAACCTAAAACTATTATTTTCTCATTCTGTGATAAGCTAAACTACTATTTTTCACATTCTTGTGGCCTGTAAACCTTCTCTCAGTGTAGGAAGTTTTTCCCATGGACTGAAATCAAAGCCAGTGTCTCTCTGAGCTCTGGGCTGGGGTCCCAGACCCCCCTGCCCAGGTCCCTGACCCTCCAGGGCAACCAAAGGAATGCCCTGGACTCCAACACACTCACATAAGTCAGAGTTTTAAAAATGCATTATTTTTCTAATACAGGGGTCAGTTCCATTAGCTTTCAATTATATTTTTTGGTGATTACCATAAACATGAGGATAGACCTCTGGGTAAGAAATATCTCACCATTTTAAGAAGCCAGACAATTCCCTTCCACCAAATAATTGTTCAAATATAGCTAAAAGTGTATTGCTTTTTATCATGAGAAAATAATGGAAAACATTAAATAACTGTAGTCCATCAATATCTTCAGGTTAAAGAAACTATATTGTTGCACAAGCTACTTTCATTCTTCACAACCTCTAACATGTAAGTTGAAAAGAAATTCTTTACATTTAACTGATTTATAAAAATAAATTCTGACTAAAAATTAATCTCTACTGCTAGAAAAAGATCAGATTACATTTTTGGCAGATTTCTAAATACCTTATAACTTTCTAGGTTGTCTACTAATTTCTTATAAGGTGAGTTTTAAAATAATAATCTCAAGCCAAATGCAATGAAGAAGTGCAGATACAGAATATTACCAGAATTACTTATATTTGCATCATTTATTACCTAGTCAAGAGAAAGATAACCAACTTGTTTGACAAGACCTTTCTTCTGGAAACCATGCAATTATCATTATACTTTTAGAAGTTTTACTAATATTTAGTCATGAAGTCACTTGTTCATTATTTTTTGTCTGATCAGACTGAAGGGCCTAAAGTTCCCTGAGGAGAGAGCTTTTTGATATCAAAACAAAATTTGAAATACACCGCTCTTATGGTGTGGTGGTTCAAAAGGTTGTTTTGTTATAACCCTAAGCATTTTCTGTAAACTTTTTGGTAAGGTTTATAAGAAGTTGTATGTAATGGTTTGTTCCACTGTACCCTCTGCTGTATGTAATAGTTCCTCCCCTAGGATTCTGTTATGTAACAGATTGTTTTCTGTCAATCATCCCACTCCCCCACCTGTCCCTGTCAATCCCCTCTCTTCCTCTTGGGTGCCCTGTCTGTCACTTCGGGGCCCTTCCCTGGTTTCTGGAAAGATCCAGGGAGGGGGTCGAGTGATAGGCTACTGCCTAGGAAATCCCCTACCCCTTTTTGTGGTTGGATCACTGTTTGAAAGCTAACACACCCTGTTACACCCCCCTGTTCCCTTTTTGGCTGACCCGTTGTCAACACCCCTTGATCCTCTCCTGTTTATAAGTCATTGCAAAGCTTTGCTCAGGGCTCTCTTCAAGCAGTAGTTGCCTGAGGCAGAGATCCTTGCTGGACTCCCCTTAATAAACCACCTTTCAAGCCTGCTTGAGAGAGTCAACTATCTGGTCCATTCTCAGGTGTCGGTGAACCAAGACCCCACAGGGAGGAGGTTGCTTGCCTAGCCTACAACCCTGACCTAATCGCGTTAGCCGCAGTGCAGGATCTGAGCTAGCCTGTGGCCAGCGCCTGCCAGGTGTAGAGGACACTGCGACATTTTGGAATATGTTATTGAGTAATTTTGATTATTTTATTGTACAAACAATTTATCTGGGAATTGAGTATGACTTATAATTTTTACAGTCTGTCTGACTGATTTGGTTTTCTAGGAGTTTCTATCACTCTAGCTTGACTTCACTAAACTTTTACCAGGTTTCTTTCCATTTGCGTCTCACCCTCACAATATTTTAGTTTACCTAATTGATCTAGGAAAGCCAGTTAATGTAAGATTTTTGGACTTCAGCAAAGCTTTTGACACTGTCTCCACTGGTATCCAGAAGGAAAAAATGGCCATCCCACAGATGGATAAAGGTATAATGCAATGGCTGAGCAGCTGAGTGAGACCATGGTTTGGGTACAAAGTTACAATGAATCAGACTGGTGACGTGTCAGTTGTTGGGTTACACAAGGCTCCATCCTCAACCTAACTGTCTTCAACACCTCATAAATGACTTGGATACACAACTTGAATGAATACTAAGATCAATGATGACATGAAACAGGGAAGAACTGTCATCTCCCTCAAGCCAAAAAAGGCCCTTCAGAAATACATCATCACAGCCTGTAACTTCCATGGGAGCTGAAGAAGAGGGGCAGCTACAAACTCCTTCTCTCTTGTGACCTGTGACAGGACTTGCCTAAATGGCCTGAAGTACTGTCAGAAGAGGTTTAGGTCAGATATCAGGAAAAGGTTTTTCACCCACAGAGTGGCTGGGCACTGGAACAGGCCCCCCAGAGGAGTGGTCAGAGCAGCAGCCTGACAGAGTTCAAAGACAATGCTTTCAGTCACATGGTGGGACTCTTGGGGACAGGACTAGGGGTCAGACTTGATCCTGGCGGGTACCTTCCAACTCAGGAGTGTTACCCTGAAATTTTTAGCCTTCTGATTGTTTGCATTTTTGTAGTGGAGTTTCTCATGGATTGTAACATAAACAAAGTGATTGTTTTCACATTCCTCTTTGGAGGAGGGTCAATTGATGGACTTCTAGTTTGACAAGTGGGGTGGGAGAGGTGGCAACCTCATTCTCAAATCCCTGGTCATTGTCCAGATTCGATATAAATTGAGGTCGAGAAATAAACGCCCTTCTTTTTGATCTGACAACTTGACTGCGTGATTGTAGTTCTTTTTGTGTCCTCTAGCAACACAGGAGTTTCTAGATTCTCTGATCCCGTGATCATGAAAATGAGAAATATTTGCATTGTTTGGGTTTTTTGTCATTTTGATGCAATATATTATTAAGGTGATCAGGACTACTACTACTGCTTGGAAATTTCTACTTTGCAGTTGATTTTTCTTTGTCTTCTGGTGGTGGAGAAGGTAAAAATTCTTTAGCAAACATTTCTGCTAGAATTAATGATATCATCTATTGGAAAAATTCACAGAGAAATTTTTATGCTAGGAGAGGTGTTTTTTTCCTCCACAATACTTAGGTAAGCTACAGAAATCACCTTGGTCATACAGGCACGCTTTCAAACATATTTTAAAATCAGCTATATATTGGCTGGACTTAGCTCAAGTGTCTAGCAGCATAAAGAAGTACATTAGGAGCACAAATCTTTGGGATATGCTAAGCCTTAGAATTAACTTGTGACTTTATTTACACTAAAAAATTCTTTCAAGTTATACCCAACTGACTTGTTTTTTCTGAAGGTTTTCGTGCAGTTTCTGGAGGTGATATTTGACTGATTATTGCTGCAGCAGGGCTGTAATTTTTATCTGTTCTGGTTTTGGACAACTCTATGATCTCAACAAGTACCTACAAGGAAGAGACCAACTATGGATATAGAGAACTGCTGATTTTCTGAGAGGAAAGTGTTTTTTTTCAGGTTTACATCAGGGATCTGGCCACAGTAAGGGACGTTTTTCTTACTTCATGAATAACCTTACAAAAAGAATCTGATATTTTTATATCAGATATTTTGAAACTAAAAATCTCTTTTGTACCTGTGGATTTACAAATTGGAAGAGAGGTAATGCTATTTCTAACTAATGGTTGATGTTTGTTGGAAAATATTTGGGCGAAATGAAAATAAAGGGGAAACCCTGGTATCTGGAATTGAGACAATGAGAAAATACACACAAAACCAGTGGGGGTTTTTGTATATCACAAGGTTAATTAGCGAATTTAAACACTGATATTTGTCAAATATACAGTAGAGAGTAACTTACAAACCATTCCATTCACCTTATGTAATTGGCTTATATTTTTTTTTTTTTTTTTTTTTTTTTAATATTCATGTGTAGTTGTGTGCTTTTGAGTGGTAGAGTTAATATTTAACTGCATATTTACTACTATTTTGGTAGATTTTTATCTGATGCATTTAGCATCAAGTATATGTTTATAGTCTCACATATATATGTAAGTAATTATATTGGAAAGCATTGATATTTTTCACTCTGCTGTTCTCATGCTTGCTTAACTTAATGAATCAGGTGATATTTAGACATACGTCAACAAGTAGTCAATTTTGAAAAATAAGCATCAAAGTTGCTCTACAGACTACAGCACTGAAGGGACTGATATCATGGGGGGGGGTGGGGGGGGTGGATTCGTCTTTTTTTGTTTCTGTAGCACAACAGTGTGCTACTTCCTTTTGAAATTTGCGATATTTGATCACCAAATAAGATTTTTCTCAAAATACCATAGATTCCAGGAGGAATATATATCTGGTGTTGGGAACTGGTCATCTTTTCTAGATAGTATCATTCTTTAATCATATGTTCTGGGTAAAAAAGCATTCCATGATCATTGGTGAGATCATCTCTACAGGTCTGAGTCTTTCTGAACTTTTCACTCTCAATAGAAAGAACAGTACAATGAGAAGGCCAAGAACCATCTTTAAGTAGTTGTTTGACTGCCATGATTGACTGTGCACTTTGGTTCTGCTGGGAATAGAACAGCACTGTGTTTCCATTTTTGTGCAATGTTCTTGCCAAACTAAATAAGCAAAACATGGAATTCAAATCAGAATTTCTATTAATAGTGAGTGATTAATCACTGACTTGACTGAAATGTACAAATCATTCCTTACAAGCTTAGCCACCTAATGTTTTCAAATTAAATGTACAGTTAAATTTGTGATTTAAGGTGATAGGATAATATTAATGGCTAAATAAATTGCTACATTGAAATTGCAGTTGAAAAATTAATACCAGAATATCAAATAAATAGCAATCTGAAGCTAGTCTACATTTGGAATGTTAATGAAAAATGCCTAAGTGATTGGTGGTAGCAAATGGGTAGACAACACTATTTTCCCTCTGCAGAACTTTGCAGGAAACGTTCCAGTATGATTCATACCCATGACTTCAAGATAAAAAAGCTGGTAATTGTGACCAAAAGCCAACTTGATTCATACAGCTGCATAAATATGAACTAATTAACACACAATGCAAAGCTTGAGACTTATGACAATCCAAACTGTCTTCTCCTTTGGGAGCTAAAAGGTTGTAAATCGACAGTGTCTGGGATAGAGAGCATACTATCAATAAATTATTGAGGTCTGAGAGTATTGTTACAGAAGCACAGCATTTCTCCTCAAAATGGCAGTGGAGTTTTTATTCTGGATCAGATTTGTGTTTGTCTGTTGCTGTGTGCTATTTTTTTTCATATTGTATTTCATTTTTATATTGGGTTTTGTTTTATAATGGCTTGTCCATACTGCCCTGTTCTTCTGGAAAATGTTCTATCTCAAGGTTTGTCCCTGACCTTTTCCCTGCCCATCCTCCCACACTCCTTCCAGTCCTCTCCTGTGGGCCCTGTGTATAATTCAGCTGTTCCCCCCAGCTTCTGGAGAGTTTGGGTAAAGAACATCGAATGATAGGGCAAGAGTTGAGGAGGTTTTTCCCTTTATGTTCCCATTGGTTTCCTTGAATGTCCCTCCAACCCTGTTCCACTCCCACCTTATCCCTCATTGGGTGTTGGTTTGTCCCCTTCCTTTAGCCCCTCCCCTGCATATAAGCCCAGAGTACACGGCAGGCCAGGTGGTTTAATTCAGGCTGCATTCTGGGGCAGAAGCCCAAATGGGACCAAAGAAAGACTGAAAAAAAGACCTTGGATTCGCCCCCCGGATCAAGTCTGGCTCCTTTCCTGCACCACCAACGGGGTCTCTCTCTCATGGTAAGGTGAAAAGTCCTCTACTGCCTCCTGGGGTTTTAGGACCCAAGGGAGTTTTTCTGTCTTGTCGCAGTCTCAAGCTAGCCTGGGCACAACAGAGCTGGTAGCTCCGACAGAGACAAGCAACATTTGTCCAAGTCCATAACCTTTGTAATGGCTAAATAATTCTGCAAGAGGCTGAGTATCCAGTCAGTAAGAAAAAATCATTAGTGTCTGTGAAAGGGATGAAAGGGCATCCACTTGTTACAGAACAATATATGCTTAGAGAGTTAATAGTTATATTTTTAAATATTTTGTCTGTTAATTGCAGTGTATTTTCAATTTTGAGGGTTATTATTCAAGATATTGATGTCATAATTCTGGTTCTATGATAGTAATCTCAGTTCCATAGTTTCGCTTGTATATATAACTTCTCAATAAGTATTTTACAACAGACGGACTTAATATCTTTTAAAAATATTTAAGCTGGAAAATATGTCAATGTGTTCTCTAGATGTTTTTTGTAACAGGTTGTTTTGAATGATAGAAATTAACCCAGATTTAGCCAAAGAGAAAACTAGTTTATAGTTTTAACAAAATTAATTTAGATAGTAATAATTTTGCATTAGGATAGGCAAAATATTTTTCTAATGCAATTTTTTTTCTTCCCCCCAGTCCTTCCCCAAAGGCTCAATCAGGGTATTAGGAAAATGACTTGAAAACACTCTATGACTGATGTCAAATTAGAAAATTTTAAGGTTATTTTGAAATAAATGTGAATATGAAAGTTGAAGTCACATAGGCACTTCTCTTTTTGACTATCACAATGGATTTATTAAACATTTGGCTATGCTGTATATTTGTGAAAGGATTAAATCCACAAAACTAAAATACTTTAGTTGTCTGGGCAGTCTTTAGATCAGGCCCTACTTCTTTAGACTAATATCTTTAAAGTAAAAAAGAATATAACTATATATTATAATGGCATTAATTATGTGCATTGTGTGTTAAACTTTAAAAAAAAAAGGGTTTTAAAACGGCAAACCTTATTTCTCCAAACCACCCCCCCTAAAAAATAATTTTTTTTCTGGATGGACCAGAAATAGGTAATATAACAAATTAAGCTCTAAGTCTTGTGAAACATTACATCTTTCATAGCACACTAGCAACTGCTATTTTCTATTAGGGACTTTGCTGTAGGATCAGTGACTTTCCTGTCCTCTACTGCGTTTCTAACTCCATGAAAAAGGTAGTAATGTGATAAAAGTCATATAGTATTAGTGATTTTCTATCATGTTGGTGAAGTGAATTCTTTTTGTTTTAACAAAACCAGAATACCAATTGTCCTAAGAACTACTAAAAATGATCAAAAAGGCTCTCATAAAAATCAAGAACCCTATATGCATAGAAAATTGAGTATGACTCACTTTCTGTGCCTCTAACTGTTGTTGTTTTTCTGAAGTACTCATTCTTGTGTTGCAGTAGTCCATGCCTACTAGAATGACGCCTGAACATGTTTGGGTTATTTTTGTTTGTTTTTTTCATTTCAGTCAATAAAATTTATATATTTAGGCAGTATTAGTCATTGACAATTATCTTAATGAAGAAGTCACTTCCAGCTGAAAAAGAAAACTAAAAAAAAAAATTTTTTTTGTGAATGAATTAATTGTAAAATGTTGTCAGATCTTTTTATAAACATTTGGTTCAGGTCTGGCATGGAGGGGAAGCTCTTGTTTGTGCCAAGCACAACTGCTTGATATAGGGCTTTGTTTATATTGTACACAGCTCACTGGTTATTTATGTGAGAAACACTGAAGATGTTCATGTTGAAATAAAGTATAACAAATATTGGAGAAAATATATGAAGACAAAATGTCATGTGTTTTTGTTGCATAATTAATTAATATATTTTCATCTGTAATTGATGCATAATATTCCCAATTAAATAAGGATGACAAAATAAAAAAAAAATATGTCGCAGTGTCCGAATTGCGTGCTAATCACGCTGCAATAGCTAGCTCAGTCCACTAGATGTCACTGCAGCAGCATGGAAGGGCGAAGAGGCTAGGGCAGCAAGCCTGCTTTCGCCTGAGGGCTCGTATCCCTCCGTCAGAGACGGCACGGTGATGAAAGCAATGGCGACCTCGGCAAGTAGGAAGAAGGCGGACTCTTGCAGGCAGGGTTTAAATGATGTTTATTGGAGAGGAGAGCCGGGAGCTCTGCCCCGTGACCCGCTGCCCAGAAGAGACCCCAGGCCAGGGGTGCACGAGCTTTTTAAAGTGGGGTGGAAACAGGGGTGGCTGACAACCGGTTCAGCCAGTCGCGACAATGGGGGATGTAACTGGGGGTGTAAACTTTACAACAGGGGCCAATCACAAAAGATGGGAGGGAATTCCAAGGGCCCCAGCCTATCACTTGACCCCCTCCCTGGAGTTTTGCAGAAGCCAGGGAAGGTGTCCAAAGTGACAGACAGGTCGACCACAAGGAGTGGGGGAAGGGAGTGACAAAGACAGGTGCAGGGGAGGACTGATTGACAGAAAACGTCTGTTTAAGCAACCTAACTCATAAGGGGAAAACCAGTACAGAACACAGGGATATACAGTGAACTAAATCATTACAAAAGTAACTCAAAGATCTTACAAAAATAACTTAATAACTTAATAAAGCAATTCTCACACCACTACATCTCCCCCTTTTTTGTTTTTTCAAGAGGAGTGGGACTGGAACGGAGGAGGGTGGTATTGCTGATGCTGTGTCGGGTACCCCAGTCCATGTTCTTCTTCATCTGGATTTTGTCCTTCGTCTTCTGGGGTCCCCTCCAGCACCTCTTCCAACTCCAGTCCTTCCTCCTCATGGTCCTCTTCTGATATGGTGACATGGTTAACTGTGGGGGAGTGTGAGGTGGCAGAAACCAAATTATACAACATCTTTTTTAGTAAACCGAACGCAAGTACAATTAATAATAAAACAAACAAAGCACTACAGTCTTTATGATGCAGGAAACCCAGCCGGAGATTCCCCAGTTGGTAAAGAGTCCGCTCAGCCAGTCGTCTGTTTCTCAATTTTTATGTTGTTCACCATCCCCCGCATCTGTCGGATGGCAGTGTGGACGTCCACGGCTTTGGATGACAGGTTCGCCCACACATTTGCTTTTGGTTATGGGACCAGCCATCTGACAACTGGGAGACACAGGCTGAGCGTTATCAGGGCTCCGAGGGTTAGATGGAACTTCCTCGGAGCGGGGAATCCGGCTCGGGTTGCCGCCCTGTAGAAAACTGAAAGACACTAAACACAAAGTTACACGAGTGGGGAACAGTCAGGGAAGGGTAACTCCGCCCAATGTTGTAGTTGGGGTTTTGTCTTCCGCCTCCACGCTGCTTCTGCTACCTGCGGACTGATTACTTTCTTGGATCCTGAGCCCTTAGGGACGTAGGGCTTCACCCATTTGGATGGAATCCACCTTGGTCCCACGGGGGTGGACACGCAAGCATATCCACGTCCCCACGTGACCAGGTCATGTGGCCCTTCCGTCCTTCCAGACTCAGGATCTCTGACCATGACCAGAGGCCTTTCTCTGATGGAAAACAGGGAGCTCGCCCCGAAGCGCCTTATGATTGGTGGATTGAGACCTTCAAAGGAACAATTTAAAAAGTTGATGGTAAAAAGTGCCCTGGCCAGTCTGACTGCTGGTGTTTCTGCTTTGAGGACCTGCTGCTGTTGATGTAGAACTCTCTTGATGGTACCATGGGTCCTCTCAACCATAGCTTGACCCGTGGGGGAGTGGGGGATGCCAGTCTTGTGCTCCACCCCCCATTGCTGCAGGAAGCTGCAGAGCTCCCTGGACTTGTACCCTGGGCCGTTGTCGGTCTTGAGTTCCTTCGGGATGCCCAGGAAGGAGAAAGCATGGATGAGGTGTTTAATGACATCCCCCGCTTTCTCCCCTGTGTGGGCAGAAGCGAACACAGCTCCGGAGAATGTGTCGATAGACACATGTATATATTTTTTGCGGCCAAATTCTGGGAAATGTGTGACACCTGTCTGCCACACCTCACAGCTCCTCAGCCCCCAAGGGTTGACCCCCGCATGCAAGGTTGGGACTGCATTTCGGGAGCAAGATGGGCACGTGGCCACAATCGCTTTGGCCTGCTCCCGCGTCAGATGGAAGCGGCGAACAAGGCCAGGCATGTTTTGGTGGAAAAGCTGGTGGCTGAGTCTCGCCTGCTCAAAGATATTCGGCAGGGGGGCCATTTCGGCAGGGGCAGCAAGGGCATCTGCCTTCCTGTTCCCCTCCGCGACAAACCCCGGCAGATCTGTGTGTGACCCCGTGTGCATCACATAGAACGGCTGCTCTCAGTGGGAGACCAGTTTAACTAATTTCAAGAGCAACTCATATAAAGCAATGTTGGACACCTCCTGCAGGATGGCCTGTTCTGCTCTGGACACCATCCACGCTACATACGCGGAGTCTGTAACCAAATTGAAAGGTTCGGGAAACCTCTCAAATGCCCTGACGACAGTGGCCAACTCAGCAACCTGAGGTGATCCTTCCACCTCAGCGACATCAGCCTCCCACTGCTGAGTTTGAGGGTCCTTCCAAGTCAATACTGACTTGTGAGACCTTCCAGACGCGTCAGTAAAAACTGTCAAGGCTTTGAGTGGCTTCCTGCTTCGAACCTCCTTTAAGGATAATGTGAATTTAATATCCTGATTAACAATTTTGTGGGCTGGCCGATGAATTGAAATTTCCCAGTAAAGGAGTCCAGTGTGAACTGCAGTGCTTCGTTTTCCTGCAGCAGGTGTTCCATCATTGACTTTGAAATTTGGCCCGATCTCAACCCAATTGGAATGTGAATACACACAAAGTCACAACCGGCTAATTCTCTGATCCAGAACCTTGCCTTCCGGATCAGCTCAGCTTCGTTTTCCTGCAGCAGGTGTTCCATCATTGACTTCGAAATTTGGCCCGATCTCAACCCAATTGGAATGTGAATACACACAAAGTCACAACCGGCTAATTCTCTGATCCAGAACCTTGCCTTCCGGATCAGCTCAGCTACCAACTCCTGTGGCCGGGTCATCCTTTTGGACCTCTGATGGCTCAGGAAGACCCACTCTATGATAGAGAGTGGATCTTTCCCTTCTCGGTCCTTTTTCGGGATATCCTTCCACTGAAAGATCATCCCGTGGAGGTGCGGCAACTTTCCCAGGATAATAAATTTGAAAGGCAGCTCGGGGTCAAATCTGTGAGCTTGCCTTGAGGACATAGCATCCTGAATCCTCTCCAGAGCCTTTTCCGCTTCTGGGGTAAGAGCCCTAGGAGAACTAAGCTCCTCTCCCCCTTTCAATAAATTGAAAAGGGGGGCCAAGTCCTCGATGGTCAAGCCTAGCCAAGGCCTTACCCAATTCAAAGCCCCACACAGCTGGTGTACATCCGCGAGGGAACTTACCTTCATTTTGATGGCCAATTTTTGCGGTACAATGGACCGCTTTCCGATCTCCAGCCCGAGGTACTTCCAGGGTGGCATCCTCTGAACCTTCTCTTCTTGCAGCTCGAAACCTGCAGCAATCAATGCATCGATTGTCAGGTCAAGCGCATGTGTCAGCTCATCGTCAGTCGGGGCACACACCAGGACATCATCCATGTAGTGATGGATGATGGCCTGTCCCGCGGCTGCGCGGACAGGGGACAGCAAGGACGCAACATACCAGTGGCAGATAACCAGGCTGTTCTTCATCCCCTGAGGGAGTACCCGCCAGTGATAGCGCTTCCTTGGGGCTTCTCGGTTGATGGTGGGTACCGAGAATGCAAAACGTGGAGCATCATCCGGGTGAAGAGGAATTTGAAAGAAGCAGTCTTTGATGTCTATAATTGCCAATTTCCAATTTTGGGGGAGCATAGTTGGGGAAGGCATTTCCGGTTGGAGAGATCCCATGTCTTCAATAACATTGTTAATTTGTCGGAGGTCCTGGAGGAGGCGCCACTTGTCTTTCCCCGGCTTTTGGATCACAAAAACCAGAGAATTCTAAGGTCTGTCTGTTACCACAATGTGTCCCTTTCGTAGTTGCTCCTCCACGAGCTCCTCGAGCGCTTTTAATTTCTGTTTAGAGAGCAGCCATTGCTCCACCCAAACTGGATTATCAGTGAGTCAATTAAGTTTTTTGGTGGGACGCTCTTCAATGGTCGCCGTGGAAATGTCCACTGAGGGGTCGGGTATGTCAATCTTGACCCTCCATTGAGCCATGAGATCCCTTCCAAGCAAGGGTTCCTTGTAATTTAAAACAAAAGGGCGGATATTTGCCAATTGCCCTTTTGGCCCCTTAATTTGTACTAAGCTCCTTGACTGTCTTGCCAATTGAAGCCCTCCAACACCCTGGACGTGTCCAGCCACGTCCTGCAAAGCCCGATGTGACGGCCAATCCCGGGCTGACACAACAGTCACATCTGTCCCGGTGTCTAAAAGAGCAGTGATGCTAATTGTTTCCCTGCCCACCGTAAATTTGCATGCTACCTGGGGCCTTTCCTCAGTGATGGCTTGCACGGGGCAAGCCACCGGGATCTTAGATGTATCATTTGGCCCCCGGGTAGGGATGATCTGTGCAATGATCTGACCTTTCGGGAGAAAGGTCGGTGGATGGGTGCATTGCAGCCAGAGAACGAGGTTCCCAGGGTTGTTGACTGAAATCCCTGGGAGGATCTCGATCTCTTGCGGGGTGTACTTACAATCCCCGATGACGACAAGTTCCTTCCCTTGGACTGGCCAGGCACCTTGTTCCTTAATATTTACAGAAAGGAAGGTCCAATCCATGGTGGTCAGGTGGACAGCTTCGGTGAGCTCCAACCTATAAGGTTTTTCCTTAGAAGATGTTATTACAATAGGTTTGGACAGGTCATGGTCAGTTTTGAAAGTCACGTCAGGTGTGTCACATCCGGTAAAAATGTCCTTTTCGGTTTTGGGCAGCGTATCATCGGAGCTCTTCCTTTCCTTCCTCCCTCCCACTGCCTGGTCTGCCCTATTTGTGTCATTGCGCTGGGCGGACCTGCGCTCCTCCTTTAGTTTAACTGGTGGGAGTTCTCGCCTGCTACTCCTGTTCTCCCACCTCCCCTGCCTCCCCCCTTTTTCTTTTTTAACAACTCAATGACGTCCCTCAGTGGGCAATTATTGGCCCAGTGTCCCGGCTCCCGACAGATGATACACTTGTTTCTTTGGGGAGCATGCAGCCTGCGAATGTGTTCTTGCTGGGTGCCAGACATTGCAGCTATCCTTGGTGTTTTTTGTTTCCAGTCCTGATCATTCCCTTGCATGAAGGGGACCTTTAATTGGCACACCTGGAGCATGTCCTGGATGGTCGGAGGAGGGTCCAAAGGGAGACTAAGAATTGCAGTCCCGCACAAATTGTTCGCATTTGCGAACACCATTTCCCTAAGGATTCCCTCTCTCACCGCCACTTCCGATACCTGGACTTCAATTGCCCGGGTGAGCCTTTCCACGAACTTGGTAAATGCTTCTTTGGTCCCCTGTATGATTTTATAATAAGGAATGACAGGACCATCTGGCACCATACTAAAGAATGCAGTCACTGCACGCTCCCTTATTACCATGAGGGCTTTGACTGGGATGTCCGACTCCTGGTCTGTTGGATCCGTCCACCTTCCCTCACCCATGAGGTGTTCCAGGGTGAGGACATTCCCATTTTCATCGATCGCCGTCTCGGGATTGACCAGGAGACTCGGCAAGGCCTCCCTAAGCAGCTGCTTCCATGCTGCCCCCCCACAACTTGAACTCCGTGGAGTCCATGAGGCAGGAGAACAGCTGCCTGAGGTCTGCTGGAATGACAACAGCAGCTTTGAGATCAGAGTGGAGCAAGCCCCTAAAATAGGGACTGTCCCGCCCATAATCCCGATGAGCCTTGCATAGATCCCTGATGGTGGCCTGTGAAAATGTGTGGTGGATTGCTCGGACATTGTGCCCTCCTCGGGAGCCTTTGTAGGTGACCGGGGCTAATGAGGGAATAGAGGGAGGCAGCTGGGTCTCAGTAGACACAGGTTCCGGCCCCACCCCCCCTCCGGCTCCAGACCGTGGGAACTGGGCGGGGGAGCGTGGGAACCGGAAGCCCAGGAGGCGTGTCTTTTGGTGGGGGGTGTGGTCTGGGAACCCACTGATGTCATGTGGGCGTTCCCATGGGAGGAGTAGCTGGGAGGAGCTGTGGGAGTGGTCTTGGAAGAGGGAGGAAGCATGGGTGGAGTCTTTTGGGGGATAGGAGGGGCTGAGGAGAGGAAGGGGTTGGTCTGAACAAGGGTGGGAAGAAAGGGATTGAAGGAAGGAGGATAGGGGGATGGGGAGCACTGTGCCATGCGGTCTCCTCCATCTTGGGGATAAGGGGTGGGGGAGCCATTTTGTGGTTGGGGAGTCTCAGCTAGACTAAATCTAACACGAGGTTTATTACTGGGGAAGATGGGGAAGGGTGGAATTCTTGAGCAGCCCGGCCAGGGCTGCCCAAGAAGCCCCCAGCAGTCTGGCTAGGACTGCCCAGGCGGGGGAGTCGAGAATTCCTGGGGCAGCCTGAGCCAGCAGGCTGGGGTCCTGCTGCTCCCTTCAGAATTCCCTTCTGGGGACGGGGAGAAGGGACAGAGGGACAGGGAGAACAAAGGGCAGGTTGTCTTGGACCTGGCTGTTTCTGCACTTTTCTATTCATTTTTGTAACAGCAGCTGAAAGCTGCGAAGCCAAATTGAGGAATTTGGAGGCTTGTTTGTCCCCTGAGAGTACCAAATTATTAATTTTATCAATCACATCTTGCCAAAATTTGGGGCTGTGTATTTGCTCTGGAGACGCCTGTGGGAAGTATAGGAACAGCCATCTGACAAACTTTTTGATCTCGCCCTTTGAAACTTTTAACTGGGCTATCTGAACAACAGAATTACAACTATAATACAAAGCCTTCTGAGCGACCGAGAGATTAACACAAATATCTCTAATGATTTCTTTCTGTCGCTCCCCACTAACACTCAGGCAAAATCAAAATTTAACAAAAGATAAAAGCGGAATAAACCTCCTAAAACCGGGTAATTACTTCCCAAAACCAGACCCGGGGAGCCGCAGTGAAATTAAAATGCAGTGTCCTATAATTCTCAGGCTCCCTGCCCGATCCGACCACTGCCCTTAACTTAAAGTTTAAAAAAACGAAAACGAAAGTAAAAAGTTCCGAGGAGAGTTCCCGCAGGGGAATGGAGCAAACTGCCACCCCCCCGAGCTGCGCAGCTTGGGATTCCCGCCACTCCTGGGGAATCCCTTCCCAAAGCTTGGGTCTCCGAACCCCGGAGCACCCTCCAAAAAGCAAGTCCCCTCACAAAGGGTAACTTACCCCCTCCTGGAACGAGACAAAACCTGCGTTTGTGGGTCCAACTGCCTGAGGAGGATCCGATGGGTGTCCGGGTTCCTCTCCTCTCCCCCAGGAGTGGGCTCTCCAAGCGCCGCTGCCACCGGGGGTAGCGGGACGTCCAGGGATATCTTCAGCTGTCCGGGACAGCTTAAAATCTGTGCCGCGGGGTCCGCCTCGTGACCGGGGGGCCCCTACGTTGGACGTCAGACCGCTGTCGCAGTGTCCGAATCGCGTGTTAATCACGCTGCAATAGCTAGCTCAGTCCACTAGATGTCACTGCAGCAGCGTGGAAGGGTGAAGAGGCTAGGTCAGCAAGCCTGCTTTCCTGCCCTGAGGGCTCCAATTCTTTGCCGGCGACGGCATGGTGGTGAAGCAGCAACTTTGGCAGTTGAAAGAAAGCCGGACTCTTGCAGGCAGGATTTAAAGGTTTATTGGAGAGGAGAGAGCCGGGAGCTCTGCTCCTGTGACCCGCTGCCCAGAAGAGACCCCGGGCCAGGGGTGCACGAGCTTTTTAAAGTGGGGTGGAAACAGGGGTGGCTGACAACTGGTTCAGCCAGTCGCGACAATGGGGGATGTAACTGGGGGTGTAAACTTTACAACAGGGGGCCAACCACAAAAGATGGGAGGGAATTCCAAGGGTCCCAGCCTATCACTCGACCCCCTCCCTGGAGTTTTCCAGAAGCCAGGGAAGGTGTCCAAAGTGACAGACAGGTCGACCACAAGGAGTGGGGGAAGGGAGTGACAAAGACAGGTGCAGGGAAGGACTGATTGACAGAAAACATCTGTTTAAGCAACCTAACTCATAAGGGGAAAACCAGTACAGAACACAGGGGTATACAGTGAACTAAATCATTACAAAAGTAACTCGAAAATCTTACAAAAATAACTTAATAACTTAATAAAACAATTCTCACACCACTACAAAAATACAGCTGTCCAACAGAAAAAAAGTTTTATTCAAGACTTTTCTTATGCCAGGACATCATCACAGTATGCTGTAGAAGTCCCAATTTATCTTTCATTCTGATCCTCTGTATCCTCAATTTTATTTTGAAATGGAGAATAACTCAGGAGGTGGGTTTGTTCAGTGATGGTTGCTGTATCACAGAACATTCTATTTTCATTACAGAAACTTTTTTTTTTTAAATTTACCTAAATGCAGCTGCACAGATGTATCTTTGTGTATGCAAACTTATGGGTAATGCATGCTGCACTAATATATAGTCCCCCAAACTTTGGCTTCTTTCTATTCTTCCTGTTTTGGCTGAGAATCTGTTTCTATCAATTACCAGCTGGAAGCCTTCTGTTGTTTGGAAAGTTCCAAATTCCTGCTCATATTCACTCAAACCAGCTTGGAAGTGTGAGGAAAGAATACCTCCTGAGTTCTCAGAAATTAGTTTGCAGTTAGAATAATACGATTTTAAAATCTGAGAATAAATCATTCTGATATAATAGCATTACTCTAAAAAATCTGAAGTTTTCCGTGTAGAAAAAAAAGAAAAACAAGCTTCAGGGCATTGTACAGCATTTACTAGTAGAATTTTATGAATGAAAAAGAAAAAAACATCATAATTATAAGCTCATGCATCTTCATATTTTCACTTCTACATGGCTTCCCTTGGTCTGCCCCACTGTTGCCTGCTGAGATGTTATTAGCTCCATTTCAAGGTTCTGCAAGGGTCCCACTTTCAGAAGCCCTTTGTTTGGTAGTTCCTTATTCTTTGCCATTCTGAAGTTTTGCACCAATCAGTAATTTTCCCGTTTAAACTTCGTCTTTTTGCCTCCTTCAAAGTAGAGTAAGTTCAGAGAAGGAGATCAGAGAAGACTTACTTTGTATTCTGGCATATTGATGGGCAATACACCATATACAGGGACACCTATTGAAAAAGCTAATACCAATGCAGTAATATTGACAACTGATGCGGTGTCCCTTATGGAGCAACACCTCCATTCACCCGAGCTAGCCGGACACCACGGTCATGCGGGGAACATCCTCCAGATCCTGAGAACCAGAGGGGTGGCTAAAGGGACTTTCCCCTTGTCAAGGGAGAACACCATGCTGATGGCAGAGGAAGGAGTCTGACTCACCTGGAGGGCAAAGTCCAAGATCTTTATTTGGTCTGAGATGGGATGTCTGAACCTCAGGGATGCAACCTCAGCAGAGCCGCCCCAGGCAAGGAGACCTGTGCTTAAATGCAGGGAAGAGACTAAGGGAGGGGACAAACCATTATCCAATGAAAGACAAGGTGGAAGTGGAACAGGGTTGGAGGGACATTCAAAGAAACCAGTGAGAATATCAAGGGAGGAACTTCCTCTGCTCCTGCTCTATCACTCAGTGCCCGTACTTGATCTTTCTAGAAGCTGGGAGGAGCAATCAAATGACAGGTAGGGCTTGAAGGAGGGGACTGGGAGGAATATGGGAGAATTGACAGGGAAGAGGGGGAGGGACAAACCTTGGAACACATTTCTTCAGGAGAAAAGGGAGGGGCAGAACAAACCATTACAATGAAAATAAATAACATAAAATTCAATATGAAAATAACATAAAACACAATGCAACAGACAACCCTTTCTAACACCGTTTATATGCCTTTATCAACAGCAATTTTCAAACCTTATTCTGATGCAATAATCTATTAATCACACTTTTTTGTGAATATGGAGTAGTATTGAATATGCCCAGAGTTGTAGTGTAGTCCATGTTATTTGTGCTTCTGGGATTTCAGCTGAGACCAGACTTAGAGGGTAACCATGCTGTGTGAGCATATGTCAGCTTACAACTTATAATGCCTAATTGGTTATCCTAAAATATTATCTGTAAAATACTCCTGGGGGTGTGGACATACAGATAATACGTGAAGAAGATGGAGGCCTAGATGCCCTAGATGCCTAGGGTCTGCAGTATCTGCATATAATCTGGAAAACAAGGGGTTCTCCTTTCCCTAGATTATTATGTGGCAGTAGTCATCCCCCACCATTCTGTCAATGATAAATAGCTCAGCTAACAAGTCAAGTTTAATTGGATTCTGATCTTTATTTTATGTAAAAATAGTTAAATCACCTTGCTGCCAAATCAATAACTGTCAATTTTTGGTGTCACTTTACTTGAAAAAGCTTAAATTAAAATTCCATGCACAATAGATATGTTGAGTAAACAGTGCTAATCACTTCACAGATCCATTATATTAATATATTGCTCTTTCTGCCTTATCAGACAGAATGAAGTGAACTGAGAAGTTTTTCATATATTAACTGTAAATTACACTTACCTCAGCTAATAAAATTTTATTGTCACAGAACTGTTTTCCACTTCACATGCATTTGGGAGATTGAAATGTAAATTATTGTAAGCTACCTCTGTCTTGTTATAAATGTCTGAACAAATGAAATTTACAGGATTGAAACAAATGAAAGTATTCTCTGCGGATACCAGAAGCTATCACTTTCCCCACCATATTAATAGAATTTCAGAAGTAGAAAAGGAGAGAGAAAAGCAGCCCTTAATCTTCTTTGCAGGCTGTGAAATTCCACTTCAATTTATGAAGGTTCCTCAGCAATTAATATTCCTCTGACTTGTTTCCTTATCAGTTATGGAAGTTAATCAATACTCTGCCTTCTTTAAAGTCATAATAATAGTGCTGAAAAGATAGTTTAAAAGATTATACCACTCTTCTCTATAATAGGTAAGGTTTAGACAAATCTGCGTCTGTTCTTCCTCTGTTTTATTCTAGGCATGGTACAGGTGAAGTCAGCATAATCGCATGCCATTGTGAGCCTTACTTTTGAAAAGAGTGGAGATTGTTTTGTAGGGAGTGCTTTAGAAATGGACAGTCCAACACGTTTTAGGGCATCCCTAGCTACTGGGTAGTAATTATAGTAGTGAACTTCAGTACAGTCTTTTGGGAATGGGTGATATATTTTGCAATCAAACAAATTAAAGAAATCTGTATAAAAACAACTCCACTGTAATGAACAAATCTTTCTAACTATAAAGAACTTATTACACACATACATGCAAACTACCTTGTTCCTGACTCTGTTGACACCATTTCTTCATGACAAGTATTCCATATCGGGTTTTTCAAATAAAAAGTAATAGGGACACTTATTTACCAGGGATGCTGCTGTAATGAGAATATTGCACACCCTCAACCTCTTGCCTGTAATCTACATGGTTTTTCTAATAATGAGAGCCTTGGGCCAGTTGCCAATTTGCAGTAAAGGAAAATACCTGGACTCTGCAACCCTGTATGTCACATTTTCTAGTAGTTACACTCTGAGACCTCAGGGTGCAATCCTAAACTCTATGAAAGGTGTATAGACTGCACATCTCGGACAACTAGACAATCAGAAAGAAACAATTAACTGAGGGAAAACTTACAGTAACTAACTTGTTCAGCTAACTGCAGCAAACTAAAGAGGTAATGCTGAGGATGGAAGAGTGTCTTAAATCCTTTTCTAGTGCAGAGTAATACCCATGTGTGAAACACCATTACATTTTCTCTCAAAAATAGATTGTAAATTAAATTTCAAAAAAAGAAAGCACCACATGTTCTGAGCTTGGTTTATTTATTCAGCTATATTGGGCTGCATCTCTGTTAAGGGCAGAAGGTTCTTAGCTCATGAACTCATTGAGAGGGCTTTAAACTAGGTTTGAAGAAGGAAGGGGATGCAGCTTGACTGTCTGTAAGCAGGCCCAAGGGTGGTAAGCCTGAGTTAGGGGTGAAATCAGTAGCCCAGCTGAGGTGCATGTATACCAGCGCATGCAGCATGGGTAACAAACAGGAAGAGCTGGAGGCCATGGTGCAACAGCAAAGCTATGATGTAATCACCATCATGAAAACGTGATGGGATGAGTCACATAACTGGAGCACTGCACTCAATGGCTACAAGCTCTTCAGAATAAACAGGAAAGGGAAAAGAGGTGGAGGGGTGGCTCTTTAGATTAGGGAGAGTTTTGGTGCCATAGGTATTGAAACTAATGATGATTGGAGTTGAATGACTGTGGGTGAGAATTAAGGGGAAGGCCAACAAGGCTGACATCCTATTGAGAGTCTGTTATCATCCACTCAGCTAGAAGGAAGGTATCGACAACCTGTTCTATTAGCAGCTGGATCACCAGCTCTTGTTCTTGTAGGTGACTTTAACCTAGCAGACATCTGCTGGGAACGTAATACATCAGAAAACAGGCAGTCCAGGAAGTCTTTTGTGTGTGGAGGACAACTTTTTTGTCACAGCTGATGGGTGAGCCCACCAGACCTGTTGTTTGCAAATAGAGATGGGCTGGTAGGAGATGTGGGGGTTGGAGGCTGCTTGGGGCACAGTGATGAAATTATAGAATTCTCAATATTTGGCGAAATTGGGGAGGAACATCAATAAGACTCTTACATTTGACTTACGGAGGGCAGTTTGGCCTATTTAGGAGACTTATTCAGAAAGTTCCTTGGGAAGCAGACCTTAAAAACAAAGGAGTTCAGGAAAGTTGGACATGCTTTAAAACAGAGACCTTAAGGACACAGGAACAGACTGTTCCTGTGTGCCAGAAGATGAGTCAACAAGGCAAGCATCCAGCCTGGATGGGCAATGAGGTTTTGAAGGAATGTAGAAATAAAGAGGATGTATCATCTTTGGGAGGAGGGTCATGTCACAGAGGAAGTATTTAAGGGGGCTGCTAGGGCAAGTAGGAAAAAATTAGAGAGGGCAAAGCTCAGTTCAAACTTAAATTGGCAACTTTTAAAAAGAATAATAAAACATGTTCTTACAAATATATTAATAGTAAGAGGAAGGGTAAGACCAACCTTTGTTTCTTATTGGATGAGGGAGGGAACTTAGTAACTGCAGATGAGGAGAAGGCAGAAGTGCTTAATGCCTTCTTTGCCTCTTTACTGAGAAGACGGCTTGTCCTCAGGATAATTGTCATACTGGATTGGTAGATGGTGTTAGGGAACAGAATGGTCCTCCTGTCATCCAAGAGGAGGCAGTCAGAGAACTGAGCCACTTGGATATTCATAAATCTACAAGCCCAGATGAGATCCATCCCAGGGTGATGAGGGAGCAGATGAGCTTGTCAAGCCACTCTCCATCATTTACCAACAGTCTTGGCTTACTGGTGAGGTTCCAGATGACTGGAGGCTGGCCTACAAAAATGGTAGGAAAGAGGATCCTAGTAATTATAGGCCAGCTGACCCGACCTCAGTACCTGGTAAGGTAATGAAATAGTTTATACTGAGTGCAACAGTAGTTTATAAATGCAGCACTTACAGGATGGTCAGGGTATCAGACCCAGCCAGCACAGGTTTAGGAGGGGTAGGCCTCCTTTTATGACTAAGTGACCTGCTTGGTGGATGCAGGAAAACCTGTGGGTGGTGTCTGTTTGGATTTCAGCAAGGCCTTTGACTCTGTTTCCCACAGCATGTTCCTGGATAAGCTGGCAGCCCGTGGCCTGGACAGGAGCACTCTTCACTGGGTTAGGAACTGGCTGGATGGCTGGGCCCAGAGAGTGATGGTGAACGGTGCTGCATCCAGCTGGCAGCCAGTCACTAGTGGTGTACCTCAGGGGTCTGTGCTGGGGCCATGAAGGTGATTTTTGAAAAGAAAGAAAAACAAAAAGAAAACCAAAACAAAAACACGGGGAACAGCCAGAGTCAAACACCTTCTTCACAGAAGTAATGGCAAATGCTCAGTTTATTGAGGGTACACAGGGTTCTTTTATACATATATCAATGTAGTGCATAAGCTGTTCACATGGCATTTTACTACTCGCTATTGGCTAGTGTTATCTGCATAAGCATTCTTTTGCAGTTACTTGTTTTTTAATTTTGTTGAGGGAAAAAGCTGGTTCTCAGGCTCAGTGTCTTGGTTCTCAGGCTCAATGTCCTTGACAGTGCTAAAACAACAGAACTTTCCCATCACTGTCAATTCGCTCTGTGTCTGTCTTCAAAAATCCTGCTACAGAGCCAGTTCTGTTCAATATTTTTATTGATGACATTGATGAGTGCATTGAGTCTTTCATTAGTAAATTTGCATACAACACTATGATGGGAGCATGTGTCAAACTATTGGAAAGTAGGATGGCTCTGCAGAGAGATCTGGAACTGTTGGATGGATGGGCAGAGTCCAGTAAAGTGACATTTAATAAGTCCAAGTTCCAAGTCCTGAATTTGGGCCACAAAAACCCCTGCAATGGTGCAGGCTGGGGATGGTGTGGCTGGACAGTGCCTAGGAGGAAAGGGACCTGGGGGTACTGGTCAGCGGCTGGCTGAACATGAGCCAGCGGTGTGCCCAGGTGGCCAAGAGGGCCAATGGCATCCTGGCCTGTATCAGGAATGGTGTGGCCTGCAGGAGCAGGGAGGTCTTTCTTCCCCTGTACTCAGCACTGGTCAGGCCACACCTTGAGTGCTGTGTCCATTTCTGGGCCCCTCGGTTTAGGGGCTTGATGTGCATCCAGAGGAGGGCAATGAGGCTGGTGAGAAGCTCGGAACACAAACCCTATGAGGAACGACTGAGGGAGCTAGGGTTGTTTAGCCTGGAGAAAAGGAGACTCAGACGTGACCTTATCACTTTCTACAATTCCCTGGAAGATACTTGCAGTCAGCTGGGCGTTGGTCTCTTCCACCAGGGAGCAACTGACAGAACAAGAGGACGCAGTCTCAAGCTGCATGAAGGGAAATATAGGTTGGATGTTAGGGAAAAGTTTTCCATGGAAAGAATAATAAAGTACTGAAATGGTCTGCCTGGGGTGGTGGTGGAGTCACCATCTCTGGATGTGTTTAAAAGAAGACTGGACATGACACTCAGTGCCATGGTTTAGTTGAAGTGTTAGAGCTAGGTAGGACTCCATGACCTTGGAGGTCTCTTCCAGCCTAGTGATTCAGTGTATCTGTGTAAAGAGAAGAGTCTCATTCAGTGATCTAATGGTTCAAATAAACAGCACAGAACAGGCCTAAATTTGGGACTTGTTTATGAATTTTATCCAAAGGAAAACTTATACAATACTCAGAAATAGTATAATGGAAAAATGTGTTCCAACACTGAACTGTTACAATAACTCAACGTTTCAGTGGAAAACAGTATCTCTGTGAGATATAGGAAACACCAAAGGCTGAGCATCTTAAGTGTTCCAGGTGAATACTGCTCAGTGAATATTAATAAGAAACAAAGAGTTCTCCCAGCACAAAAGTTTGGTGCCTCACCAAAAAAAAAAAAAAAAAAAAAAAAAAAAAAAAAAAAAAAGAAAAAAAAAAAAGAAGAAGTTTGGTGAGTCACAGTTGTGCATTTACATGCTCCACAGCTAGTATGTATTCTGTTACCTTAGCCTTTTTTTCGCTCTCATAGTGAAGATACTGACAACACGTTTAATACGTACAAGATAAAACACAATTTCTTATACCAATAGAAAATCTCTCTAAGAAAATATGGCAAGATAACTTCCAGACTGCTTGGTGCTACTACTGAAAAAGGGGAAGGGCTATGTGATCTTCACAATTTTCCTAAAATGTGCTCAGTATTTAAAGTAATTAAAAAAATTCTTTTTACATATAGGTATGGAGATGGCATGCAGACAAGTGTATTTACCACCTGGCATTCTTTCCATCTCCTGTTTGGTTGAAGACGTCAAGAGCCAGTTCATCTACTCAGATCGAATTTAAAAAAAAAAAATAAAAAAATTGTATGTCCAATGAAATGTAATTTTGAATTTTCCCTTCCTGATATATTCACAAATTAATTTTGCCTATGACTCTCTGGTTCTAGCTAGTCTGAAGTATATTAGTGAGGAATAAGTAGCTGAATGCAGTATTTTTATGCTTAAAAGTTAAGTAGACTGTATTGTAAATACACATTAAAAAATTATTAGCTGAAGACACTGCAGATCCCTGATTTTCAATCTCTTAATATATATATATATTATTTTTGCAGCAGATTTCACTATATAATGAAATTTGATTATGGAATTCTAGTTTTCTTGACAATAATATGATTTTTGTAATATACCTCTAGGACTTTTTACAATTCTTCAAAAAAATTCATTTTTTCATTCATGTTTGTGGAGAAACCTGATAATCTATTTTGTATCTCTGTTCTGTCCCAGAGGAAACATAGAAATAACTCACTGCTTACTTTTTATTTGTAACACATATCATAATTACAAATACATCATGACTTCTGAATCACATCAAAAGTACATTGAAAAGTTAAGGGCTGCAGCAGTGATCACAAAGTATATGACTACTGTCCTGGATTATGTAATCTAAAAATGTGTATTCTATTTCATCCGTTGAAAGCTGTTGTTTGGGAGATGTTTTATCCTTCTAACTCCAGGGGAGAGGTGGGGAGGATGCCTTCTTATAATGGCCCAGCCATTAAATCCAGGTGGAGCAGTGTTTCTTATCTCTTTCACCACCCCTCCATCCTCCCGGGGGATGCCTTCTGATAATGGCCCATTAGGGCCCACCAATGACATGACAAATTCCATCATCCCATTGTGAGAAGCTCCACCCGGTGGAGGAAGAGCCAGCTGTTCCTAGTGAGATAAAAACTGGGACTGAAGGACACAAGGTATCCAGTTTTTCCACTGGATTCCTGGAGGAAGACCGGACTCATCTCATCATCACTGGACTTTCTACAGGACCATCTCTACTCTAGGAGGACTTACCTGGACTGCTTCCAACACCCCCACCAATAGGGTGCCACGTCATATCCCTGACTCTGTCAGGGTTTTTTCTTGTGGTGTTGTTTTTTTTGTTGTTGTTGTTTTGTTTTGGTTTTGGGTTTTTTGTTTGTTTTTGTTTTGTTTTGTTTTGTTTTCAATTTAATATTGCTAGTAAAGAACTGTTACTCCTATACCCATATTGTTGCCTGAAAGCCCCTAATTGCAAAATTATAGTAATTTGGAGGGAAGGGGCTTTACATTCTCCATGCCAAAGGAGGCTCTAATTTTCCTTGGCAGACAACTGTCTTTGAAAACCAAAACAACTACCTTGAAATTTACATTTTGTCCCAGATAAGAATCGCTTTGTAAACTTATGTTAGCTCCTGGCAGAGACTTCCTTGTCTTAGAGAATCACTGCTTATACTTCTTGTTTTGAGGGAGTAAAAGTAAGAATAAATATTGACTCCTCTGCTCATGAACCTAATTTCACATTTAGATATTACACAGAAGACCTCAAGACCCTGACTGAATTGGTATTAAAATCTGGAGCCAGGGATGGCACTTTGTGCCTTCTTCACAGTCCATATGAAGTCCTTCTCTTGCACTGCTTCCTGTCCTGAATTAGTTTCTCTGACAAACAAAAAACTGCTGTGGTATATACCATATTTCTTTTAGCAAATACCTTGCAAAAGATTACATAATTTTTAGAAAAAGGCATTTTATCTATGTAATAAAATAAAAATAACATTATAGACTCCTTAAAATGAAAATAATAAAAAAAAAAAACCTTGAAAAGTTTTAAAATTTGTGATAGTAACAATAGTTATTGACTGTCTATTGACTGTAATAAAATAAATAAAGAGTAACCTTCTCTGTCTCAAGTGGTATGAAAATCTTCAGTTGAACTAAAGATGAACAGTTGAACTGTTCTTCAGTTTAATTTAAGTGTAGTAGCTCTACTCATACAGAAAATAATTTCTCATGACTGTAGTCAGAAGATCCTTGAATCTCATACAGATTTTTAAAAATTTATTAATATTTTAAAGCAAAACTATTTTGGTACTTCAAAACTTATTTTCCACTTTATTATCTCATTTTTTCTTTTCTCTAGTTTAACATTTAATGTTTTACTTGAGATTATATCCCTCCTTGTACTATTTTGCCTCTAAAATATGCTTAAAGTCACCTTATGTTTTTGGAAAAATATTAGAATCAGACAAAAAAGACATGACGATATTTCTACTAAGACTATATTCAGATTTTAGAACAGGTGAAGATGGATGATTTCATGAGTCAGTTGGCCTAGCTGCTACTGGCCTTTCTTTGAAAGTAACTGGGATTTTACCTTTATGTCGCTCTAAATTTTCCTTAAAAACCACTAACCTGGTTCATATTGAGAGCAGACAGAGCAAGAAAATAATTTAGAGACATCTGAAGGTCCTTTGGTGAAATATATAGACACAAGATTTATCTTTATACAAAACATTTGTATTAAAACATAAATAGCTGATAAATGCTGAGAGCATGTAAGGGTATGAATAGCTTGTAGGAATTGCTGTGAGCTTACTGTCAAATTCTGCTGTTGTGGTGTCCTGTGTGCGCCTGGAAGCACTGGCCCATGAGCTAGCTCAGAATTCCTCACTGCGGCTCACGCACTCTAGGTTGGGGTGGCTAGTTGCACAAGCCACCTCCTCCCCGTGGGTACTTGGTTCCCCACACCCAGCATAGGACAAGATGTTCTTGACGACCATGGCAACGGTAAGAAGGAGGACTCTCTAAGCAGGGTAAAAGGCTTTATTGTAGGGAAGAGCTGACAGGAGCTGCAAGCCTGATCACTGCTGTTCCAGAGAGCCCCGAACAGAGCTTGAATGTGAGCTTATAAATGGAGGAGGACCAAGGGGTGGTAATGGTAACAAGGTAACCAATCAACATAACTTGGGGTGAAACTGGGGGAGTAACCATGAAACAGGGGAACCAGTCACAGGCAGGGAGTAGGGGATTTTCCAGGCACCAGCCTATTACTTGACACCCTCCCTGGAGCTTTCCAGAACCCAGGGAAGTGCCCCGAAGTGACAGACAGGGCGCCCAAGGGGAGAGAGAGGGGATTGACATGAGCAGGTGTAGGGTAGTGTGATTGACAGATAACAGCAGGGTTACATAACTGGCACAGGGGATAAACCATTGGGGAAAACAAGGGGTACATGGAACAAACAATTACAAAGAACTGCTTACATACAATACTTAAGAATTTAATAAAACAATTATCGCACCACAACATTCTACATCTAATTTTCTGAGACACAGAGATTATAAGCTTGTAGCGGGGCATCTCACACTCTACAAGAATTTAATTGTTTGTTGACCTGTGAGATAACTCAAATTGACAAACCCTCTTGTAGTGAGTTACTTTGGTGCCATGGGGCCAGCAAAACTCTGGCATCTCCCAGGTGCCAAAAACATCCTACTTTTGAAGTGAGATTTGACAAGATTAGCTGGATTTTTGACTGACAGCCATTTACAATTATAAAAGCCACTGCAAACTTCCACAAAGCAGAAATCTTCTGTACATTTTCCTGAAAGTGTGTGGACTTTCTCCCATGACTAGGGTCAGCTGCATCACAGTTACTTGCAGGGCTTCACTGACGGAATCTGTGTCCACTATCGTCATTTTGGTAGTAAGTTACAGTTGACTTCTAATCAATCCTATTTCTTTTGCTAGCTTTAATATATGGACCTTGATGTCATGCACTGTTTTATGTTATTCTGTAATGTAATAGTAGTTCTTTTCAGTTTTGTACATGTAGTAAGTAATTCTGAATAGGAACTTGCATCTGTCATTTTCATCTGTTTAATGAATAATTAATTCCTAAAAATCTAACTGATTTGCCATCACTAGAACTTGCAGGAGAAAGTGATTTACATACCTCTCTATAACTTCCTTAAGTTTTAACTGCTGTCAAAATCTGAGGCTAAGGAAGGTTTCACCTTCTTTTATACCCCTTTTTGAGAAGGGGTTTAAATACACAGAGGAGTATATACACCCTTAGACATGGTGGTAGGGCTTTTTAATAAACTTTGCCTGAAGCTCCCACTGAGGTGTTTCTTAATGAGACCAGAAGACCGCCAATGGCAAAAGGAAAGAGCCTGCTCTTTGACTGGGGGGGAGGGGCGGGAGGGGCGGGGATTATTGCTTTATTTGCCCAGGAGCTAGTTTTAGCTCCTTTCCAATCCATGCCAGAGCCAGAGTCCCTGAGGTCCCGCCCATCCTGGGACTTTTTCCCCAGGGGGCAGGGCCCAGAGGCAGGGCCAAGCCACTGCCAATCAGGGATAAAGTGGGAGTGGAACAGAGTTGGGTTACATTCCAATGTGGGGGATTGCATGGCTGAGCACGGACAAACCGTGTGGTATAGTTTCTAGGGGAAACCAGGGAAACATTACAAATCAAATGAAACAATATTAACCAAATTAATACACTGTAACATCCCACTCTCCCTCCAAAAACCCCTTGAATTTCCACCCTACTATACTTTGTAAAATCATGTACTATTTATAAAGTGAACCAACAGAATTATTAAATGTTTCCAAAGCAGACTGATAATGCACTTGCTGTGGAATGAATTAATTTCATGCCAATTAATTGATACAAACATGATGACAAAAATAACAAGACATCAGACTTCATGCTTTCATACGGGGAAGCTCTCTTGTAAATTCTGTAGGGTAGGATGGAAATTTCTTCTGTGAGAGTTAGGAAGTTATTAAAACCTGAAGCCTACTCACCACAGGAAACTTTCCAAAGGCTATTTGATCCTAAAGATGACTAGCATTGCATGGGATTATATCAAGAGAAACCCCTCCTTACCCTGAATGAATCTGGTGACTATAATTGCAGAAATCAATTTTATAGTATGAATAAAGTATACATTGGGCACCTTTGCACACTCTGGAAGGAAAAACACTTAACACTTGACTTCAGAAAAGATTTAACTGAAAAGCTACTCTAAGCTCTGCTTCAGAGCAATTAAAGGCAACTTGAAGAGATGTAGTAAGAAGACATAGAGGACTGTGCCTCTATAAGGTAATCCATTTCAACAGCAGCACAAAAGAGGACATCACCACTATGTGCCAACAGAAGATCAAGGCATTAGTGGTGATGAGGGGTTTGGTGTGGGACAAGGAACAACCTCACAAATCCTCCTCCCGTTGTGAAATGTTTTACTGCTGCTTTGAGACAGAGTCCTTTGAACAGGCAGTACAATTGCTGTAGGGCAGGTTTTTTGTACCTGCACAGACCCTATAGTGTATCAGGCTTACTTTGATGTCTAGATGAGGCAGAATCCAGTCTTACTAAGGATGTGATTGAGCATGCTTCTTGGTCTTTGGTTCATTTGTGGATTTCAAGTGAACTGTTTATAAACAAACAACTACTATGTGAGGCAATTTAAAGTGGAGAATGCATTTTTCGGAAATGCTTCACAGATCTTGGCAGTGATATACAGCAGTGATATACATAGCTGCATGAGCTAAAAACACAGATGTAAAATTATATCAAAGCTATGAAAAAAACAGAGTAAATTTTTTGGTTTGGTTTGGTTTGCTTAAAACAATAGGCTGAAAGAAATAGTTGGTCTTTTCTTTTCAGGAATTATAAGTTTCCTCTGCATACATTTTATTGAATTCCCATCAAACTCAAGACCTATAAAAACTTAAAGTTTTTTTGTAGGTTCACTATAATTTCAGGGTTTGGAAAACCATCAATATATTCGGAAGTTCAAATAACCTAAGGTGAAAACTGGGTTACTACTCTTGCTCTAATGGTTCATTAAGACAATGTTGAAAGAGTGGGACCTGCTTCATGGCTCCCCTTAACAATGTCTTGGACAGCTGATGCTTCCTCATGCTGAGAAAATATCTTGCAACAGGTATCATCTGGTGCATGAAATCTGTAGCACTAGTCAAGGTAGTTGTCCTGGAGAGCAGGGATAACAGCCCACACTCCCAAGAGAGAAATCCTGCTCTCACCATTAATTATACTGAGGGACAGAAATTGAAGTAAACAAAACTATACCAGGGGACAGAAATTAAATATATTGAATTGTTTTATCTGTAGCTCTGTCCTGTATGTAGCAGAGGAAATGTTAGCACAGAATGAATATTCCTGTTCAACAAGATAAATCCGGTAATTTAAACCCTTTTACAGAGTCAAACTAAAATATGAGATCACTCCTGTTTGTTCATTATGTTAATTTAAAAAGGACACCTCTGGCCTTCTGAAAACAAAGCTGATTAAAGCATATGCAGTAAGTCAACTTGGAGTTGTGAAATAAAAATCGTATGAAGCACATAGTGGATATTAAGTTAAAGTTGAACAGTCTTTTCAGCAATCTTTTTGGCGCTGGGCTTGCCTGTGGCTTTTCCTGACTCTTATGTATTAAATATATATGGAGTATAGAAATTCAATAAGTGGGATGTGTCTGGTTCCGTCCCGCACCGGGCGGGAGGTGACCTCTGACTAGCTTGGGTCAACCCAGGCACAGAATGGTCCGAGTTTGTTTCAGCTTCTCGGCTTGGCAGCTGAACTCCCAAAAGTGTGACAGCAAAGCAGCAGAATAGAAAAGGCTGGCTCTCAGCTTAGCAGATTAAAAGATGTTTATTAGCTCCAGAGTTGGGGAGCAGAGACGTTGAGAGTGAGGTGCTGAGAGATCTTGCTGAGAGGCTGAGAGAGGTGCTGAGAGAGTTTTTTCCTCCCTCCTGCCCTCCATAAGCGGGGGAGGGGTTTCAGGGAGGACACTAGAAAACCACGAATCAGGGGTTTCAGGGGGTAACAAGGTGTGCCCACCCCCAAGCCTCGGACCACTAAAATCCAAAGCTAAAGGAACTCTCCGCAGGGGGCCTATCACCTGAAGCCCTCTCCCTGAGATTTTGCAATCTTGGGAGGGCTCCTGGAGAAACAGGCTGTCCCAGAGCAAGGGGGGTGGGAGGACACAAAACACCTTATTATACAGACAACACAAAAAGGGATACAGAATTGGGGATACAGTGAAATGAACCATAACATAAACTTCTTATAAAAACCTAATAAAACAGTTCTGCACTACTACATCTCCCCCTTTTTTGTTTTAATAACAGGAGGAGGGCTGGAATGGAGGAGGGTGATATTCAAAGTCCGGGTAACTCTCGGCGAGCCACTCTGGCTGAGTGGGCCACTCCATCTGAGGTTCCTCTTCTGGGCGTCTCCTGTCTTCTGGGTCTTCCTCCAGTTCCACGTTCTCCTCCCATCCAGGCACGGATGATACAGCAACTTGGTTCACAGAGGGGGCATGTGTGGTGCTAGAAATTAATCTACCTAACATTTTTTTGATGATGCCAAATCCAATTAAAATTAACAGAATAACAAACAAAAATAACAAAACTGATTACAAAATTGAACCCACCCAGCCCGAAAGTCCCCAGTCCCCAAACAATCCATTCAGCCAGTCACCAGTCTCTCTTTTGATGTCATTCACCATGTCCCGGATGTTCTGGCTGGCTTTGTGGTCTGCCCCATTGCCCTGGTGGCTTTGGGCTGGGGCACCAACCATCCGGAGACAGGTGCAGCGAGACTGGCAAGCAGAAGGATGCTGAGGAGCAGATGGAACTTCCTCAGCCTGGGGACTGGCGCTGGACAGGCTCTGACAGGACTAAAAGAACTAAAACAAACAATTAACATTCAAGCAGGGGTCATTCAGGAAAGCGAAACCATCCTGGGAAAAATCTTCCCTCCTTTTCCTCCTAAAAGCTGCCTGAGTAACCTGTGGCAGTTTCTTTTTCTCCCCTGAGACCTTCGGGACATAGGGCCTCACCCATTTTGATGGTAACCATCTCGGCCCCGTGGGGGTGGACATGCAAGCGTACCCATGACCCCACGTGACCAAATCATGAGGTCCCTCTGTCCTTCCAGTTTCAGGGTCCCGGACCATGACCGGCGGCCTCTCCTTGATGTTTAGTTGAAATGACGAACGATTGGTGGGTTTAAAAACTCAAAGGTGCCGTTTAAAAAATTCAATGTGAATAGAGCCCTGGCCAATCGGGTCTGCGGTGTTTCTGTTTTCAACACCGGTTGTTGTTGGTTGAGGACCCTTTTGATTTCTCTGTGGGTCCTCTCCACTACAGCTTGGCCTGTTGGGGAATGAGGGATGCCAGTTTTATGTCCCACTCCCCATTGTTGCAGGAAG
This sequence comes from Delichon dasypus, assembly GCA_037837765.1. Classification (NCBI taxonomy): domain Eukaryota; kingdom Metazoa; phylum Chordata; class Aves; order Passeriformes; family Hirundinidae; genus Delichon; species Delichon dasypus. Next base: position 42,926,715 of record JBBAXF010000004.1, on the reverse strand, counting down.
CTGCAGAATTCCTTGGAACGGTACGCCGGGCCATTATCAGTTTTTAATTCTTTTGGGATGCCCATGAAGGAGAAAGCCTGGATGAGGTGTTTAATTGCATCCGAGGTTTTCTCCCCTGCGTGGGCGGAAGCAAAAACTGCACCGGATAAGGTGTCCACAAACACATGTACGTATTTAGATCGGCCGAATTGGGGGATATGTGTTACATCAGTTTGCCACAGCTCACAGCAGTTCAGACCTCTGGGGTTCACTCCCGCACTTAAGGTGGGGAGTGCATGCTGATTACATGAGGGACACGTAGCCACAATTGCCTTAGCCTGTTCCCGAGTGATGTGAAACCGGCGAACAAGGCCAGGCGCGTTCTGATGGTGAAGCTGATGGCTGAGTTTGCCAAGCTCAAAAATGCTTGGCAATGGGGCCATGACTGCAGGAGCAGCAAGAGCATCAGCCCTTCTGTTCCCCTCAGCTACAAACCCTGGCAGATCGGTGTGTGATCTCGTATGCATCACAAAGAATGGCTGCTCTCTGTGGGAGACAAGCTTAACAAGCTTAGAAAGCAGCTCAAACAGTGCTGTGTTAGACACTTCCTGCAGTATTGCTTGATCTGCCCTCGATACCACTCCAGCCACATAAGTGGAGTCCGTTACTAAATTGAAGGGTTCGGGGAACATTCGAAAGCCCTGACAACAGCGGCCAACTCAGCGACCTGAGGTGATCCCTCCACCTCGGCAACATCTGCCTCCCACTGCTGAGTCTGAGGGTCCTTCCAAGTAATGACTGACTTGTGGGACCTTCCGGACGCGTCCGTGAAAACTGTCAGGGCCTCTAAAGGCCTCTTGCTCCGAACATCTTTCAAATTCAGTGTGAATTTGGCATCCTGATTAAAAATTTTGTGGGCTGGCCGATGAATTGAGATTTGCCCGGTAAAGGAATCCAGAGCAAACTGCAGTGCTTCATTTTCCTGAAGCAGGTGTTCTAACATTGCCTTTGTAATTTGACCCAATCTTAATCCAATTGGAATGTGAATGCATTCAAAATCACACCCTGCCAATTCCCTGATCTGGACTCTGGCTTTTCGGATCAGTTCAGCCACCAGTTCTTGTGGACGTGTCATTCTCTTGGACCTTTGATGGCTGAGAAAGACCCATTCTATGATTAGAAGCGGGTCCTCTCTGCCCTGGTCCTTTTTGATGTTATTTCTCCACTGGAAAATGACTCCATGGAGGTGTGGCAATTTCCCCATAATTATGAATTTGAAAGGCAGGTCTGGATCACACCGGTGGGCCTGCCGAGTGGACATGAGATGCTGTACCTTTTCCAGCGCCTCCTTTGCTTCTGGGGTTAGTTCCCTGGGAGAACTCAGCTCCTCTCTCCCTTTCAATAAATTGAAAAGAGGGGCTAGGTCCTCAGTTGTGAGGCCTAGCCAGGGTCTCACCCAGTTCAATGCCCCACACAGCTGATGGACATCTGCGAGGGTCTGAATTTTGGGCCTGATTTCCAATTTCTGCGGCACAATGGTCCACTTGCCAATTTCCAGCCCAAGGTACCTCCAAGGTGGCATCCTTTGAACCTTGTCTTCCTGCAGCTCGAACCCTGCAACAACCAATGCATTAATTGTCAGGTCAAATGTTACCCTGGTTTTTCTGAGTTTCTTTATTAGCCTTTTGATTTTCATAAATGGAGTCAGATCTTTAGTTACTGTAGAATATTAGAGCAGTTTTTCTACCTTTCCCACAGAAGTAATATAAACAAATCCTTTGTTTTTCATTCTTTGTCCTTTGTTTGCATATTTCTAACCTGAAAACAATTGTAACTGACAATTGGTCTGGCCACTGAGGCTGAGGGGTGGAAACCCCAAAAAGCCAATCTTCTGCTAGACCCAAAAATGTATAAAAAGTAAAAGAATAAACAAGGAGGTCTCTTCTCTCCGCCCTTTCAGCTGGAAGCTGGATCGGAGGAACCTCTGCAGAAATCTCGTCTGCGTGTGATTTCTTTGTGTTTCTCGGTGACATCTGGTGACCCCGAGTGTGGGTGAACAGTTTGGTGAGGTTTTTCCTTTCTCCTTTTCCCTGTTTTGTGTTTATCATGGAGGATTCTTTAGTTTTGGAACTTTGGGGAGATCTCTTGGAGCGGAAGGATGCTCAGATATCCCAGGAGGGACTACAGGATCTATTTGCATGGGGCAGGCGGCGTGGGTTTTTTCCCACGCCAGGGTCTGTGCTCAGTCGACGGGAGTGGTACCTCCTGGGGGACTGTATATTAGACTCCCTTGATGTAGAATATGATGAAGACATTGCAGAACTGTTATTCCAGTGGAAATTATTTGAGAGAACTGTATTTAAGTCGACTCCTTACGGTTCGAAGGCTGAGAGTCCCAGTCCGAAGCGGGACGGAGAGCTGGGAGGGGGCGGGGTCGTTATGTCAGACCCGGAATCTGAATTTCAGCTACTTTGTGATGTGGATTCTTCCCCTTCCTCCCCCGTTCCTGCGCGGGGGGGTTCCCCCCCCTCGAATTCCGGCGCTGGTCTCGGGCAGAGGGGGGGCAGAGCCCTGCCGAGCCTGGGGCCGGTACAGCCGGTCCCCGTGCAGCGGAGCCGCTGGAGCGGGGCGGAGCCGGCCCTGCCGGTCCCGCCGGCTCCGCTGAGCCCCAAGCCTCAGGGTCGCCGGAGCGGGGCAGGGACGCCTCCTCTCCATGTCTTTCCGGAGTTGGCGGATGAGGATGGCCCGGGAAAGCGGGTTCCGCTGTCATTTAGCGAAAATTCGCTCACGGTGCATTGTCTGTTCTGCCGCACGACCGTTACGTATCCGATAGGGTCGGGCGCCGTGGAGTTCCCCGCTCTGCCGTCTGGGCCGGGCCCGGAGGTGGCTGCGTTGGCTGCCTCTGCCCCTGCGCCGCCGGCAGCGCAGGGCGGGGATGCTGCCGAAGGCAGAGCCTCGGTCAGTCCCTCGGCGGACCCCGTCTCCCTGCGCAGGCTGACAGCTTCGCCCCCCTCCGGGGTGGGGGGGGGGCGCGGGCTCCCGGGCCCCCGCGGGACCCCTTCTCGGGGGGGTTACGGATACTCCGCCTCCTGCGCCAGCCCCATGGGCTGCAGGCTGTGCTCGCGAGGCGGGGAGAGGCTCTCATGCTGTTAGTTCTAAGGAGCTGCCAGCAGGGACTGGCGTGGCACCCCCAGTGACGGAGGCGCGGTCGCCGCCTCCTCCTGAACGCAACACAGGCTCCTCAGGCGCGCAGGGGTGCGTGTCCGCCGCGGAGCCATCGGACCGGTCTCCGGCAGCTGGTGCGGGCTCCACCGCCGCTGAGGAGGCGGCGGGGCCAGTGCCAGCGGCTGGTCCGACCCCGCCTCCGCTTCCCGCTGCGAGCGTTACAGCGGCTGCAGGTGCCGAGGTGTTTAAGTTCAGCATGAACGGGGAGACGGCCGAAATGCGGCCGGTCTTTGACAAGGGCAGAAATTCCCGCGCTGTTGGTTCTTCGTCCACAGCTTGGACGCTACCCCCTTGTCAGGTGACCGTAAGGCCGAGAGACCGCGGCCAGTTCTGGGACGAAGTAAAGGCTAAGGTTGAAGGACTAAGTGGAGGTGCTGATGCTGGCGCTAGACTTGCCGTGTCTGATGTTCAGCTAGTTCCCAATCGAGTGCCTGCCTCTGACCCTGTGGGGTCCGCAGGGCAGGATAGGGCGGGTGCTGCTGCTTCATCTGAGGGTCTTCAGGCCTTTCCTGTCCTTCAGGGTGCTACTCATAACACCTATCAACCCTTGGCTTGGCAGGCCTTGTCAGAACTGCGTGATGTAGTCGGGAAATATGGTTTGGGCTCAGCCGAGGTGATGCAGGTTCTCCGTTCTTTTAATGCCAGTCTTTTGACGCCCTTTGACATTCGGAGCGTGGCTCGGGCCCTTTTTCCACCGGTTGAATATGACTTCTTTGAGAATAGATGGACTCAGTTGGCAGGCAGAGCGGTGGAACGGAATACAACACTGGGTCCAGGAGATCCTAGGCGTATGATTAATATTGATATGCTGATGGGAACAGGCAATTATACCAGGGCCGAAGGGCAGGCTGGTTATGAGCCCTTGGTCCAGGAGCAGTGCCAGCAGACGGGCATGGCAGCCCTGGTTCAGACTTTACAGCTGGCTACTCCACAGCAGCCCTTTGCGACTATCGTCCAGGGTGTTGATGAGCCCTTCCTGTGCTTTGCAGGGAGGCTAACTGCTGCGGTTGAGAAGCAGGTGAGTGATCCGGCAGCAAGGAATCTCATGATTCAGTCCGTTGCTCAGGGCAACTGTAATGCTGCTTGAAGAGGATAATTGAGGCACTTCCCGGGGAACCATCCATGTCAGACATGGTTGGGGCCTGTGCAAAGATATCCCCTTCCAGCCAACAGGTGTTTGCTGTGCCTACAGCTGTGCAGCCAGCTGTGGCTACGATTGTCCAACCGACGGTGGCTACAGCAGTCCAGCCGGCCGTGCCTGCGGCCGTGCAACCGGCTGTGGCTGCTGCTGTGCAGCCTGCTTGGGTCGTTCCCGAAGGGGTGCAACAGCAGCAGTGGGGTGCTAGGGCCAGGAAGAAACAGAGCAGTAAGGCACAGAAGCCTACGGCTGTCTTGTTTTATTGTGCACGATGCGGAAGGCCGAATCACGCTGCGAATGCGTGTAAGGCGACGGTGCATGTGAATGGTCAGCCGTTGGGCAATTCGGGAAACGCAATGCAGAGCGTGAAGGTGAGATGCGTGCGGACGCAAATGTCTCTGCCTCAGCCCCAACCAATGGAGATTTGCTCAGCAGGCTTACAGCCAGCACCCGCAGTTCAGCAGGTCTTGATGTCTGCACAGCCGAGTCTGTCGTGATTGATTCGGAAAAAATACACAAGGTTCCCCTGGATGCCTTTGGTCCCTTGGGTGATGGCATGAGTGCTCTCCTGATGAGGAGGTCCAGTGCCACCATGCAGGATATCATGGTGCACCTGGGACTGATTGATGCAGATTTTTCGGGACAGATTCACGCAATGGTCTCCACACCCACCCCCCCTTTGACTATCCCAAAACGCACACGAATTGCTCAACTTGTTCCTTTTAAGTCTTCTGTTTCCAGGACCGAGGACCGGTCACGAGGAGATGGTGGCTTCAGCTCTACAGGGCCACCTCAAGTGCGCTGGACTGCTGTCCTGACCAAAGACTGTCCTGAGACGCTGTGTACCGTGTCCATGGTTGGTGCCACGCCATCGGAGATTCACCTTCGTGGCCTCCTAGATACCGGGACTGACGTGAGCATTCTCTCCCTGGCTGCTTGGCCCCCGCAGTGGCCTTTGACCCTGGCAAAGACATCGATCTCAGGCTTAGGAGGAACAAAGCAATGCTACGTGAGCAAGAATCCCGTGGCCATCACGAACCCGGAGGGACAGACGGCCATAATTTGGCCTCATGTTACCGAGATTCCTCAGAACCTCTGGGGGAGGGATGTTTTGGCCGCGTGGGGGGTGCGATTGGGAACAGATTTTTGATTGGGGCCACTGTGATGAAGGGCACAGAGTGTCCCACGCCTCCTTTACGGTGGCTGGTGGACAGACCCATCTGGGAGAACCAGTGGCCCCTCCCTCATGACAAGCTAGTTGCCCTTCGTGAACTTGTACAGGAGCAGTTGGATCAGGGGCATTTGGAACCATCTACCAGTCCCTGGAACACTCCTGTCTTTTGTATCAAAAAGAAGTCTGGGAAATGGAGGTTGCTACAGGACCTCCGAAAGATCAATGGGGACATTGCAGGCTGGTATGCCATCGCCTACCATGCTTCCTGCAGACTGGCCGGTCCTCATTGTGGATCTGAAGGATTGGTTTTTTACAATCCCTCTGCATCCCGATGACAGACCAAAATTTGCCTTCACGGTACCAACAATAAATAATGCTGAGCCTGCGCAGCGGTATCAATGGAGAGTTTTGCCTCAGGGAATGCGGAATTCACCAGTGTTATGCCAACGGTATGTAGCCCGTGCCTTGTCTGGAGTTCGCAAGCAGTTTCCTGATGCTCACGTCTATCATTATATGGACGATATTTTGGTGGCTACGCCCACTCAGGAAGAGCTGCTGAGGCTACAGCCTCAGTTGTTGAATGCTCTGCATTCACATGGACTGCAGGTGGCTCCAGAAAAGGTACAACAACAACCTCCCTGGAAATATTTGGGGGTCAAAATTCTGGAACGGACAGTCCGTCACCAGGAGGTGCAATTTGTGCAATCGGTGAAGACACTGAATGATGCTCAGAAGCTGGTAGATGTTATCACTTGGTTACGTCCTTACTTGGGACTGACCAGAGCACAACTGTCTCCCTTGTTTGAATTGTTGAAAGGGGACTGATTTAAAGTCACCTCGTGAATTGACCCCTGAGGCACGAGAAGTGCTGGAGGAGGTTCAGCAAGCTGTTTCGGCTTGCCAGGTGTACCGCATTGAACCTTCCATTGATGTCACTGTGTTCATCACCACTCCTGATTTACATCCTACAGGTATCATCGGCCAATGGAATGATGATTGGACTGATCTTCTGCACGTCTTGGAATGGGTCTTCCTGCCTCATCAGCCGCATAAGACGGCGACAGCGCTGTTTGAATTGATTGCGCGCTTGATAATCAAGTGCCGGCAACGCTGTTTGCAATTGATGGGTGCAGATCCCTCAAATATCATACTCCCGGTTCAGAGGGAGGAATTTGATTGGAGCTATGCGAACAATGTTTCGCTGCAAAGTGCTCTCGAGAGTTTTTCAGGGCAGATCACTTATCATCTGCCTAGCCACAAGCTATTGCAAGTGGCCAAAAATACTCAACTTTCTCTATGACCCAAAAATAGCCAGGAGCCGGTGCATGGTCCCACCGTCTTCACTGACGGTTCGGGCAAAACAGGAAAAGCCATTGTTACCTGGCAGGATGGGTCTGAGTGGCAGGTTTTGGAAGGCCATGAGGATGGGTCAGCCCAACTGGTTGAACTAAAGGTTGCTGTCATGGCATTTGAGAAATTTTCCCAGGAACCTTTCAATTTGATCACGGACTCTGCCTATGTTGCCGACATCGCACAGCGATTGAGTTGTTCAGTTCTGAAGGAGGTCAGTAACCCTGCCTTGTTTGATTTACTGAAAGCCCTGTGGTGTGCAATTCAGGCCAGAGTTCATCCATACTACGTTCTGCATGTACGGAGTCACACTAATTTGCCAGGATTTGTAGCGGAAGGTAACGCGAGGGCTGACAAGTTGGCTAACCCAGCGTGGGTAGCCCCTCAGCCTGATGTGCTCGCGCAGGCCAAGGCATCGCATGGGTTTTTCCACCAAAATGCGCATATGCTGCAGAAGCAGTTCCAACTGACGGCCACTGAGGCTCGTGAAATTGTTGAGTCGTGTGACGACTGTCACGCCCTTGGTGCGCCATTGCCGGCAGGGGCTAACCCCAGAGGCCTTAAAGCCTTGGAGCTTTGGCAGACCGATGTTACCCAGGTCGCCGAGTTTGGCTGGCTCAAGTATGTGCATGTCACAGTGGACACGTTCTCCTCTGCGATGTGGGCTTCTGCTCACACAGGAGAGAAAGCCCGTGATGTCATTGCCCACTGGAGGCAGGCCTTTGCTGTTCTTGGCATACCTTCTGCTGTGAAAACCGACAATGGTCCTGCTTACGCCTCTCAGCAGGTACGGCAGTTCCTACAGTCATGGGGTGTGTCACATAACTTTGGCATCCCTCATTCTCCGACGGGACAGGCGATTGTAGAACGCAATCACGGTACACTCAAGCGTGTTCTTCAGAAGCAGAAACGGGGAATGCAGGGTGAAACCCCACACAGTCGATTGGCAAAGGCTTTGTACACCATCAATCACCTTACGGTGCCACAGAACTCAAATAATCCTGTCATTTTGAACCATCATCTCTCGTTGCAAGATTCGGACAGTGAGCAACAGCCTCGAGCGAAGGTACGGGTCCGAAATTTAGTCACCAAGCAATGGGAAGGACCCTATGACCTAATCGCTATGGGGCGAGGGTATGCGTGTGTGTCCACGGACACTGGGACACGCTGGCTGCCTTCAAAGTGTGTCCGTCCTGACCTGCGACCACAGAGGCAGAATTCATCTGACAGGGAAGGTGGAAGCCGTGATCAACTTGAAAGCCACCAAGTGGATGAATCCTCAAGTGATCACTCTGATGATTCCTCGACAGACAGTGATTGAATTTGTATATATTCCCTTTGTAAATTTGTTCATTTTTCTTTTTCTGTTTTTCTTTTTTTAAAGTTAAAAGGGTGAGATGTTACCCTGGTTTTTCTGAGTTTCTTTATTAGCCTTTTGATTTTCATAAATGGAGTCAGATCTTTAGTTACTGTAGAATATTAGAGCAGTTTTTCTACCTTTCCCACAGAAGTAATATAAACAAATCCTTTGTTTTTCATTCTTTGTCCTTTGTTTGCATATTTCTAACCTGAAAACAATTGTAACTGACAATTGATCTGGCCACTGAGGCTGAGGGGTGGGAACCCCAAAAAGCCAATCTTCTGCTAGACCCAAAAATGTATAAAAAGTAAAAGAATAAACAAGGAGGTCTCTTCTCTCCGCCCTTTCAGCTGGAAGCTGGATCGGAGGAACCTCTGCAGAAATCTCGTCTGCGTGTGATTTCTTTGTGTTTCTCGGTGACAGTCAAGCGCATGTGACAAGACATCATCGGTGGGGGCACACACAAGCACATCATCCATATAATGATGGATGATTGCTTTCTCTGCGGCTACGCGGACTGGGGACAGCAAGGAAGCCACATACCGCTGGCAGATGACCGGCGAAACTTTCATCCCTTGGGGAAGAACTCGCCAATGGTAGCGTTTCCTCGGGGCCTCTCGGTTAATGGTGGGAACCGAGAATGCAAAACGTGGTGCATCGTCAGGGTGTAGGGGAATATGGAAGAAACAATCTTTTATATCTATAACGGCCAATTTCCAATTTTGTGGGAGCATGGTCGGGGTAGGCATCCCGGGTTGAAGAGAGCCCATATCTTCTATCACATTGTTAATTTGTCTGAGATCCTGGAGGAGCCTCCACTTGTCCTTCCCTGGCTTCCAGATAACGAAAACCGGCGAATTCCAAGGGCTGGTGGTCTCTACAATGTGACCCTTAGCTAACTGCTCCTCCATGAGCTCTTTGAGCGCCTTCAATTTCTGTTTTGAAAGCGGCCACTGCTCTACCCATACCGGTGTATCTGTTTTCCAATTCAGCTTGTGGGTAGGGCGCTCCTCAGCGACCACTGCCCAAAAATCCTGTGAGAGGTCTGGGATGTCAATTGTGACTCCCCACTGGGCCATCAGGTCTCTCCCCAACAAGGTTTCCCTATAATCCAAAACAAAAGGGCGTAAACTGGCCAACTGCCCTTTTGGCCCCTTAATTTGAACCACACTCTTTGATTGTTTGGCCAATTGCATTCCCCCTATTCCTTGCACGTGTCCTGCCATGTTTTCCAAGGCCCAAAGTGATGGCCAGTGCTTGGCTGGGATCACAGTCACGTCCATGTCCGTGTGGAGCAGGCCTGTGATGTTAATGGCCTCATCACCCACCTGTAACTCATATCCCACCTGGGGTTTCACTTCTGTGATCTTGTGCACGGGACAAGCAGCTGGCATCTTGTCTTCTTCCAGGCATTCCCAGGTGGGTATGATCTGGGCAACTATCTGCCCTTTAGGTAGGAATGTTGGTGGGTGAGTGCAACGTAGCCAGAGAACGAACCTTCCAGGATTGTTATCAAGTGTTCCTGGAAGAATTTCAATCTCTTTTGGGGTGTGTTTGCAGTCCCCCACAACGATGAGCTTACCTTTGACCTTTGGCCAGGTACCCTGCTCACTGTTGTCAACTGACACAAAATTCCAGTCGTTGTCTTTCAGGTGCATACCCTCTGTGAGCTGCAACCTGTAGGGGGTATACTTAGAATTAGTTGTCAAAATCGGCTGTGCCATGTCATGGTCTGTATAAGTAATTTCCAGTATGTTATTTTTGCTGCCGCCCTGAATGGGGCAATGCAGCTTCTCCTTCTTTTTCCCTTGGCTCCCTTTCCCCTCCCCTCCTGCCTGGTCCACCCCATTTTTTTCTTCACGTAGGGCGGACCTGCGCTCTTTCACCAGTTTTTTTGTGAGGGTTTAAACCCTCTCCCTTTTTCCCCTTCCCCTCCCCCTTTTTTGTTTTTGAGGTCCTCTAATTCTTTCTCGAGGGGGCATTTGGAAACCCAATGCCCCAAATTCCCGCACAAAAAACACTTCTGGGAGCTTTGAGCAGAAAGCTTCTTCCCGGTGTTCGGTGTTTTTCGGGAATCTTCAGCTTCCATGGCTGCAACTTGATGAGGTTTGGGCCACAGACCTGTGGATGAACTCATAAAAGGCACCTTTACCTGACGTACCTGAAGCATGTCTGGTAAGGTTGGTTTGGGGTGTAGGGGTAAACTTAAAATCGCAGCACGACATAAATCATTTGCATTCGAAAACGCAATCTCTGTTAAAATGTGTTCCCGAGCCATTTCGTTTTTGACCTGAGCTTCAATAGCTCGGGACAGTCTCTCCACAATATCTGTGAAAGGCTCCCTTTGGTCCTGTCTGATTTTCGAATATGAAATCACAGGACCTTGTGTTTGCATGCTGAAGAATGCAGTCAGGGCTGTCTCTCTCACTACGTGGAGGCACTGGACAGGAATGACCACTTGGTCAGTGGCCTCTGCCCACTGCCCCTCACCAGCGAGGTGTTCTAGAGTGATGGGATTTCCCTGAGCATCCACTCTAGTGTTAACATGGCTGAGGAGCCCTGGTAAGGCATCCTGGAGCAGCTGTTTCCAAGCTGTGACCCATAGGATGTACTCTGTTGGGTTCAGCAAGCAAGAAAACAGGTACTTTAAATCAGCAGGCACCACTTCCTCTGCAGAGAGATCTGCTCTGAGGAGCCCTCTGAAATATGGCCCATCCCGGCCATATGTCCTGTGAGCTTTGCAAATTTCTTTGATGGTGGCTCGGGGAAATGGGTGGTACTCTGCCCTGTTGTTACCACCGCGGGCATTGCGGTAGGTAACAGGGGCAAGAGTGGGAATGGAGCAGGAACCAGCACCTCCATCTGCTCCGGCTCTCTGCTCGGGCACTTCCGGGTTTGAGGGAGCGAGGGAGCCCTGAGGCACTTGGTTGCTTGGCAACCGCATCCCTGCAGGGGGCGCGGTTTGTCCGGGGAGTGACGTCATCGAGAACTGGGAGAGTGGGGGGAATCCCGGAGAAGGGGGCTCCGGGGCGGGCGGCAGCGCGACAGCTGCGGGGGGGGGCGGTGGGCCACGGCCCGGCAGAGGCACCCCCTGCCGGCAGCACCGGGGGGGGCACAGCGGGCCGCTGCCACACCGCGGTGGGGGCCCCCTCAGGCAGCGGTGCCGCGGGGGGGGAGGGGGGGTGCTGCAGCGCGCACACGCAGGCACAGGGGGTTGGGGGGGACAGCACAGCTGCGGCGCACGGGGCGGGGGTGGGGCCGGGGGGGTCAGGACCAGCACCACGTGGGGTGGGAGCAGGGCTGGGGCCGCGCGGGGCGGGGGCGGGGCCGCGGCCGCGCGGCCGACACCCGACGTCACAGGGGTAAGACAGGGCGGGGGAGGGGGACGGGGCGGGGCCGCACCGTGCGGGCACCACGTCACCGGGGTAGGGAGGGGTGGGCGGTGCGGAGGGGGCAGGGGAGTCCCCTGCCATGCGGTTGCCACCATCTTGGGGTCCCCATGCCGGCCACGTGGCTTCTCCCCCCACAGAAAAACGAACTCGGCATTTTTCAGCCGGGGAAAGCAGGGACGGAGGATTGTCTAGTGCAATGTGGCCAATGCTGCCCGAGACCTCCCTCCCGGCCCCACGGGGCCAGCACGGGCGGGGTGGCTGGGGCATCCCGGAGGCTGAGCGGGCAGGCGGGAGCCCTGCTTCTACATTCAGAACACTTTCCCGGGGACACGGGGACCGGGGAGAAGAAGGGGGGGGGAGGGGGAGAACACGTTTCTCTGCCAGGCTCATGCTGCTTTCCCTTTTGAGACTGAATAGCTGATTTAATGTTAGTTGCTACAATAAAATACTTTGTAGACTTTTTGTCTCCTGTTTCAATCAACCAAATTAATTGCCTTTCTACAGTGCCACAGAAATCGGCGCTGCAGACCGTCTCAGGAGTTACTTGGGGGAATTGCAGACGAAGCCACTGAACAAAACTTTTTAACTCGCCTTTTGAGATTTTAAATTTCGCCTCTTTCAGAACGAAAACATAATTATAATACAACCTTTTCTGATCGACTCTTAGCTTTCCGCCCATGTTTTGATACTAAGTTGCTTTTGAACCCGAACCCAGATGAAAAGCACTCCCCCGCAGACCCCGTCTGCTCGAAATCACAGGAGGTTTAACCCTTTAGCTGCGCAGCTATTTTTGGAGGATTTTACCTCCCCAGTAGATCCCCCTCCCTCGGGGGAACCCTAAAACCAGTAAATATCTCCCGCTGGGGGTACACTTACGTGTCCTGTGACCTGGGGGGTGCGTGGGTCGGGTTGTTCTGCCGCAAGAAGGACTCCGGTCGGGGCCCGAAGCTCCCCTTCTTTCCCCTGGAACTTGCCTTGTTTAAAAGTCAATTTCACAGGGTTGCGTGACGCCCAGAGACTGTTCTTCGGGCTAAATCAGCCCCAGTCTGTTCACAGGGTCCACCTCGTCTCCGGGGGGGTCCTGCGTGGGCACCGGATGCTCTGTCACCGTGGAGCTGTGCTCCACGTGGTCCAAGCTGCTTCTGCCGGTGTGGTCTGCTCCACGTTGGAGTTTCACGCTCTGTGTCTCTGCTGGCGTGGTTTGCTCCACATTGGTGCGCCAAAATCTGTGTCTGGTTCCATCCCGCACCGGGCGGGAGATGACCTCTGATTAGCTCGGGTCAACCCAGGCACAGAATGGTCCCAGTTCGTTTCGGCTTCTTGGCTCAGCAGCTGAACCCCCAAAAGTGTGACAGCAAAGCAGCAGAATAGAAAAGGCTGGCTCTCAGCTTAGCAGATTAAAATATGTTTATTAGCTCCAGAGTTGGGGAGCAGAGACGTTGAGAGCGAGGTGCTGAGAGATCTTGCTGAGAGGCTGAGAGAGGTGCTGAGAAAGTTTTTTCCTCCCTCCTGCCCCCCATAAGCGGGGGAGGGGTTTCAGGGAGGATACTAGAAAACCACGAATCAGGGGTTTCAGGGGGTAACAAGGTGTGCCCATCCCCAAGCCTCGGACCACTAAAATCCAAAGCCAAAGGAATTTCCCCCCGGGGGGCCTATCACCTGAAGCCCTCTCCCTGAGATTTTGCAATCTTGGGAGGGCTCCTGGAGAAACAGGCTGTCCCAGAGCAAGGGGGGTGGGAGGACACAAAACACCTTATTATACAGGCAACACAAAAAGGGATACAGAATTGGGGATACGGTGAAATGAACCATAATATAAACTTCTTATAAAAACCTAATAAAACAGTTCTGCTCCACTACAGTGGGACTTCACTGAACAAGCACCAAAAAACCCAAACCAACCCAAAACCAAAAAAAAAACCACAAAAAACCCCACACCTCCACCTAATTAAAGTAAGCAGAGTAGAAAATCTTGCTGCACAAAAAAAAAAATATTTTAAGTGGTTTATTCTCTTTGCAGGTAATTTTTTCCCACTTAAACTATTACAAAAGAAGATTCCACTCAGATGGGAATGGAGAAAGCAAGTGTTGTTCAAATTATCTGAGCCTGACTATCTTTAAAGAAACCAATTTTTCCTTTGGTAGAAATCTGCCAGCTCCATGGCATTATGAATTTCTAGGAATTTCCTTTTCTTTTACTTCATTTTCATATTACTTCTGAAGGTGAAGTGTTTTTTGGAAGGAAATTAAACAGTCTAGTGGACTTCTGATAAAAAATGTCAAATATGCTTGCAAAAGAGGTGTTGTATACTGAACACCTCTTAGTTTTGCAGGTTAATTGATCTAGTTGTCTACAGCTGGAATTATTTTACAGTATCTGTGAGTTTATATTCTGCCTCTTTAATACTGGATTTTTATTAGACCAATGTATTGCATGAAAATACAGAAACATGTGACACATGACAAAATGACAGCACTTCCTCAAGCTGGGAATATGGACGCATGTGTTGAACCACAAAATTGTGGCTGTAATTATCTATATCAATATCAGCTGTTTTACAGCTGGTTACTCCGGTAACCACTAGGCAGTGTTGGAAGAGGTTTCTTTGCATCTTGATTCAGTTTGAGCATAGAGCTTAGCTCAAGAAAATAACATTACATTTATATCCACATTTGGCTGTGGACATGAGTAAAGAAATCACACTGTTTTTTTCAGCTTTGACAACAAGAGTACTTTATTCTGTTGACTGTAGTATTTTGTTGATATTTCTGCTAGTATCCTGTAGGGATAAAGTTCTCTTTTTCCTTTTTGAAATGTGTAAGACTGACAATTAAGTTCCCAGATCAACCATTCTACATTAAAAAATTGCAAGGTTTTTTTTTTGTTGTTTTTTTTTTTTTTTTTTTTTTTTAAATGATTCCCAGAATATATGGATATGTAAAATTAATAAAGCTTTCATACTGTCTTTGATCTTTAGCATGTATTTGGTAAAATTCAGTGGAAGTGGACAATCTAGTCCTGCAATGAAACAGTAATTTTCAGTACAGATCCATATTTAAGCTGAAAAGAGAAATACCAATGATGCTATCACTACATATCTATGTCAATTATGTGTGCATCCACCTTCGGAATCGTGGTCATAGTAAGAGATCGCAGACATATTACATCCAGTACCATGTTTTCTCCACTGATTATTCACTGAATAGGCAGTAACTGAATATGTCATTATTAATAACCCTTCCTTTACTAATTATCACACCTGCAGCTCCAGTGCAGTAAAACGCTTCGAAAAATAAGTTTAATTCTGACACTGTACCTAGAAATTCCAAATAAGAAAAGCATGCTGTTCCGTCAATACATTAGGTTGGCATAGAACCAGAACCCCAAGAGCACATTTCTTCAAGATAAGGAGATAAGGATTTGTAAAATGGACTGATGAAATAACAGGGAAGTAACGACAATTTACATTTCTTAATACTTTACTTTTAAGATTGTGTCCCAGTTCTTATATTTATTTTTTTATTTCTTAAAAGTATTTCTAGAATAATAATGAGGAATTGTTCATGAGAAAATGAAGATTGGTTTTAACCTCCACTTTTTTTTTTTTTTTTTTTACATAAAATATAGAGGGAGGTATTCAAAGGATGATTTTTTAAAAAATAAGTAAATTATTTTGTTGACTCATGATAAAATTGTTTCCATATTTTCATTGCTACGTTAATGCAGTTTCGACTTGTGGATATTTGCCTGTTACAAGTGTGTATAAATATTTCTAGCTGGCATCTCCCAATACACAGAATTGATATGTTAAATATGGTATTTTAATCATGTTAAAACATTCAAGAATATTTCTGACAAAATTGTGGTACAGCCTGTGGCTGAGAGCCAATATATCTTTGTCACAGTTATTTGGCTTATTTAATTCAGAGGCATAGACAAGTATGTGAAAATGGAATATTTGAGATTTTGTTTTGTTTATTCTGGGGTTTGGGGGAACAGGGTTGGTTCTGCTTGGTTTTGACTGAACTTTTCAAAGAAGGAAAAGAAAGGAAGAATCTAATCATTAGAAACTCCTTCATATATTTATTGGATGTCTTTATACTTAAAAAATTTGCAGATAGGTATTGTCATATTATTAAATGGAAGCTAAACAATGTTTACTCATGGATTTAGGTGTTCCTGTTTGGCTTAGATATTTTTTTTTTTAAATTTATTTTTTCCCCTGCTATTCACTCTACATTCAGATTGCTCAGGATTTCACTTTTTTAATAAAAGAAAGAAAACAATGCCCTCATTTTTGTGAAATGAAACATTGCAAGATGAAATGAATGTGAATTTAATGTAAACCCAGAGAGAAATTTGCATATGTATTTATTCATTGAAGTTTGAGCTCCCTCACTGTTCTTTGGAGAGTCAGTTGTGAAGCTGGATGATGTTGTTTTGAATATTCCATTCTACTTTCTGGATATAAACAGACAAAATTACAGAAGAACGAACAGAACAACACTAAGAAAAGCAGTTGATGTCAGAAAAAAAGCAATAGAAGACAAAGAAAGAAACAGAAAACAAATTCTACCTGGATCGAATTGTAGAATATGCTTAGTTGAATGAAAATCACCCAAAAAGTCATTGAACCTAACTCCTTGTCATGCATGGCACCCACTCCAAGAGCCACACGTGACCAGCAGTGGAGTGTCTGTCATATACTGAGAGTGACAGTAAGTGAATAATCTCTTACTAACAGCAAAAACTTATGAAAAATCTCTCAGAATGCTCTTACCAAAATTCTACTGTCTCACTGCAGTTCTCCTAATTGAATTATCTCCATGTTTAATTCAAAGTTGCATAAGGGGATTTTCTGACTTGACACTAGGAAACATGTCTTTAATTGAGAGAATCATCAAACACTGGATCAGGCAGTGTTGCTTGTTTAAGACACATTTTGGCCATGTCCTTAGTAACATGGTTTAACTATTATTTATCCTAAAGTAGTCACTAAATGATCATTCTCCTATCTAGAATTCCCCCTCCCCTCCCCTCCCCTCCCCTCCCCTCCCCTCCCCTCCCCTCCCCTCCCCTCCCCTCCCCTCCCCTCCCCTCCCCTCCCCTCCCCTCCCCTCCCCTCCCCTCCCCTCCCCTCCCCTCCCCTCCCCTCCCCTCATTGGGGTTCATGTATGTATCAGATTTTGATCACTATGACCATACCCTAATGTCAGGGAGTTCCTGTAAACTTCACATGGATCTTACAGGGGTTTAATCATGTACAAAGGATTTTCTTAAAATGACATGATTCAAAATCCAGACTATATTTTGTTAATCATCTGCAAACATATGCCCTTTATCTTGAATTATATACCTAAAGACAAAGACGTTTGCATTTTCTCTCATTTGTCTAAATATATGTTAAGAAAATAATGTATATATTTACTTGTATCTACTGACTGATTTTCAAAATTGAAGTTGAAATAATAAAATATGTTAGAATAAAAGAAGGTAGTTAGCAAAATAATATAAAGCATGTTCCATTTCCTCTTAGTTTTAAAGTTTTGACACTAAATCTTTCTAAAAAAATACATAGCTGCTAATATCACCAGTTCAACTTTGATGAAGTTATAGGGGAAAAGAAATTTGAGCGATTTCCATTTCCCTAAGAAGCCTGATCATTTTTTCTTGCCTGTTTGCTTACAAAACACAAGCAAAAGAAACATGTGACTGATATAGGAGATTTTTCTTTAAGAGCCCATTGCACACAAGTTAGCTAGAATGAACCACAATTAGGCTGAAATTATTAATAGTCTTCAAACAATTTACTCCCTTTTTCTAAGAGAATCACACAGCAGGAGAGGTGAATTGCTGAGAGCCTTGCTCAACAGTCTGTGGAAAGAGCCACAAAATGGTGGGTACTACCCACAATTAGCTTGATTTACTCAGAAAAGGCTCTGTTAAATGAGTGCATTATCAGTGTGAAGTTGAAAATATTGTCTTTCTTTAACATGGCTCAAGGTCTAATTGAAGATACACAATTTAAAATGTTATAAATAAATTAAACATATGAAGGAGTAACACAGATATTGAGGTATTTAAGGCCTTCATTCACAAATTATTTGGCTTAAAAGTATTTTAAATGACCACATGAGCAATTCCAACAACCTATACCTATTTTATTCCAAGTAGCTCTAGTAAAGATGAAGAAAATTCTCTTGTGAGAAGGCATGGAGTGAAAGATGGAAAACCTCTCCAGAACACAGAGAAGGCTTTACTCTTCCAGGCCTTGTGCAAGGCTCATATATGCTGGATGATAATTAGCATGAACAATGGTCCTTGAGTTAATATATGACCAAACAAAATGCTATTGGATGAAGTCCATTACACTATTTTTAATTATATTGATCTTATATCTAGTATTCAGTTAAGTACATTCAATGACTGTTACTAGTTTCACAGCTAAACCAGAGAAAATATGTCATAATTCCTTCTAGATTTAATTCTGAATTAGAAGTCCTTTAAAATGTGTACTTTAAAACATCTTAAAATTTTGTACATTCCATTTAAGGAAAACTATCTATATAATTTAATTTATACATTTTGTGTTAATTTATCTATTTTACAAATCATTAACCAGTCAATACAAAAGCCTCCCACCATTCTTTCCAATATGTGTGTGAAACTCTTGAGGGGTCCAAGCACAGACGATCAAACCCCTTTGAGTTTCTTCATAACTCTACCCCAATGGCAACTTAATGGAGCGAGAGAGATAGCTTTGATCAAGTTGTCCAAAAAGTAATTGTAATAATATGGAAAAACAAACAATAAGGCATCCACTGTATTGGAAAGAACCAGACTAAGGCAGTACCAAGGGGCAAAAGACCTGGTCTTGGGTCTGACGGGGTATTTTTGCACTCCAGTGTGGGTGGGGAGTTAAGGTTGAGTCTGAGGGAAGGGACCAATAAGAGAGAACGATTAAGAATATTAAAATTCCTGCACCAAAAATCAACCTATGGTAACATAAAGAATCAAGAACTTTCTAGTAACAATTTGCATAGAGAGCATGTCAATCAGCCTCCTGCTTATGGTACTGAGAAACAGGTTTCCCAAGGCATTTTTCCAGGGTTCTCTTCTTCCCTGGGGAAACTACCCTCTAAATGCATGGATGAACATTTTTATCACTATAGAAGATGCTAAGAGAATTTTAATTACAAGAATATTCCTGGAAAATTGTAAGAATTCTCCTTTTATTAAGTTATTTTTCACAACATTTTCTTTGAGATGTGGTCTCTGAGGTAATATTCAAAGTGAACTTTAAAGCCAGGTTCCTGTCTACTTCTATGCAAATATAAAAGCATTCAGTATGAAGAATAGAAGTCTTCAGATATATTTGGCATATTGTAATAGCTTTCTTTTGGTGTTTAAGTAAATAAAAAAATAAATAAATAACACATTTTAGATTGCATTTTATTAGAAATCCATCTCTTGCTCATATATTCTGGTTTCATTCAAAGTATTAGCTTATTAAGTTAATTTCATGATTACATGAATTTGAAAGATAACCAACTAGAGGTCAATGTTCAGCTAAACACAGATGCTCAGATACTCTATATGTAGCAAATCAGAGAGCATTGCTCCTTTCTGGAGCAATGATTTGATGGAACAATTAAGAGTAGCTTGGCAGATCAGCTAGTAGAAGGAATTCTGTAGCTAAACCACACAGAGAAAGATTTGGAAAAGATCTAGGAGATCTAAGGAAGATTTCTGGCTAAAAACTGGAACACTGGCTTGATATTCTAAAGAGCATAATGACTGTGAAAAACCTGAAGTACAAGAGCACAAAAATTTAATTTCCTGTAGCTGACTATATAGTGGAGTAAACCAAAGAAATTATTCAATCCAATCAGTGGAATGGGAAGGGTAGAGTAAATAGGTGTGCCATTAAAAAAGAAAGGACCTGATGTGGATTTTGCTGATCAGGTTGATGAGCTTGGAAGAATTTTACTTAGTGTAAGTTATAAATAAAAAGGCAAGTAGTTTTCAATGAATAATTTCAGAGTGCACATCAATTCCATCAGCATAAATAAAATGTCACACACTAAATTGAAGATATTTAAAACCAGTTTTATGAATTAAATTTTATGTATTTGATATCATATGACTCACACAGTTGTTTCAGAACATATGTTCCTTAGTGCTTAGAAATAAGCACTCTCCTCTCTCAAAGGTTCAAATGCAAATGAACCCTAATACCACCAGGACAATTTAACATACAGAAAAAGCATAGTTTAAATATTTGTGCAATTCAGATTTACATATTTGAAAGATTATGGAGATATTAATTTATATTTAGCTTAGTCTTTTATTGATGTTTTGTAAGCTTTTCTTCTTTTTGCTGTCATATGTCAGACTTACATTCTCTGAAGTCAATGGACCTGATCCTAAGCTAATGGTGCAATTCTCATTGAACCAGTGGGATCTGGTGAGAGTCAAATGGGATTGAAATGCAAATTTCTGACAGCAGAATGTGGGCTTTAATTATCTCAAGAATGTTAATTTTTAGCTCATATGACCCCTACCCCACTCCCCACTCCCCACTCCCCACTCCCCACTCCCTACTCACTGTGGTGTGTTTTAGTGCACTTAGAAGCATTTTGTCACCTTCTTCTAATGCAGAAGCAGCTCTCCTAGTTCAGGACTGAAGTTTTTAGTAATTGTTCCCTGAAAGGGAGATGTTAACTCTTGCAGACTGATGTAGTACTTTACCTCAAACAATAGTGCCAAGAGAACCAAAATTTAGAGAATAAAAAAACCCCAACAAACTGGAGCAGAAGAATTTGAAGGGAGATATTTGCAATTATTTGCCAGCTGACCACCTTCAGCGCAAATTCTTTGCTAGAAAGACACCATTTGCGACCATGTGTTCATGTCCAGCCATCCTTACAGTGCAGTTTTGCATGCTGGCAAGGATAAATAGGAAGGAAGCATACCAGGAAAATAGTTTATGGGTTATGAGAAAGAGAGATTTGGCTTCCCCTGGTCACTAATATCCATATTTGTGAAGAAGGTCATTCCTATGTGGGGATTCACATATGAGACAAATGTTAAAAGACATGACTGGGGCAAGATTCTAGTTTACACTCTCATTAACGTCAGGAGAGGAGATGTCTACTGATTCACAGATGCATCTCCTCTTCTGTGGAGGAATAGAGCCCTGTGTCAAAGGCTTCTCTAATTTTTCACTCACATCCCTCCTGTGCAATTGAGAGCTTGCTGGAGGCACACCTGCTACTAGCTGATAAGGACATGTAAGATTCGGGTGGCTGCTGACTGGATGTGTAAATCTTATCCTGTATAGTGAAGCTGAATGTAAGAGTTGTCACCAAAGGATTAGCAGGAATGCTTTTTTCAGTGTTTCTTTTTTTATTTTTGTTTTTCTTGTCTCGCAGTTTAAGAAGAGTCTCTCATGTTATGCTGATGTTTCCAGCATTTAGAGGGACTCCTTGTTATCTAACATTATAAAGGACTCTGGTGGTAATGTAAGTTGTCCACTCAGTAGCTGAATATTGTGGTGAATATGGCCTCAGACTGGTGAGTGGGTCACTGCATAAACTTGTAGTCTTTGCCAGACATCTGCGAATGGGCTGTAGAAGTCCTCAGGGTAGAAATACTGGCATCAGTCCACTTGGAAATACTCTTTAAATAAAAAGCAGCACAGAAGAGAAAAAGGAGGTTTTTCTACTTCCTTTGTAATTGGTATGGGCTCAGGATTGTAATATTTACAGTGCAGAGAATGATTGAGAAACCTTGAGGGAAAATAATCCAAGTCCATAATGCAACATTATAAAATAGTTATGAAACACATCTTAGACTTAATCACATAAATAATCTATTCAGTTTATAATGGAGCTTTATGCAAAGCTGTTCACTTCCATGTCTTCAATTGGTTTGCTCTATCTTCCACATACCCTTATATGTATCACAAATGTACAGTAACTTCTTTGCCTGCCCATCATTTTACATCATAAGAAGTACTGTAAAATCAAGTTGCCATTGGTGACCACTTCAGCTACACAGTGTAAGATGTAGGAAAAAAGCTCTTACAGACAAAAGAACAATAGGCAAATTTTTCCAAAATTATTCTGATTTTGTAGAACGATGTAATAGAGCTTGTTGGTATCTTCCTCAAAACCGTTTATTGATGCTTCCCTTCCTCTGAAATAGAATACCTGTCACTATAAATCTTATATTCCTCATAGTGATGGAGGAAGCTATGGAATAAAAAAGCAAAACTCAAGAAATCAGTCTTTAGGCAACAAGAGACATACAGGAGATAAAATGTAAATTATGCATGGTATTTATTTTATAAGAAGTTGAATTAAAATATTGTTAAACGAACTTGTTATTTTCCATTGAATAAACAGGTTGGGAATCATGTAACTTCTCAGAAAAATAATCTTGTTTATAGCTTATTCCAAGATGAGAATCCTGATTCTACAGGCTCCTAGTTTTCAATTAATTGTGTTTTCTTCTCTAATGAGTTAGGAAAAAAAATAGCACTGGAGACATGGAAAGCACCTGAATGTAATGTGAATAAAGTGGTTATCTAAGCCTTTGAGGAAAGAAACATGGTTTACACTAAATCATAACAGGAGTTTCACTGACAAAAAAAGATCAGGAGGGGTTTGCTTCCTGTTCTTGCTTTGTCTCACAAACTGGCCTCTGCTCTGAGGCCAGTTCCTTTCCTTCTGATTGTGATGGCTCCCTGAAACTGATGTTCTCCCTGTGTGAAAAAGATGAGCATCTCATTATCATGTGAATATCTGATTATGGCAGTGGTGGTTGGTGGCTGATAAATACTGCATGATGTACGACACTGGTTTGTAAAGGCACCAAAGAAAATGTGCTCACCAGGGGTGAAGAGAGTAATACATACAGAAATATAATGAAGTTTCCAGTCTCAGGAGAAATATATATATATATATATATATAATATATAATATATATAATATAATATATAAAAATATGTATATATAGAATATATATTATATTATATTATATTATATTATATTATATTATATTATATTATATTATATTATATTATATTAATATATAATAATATATATATATGTATATATAGAATTATATATATATATATATATATAAATAAAATTGCGAAGTCAGCAGGGAAGTAGACATCACTTTTACAGTCTATGTGGAAACAATCCCTTGAAATAGATTTTTGGCAGATATTGGTTCCTATAAAATTCATAAATTTGTGTCCATGTATTATCTGCAGTTTCTGATCTTTGCTAACATGCATTCCATGTTTGGATTTTTTTACATTCATCAACTATTTACAAACTTTCGAACTACATCTCTCAAGGATCTGAGGAATCACATGAGTGTTCAGATTAATCTAAGTTTTCCTATTATATTTAATATAAAATAAATGTTATATTAAATAGAGAGGGTGTTTAATAAAATACCCTATATAGCTAGTCAAAGTCTGAATAATAAATCACCTTGAATATAAACAAAAAAATTGATTTGGAATAGAAGTAATAGCTAGAAATTTTATGCTCTACATAGATTCGAATTATGTGAAGAGGTTTCTAGCAATGTTCAGAGGCAAAAAATTGCAAAGTGCAAGTTGGATGTCTTAAATGTTACTGTATAAATTAATTTGATTGTTCCTACTTATTTTAAGGTTTCATTTTTTTCTTAAGATATTATTTTTTTCTCTTCTGCCTTAACATTTTCATTACTGGCTTTCTTAATGTATTGAACTGTGAAGAATTTTTTTGAGACTAAACCAATATTTGTGTAGAACTTCAGTTTTTCCTGCTGTTCCTCTTATTTCTTTTCATTTGAAAAATTGTTGTGAATCCTTTTATTTAGGGATTATGGTCGTCATTTATTACTTGGGAATTCCCCATAGATTTGCATCAGAAAGTTCTTTCCAACTCAAGTCCAAAGAATACACTGTTCTGGAAATACATCTCTAATATTGGACTTTCATCTCATACTTTTTGAGTCAGCTGTTGTATTTCAGAACAGATGTATTTCACAGATTTACTGAAAGTATGTGACACAGTTGTATTTACATTTTTGAAGGATGCAGAAAACACCTCTAAGTAATTTTTCAGATTAATTATGCTTCTATTAGAATCACAACATTTCTATGTAACAATTCAAATACTATCTTTCATTCCCTATTAGATTTCAGTTTGGGACACATATACTTTGCTAAGCTTGAGAAGTGCTGTTTTATATTTTCAGTATGTTCTAATTTACAGATATATCCATCTAGGGTAGTTGGTAATGGGTAGTAAGAATTAACTGTACAATATAATATATCATTAATAAAATAATCCAGTCTCATAGTCCTTTAAAAAACATTGTAAAAGGATAATAATATGATGAATAGAATTAATATTGTGAAGATCAGCCAACACAAACCCCTTACAATTCCTATAGTAAATATTCTATTACTTCTCTAAGTCAATGTAAGAATGGAAAATATTAATTCATTGAAGATAGTCTGTTATTCATATATGGATATAATGAATAGTTTTCATAATGGAAAGTATAGGCAAGAATGAAGCTGATCACCTGATAAGTCAAATGTGGCCCAAAATTTTCTAAAACAAGTGTTGCAAGTATTTATTTGTCCACATTGAGGTATGATGTAATGGACCTGAGCTTGGACCCACATCATATATGTTTAAGCATGTAACTGAGTTGTATAAATTATTATACAGTACAATTATCATTTCTCCTTTCTAATGTTTCTTGGAAGAATTAGACTTGTTTACAAAGCAAGAAGAATTCTGAGTAGCCTGTATTCTGCAAAGGAAAATGGAGTGTCAGTCTCCTTAATGCAGCCATGTCCGTAAGCACAGATTGGAAGGAATCTGGATCCTTAATTATGGAATAATCTGTAAGAGCTTTCCCAAATCTGTTATCTTCTTTTCCTATATCAGCAGATTGTCAGCTTCAATAACTGGAGGTGAAAATATGCAGTTGAAGTTAGGAAAGTTTAGGTCATGACAAATGCCATTTTGGCCACATGCCACTGAGGAGTGGAAGAGAAGTTTTCATTTCCCTAGGAAAAGAGAAAAATATACTAGAAGATGTTCAAATTATAAAGTAAAGGAATGTACAGAATTTGTAACTAATATAGAAGCAAGGTAGATGAAAAGCAATATAGTAATGGAAAAAATACTTTTTTTTAATATGGATAATACTTATTTAGCAGCATATTAAATTACACATGGCAGTTCTTTTAGTGATATTTGTACCTTAATTAACAAAAGTGTCTTTTTCTTATCTTGTCAGAACACATTTTTAATGGTTCAATTATCTTTGAAATTATAAGAATGCAAGTTTCAGGAAGAGATACTTTGTGAGAGATCATAGTAGATCAAATAACCAAATACCCTGGGATCTGAAAAATCTTGTTCTCTCATTTGTGCAGTTCACCTATCTTGATAACCTTATGTAAAAAACAGTAGCAAAACAGATTTTGCTTGCAGAAATGCAACTTTTGTTTCCAGATTCCTGTCCATAAATGAAATTAAAATAATTGCAAACTTACAGGTTTGTAAATATTAGCAAGCTGGGATAAAAATTGAGTATTAATTACTTTTCCTATAGATGAGAGATAAACATTGTCAAATGTAAACTAAAATGTCTGTCTTTTTTCCTCATTTTATACCAGTTAAAAATACCTTCAGATGTAAGAATCACGTGTATTTTTACCTGTCAAACTAAGTTTTACTTGTAATGCATAAATTAAATAAAAGATGCAAAAGAAATGACTACACAGAAATTAGCTAGACTTTATATTGTCTCATGAACAAGCACATTCCTAGAATATTGAGAGTATAATAGTTGAATCTGTCCAAACATATATATGCAAAATCCCTAGCTTTGCCTTTGAACTGGATGTTTATAATGCCCTAAATGTAGACCCAAAGGAAAAGGATTCTACAGCCTGAACCACAGCTTTTTGCTTAATTTGAGGAATAAATGACACATACATTTTGAGAGGTTGTTTCAAACTATTATGTTATACATATTCATTATGTGGTAATTTTCTTGGTTATGAATTGATGTTAGCTTGCCCTTATCTTATTTCTTCTAAAACTGACACCTTGTCTTTTTCAGTTGTCGTTGTAAATGTACAGGTAGCAGTGTATTATAGAAAATGATTAATGCATGTGTAAATGAAATAATGGCCCTTTGGTTGTTTCATGTGGAAAAAGAGATGATTTTTTTAATATGAAAACATTTCTGTTTTAAAATAGTTACCAAGGGATTCCAGAAAGCTACAATTATCATAGCTTGTCCTGGCTTAGGGCAAACTTGTGAGAGAACCCCTGAATAATTCAGAGTCTCTCTGGGGAGCAAACCCAAACAGTCCCTCCCACAACTAGTCCAGGAAAAGAACTTCCTAATAGAAAAGTGGAAAAAGCTATTTATTAAAAAAACAAAGAGCCCACAAGCATAAAGAATAGATAATGTGAAACAATAAAACCTCTCATTGCTCTGAAGTGGGATGGTAAATTCAATAAGTCCTTGCTGTGGGTAGCTCAGCTTGCTCAGTCTCTTATCAGTTCCTCCATGCTGGAAAAAATACCAAGGTCCAGGCCCTGGGGGCGCAGGCATGAGATCCGAGTGTTTCTCTGGGTTTTTCAGTCCAGGACAGGTTTAAAAAGTCCCGAAGAAAAGAAAAAAAGACAGTCCAGAGAGCTTCTCTGCCTCAGCTAGCTAAAACTAAGAGCAAAGCAGGTCTCTGTGCAGCTGCTTGTCCATGCCTCAGATGAGCACAGTCCAGGAGCAGGAATGCAGAGGAGGGAATGCTGTTTTCAAAAGAAACTCCCCACATCTTCTTTCTCCCCCTTTGCTCCCGGAACTAGTCTCACAGCAGTGATTCACTCCAGGATCTTGCTTCACAGGTCTCTGCTTCATCCTCCTCAAGACTGCTCCTCCATAATAACCCTCCCCTTACCAGTTAACTCCTTCTTTTATCTCACTCATCCTTATTGGATATAGCTGTTACTCATCAGGGGCAAGGCTGTGTTGGTTGGTCAACAAAGCTGTTACTTCTCAGGGGTTACTTAGTCTTAAAGGTACATAACTGAACATAAAGCATAAACAAAAGACAACTGGGGGCACAAGCATCAAAAAGTCACCCCAGGAGAGAGCTATATAGGAATACAGCTGGGATTTTTTTCAACTGAAAAATCACAATATAGCATCATTGATAGGAAAGTTTTTTTCAAAAGAGAATTTTTTGGTAAACTCTAAGTAATAGATAGCTACCCCAAAGCAGCCAATAACCAGCACAAGAGGTGAAGGAAATGGGAAAGCTGGGACCTGGTCGTATTCAGCTCAGTTCCCCTGTGAGTAGCTACAGAATTATTACTTTCTTATGTTAGAATGGCAACATTTTAATTTGGTATTTTCTACTTCATTATCTTTTATAAATAATAGCTCCAAAAGAAAAACAAAAAATCCAGAAATACCGTGCCAACAACAAAAACGCCCAAACCCCACCCATCAAAAAACCCAAACCCAACCAACCATCCAAATAATGAAAAAAAGGGTGAAATCCTGTCATGTTCATGGGGACAAGGTAACTACTAGAGATGATAATTTCAAAAAATTCTCTGAAATATGTTGCTCCTAGACAATTAGCAATCTGTACAATCTATTATCATTCACAAGATCTTTTCCCACAAAGCTTTTTGTATCATCTGTGTCCTAGGGTGACTGTGTATCCGCCAATTGTCTATTGAGTGCAAAGGGGAGGGGAAGCACGGTTTGTTTTTCCCCAGGAAAACTCTGCTTCTCAGAGTGACCTTGAAGCAGGGGAGATGGAACACTGCAAGACGAAAAAAGCTCTGGGGTTTTTAGGGTTTTTTTTTTGTTTTTTTTTTTTTGTTTTTTGTTTTTTTTTTTTGTTTTTGTTTTTGTTTTTTTTCCCCTGGGGTGTTAGTTAGTTAGTTTAGTGCTAGCATAGTTAGACCTTGTAGAATAGATGAAGTATTTTTCCCTTTTTCCCCCTTTTTTTCCCTTTTTTTGCCCTCTTCTCGGAACTGTTCCAATCTCTCCAGACTAAAAACCTGGGGGAAGCACCAGGGGCCTCCACAGGGGACTCACCCCACCAAGACCAGCCCTGCACATCTCCTTTTCTCCCAGCACCAGTGGAGATGGAGCAATGGAACACAGTGACTACCTTCAAGAGGAGACCTCCTCTTTTTAAGTTTGTTATCCCTCCGTAAGTGGCACAAAGTTCTTGTCATCGGGTATTGTGCTGGGAGTGCTTTGCCTGTTTAATAAACAGGTTTTTTCTACTTCTCTCTGAGGAATTCTTTTCCCAAACCAGTTGGGGGAGGGGAGGGGGGGGGGGCGTGGGAAGGTTTCTCCCAAATCTGCCTGAAACCATAACAATCTGTAAGTTTGATATGGCTTTGTTTTCTACTCAGGTCTAGATCAAAATATGTAATATTTGATACATTCCCATGGAACAATCAGGAAATCTAATAAAGTCCTCTTTTAATGCATTAAATCTTGCTGTATGAAGTTCTCAGCCAGATTGTACAAATTGTGTCAGAGATCATAAATACAGCAAAACACATTCATTTCGTTAGCTGTCACTCCGGATTTTTCAAGAAGCTGCAATAACATGTGGAAAGCACAATCGAGGGAAAGAGGTTGCTGAGATTAATTTGGGTTGCCCTAAGTAGGGGGCAGGCAAACATCCTGTGTGTGCACAGCTATGATGGAACAGTACACAAGTACTCCTTGCTGTGGCAGTGCTCTGTCATAGGAGACGGCTTACTCATGTCCAAGAAGTTAGTCTGCAAGAATTTACATGCTTGTAATGCAGTACCAATAGACTTTATTTGTGCTCTGCAAATGTCCTCTGACGTCAACTTTTTACTTTTTCTCATGGCCACATGCTTCAGTGGGTTCTACATGTTACTCAGACCTAAATGGAAAAATCAGTATTGCTGCCCTGTGGTGGTGCAAGAATTGTTTTATTAAGTTATTAAGTTATTTTTGTAAGTTTTATAAGTTTTTGTAATGGTTTATTTCACTGTGTACCCCCCCTGTGTTCTGTAATGGTTTCCCCCCTATGAGTTAGTTATATAACCAGACATTTTGTGTCAATCATTTGCCCCTGCACCTGTCCCTGTCAATCCCCCTCTCTCCTCTTGGTCGCCCAGTCTGTCACTTTGGAACCCATCCCTGGCTTCTGGAAGGATCTAGGAGAGGCATCGAGTAATAGGCTGGTGCCTGGGGAATCCCCTCCTCCCCTCTTGTAATTCGTTCATTGTTCAGAAGTTGACACCCCCCTGTTACACCCCCCTGTTCCCTGATTGGCTGACCCATTGTCACCACCCCTGGATCCTCCCCTGTTTATAAGTGGCCACAAGGCTTTGATCTGGGCTCTCTCTGGGCAGCAAGGGTCCGAGGTGGAGCTCCTTGCCGGACTCCCCTTTAATAAACTACCTTTTACCCTGCTCAAAGAGAGTTGACCCTTTTTCCATTGCCGCAGTCGTGACGCCAACAGGTCCAGCCGCCAGTGTGGGGAACCAAAAACCCACCGGGAGGAGGTTACTCGCCCTGCCTGTGACCCCAACCGATCCACGTTGCTGCAGTGCAGAACTGAGCTAGTCTGTGGTCAATGCCTGCTAGGTGTGAGGGACACAGTGACAGCGTGTCGGCGCCCAACACACGCCCCCCCAGACGGAGTGGACCACGCGGCATGAACGGGGGCTTCGAAGAGTCCTGAAGCAGTCCTTGGACGTCATGCTACCTCTGGTAAGAGCGGTTTCTGCAGAAACTCGCTCCCAGGGGAAGAAGAAGGCAGCTCCGGAGCACCCCCAGAGTCTTCTTTGGGTGACGGACTGACAACTCCAGGCTTTCTAGGCTCCCCGGAGGGGGTGACTGTCGCCCGCAAGTGGTACTTTCTTTTGCTGGGCTTCCCCCAGGGGGAAGACCCAATTTGGAGGAATATTCCTCAGGAATCCTGATAAAGGATTTAGGCTGTGCAGCCCGGAGGCTTGGGGTTTCCCCCAGCCCTCTGTTGGAAACCCTCCTGAGAACCGTCTTTCGTTACTTCTGTTATTTAATCTTTTAGTTCGGTGCAAATCGGATTGGCGCGGTGGCTTTTTTCTGGGTTTTTGTAGCCACCGGCTTGATTTTGTGGGTTCTCCCAAGCGGGCAGAGAGGATCATGGCTCAGTTTTAAGGAGATAAAAACCACGGTTGGGTTTTACTTTTGGTTTCAGTTTGCCTGGGTGTTAGTTGGGAGTGACACGTATCAGGGGAGATGGGTGTAAAACTTTCAGTAGCTCAAAAGGGTATGTATTATACTTTTATTTCAGTTTCACAGAATGCTCAGTTGAAAAATTCAAAAGGTGAATTAAAACGTTTTGTTCGCTGGCTTTATTTGCATTTTTCACAAGTGTCCCCTGACCAGATGGGCAGCGTCAAATTTTGGGGTGCTGTAGAAGGAAAATGACACAATTGGCTGGGTCGGGAGACAGAGACGCTCAGAAATACTTTAAGTTAGCAGTGCAGCTGTGTTTGGCGATCAGGTCTCAGAAGGGAATGCAAAAACAGCCGGGTTGTGAATGGCCCCCACCACCCCCCGGTTCCCCTGCTCCTCCACCCCAATCCCCTTTTCCCCAGAAAGGTGTTCTGAAGGGAGTGGCGGGAATTCAACCTGCCGGCTCAGGCTTTCTTGGAACCCTCTGATCCCCTAGCCTGCGCAGCTGGCACAGTCTGCGTGGCTCCCGCGGCTCACGCTGCCCAAGCAGCCCACGCGGCCAGCGCTGGGCTGAGTGGGATCTCTTGGGCAGCCCCGGCAAGACTGCCCGAGAGCCTTCCCCATCCCCATGTTTCCCGGTTCAAAAACTCCAAGTTCGGTTTTCTGTTAATGGGTAAACAGAATCACAACTTGGGTCCCCCTTTCCCTATCCACAAGATGGCGGTGACCATGTGGTGGGGCAGTCTCCATCCCCCAGCCTTTTTTCCTGCAGTCGCTTTGAATCAGCATCCCCCCGCCCCCATCCCAGTGACCCCACGCCGCGCCATCCCGCCTGCCTACTCTGCACCACTCGCTCCACCCCATCCTGGTGATGTCACTTTCCCCACGCCACCCGCGGGGCCACGAGACTGTGCCGCCCTGCCCATGGGGCCGCGGGACCGCGCCACCCCATCCACGTGGCTGAGGCCCAGCGACACCCCTCGCGCAGCGCCGCGGCCCAGCGGCGCCGGCCCCCCTGCTCTGCCACGGCCCCGCGCCGGCGCACTCACTTCCCCGGGTCCCCCCCATCATCCCTACCCCTGGATGACATCATCCCCCAAGTGAACCGCACCCTCGCCCCTGGAAGGTAGCCGTCCTGGAGTCCTGATTCCCACACTCCTCCTTCCGGTTCCCACGGTCCAAATCCGGAAGTTAATGAGCCGGAGCCAGACCAGATGGGGCTGCCACCTTCCCCCCCATCCCTTCCCTAGCCCCTGTTACCTATCGAAATCCCATCAGAGTGGTTTCCCACCCGTTCCCACAGGCCACCGTAAGAGATTTGTGCAAAGCCTATAAGGGATATGGACGGGATAGTCCCTACTTCAGGGGTCTCCTGCGCACAGATCTCTCAGGGGCAGAAACACTCCCTGCCAATTTAAAGCAGCTGTTTTCTTGCCTGCTTAACTCCACAGAGTATAGGCTTTGGGAGGGAGCATGGAAGCAGCTGCTCAGGGATTCCCTGCCGGGTCTCCTGGACAACATGGAGACTAGAGTGGATGGTCACAGGGAGCCCCTCACTCTTGACCATCTCTCTGGTGAGGGGTAGTGGACGGAGGCAACTGATCAAGTTGCCATTCCCCAGAAGTGCCTCCATGTGGTGAAAGAGGCAGCCTTAACAGCATTTTTTGGAATGCAGCCTCATGGTTCAGTGATTCCTTATTCAGAAAAAAGACAGGGCCAAAGTGAATCTTTTACGGATTTTGTGGAGCGGCTCACCAGGGCCATTGAGGTCCAGGTCAAAAATGAAGGGGCATAGGAGGGCATCGTAGGGGAGATTGCATTTTCAAATTTGAATGATTTATGTTGTGCTGCAATCTGGAGTCTTCCCTTAGACCCTCCACCCACTCTACAGGACATGCTTTGGGTATGTCAGTTAAAGGTCCCGTTCATGAGCACATCCACAGGACAGCAGCTGTCCTAGGTTACAATGTAAAATGTGCCCAAGGTATGTATTCTATCACCATCTACATGAAATGTTGAAACTATTGTTGTGCACCACTGTTTCTCTTGCCCCCTGCCTCCAGACTATCTTCTGTTAATGGCCCATCGATGCCTTCCTGCATGACTCATAGATAACTCCCTCCTCTGTTTAATAAGCAATCAAGGACCCATTACAAGACTGATAAAATGATATCAGTCCATTGTGAGATACTCCGCCCAGGGGGAGGAGCCAAGCATTCCCACCTGGATATAATCTGGGCTCTGGGACAGCACAAGCAGCCTTACCCACTGGACTCCCAGAGGACAAGAGCTACCAGATCTTTCTGCAAGAACACTGTTTCAACAAGACCACTTCATTTGGACTGCTACCACCATGGTTTCAGGTTGTATTCTGACTCTGTCAGTGATCTTTTGTACCATTGCATGTGTTTTATTTTATTTTACTTTTTTTCCCCTTCTCCTATTAAATTGTTTTTTTTTTTCTGACTTGGAGTCTCTTGCTGGTTTTGCCTTCAAGCCAGCACATATATTTTGGTGCCCAACGTGGGGCAGGAGGTACTGAGAAAAGTCAGAATTACAATTTTGTAGTGAGGAAAAAGAAAACAGCTCTCCGCTATGATGCTCAACATGCTTTCATATATCTTATACCTAGCTCTCTACATTTTCCCACACATGGGGCAGTATTTGCCGGTCTTAATGCTCATGTGTAGACCAGGGTATGGTACCAGAATTGCTATATTGGTCTATTATGTTTATTGTATGATAACCTCTGAGGCAATGAACATCATTTGGAATATATACTCTATTTTGTTTTCTTGTCCTGGTCCAGAATGCTACATCTGGGCTCTCAACAATCGCACCCAGCCCCTGTGGGGAGGGGTAAAGAATGATTTTTTCCAGTCTTTTAGGTATGGCACAGCAGTTTTTGAAAGTATTGAGTTCTCTCTAGGTACCAAGGACAGCATAATATTGTTGTTAGTTCTGCTTTGCCTTTTCTGCACGGCCTGCACCATGTTTAGAAATCAAACACTACATGTGGTGGTGCAGCATCTCCTTGAGGAAGAGGGAAAAAGAAACAAATGCAAAACAACGGCATCCGTGTCTACACAAACTGTCGTAGAGAAAACAGAAACCGCATCTATACAGACTGTCACAGAAGAGAAAGGAACCAAAACCAAAGCAACAGTATCAGTGTCTACACAAGCTGTCACAGAGGAGAAAGAAACCAAAGGTGCCATCAGCATCTCCACACAAACTGTCACCGAAGCAGAACAACCTAAGCCAGTGGCAGTTGCCCCTGTTCAGAAGAAGAAATCAAAGAGCAAATCAGTCTGCATAGTGACTGATGAGGATGTGGCAGGACCTTCGCACCCAGCAGAAGAGACAGAGCCAGAGATCATCACCCGCTCTCTATCCCTGGGTGAACTGTGTGACCTGCGGAGGGAATTCACCCGCCAGACAAACGAGTCCATCCTGACCTGGCTGCTCCGCATCTGGGACGCTGCAACCAATGACACCATTCTGGATGGAACTGAGGGCAGGCAACTGGGATCGCTGTCTCGGGATGTGGTCATTGACCAGGGGATTGGGAGAACTCAACAAACTCTCAGCCTCTGGTGGCGACTGCTAAGAAGTGTGAGGGACAGATACCTTTGTAAAGAAGACCTCCAGGTGCACCAAGGAAAATGGAGCACAATGGAACAAGGTATCCAATGCCTGAGGGAATTGGCTGTGCTAGAGATAATTTTCTCAGAAGACGAGAGATTTCCTAAAAGCCCAGGTGATGTCCAGTGCACATCGCAGATGTGGTTGAGATTTGCAGGGCTTGGACCAGAGATGTACTCCCGTTACCTGGCAACGCTGCAATGGAGGGAAGGTGAGGACAAGGTGGGCGTCTTAGTCAATAAACTAAGAATTTACGAGGACGCTGTCACTGCCCCATTTCGTACCCATGTCTCATCTGTGGAAACAAGGCTGGCTGAGCAAGTCTGGAGCTTGATTGAAGAGGGCCATCAGAAACTGAAAAAGGAACTTAAGGAAGAAATTTACCACATCTCACCAGAACCAACAAGAGTCTCTGCCATTAGGAGCAGGTACCCACCAGCCAGGGAGAGAGGATACACTCCACGGGGTAACCTCTGGTCTTTTCTTCGGGAGCATGGAGAACATATGAGGAATTGGGATGAAAACCCACCTCCTCCTTAGCAGCCCGGGTACGTGAACTGAAGAGAGAGACACCTACCACGAAGAGCTTATCTAGAGCCAACACTGCTCCAGTCTCAAAGGCACAGAACTCCAGACAGTATAAGAAGAATGACATGACTGATCCACTTGAAGGGACCTCAGGAACATATTTACAGGAAGAAAGCAACGTGTACCATGACCAGGAATAGGGGGGCCCTGCCTCTAGCCAGGTAGAGGAAAGGGACAATCGGATCTATTGGACTGTGTGGATCCGATGGCCTGGCACATCTGACCCACAAAAATATAAGGCTTTGGTTGACACTGGTGCCCAATGTACCCTGATGCCATCAAGGTATGTAGGAACAGAATCCATTTCTATTTCTGGAGTGACAGGAGGGTCCCAGCAGCTGACTGTATTGGAGGCCGAAGTGAGTTTAACCGGGAATGGGTGGCAAAAACACCCCATCGTGACTGGCCCAGAGGTCCCATGCATCCTCGGCATAGACTACCACAGAAATGGATACTTCAAAGATCCAAAAGGATATTCCTGGGCTTTTGGAATAGCTGCTGTAGAGACAGAAGACATCAGACAACTGAGTACCTTGCCTGGTCTCTCAGATGACTCCTGTGCTGTGGGAGTACTAAGAGTTGAAGAACAACAGGTACCAATTGCCACAACAACAGTACACCGACGGCAATACTGCACTGACAGAGACTCTGTGATTCCTATCCACGAGATGATTTGTAAACTGGAAAGCCAAGGGGTGGTCAGCAAGGCTCATTCACCTTTCAACAGCCCTATATGGCCAATGCGTAAATCCAGTGGAGAATGGAGACTGACTGTGGATTACCGTGCTCTGAATGAAGTCACCCCACCACTAAGTGCTGCTGTGCCAGACATGTTAGAGCTTCAGTACGAGCTGGAGTCCAAGGCAGCAAAGTGGTATACGACCATTGATATTGCCAATGCCTTCTCCATTCCTTTGGCAGCAGAGTGCAGGGCCCAGTTTGCATTCACCTGGAAGGGCATACAGTACACCTGGAACCGACTGCCTCAGGGGTGGAAACACAGCCCCACCATCTGCCATGGACTGATCCAGACTACACTGGAAAAAAGTGAGGCTCCTGATCATCTACAGTACATTGATGACATCATTGTATGGGGGAACACAGCAGGGGAAGTCTTCGAGAAAGGAGAAAAGATCATCCAGATTCTGCTGAAAGCTGGTTTTGCCATTAAGCGAAGTAAAATGAAGGGACCGGCTCAAGAAATCCAGTTCCTGGGAGTAAAGTGGCAAGATGGACGGCGGCAGATTCCCACTGAGGTCATCAATAAGATCACCGCCATGTCCCCACCGACCAGCAAGAAGGAGACACAAGCTTTCCTAGGCACCATAGGTTTCTGGAGGATGCACATTCCTGAGTACAGCCAGATTGTGAGCCCTCTCTACCTGGTCACCCGCAAGAAGAACGATTTCCACTGGGGCCCTGAACAGCAACAAGCCTTTGCCCAGATCAAGCAGGAGATCGCTCATGCAGTAGCCCTTGGCCCAGTGAGGACGGGACCAGATGTGAGGAACATGCTCTACTCAGCAGCCAGGAACAATGGCCTGTCCTGGAGCCTTTGGCAGAAGGTGTCTGGGGAGACTAGGGGCCGACCACTGGGATTCTGGTGCCAAAGCTACAGAGGATCTGAAGGCAACTACACTCCCACAGAGAAGGAAATCTTAGCCGCCTATGAAGGAGTTCAAGCTGCCTCAGAAGTAATTGGCACTGAAACGCAGCTGCTTTTGGCACCCCGACTACCAGTGCTGGGATGGATGTTCAAGGGAAAGGTTCCTTCCACGCATCATGCCACTGACACCACATGGAGCAAATGGATTGCCCTCATCACACAGCGCGCCCGTATTGGAAACCCGAATCGCCCTGGGATTCTGGAAATTATAACTAGCTGGCCTGAAGGTGAGACTTTTGGGTTATCTTCTGAAGAAGAAGAACAAGTGACACGTGCCAAGGAAGCCCCACCGTATAACGAGCTACCGGAGACTGAAAGAAAATATGCCCTTTTCACTGACGGTTCCTGTCGAATTGTAGGTGCCAACCGGAAATGGAAAGCTGCAGTATGGAGCCCCACACGAAGACTTGCACAAGCAACTGAGGGACAAGGTGGATCAAGTCAGGTTGCAGAACTTAAAGCCATCCAGCTAGCTTTAGATATTGCCGAACGAGAGAAGTGGCCAAGACTCTATCTCTACACTGACTCATGGATGGTAGCTAATGCTCTGTGGGGATGGCTGAATCGCTGGAAAAAGGCCAATTGGCAGCGCAGAGGGAAACCCATCTGGGCTGCTGAGATTTGGCAAGACATCGCCGCTCGAGTAGAGAAGCTGACCGTGAAGGTTCGACACGTGGACGCACATGTATCCAAGAGTCAGGCTAATGAAGAGCATTACAACAACGAGCAGGTGGACAAAGCCGCCAAGGTGAAAGTATCACAGGTGGATCTAGACTGGCAACACAAGGGAGAAGTACTCCTAGCCCGTTGGGCCCATGATGCATCTGGTCATCAGGGGAGAGATGCAACATACCAATGGGCCCGTGACCGAGGGGTGGACCTTACTATGGACAACATCTCACAAGTCATCCACAACTGTGAGACCTGTGCTGCAATCAAACAGGCCAAGCGGGTAAAGCCTCTGTGGTACGGTGGACGATGGTTGAAGTACAGGTATGGGGAGGCCTGGCAGATTGACTACATCACCCTTCCCCAAACCCGCCAAGGCAAGCATTATGTGCTGACTATGGTGGAAGCCACCACTGGATGGTTGGAGACCTACCCTGTGCCTCATGCTACTGCTCGGAATACCATCCTGGGCCTTGAAAAACATGTCCTGTGGAGACATGGCACCCCTGAGAGAATCGAGTCGGACAATGGGACCCATTTCAAGAACGGCCTTATAAACACCTGGGCTAGAGAACATGGCATTGAATGGATATATCACATCCCTTATCATGCACCAGCTGCCGAGAAAGTTGAACGGTGCAATGGGTTACTTAAGACTACCCTGAAGGCGCTTAGTGGGGGGACTTTCAAAAATTGGGAACTGAACTTAGCAAAGGCCACCTGGATGGTCAACACTCGAGGGTCAATCAATCGAGCTGGTCCTGCCCAGTCTGAACCCTTGCACACAGTGGATGGAGATAAAGTCCCTGTGGTACACATGAAAGGCATTTTAGGAAAAACTGTTTGGATTAATCCCACATCAAGCAAAGGCAGACCCATCCGTGGGATTGTTTTTGCTCAAGGACCTGGTTCCACTTGGTGGGTAATGCAGAAAGATGGGGAAACCTGTTGTGTACCACAGGGAGACCTAATTTTAAGTGAGAACTAATTTTAAGTTTCATTCTGTATATGTGTATATCTATCTATCTAGCTGTAAGAATGTATTAATTTAGGTATGATGTAGATGGTCATAGAATAAGGGGTGGATTATGTCCTAGGTTACAATGTAAAATGTGCCCAAGGTATGTATTCTATCACCATCTACATGAAATGTTGAAACTATTGTTGTGCACCACTGTTTCTCTTGCCCCCTGCCTCCAGACTATCTTCTGTTAATGGCCCATCAATGCCTTCCTGCATGGCTCATAGATAACTCCCTCCAGGAGCTATATCTGTTTAATAAGCAATCAACCCATTACAAGACTGATAAAATGATATCAGTCCATTGTGAGATGCTCCGCCCAGGGGGAGGAGCCAAGCATTCCCACCTGGATATAATCTGGGCTCTGGGACAGCACAAGCAGCCTTACCCACTGGATTCCCAGAGGACAAGAGCTACCAGATCTTTCTGCAAGAACACTGTTTCAACAAGACCACTTCATTTGGACTGCTACCACCATGGTTTCAGGTTGTATTCTGACTCTGTCAGTGATCTTTTGTACCATTGCATGTGTTTTATTTTATTTTGCTTTTTTTTTTTTTTTTCCCTCTCCTATTAAATTGCGGTTTTTTTCTGACTTGGAGTCTCTTGCTGGTTTTGCCTTCAAGCCAGCACAGCAGCCCAAATCCCACCACGCTGTGGCCATGGATGCTGAAGATTCCTGAAAAACATTGAACTTCAGGAGGAAGCCTTGTATTCAAGGCTCACAATTTTATTTTTTTTTTAATGCGGGAAATTCTCCTTAAGAAAGAATTTGAGGACTTCAAAAACAAAAAGGAGGAGAAGGGGAAAAAGTGAGGAGGGTTTAAACCCTCACAAAAAAATAAATGGGGGAGCGCAGGTCCACCCTGTGTGATGATAAAAATGGGGTGGACCAGGCAGAAGGGGAGGGGGAAGGGAGCCAAGAGAAAAAGAATGGAAAGCTGCCTTGCCCCATTCGGGGTGACAGCACAAATAACTTACTGGAGGTGACTTATACAGACCATGACATCGCACGACCGATTTTGACAACTAATTCTTACTACACGCCCTACACGTTACTCACGGAGGGTTTGCACCTGAAAGATGACAATTGGAAATTGGTGTCAGTCGACGATGATGAGCAGGGTAATTGGCTAAGGGTCAAAGGTAAGCTCATTGTTGTGGGGATTGCAAACACACTCCACAAGAGATCAAAATCCTTCTGGGAACACTTGACAACAATCCCGGGAGATTCATTCTCTGGCTATGCTGCACCCATCCACCAACATTTTTACCAAAAGGACAGATAGTTGCCCAGATCATACCTGCCTAGGAGTGCCCGGAAGACAGCATACCAACAGCTTGTCCAGTGCATAACATCACAGAGAAAAAGCCCCAGGTGGTGTGTGAGTTGAGTGTGGGTGGGGAGGCCCTTAACATCACTGGCTTCCTAGACATGGGGGCGCACGTGATGATCGTGCCTATCAAGTATTGACCGTCACATTGGGCCTTGCAAAATGTGGTTGGACACATGCAAGGAATAGGGGGAATGCAATTGGCTAAGCAAACAAAGAGTGTGGTGCAAATTAAGGGGCCATGTCCTGGGGTGACTGTGTATACCCCAATTGTCTGTTGGGTGCAGGGGGGAGGGAAGCGCGTTTGTTTTTCCCCAGGAAAACTCTGCTCATTGGAGTGACCTTGAAGCGGGGGAGTTGGAACAAGGCAAGATGAAAGAAGCTCTGTTGTTTTGTTTTTTTTTTCCCGGGCAGTTAGTTAGTTTAGTGCTAGTGTAGTTAGACGCTGTAAAATAGCTGAAGCTTTTTGCTTTAGTTTCTTTTTCTTTTTTTTTTTTTTTTTCTTTTTTTTTCCCTTCCTTTTTTCCTTTTTGCCCTCTCTTCGGAACTGTTCCAACCTCTCCAATCTAAGGACTTGGGGAAGCACCGGGGGCTTCCACAGGGGACCCACCCCACCAAGACCAGCCCTGCACATCTCCTTTTCTCCCAACATCAGCGGAGATGGAGCGGTGGAGCAGAGTGACGACCCTCAAGAGGAGACTTTCTTTAAGTTTGTTATCCCTCCGTAATCGGCACAAAGCTCTTGTCATCGGGTATTGTGCTGGGAGCACTTTGCCCATTTAATAAACAGGTTTTTTCCACTTCTCTCTGAGGAAGTTTTTTTCCCGAACCGGTTGGGGGTGGGGAGGGGGGCCCCTTGGGAGGATTTCTCCCAAAATCTGCCTGAAACTACCACAAACGTATTGGTGCCCCAACCGGTTCGGGAAAAAAGCTTCCTCAGAGAGAAGTGGAAAAAACCTGTTTATTAAATGGGCAAAGTGCTCCCAGCACAATACCCGATGACAAGAGCTTCGTGCCGATTACGGAGGGATAACAAACTTAAAGAAAGTCTCCTCTTGAGAATCGTCACTGTACTCCACTGCTTCGTCTCCGCTGACGTTGGGAGAAAAGGAGATGTGCAGGGCTGGTCTTGGTGGGGTGGGTCCCCTGTGGAAGCCCTTGGTGCTTCCCCAAGTCCTTAGTCTGGAGAGGTTGGAACAGTTCTGAGGAGAGGGCAAAAAGGAAAAAAGGAAGGGAAAAAACAAGGAAAAAAAAAAAAAGAAAATAAACAAAAAGCTCCAGCTATTCTACAGCGTCTAACTACGCTAGCACTAAACTAACTAACTGCCCAGGAAAAAAAAACAACAGAACTTCTTTCGTCTTGCCGTGTTTCAACTCCCCCGCTTCAAGGTCACTCCGATGAGCAGAGTTTTCCTGGGGAAAAACAAACGCGCTTCCCTCCCCCCTGCACCCAACAGACAATTGGGGGATACACAGTCACCCCAGGACAGGCCAAAAGGGCAATTGGCCAGTTTACGCCCTTTTGTTGTGGATTATAAGGAACCCTTGTTGGGGAGAGACCTGATGGCCCAGTGGGGGGTCAGAATTGACATCCCAGACCCCTCACAGGATTTTTGGGTGGCAGCTGCTGAGGAGTGCTCTACCCGCAAGATGAATTGGAAAACAGATTCACCAGTGTGGGTAGAACAGTGGCCGCTTTCAAAACAGAAATTGAAGGTGCTTGAAGAGCTCGTGGAGGAGCAGTTGGCCAAAGGCCACATTGTAGAGACAACCAGCCCTTGGAACTCCCCAGTTTTTGTCATCCAGAAGCCGGAGAAGGACAAGTGGAGGCTCCTCCAGGATCTCAGACAAATTAACAACGTGATTGAAGACATGGGCTCTTTCCAATCCAGGATGCCTTCCCCGACCATGCTCCCAACAAAATTGGAAATTGGCCGTAATAGACATAAAAGATTGTTTCTTCCAAATTCCCCTACACCCTGACGATGCCCCGCATTTTGCATTCTTGGTTCCCACCATTAACCGAGAGGCCCCAAGGAAACAATACAATTGGTGAGTTCTTCCCAAGGGATCATAGTGTCACTGGTCATCTGCCAGTGCTATGTGGCTTCCTTGCTGTCCCCGGTCCGCGTAGCCGCAGAGAAAGCAATCATCCATCATTATATGGATGATGTGCTTGTGTGTGCCCCCACCGATGATGTCTTGTCCCACGCGCTTGACCTGACAATCAATGCTTTGGTTGTTGCAGGGTTCGAGCTGCAAGAAGATAAGGTGCAAAGGATGCCACCTTGGAGGTACCTTGGGCTGGAAATCGGCAAGCAGACCATTGTGCCACAAAAACTGGAAATAAAGGCCAAAATCAAGACCCTCGCAGATATCCACCGTGTGGGGCATTGAACTGGGTGAGACCCTGGCTAGCTCTGACCACCAAGGACCTAGCCCCTCTTTTCAATTTATTGAAAGAGGGAGAGGAGCTGAGTTCTCCTAGGGAACTCACCCCAGAAGCAAAGGAGGCGCTGGAAAAGGTACAGCATCTCATGTCCACTCGACAGGCTCACTGGTGTGATCCAGACCTGCCTTTCAAATTTATAATAATGGGAAAATTGCCACACCTCCATGGGGCCATTTTCCAGTGGAGGAACAACATCAAGAAGGACCAGGGCAGAGAGGACCCGGTCTTAATCATAGAATGGGTCTTTCTCAGTCATCAAAGGTCCAAGAGAATGACACATCCAGAAGAACTGGTGGCTGAACTGATTGGGAAGGCTAGAGTACGGATCAGGGAATTGACCGGATGTGATTTTGAATGT
The DNA here is from genome assembly GCA_037837765.1 of Delichon dasypus. Lineage (NCBI taxonomy): Eukaryota > Metazoa > Chordata > Aves > Passeriformes > Hirundinidae > Delichon > Delichon dasypus. The sequence goes on along the minus strand of JBBAXF010000004.1, from coordinate 42,885,090 downwards.
ATTCACATTCCAATTGGATTAAGATTGGGTCAAATTACAAAGGCAATGTTAGAACACCTGCTTCAGGAGAACGAAGCACTGCAGTTTGCTCTGGATTTCTTCACCGGACAAATTTCTATTCATCAGCCAGCCCACAAAATTTTTAATCAGGATGCCAAATTCACATCGAGTTTGAAAAGTGTTCGGAGTAGGAAGCCTTTAGAGGCCTTGACAGTTTTCACGGACATGTCTGGAAAGTCCCACAAGTCAGTCATGACTTGGAAGGACCCTTAGACTCAGCAGTGGGAGGCAGATGTTGCTGAGGTGGAGGGATCACTGCAAGTTGCTGAGTTGGCCGCTGTTGTCAGGGCTTTCGAAAGGTTCCCCGAGCCCTTCAATTTAGTGACAGATTCCGCTTACGTGGTGGGAGTGGTATCCAGGGCAGATCAGGCCATACTTCAGGAAGTGTCTAACACCACACTGAGCTGCTCTCTAAGCTTGTCAAACTTGTCTCCCACAGGGAGCAGCCATACTTCGTGATGCATACAAGATCGCACACTGATTTGCCAGGGTTCATAGCTGAGGGGAACAGAAGGGCTGATGCTCTTGCTACTCCTGCAGCAATGGCCCCACTGCCTAGTATTTTTGAGCAGGCAAAGTTCAGCCATCAGCTTTACCATCAAAACGTGCCAGGCCTTGTTCGACGGTTTCACATCACACGGGAACAGGATAAGGCAATTGTGGCCACATGTCCCTCCTGCAGCCAGCATGCACTTCCCACCTTGAGTGCAGGAGTGAACCCCAGAGGTCTGAACTGCTGTGAGCTGTGGCAGACTGACTTGACACATCTCCCAGTTCAGCTGATCTAAATACATGCACGTCTCAGTGGACGCCTTCTCCGGCACAGGCTTCGCTTCCGTCCACACAGGGGAGAAGACCTCAGATGTCATAAAACACCTCATCCAGGCTTTCTCCCTCATGGGCATCCCGAGGGAGTTAAAGACCGATAATGGCCCGGTGTACCGCTCCAGGGAGTTCAGCAGCTTCCTGCAACAATGGGGAGTGAGACATAAGACCGACATCCCTCATTCCCCGACAGGCCAAGCCGTGGTGGAGAGGACCCACAGGGAGATCAAGAGGGTCCTCAACCAACAACAACAGGTTTTAAAAATAGAAACACCGCAGACCCGATTGGTCAGGGCTCTGTTCACCATGAATTTTTTAAATTGTATTTTTGAATTTTTGAACCCTGCAATCATTGGCCATTTTGGGGCAAACCCACAATTAAACATCAGGGAGCGGCCGCTGGTCATGGTCCGGGACCCTGAGACTGGAAGGACAGAGGGACCTCACGATTTGGTCACATGGGGTCGTGGAAACGCTTGCGTGTCCACCCCCATGGGGCTGAAATGGTTACCATCAAAATGGGTGAGGCCCTATGTCCCAAAGGTCTCAGGGGAGAAGAAAAAATTACCTCAAGTAATACAGTCAGCATTTAGGCGGAGAATGAGGGAAAGTCTTTCCCGGGATGGGCTCCCTTTCCTCAATAACCTTCTGTTTGAACAATAATTGTTGTTTCAGTCATTTTAGTTACTATGGAACCTGTCCAGCACCGGTCCCCAGTGCTGAGGAAGTTCCACCTGCTCCTCAGCATCCTCCTGCTCACCAGTCTCGCTGCACCTGTCTCCGGATGGCTGGTGCCCCAGCCCAAAGCCAACGTTTGGGCGACTCTCACCAGGGCAATGGGGCAGGACCACATTTCCCAGTCAGCCACGTCGGCAGGCAACCCACTCATGCATGACCTGCCTTGTGGGGATCCCATACGGACCCAAGGAGTTACCCACCAAGCTCTTGAAGATCACAGAGCAGACTAATAGAGGGGGTGCCTCTAAGGGTCAATCTGTATCCCAGCTATCCCTACCTGATTATTTTCTGGACGTTGAAATTACATTCCTCGTAAGAAATCCATTTTTGTTATGGAAAAAATATATATCCACCCTTTTAACCTTAAGTTTTCCCCTCAAAGAGTTAGAAATTTTGGGTTCCTCAAATGCTTCTTTTTGTGTTCATTTTATCTTTACCCCCCCTCAGGGTCAAGAGAGATCTTATCAGTTGTTCTACCAAACCAAGGATGTTTACACAGCCAAAATGTGGTGTGGCCGGATCGCCCATGTAGAAATGGTTTCGACAACTGATAAGAAACCCCTGGCCCTTCCTAAAGGTGTTTTTTTGGTTCGTGGGGATAGAGCATGGGCAGGCATCCCCCCTTGCCTTGTAGGAGGACCATGTACTTTTGTCCAGTTGGGCTTGTTTTTCCTCCAACAAGACCACTCTCATGAATTGGCAGCAAAAAAAATTCACCAGCAAAAAGATCCAAAGAAGAGATTTGGCCTCACTCGATGCCAGCTGTGACTCAGAAATTATCCACTGGTCAAAAGTAAAAGGAGTGGCAGTCAGTCTTTTTACCTTGGGTATCGATTGCGAAAGCTCTAGTGTTCGGTGGCTAAACAAGCGAATTTAAATTCCAACGTGCTGGCCGGCCTCCTATCAGATGAGGAGGTAACAAGGCAGGCAACGCTGCAAAACAGAGCAGGTATCGACTACCTCCTCCTTCTCCACGGACATCGTTGTGAGGAGTTCGAGGGGTTGTGCTGTTTTAATCTGTCGACGAAGGCTGAGGATGTCCACAAGGCCATCCAGAGCATCCAGGGCACAGTGAATGACATCCAAAAAGAGACTGGTCACTGGCTGAGTGGGATGTTTGGGAACTGGGGCATTTCGGGCTGGGTAGGCTTAATTATAAGATCAGTCCTATTAGTTTTGTTTATAATTGTATTAATTTTAGTTACGATTGGTATTGTCAAAAGAATGTTAAATAAGTTTATTTCTAGCACCACACACTCCCCCTCCGTAAACCTGGTTGCTATGTCATCCGTGCAGGAATGGGAGGAGGGCATGGAACTGGAGGAAGACTTGGAAGAAGACAGAGACCTAGATGAAGAAGAACCTCAGATGGGGTGGCCCACTCAACTGGAGTGGTTCGCTGAGTCATATCCAGACTCCGAGTATCCTCCTCCTCTGTTCCAGTTGTCCTCCTCATAAAAAACAAAAAAGGGGGAGATGTGGTGGTGCAAGAGCTGTTTTATTAAGTTATTAAGTAATTTTTGTAAGTTTTATAAGAAGTTTTTTGTAATGGTACATTCCACTGTGCTCCCGTTTTCTGTAATGGTTCCCCCCTCTATGAGTTTGTTATATAACCAGTCGTTTTATGTCAATCATCCCACTCTCCTACCTGTCCCTGTCAATCCTCTCTCTCTCTTGGGTGCCCTGTCTGTCACTTCAGGACCCTTCCTCGGATTCTGGAAAGTTCCAGGGGAGGTGTTGAGTGATAGGCTGGTGCCTGGGAGATCCACTTCTCCTGTCTTGTGATTGGTCCGATGTTTAAAAGTTAACACCCCCTGTTACACCCCCGAATTCCCTGATTAGCTGACCTGTTGTCACCACCCCTGGATCCTCCCCTGTTTATAAGTTCATGCATCCTCGTTCCAAATGTTCTCTCTGGGCAGCAAGGGTCTGAGGCGGAGCTCCTTGCCAGACTCCCCTTTAATAAATCACCTTTAACCCTGATCAAGAGAGGGTTGGCCCTTTGTCTGTTGCCGTAGTCGTGACACCATCAAGCCCAGCCACTGGTGTGGAGAACCAAGACCCACAGGGAGGAGGTTGCTTGCCCTGCCTGCAACCCCGACTGATCCACGTTGCCGCAGTGCAGATCTGAGCTAGCCTGTGGTCAATGCCTGCCAGATGTGAGGGACACTGCGACATGTATACTCTTGAGATTTCTGTCAGCATTACTTTCAGACTGATTCCCCTTAGAAAACTCAAAGGATTGAGTTCAAACAAAAGTCTTTTAGGATCATAGTATGGTTTGGTTTGGAAAGCATCTCAAAGATTTGATATACCCTCATAGAATTGTGTTTAGCATCATTTAACAAGCGGATAACTCTGCTGCTTTATCTTCATGCAACAAGAAACCTAAGTACTTGAAGACTGCTATTTTGTGCTTAAACCTAAGCACACGCAGTTTCTTAGATATGAAGGAATGTTTCTTGAGAAGTCCCCAGGTCCTCCAGGCAAGAGCAATGGGGAAAAAAACCCAACCTATTCTGGTATCAGCCTAGTTGATTAATATAACTATACTAAGATGGCGTGTATTTGTGTTCATGTATATATTTATACATACTTGTAAACTGCACTGAAAAATTCTGTAATCTTTATAGAATTGCAATATCATAGAATGGTTTTGGTTGGAAGGGACCTTAAAGATCATCCTGTTCCAACCCCTCTGCCAAGACAGGGACATCTTCCACTAGACCATGGGGTTCAAAACCCCATCCTGACTTTGAACACTTCCAGGAATGGGGCACCCACAGTTTCTCTGGTCAGCCTGTTATGGTAATCTTGCCAGTCTCAGATTAAAGAATTTATTCCTCATTTCCCAATCTACCTTATTTCAATCTACCTGTCACTACATGCCTTTGCAAAGTGTTCCTCTACATCTTGCTTGCAGGCCGCTTTTGGTACTAGAAGAATTCAGGCTTTTTACAGTCAGAGAAATTCTTAGTTTTCCCCTACCTTTTCTCTTTTAGGATCAAGATCTACATCATCCACTTGTATAGGCTCTTGAATTATTGTTGCCTAAAAAGTAAGTAAAGTAAAATTGTAGGACAATTTTGAGTCTGTCAAGGAGTTAAAAAAAGCTGCTTCTACCATGTAGCTAATTATGCAGTAATGTGTTTTCTTTGAAGTGGTTTGATTTTGTTCTTATCATAAAATCTCTTATTAAAACAACAATGCAAGAACAAAACCTAGAAAAAACTGCCAGGTATTTCTGATATTTCTGTTATTTTGACATTAGCTTGAAGCAAAAAAAAGCATGGAAGTAACATTGTGATGACAAATCACACTTTTAATTATTATTTTACAAGGAATAATTATATTATGATATGTGAGGGACTGAGGCTGAGCTGGATCTTGAGAAGTAATAAAATATGTTTTAATATGACACAAAGAAATGAAAGAACTTTTAATGAAACTAGTAGAAACATGAACAGAAAACTATTTCAATGTTTTGGTTTTGCTTCTAAGACCCTCTCTGAATTGTCATATTTAATGCATTGCAACTCCAGTTACAAACTTTAATTCTGAGCTTTCTAATAGTCTCTATACTGATAACTAACTTCTGAGGTTAGTCAAAACCAGAAAGGTTATTTCAGAAATTCTTGATTTCCCTTTGGCTTTAAACTTCTTTCTATTAAATGCAGATAAGTTCTAAATAAATAACCTAAAAGTCCCCAATTTTCTGTCCTAATTTTAAGCCTTGACTCTGAGGATGAACTATGAAACACTATGTGTGTATATATATGTGGAAGCACACATATGAAGGCTGTTTTCTGCCTGAAACTTGTACTGAAACAGTGACTCCAAGTTTTTGAGACCAGGTTTAAGTTAGAGTTTCACTCCATGTGTTTCTCACCCTCCATTCATATGTTTATGCTGGTCTGTCTTGGAAGACAGTGTTATCACCATGAGAAATGGCTTATATGCATATACTGGCATTTGTAGCAATTCTCCAAACTGGCAGGTGCTACGTAACAGTGGATTTTTTTTTTTTCTTTTTTTCCCCTCCACAGCTTGTTCATTTCACTAAAAATAAAATAAACTCATTTGTCCTTGAGCAACACAGTTTTTTGGTTATAGAGCTTGTATGCACCTGAAAAAAATCCAGCTATAATCCTTCATTTAAAGATTATTCAGAAGCTGATTTCAACTGTTAACATTTTACTTAAAGAATGAAAAAAAAAAATTTTGGTCTCATTTAGTAGTGGCTGGGACTAAAATTATTAGTACTAAATAATTCTGTGGACACATTCAGATAGATATAGATATAGATATAGATATAGATATAGATATAGATAGATATATAGATATAGATATAGATATAGATATAGATATAGATATGGATATAGATATAGATATAGATATAGATATAGATAGAGATAGATATAGATATAGATATAGATGATATAGATAGAAAGTAAAGCAGAATGCTTTCTACCTAGTCCTATAAAAAGTCCCTGAAAGCAAGCACTACCCATTTGATGGGTACTACCTCCTTGCCTTGTTAACTCCTTCAAGCACTGTTTTTCTTTTCTGACCTACAGTAAGTGTCTTGTTGGAGCAGTGCATGCAACTTCTTTCCACTGTTTTATAATTTTACCCTCATTGATACGTGTATGCTCCACAAAGTAACTTTAAGTCCATAGAAGAGTAGGCAGTCTTGTATTTTTGAAATAGTTATATTTGTGATGAAGACTTGCACAATCTCATATCACTTGTCCAATCTACTTGCTATCTTCCTATAAGTACATATTATACAAAAAAACTTAAGAAAAATGTTCTGTCTGTGAAATCAAGACAATTGTCTTAGGTTTTGCAATAATTTCCAAAAATTAAAAACTTAGAAGAATAGCTCGGCTCAACTTTAAATCATTTGTCCTTCAGCCTCAGTATATTTATTTTTAATAGGTTTATAAACGAGATTACTGAATTATGTAATGGAATGCATTTTGGATCAGAAAGAAATATATAATACAATTTGATCAGTATTTTAATGTGTTAAATATTTTACATATGAAAGGAACATAAACCTACCATAATATAAAGGGGAATGAGGCTCTATATGGACCACTGAATGCAATATCACAATAAGTGACTAATTTGTCAATATAAAATGAAGAAAAAAAAATCTTACATGTACTACCTAAAAAACGGCAACATTATTAATTATTAATATAGAAAGCTCTTGAAACATAAAGTGTTTGAAATTGCAGATAAATAGAGAAGCATTTGTCAAATGCGGGAAAGATTAGATCAAGACATGAAAAAAACCACAACAACATTGTTTTTCCATTCATAGGAGCTTTAACATTATATACAGAGATAGGAAAACAACAACCTTAATAGAAGCCTTCAACCATACCAAAGATTGCCACTGAAAAGATAATTCAATATAAAATGAGTAATTCTACTCACAGCAGGGCTCTACATAAAAACTCTGACAAATCTTCCATCTCAGTGGGTCAGTTTGACATCTACAATATATAAGTTTTGGATGGTAGCTGGTATGAATGATATTTTGGTACCATGCGATAGTCATGGTCTTCAAATTTCAGTAAATTCCTAGTCTTTCTAACAACAACCTAAAATATTTGCCCTTTAGCTTTTTAGCCAGTGGTTATTCTTTGGGTTTACCGTAATATAGATTAAAAAAATGATCTTCATAATTTCTACATTGAATAATAAGTTGATTTTGTTGTGAATGAAAAAAAAAACCCACACCAACACAAACCTCTCTTATTTGTGGTAAAAAAGACAGAAGCTTCCCATTCCATTGATTTGGCTTTATCAAGTCAGCTTCCTCTGACTTCATGTTATAAAATGTGCCTATTATACTTAAAGATTGTAAAAAAATTGTAAAACATGCTAATATAATTTTTAAAAAAGCCTTTATCAAGTTTATTATTCTATATACAGAAATAGTTGTATAAATCAGACAAATAAGTCTTATAAAAAATTCTCACTCTAAAACCCACTTTTGTATTAACTCCTAATTCAAAATATCTGTGCTGAAAAACTGTTTACTCAAAACTCCATGAGCATAAGTGACCCGTGAAAATTAAAATGACATGACATGACATGGAACAAGACATTATCTTTACAAATCAACAATTTCATTTCTATCCAGAGGTCTGGTACCACACTTAAAATTTGCATGTGTCTGTGAAAAGCCACTCACAGTGTTTTGTATTTTTAATTTGAAGGGATTAAATTATGACTCTACCTAATACAGTATCTGTAATAATTTATTTAAATATACTCTTAGTTGGTAATCATTCAGATTAAAATCCAACATTAAACTTGTTGAGCTAATGTCTAATATTTTCAAGGGTTATCTCCAAAAGGAAGCTGGATTCCCTTTTCCCGCAGTTTAGAGATGAAAAACAAGACTACTTTAATCAGATACTGTGAGTGGGAAAAAGACATGTATAATCTTTTTTTTCAAGGATGCTTCTTAAAAGTGCAATTTATTTTTAGCAATATAGAAAAATAGGGAAAAATAGGAAAAACATTTTGAATGTTCTTGGAAATGTTACTCACATTGAGACCTGAAACTTTAAAAATCTTTGCTGCTCATAAATATTTTTAAGTTTTCCTAAACTTGTGTGAACAGAAACACATACACAGAGATAAATATATGTAAGTCAAAATCAAAATTGAAAAAACCCACCTTGCATGGCAAAAAGAGATCTATTCACTCTCAGGGCATCTCTGCATGTTTTATGCTTATCTGCTGTACTCATGCTTTTCTACTAAGCAAGCTCTATTAATTCATCAAATTAATAAAGGAAAAAAAACATTGTGACAGAACCAATTATAGTAAGACTGAGAAATATATAAAAGGCATCAGTGCAGTAATTAAAACTTCATTCTTTCTAATTATTTTTGGACTTGGTCAGCCAGTAAGATGTGGAAGTAGATTACTAAAGAAGGGTTAAAATATCCTGGAAGGATTTAGTAATTATAGATATTGATTACTTTTAGACTCTGTTAGACTCTGTTGAGCTGCCAGGGTAAGAAAATCACACTTATCTGTTTGGTCCTTTTATTTCCCACAAGATTGATGAGTTAATAAACATGGAACAGGCATTCACATAAATTCAACATCTGTAATAATTTTCACCCCTGAATTACTTGGATGAGAGGAACATTTTTTATGTGAAGTCACATAAAAGAGAGGAGCCAACAGACCTGATTTTCAACCTGTACTCTTTCCTATGATTAATACAGTGTTGATGGTTAAAGAGGAGCACCATTAGGCAAAACTCAGCAAAAAGAAATTATGATCCTTCAAGCGTGACCTCCTGCCATGCTCTGATGCTTTCCCATTTTTAAAATGCATCTTCTTCATGTATTAGGGTCTAGGCTGTTATTTTCTGCATACGTTGTCTTAAATAAATCCACCCACATCCATGCTTTCTAAGGTAACTGTTTTTTCTTATACCTTTAAGACAAAATAAAAACAATAAAGGAAAAAATTAGTTAGTTAGTTATAAAATCAATTAAAAACCTGAAAACGAGGGCAAGAATGTAAAAATATTTGAAAATATCTTTAATTACAAAACTTTTTGTACCAAAAAATGCTTTTGGATCAACTGTGATCTAAAGCAGATGGAAAAGTAAATATGAAAGATAGTTTAGGATGGATTTCATTTATAGGAGTGTTGTGAACCAGTTAGTATAGAAATTTTCATTTAAGGAAGACAACACTTTTTATAATATTCAGATGAAGCCAATGCTAACAAAGTATGGAATATGAGTGAAGTCACATATGCAATCTTACATTTTCTGTGTAGCTACACTATTTACTAAACACACATCACTAAGTATTTTGTGCCCCCAAGTTAGATTACATTGCAATTCTTCTGAGTTCTTTCAATTTTCTTCTTTCTGTGTCACTGCTGAAATTTATTCCCCTGATCTTCTACCAAATTTAATTGTGTGAATCCTTGAAGAAATATACTGTGTGTCTTCCTTCCTTTCTACATTCATTCCAATTCATACAAGCACACCGTATTTTCTCCTCTTTTTCTTCTTGACAGCAAATGAATATAAATATAAAATTTCTCAATAAATTCCACTCTTTTTTGCATTCTTTGATTTTCTGGTTCCTTGGTAGAGATTATTGCTTCAAATTTTCTCTAACAGAGGCTCTTTATTAATCTGTTGTTCTTAACGTGAGGTCAGATTTGCCATTTGTTAAAATGCCATTTTAGAAATGGTTATTGCCTTTTAAATGTCACGTTGACAATGAAGTGAATCTGCACTCAGAAAAATGTTGGCCACTTATTTTGTCAGGAAGCAGAGAGCACACAGAGAGAAGGCAGCTGTAGGTCTCAGTCCAAATGAGTAGAATGAAAAAAATATTACTTTCTCAGGTTGCTATTTTTCTTAATGATAGTCCATAACCTAAATTCCATTGACATTTATGGGATGTAGAGAAGTTTTAAAAGGTTCTGGAGTTTTGCTGGATTTATTCGACTGAAAGATAATAATTTTCAGATGAAAAAACTATTGCAAAATATGATTAATAAATAGATTTCATAAGAGTTGATTAAAAAATTAAAGTACTTATTTCCCACATGTTAAAAAATAATCAATATATTTCCAGTTTGAGAATAATTTGTATAAAGTTTTAAATTATAAATGTATTTCTTTTAAATATTTTCAAAACAGGAACACCAACAATCAAAACAGAAACAAAAAATAATCACCCACTATTTTTAAATTTACATTTCCTATCCTAAATAAGTAGAATATCAACAAAACAAAACAAAACAAAACAAAACAACAACAACAAAAAAGAAAACAAAACAAAACAAAACAAATAAAAAGCCCCCCAAAACATACCCTAAGAAAATGCACCTCCACCTCCCAAAACCCAAACCCAAACCCAAACCAACAAAACAAGCCAAAACAACAACATCCTAAACAAACAAACAAACAAACAAACAAACAAACAAACAAACAAACAAAATCTGAATATATTAACTGTAAGGAAAATACAGGAATAAAATAGAAATGTTTACTACAAAGAATGCTTTTTTTCCTTGGAAACAATTAAACTTTTTCTAGAACAAACATGCTTTCTATCCCTTGGGATTTGAGAAAACATATGAATCTTTCCTGAAATTTAGAGTAACATGAAATTGTTTATACCATTCTACTCCACAAATATTAGTCTCCAGATAAAAGCTAATATATATCAAGCACAAGAAAATTATTTTTGAGACTACCTAGTTTAAAAGTTTAATTTAAATCAGTCCATTTGAATTTCTTAATTTTATTTCTGTATTTAGATAGATATATTGCAGATTTTGAGACTTGAAAAATTCTATTCTATAGATGAAGAAAATAAGAAAAGGATTCAATACTATTTCTCGTTCCGATTTTGTGGAGGTGCGAGAACTATTTTATTAGGTTTTTATAAGAAGTTTTATGTTATAGTTCATTTCACTGTACCCCCAGTTCTGTAACTCTTTCGTGCTTTCTGTATAATAAGGTGTTTTGTGTCAGTCCTCCCACCCCTCACCTGATTTGGACCATCCCCTCTGCACCCCCCTGCTCTGGGGCAGCCTGCCTATCACTTCGGGACCCCTCCCAAGATGGAGAAATAATTCAGAGAGGGCTTCAGGTGATAGGTCGCCCGGGGGGAATTCCTTTGGCCCTTGATTTTAGTGGTCAGAGGCTTGGGGGTGGGCACACCTTGTTACCCCTTGAATCCCCTGATTTGTTGTCTTGTTGTAACCTCCCTTGAACCCCTCCCCCAGTTATAAGGTGGAGGAGGGAGATTCAAACTCTTGCTCTCTCACTCTCTCGCTCTCTGGCCTCTCTGGCCTCTCTGGCCTCTCTGGCCTGAGGTTTGGACCAGCTGTGGATTTCCCACAGCTCAGCCTGAATAAACATCTTTTAACCTGCTAAGCTGACAGCCAGCCTTTTCTTACTGCCACTGCTGTCACGACACTATTTAGTCCAGCTACTACTGAGAAGCCGAGCCAGCAGGTAAAGATAACCTGCGTGCCTATCCAGACTGGGAACATCCTGGTTGCTGTGCAGATCTGAGCCAGCCAGAGGCCGGCACCTGCCCAGTGCAGAGACAGAACCAGCTACACAATTTGTCTAATGTTTAAAAGAACAATCTGAAATTTCCTAGATATATTAAATAATATGTCAGATTACGGCATGAATTCTTCTGCCACAGATAGCTAACAGGCTATTCTAACAAGTAAAGCTAAATTAGCCACAGCTTTGAAAAAAACCCTTCATCATACTTTCTTCTTTTTAAAGTATCAGAACACTGATTTTTCTAACTACCTAATTTCTTGATAACTAGTACTTTTTCTACACATTGGATCTTGTGTCAGATGTTCAGGCTAACTCTGTAAATCATAGGCAGAGCAAATCCAAAGAAATGGTGTTTAGTGCTGGGCTCTGACACAGGATTAACATTTCAGAGTTTCTTACCTAGAAGAACAGCATGACATGGTCTTCATTAGCTCTGTATTTTGGGGTTTTTTTTCTGTATCATTCATAGATCCTTTCCCAGATTTCTGCACAAGCCATTTCTTTGACAAATTTTATCTAGATTACCATTCTCACAGAGAACTACCTAGAAATGCTTAGCAAAACAACCTTGAATTGGCATTGTTCCCTGGTCACCTGTAGGTTGTGTTGTCCTTTGATTACCATTCCTGATCTTTATTCTTAGGCTTGACACTAAACTTTATGTTATTCTTTGTATCATGCCATAAAATCTTGTCATAAAATTGGCAGAACATAAAAAGTATTCTTTATAGAAAAAGAAACCATAGACAAGGAAATCACAATTCTGATTAATTCCACCAAAAATATTCAAGGACTAAAGGGAGAATAGGAATCCTTACGTTGTGACACTGTTTAAGTAAGATGTCTGCAAATCAGAAGAGCCTAAACTAGCAGATTCTTACCACAGTGGTCCCTCTACTGCTTGTGCCACCAGAATGAATTCTTTCCTGACCTTCTACAAAACATTTTGTGATGCAACATTGTTGGAGTTTGGGTATTTTTGCGTGTCTTCAACTATACTTATTAGACAATATATATCTATTTTCATTCCATGATGAAAAAATAACATATCTTATATATCAAAAAGATATAAACAAAAAAACAAAACAAAAACAAAACAAAAAACCCCAAAACAAACAAACAAACAAACAAAAGTGGAACACAAAAATAAGATAATGTTTCATGATTTTAGCCCTGCAGAGACACACTACTGAATTTCCTTTGGTCTCCATTTATGAATTTCATATGCTTGCCATCTCTCTCTACTAATAATATGAAGTATTTAAGTACTGATGTTATATTGACTCAATTTGATTTTCTGGACACAGGATTGTGAAAGATGGATACAGAAGTCAACAGAAGCCTGACGATGTAATCATTCTAGTGTATGTTGTCAGCATATTTCCATGTGGAAAGTCAAATATTTCAAAATATTTGTTTACAAGTGTATATGAAAAATGTTCAGCTGTATGATTTCAGGCCTTTTCACTCTGTTGAGTATGCCATGTATGATATATGTCTAGGTGGATTTTTTACACTTTGGAATACCTACTTAGAAACCTTTTTGAAAATATTAGTCTGATATAATTTCAAGAAGTGATATTCCAGCGCTAATAACAACTGTGGGTTCAGAATGTTTACCTCTTCTCGTTGAGGATTAAGAGGTGACGTACCATTGATGTATCTGCCTAGAGAGAGAGATCTGGATGTACTTTAATCATATTTTAATTTTGCTGTCTTTTAATTCAGCAAACAAAAGCATCCTATTTTTCAAAAGAGGAGGTTCAACTAGAAAAGAAATGTTAATTTTTAACAACAGGAACAACCAGTCAGTTTAGCTGGGATCTTGGGCATTTTTGATACTTCTAAATCAAGATTGCTTATCTTCATAAATTTCATTCAATCACAAGGCATATACTGTTATAGAACTGCTTGTTAAATTGTTTGTATTCTATCGTAGAGCTGATAGAGAAAGATTTTTGATTTCACTGCAAGCTAATGAAGAAAGGAAAAGGCTGCTAGGTTGAGAGGAAAGTGTCTTGTTTAATTTTAAATATTCTCAAATTTAATAAACGAGCCACCTGTCTTTTCCTATCAGTTCCATGTCATGTACAGAGATTTTTTTTCCCCATGAATCTGAATAAAAGATGTTGTTGTTAAATTATTTGCTGGATGCTTCTTCAAAATACAGTTTAGCTTAGAAGTGTCTTCTTAGCTAAAACTGCAGACAACTTACAATAGGTCATGTTATGTTTGTCATCTGCTTTTGAGTTAAATGCTCATGCTGCTGTTTCTTGAAAAGATCTTTTAAACGTTGCAATGGAATATACAAAGAAGAAAGAGAGTTATATCCACTTTTAAATGCACCTGTGGTGAAAATCTGTCTGTAAACTGTCTGGGTAATATACTCAGGTGTTTTAAGATATCACCAATAAACTTAGGAAGGAATAGAGTTTGTTTAACACGTAATTAAGGCAGCCACCATAAGGAAACAGTCAACATGCTGATAAGGTGAAATAGAAGAACTTTAGTTAAAATATTAACATATTAATTTCCCCCCAAGGTTAGTCAGTGTTTGGAATTCTTTAACCCAAGAGGAATAAGCCGACTCAGACTCACTGTGATGAATCTGTCTATTTCTAACCAAGGAACCACTCTGTGACACAGCAATATCAGCTGAAGTCATGTAGGAAGAGAACAATCTGGATCATGAAAGTTCATCTCACAGAAACAAGCTATTGTAACAGTCAGTTCACAAAATTCTACAGTAATCTTCAAAAATTCAGAATTTTCAGAAGCAGTTGTCAGTAAAGTATTGGGCCCTTTGGCAAGACTATTGCTTAACAGCATAATGTCATTATAACAAAGTACTTAATTTCCCTTTAGCAATTTGATGTTTTTCAAATTTAAGGCTGGCTAGTGGTTGGGATGTGGAGTAGCGCAGGAGGGTCAGAGAGGTGAAGAGATTGGGACTGGGGAAAGATTTACTCTCAGAGCCTTTTTTGAATGTTTTATGGCAGTGGGCATAAGTAACGAGCATATTAGGAATTATAAACAAACCACTTTTAGTGGGCATCAGTGGATAAGTCTGTCCTTTTTGTTATTCTTGTTGCTACAGCTGCCACAGAAGAACAGAACAAGAATTGTGTCTTTCCTCTGAAACTCTCTCCATGAAAGTTATTCCCCATTAATTGAAATATTATGTCCCAGAGACACTTCTGGGTATGTATGCCAGCTTTTCCTAAGAATAGAACCCCAAACATTTCCCTGCCTCAGAAACATATGGACTTCTTGATCTCCTTGGCGATGCTCCAGCACCTTTGATACAAAAGCCTTCCATAATTTCAGAAGGTTGCCCTAATATAGATTTCCTGCACTTCATATCACACTCAGCTTTAAAGAATGTGTAATTTACATGTCAGCTGATGGACAATGACAATGCTATTGATAGTATTACTGCAACACTTGCTCAAGAAATTAATTATTTTTCAGCATATTTACTTGCTTGAGAAGGTGCATAATTTTCCCCTTAAATTATTAGTTCTTAAGAACCATGTTGATTCAAAGATGATGGTGTGTTTTTATTAAACTACAAGTAAACATTGACACATTTGGAAACTATATTTTGGAAAAGATTCAAAACATGTGTGACATTTTATTAATCCAGAAGAAACTATAACTGAGTCTAGGAATCAGAACGCCAAATATAAAAGGAAAAAAAACCCAAAAAAACAAACAGTCATTCCAAATGCTGACTTGACATAGTTCCTATCTTATTCAAGGATTAAATAAGACACTGCTACTTCTTTAAAGCAGTAATTTTAAAATTCTATATTACTATTGTTGTTAATGATTAGACACGTGAATACTCAAATTATTCTAGGAGCATTCATTGGTCAGCTTGCATAGTTGATCAAGTAGAAAAACACACCTCTGCTTCTACATTTCCTTAGCCTCCAGAAGGGTAGCCAAACACAAATTGCCTTCTGGGAATGGTGCCTGGCCATTCACAAATAATGGCTTTACATTCCTCTGGAAAGTGGGGTTTTTCCTGTACCAAAACTTGCAAGGAAATTTTATACTGATTGAACATGCTGGAGAGTGCATTTCTAGCAGTTGTGGGAATCCTCTGCCACTGCTTTTTTCCAGATGCCAATTTGGCCTTAGGGATTTTTAAAACTGAAATTTAAATATGCTTAGGAAAACTGGGAATTCAGTGCCAGCATGGCGAATAAAGTGGGAAGTAAGAAAGGTGGCATGTGACCACTATGATGGAGGTCTCAGCCTGATGGTGACTGGTCTGATCAGTGAACTTTTTCTGGTCAGTGTTACAATTTCTGAGAGCAGAACTGGAACAACTGGAAGAAGGTGATAAATGGAATTATTATCTTTGGGGAATTCCCATGTTTCTTCAAAATTTTCCTTTACAAATACAATGATATATGTAGAAATACAAGGAGAGGAGAGCAGGTCAGACGAAGGTGTTCTCAAAGATGGTTTTCTGACTGTGTCTGTCTGTGACACATCTTTGGGGTGTGAGAAAACAATTCACCAATAAGTTGAAAGTATTTCCTACCGGAAGAGCATTGGGAATGGGGATTCAGTGGATACTTAGTAGAGAGTATTCATATTGGTGTCTTATATTCCTTTTTCTTGCTTTCAGTTTATTTGGTTTTATTTTTTTTTCTTAAGAGAAAGTAGAAAAATCTATGAGACTCTGATCTTGCAAAATATTATTGCAGAGAAAGGTTGCAGAAATATATTCAGTTCTAAAGAGATCCCATATACTTCTGCAAAGAAAGTGTCAATGAATGAGTTCAAAGATTCATAGAGATAAGACTTTTCTTTCACCACCTAAGAAGATAATGCATTAACAATATACATGCTGAGCTAAATCAAAATAAGTGTCAATCCTTGAAATGATTTTTTATAAAATAGATGAAGATATGAAAAGTAAAATGTTTAAATGAGAAGCATTAAACCTTAACAGGTTTTCAGATCAGAAAACACTCACTCAAGGGTTTTGAATTGTCTCAGACAAGGAAGATATGAGCTAATTTAACAGAAAATTATTTTAAAAATAGTGAAGTAAGCAGCTATAATAATCTTTAAAAATATCACCAAATTGTTCATGGATCACAGTATTGAAGAGAGTAGTGGGTTAAAAGTACTTGTTATCTCTTAAAATATGGTATTGAAGTGCTCCTTTAGGGCAAACACACTGTCAATTTTGTTACAAGTTAGCTGGATGTTGGTAGCAGACTTTAGCCTCGTCCCCTCCCTGGAGCTAGTGGGATGAGATCAATCCATCAAAATGTAGAGTACATAAGGTTTTATATTACTGCTTCCTGTGACCTGTGAGAGCAGAATGCTCTCAATCCTGAAGAAACAAACTGATACATATTTGTACTCAATACACATGCACTATTCATATATATTCTGTTATCATATTTCTGGTTGCATGTAATTGAAATCATCACTTCTTATGCAAGAACATTTATTCTGAAACTTGTGGAACCGGAAGTGTAAAACCACATGCACTTTTTTCTCAGATTAAATGTTTTCATGTCTTCCATAAGGTTTTGATAGGTAAGATATTATACAAAAAACCCCAACCAAACCCCAAAAAACCTACAGCTTTTACTATGACTTTATAAAGGATAGAATACTGCCATATTTTTACGTAGATGTAAATGGAAGGTCTAAGAAAATGCAAGTGTATTATAGTAGATATACTATAGCTTGTGCAGTAAATTCATATTTGGGGCACCTCATTTGCTCTTTTGTACCTGTTGAAAGGACTTATTAAGTATTTTGAAAATTCTGAACCATTCATTCTAATCTTTATGGAATAATCTCATATGTGTGTTTTTCATTTCCAACCCAAGAATCACCTGATTTGATGGTATTATTTTCTGTTCCTTAAAATATATTTAATATTTGTTAATTATTAACAACTGGTTTAACATCTATTAAAAATCTGTTAATAATCAGAAAAACAAGCCACACTTACTTAAGTTTGTATAGATGTTTAACTGCAGAATCTTACTTCATGTAATCTAAAATATAGAATTGTGTGTGTCTTTGTTATCCTCCCCTCCACCTTTTTTTTGGTCTTACAAATCTCACATAAGCACAAGTCTATCATGTATTATGGAGTGTAAAGAATTATTTCTAATTTCTTTAGAAGTGTTTCTATTTTATTTATTACCAGAATATCCAAGTGCTTCAGTTACATTAATTACCCTTCTTTCCTACCTCCTCTGAGATGCAAATAATTTATAATCATAAATAAATAACTTAAGGCATATTTATTGGAACACAATTCTAGTACCTAATAAAAAGAGCAACTGAATAAGTGTTAATATTAAATTTCATAGCTGATCACTTTAAATCATTACCTGATATCAGTGTTTTGTATAAACATTGGCCTTGCTTTATTGACACAGATGTGTGTCATACCTGTCTAGTAGGAGAGTTGCACTTACTTGAAAACTGGCAAAGCCACGTCTCTCCATGAATTATATAGTGGTCTCAGGCAACTACCACAGATCTTAATTTTTGTTTGCGTGACAAAAATCTCAAATTAGTCCTTTTCCAAACAAGTACTCTGAATCACAAAGACTTCTAACACTTGGGTTATGGTTGTGGAACAACATAAAACACTGATACTATCTGGACTTCCTTATAGTTGCATTTTTTACTGCAAAAATTCACTGTCATTAGTAACTCCAGATGAGTTGCCAAAATTAATTGAGCTAGTAACTCTTAATGGGCTTTCAAGATAAAGTCCCATGGATTTCAGAATTGGGTTTCAGAAGAACAAACCTGATAACTATTATTTTTAATAGGAAAAATCTTATTTGGTAAAGAAAATAATTCCTTCCCTGGTCGCTGTCAATCCTGTGCTCTTAATGAGGCAGACTTCAACTAACATGCAGTATGCAATTTTTTTGAGTTTATGATAACTCAATATCCTGCATTATTTTTGTAGTACTCATTATAGAAGAAAGGTGGTCTTGTGTCACCAACCAATGAAAGAGAACTTTAGTTTTGTCTGATCTATGTGCACATTCAGTTCTTATTGAAGCTATTACAAAGTAAATAACCAAAAAAGTAGGGAAAAAATATAAAATCTTTCCAGTCTTTACCCCTTCAAGGGGTTTTCTTCCATTTAGAACTCTATATGTTACATGTTAGCAGGATCATGAGAAGCAGATACTTCTGAGCATGAAATACAGCATAGGAGGGATCTGGGCTGCTAATTATGACCCATCCAACCAACCCTATATGGTTTTGTTTAATTGCAGAAAATCTGATGCATTTAGCTTTTACTGTTGCTATTGAGAACATCCATCTCAAAGGTACAGTGCATGAAGTATGAGCTTTGACTGTATTCAGGAAAAGCAGCGATACTATTGTGCTTCAACACAAACTGTTCTCATAGCTTAGGCCTCAAATTCAGGATTTTTTGTCATGTATAATTTTTATTTTCCTCTCATCTCTCCCTGTTTCAATGATGCATAGTTTACTACCTGCCAAAGCAAAAGAGATGGTCTGATTCCTGATCCAGTCTCTGCTCCAAAGGCTGCTGTTGAAGATTGTATTTCTGTTTCTGGAAAATGATATTTTCTGTTGAAAGTACTCAGAGAATACAACACTATTTCTTTCTGAAATGCAAAATCTTCAGGAAAAATTGAAAACAGTGACTAAAATGGTCATGGTTATAGTACTGTAAATACATTGATGCTGAGAATAATGGAATAAAAAATGGCCCAGAAAGTGGGCAGGGTTGTGAGGTCTGCTTAAACAGCATCTGTTATTGCTTCCATTGCAATCAAAGAGTTGACCAGACAGAAGGTTAATGAGATGTTAAAATAAGTATTAAAATTTTTTGCAATAAGAAAAAGGAAATTTCACAACTTCATGATCTGGGGAAAAACCCACAGTCCAGATTTAAACAAGAAAGGGAGAGAGCTTCTGGGTGGTGGTTGCCAGGGTCTTTCTTAAGAAAGAGTTACATATTTTTATAATGCATTCACTTAAGAAATCTAATATGAAATTGTTCTGAAAATATATACAAAATACAATATAATATACATAAAATTAGAAAAAAAATTCCTGTTTAGAATTCTGAGAGGTTTTAACAAAAAAAAACAAAACAAAAAACAAAACCAACCAACCAACCAACACCCCCCCCCCCACCCCCCCCCCCACCCCCCCCACCCCCAAATTAAGATAACTTCAGATCTTGGAGAATTTAAACAGAAGTCAATATGTAGATCTCTTGTCCCTAATACTTTATAATTACATAGAGAAGAAGGCCTGTCTCACTGTGAAATCAATGACATTTTCATTTAGATAAGGCTAGGAATCAAACCACAGTACATAATGCATATGTAAAACTTCGTATGATGTTTTTTAAGTTTACAAAGATGTGGAAAAATTTAAGCATATCAATAATTTAAAAAACCTTAGTAATTGCACTGGAAAGTATTAAAAGGTTAAATATTTTCTGAATTATCTTAACATTACTTTAAATATCACAAAGAAATTGTGGTAAGTGTGATTATTTAATACCAAGTGAGGCACTAGCAAAATGTATTAAATCTACGTGGTTACAATTTTAGAAGTCCATAGTTATATTTTACTAGTGCAACAAGGATATTTGAAATTCAATTAAGAAATTTGTAAAAATATAATATAATTTACCACTGAAAACAGCTGAATATGAAGGGTCTGAATTTTTAATGACAGCTGGCCAAGACCCTTGATACTGAAAAGATATCCTCCAGAATAATTGTTATACTTATAGATTTATAGTTGCTTATTAAATATCTGCAGAGTTTGAGTAATTGCAGTTTCAAAACAAGGTTACTGCCTTAATTTTGGAATATTTTGATTGCTATTGAGCTTTGTGAAATATGTTAAAGTTTTCCTAATTTACACTGCCTACAACTGCCTACAGCTGCCTACAACTATTCTCTGCTTTTTCTGAGATACTAGGGGGTTTTTGACATCAGGGAAAAGTCTATGTATGTTGGCCAGAGTTCCTTATACTGTCTGGATGTCTAAGATGTTGCTTTTTCAACTGTTCATGATTGTCGCTACCTCTGTTAACCAGCGGCATATGAAACTGGTGCATTTCTGGTTGCAAAAATCTACTTAATGTAATTTGAAGAGTTATCAGATGTTTTATACAAAATTGTTATGTGTTCTCACTGGGAGAGGGCCCCCACATCTTCTCTGGGTTACCTGTTCCAGTGCCTTACCACCCCCTCAGTAAAGAATTTCTTCCTACTACCTAATCCAAACCTACTCTTTTTCAGTTCAAAGTCATTACCCCTCATTCTGTTACCCTAAGCCATTGTGAAAAATCCCTCTCCAGCTCTCCTGTAGATGACCTTTAGCTTCTGGAAGGCTACTGTAAGGTGTTTTTGGAGCCTTCCCTTTTCCAAGCTGAAAAATCCCAACTCTTTCAGCCTCTCCATATATGAGAGGTGATTCAGACTCTCTTGATCCTGACTCTCTTTTGGGCTTGTTTTAGCAGGTCCACATCTTTCTTATACTGGGGATTCCAGAGCTTGCCTCCAGATAGGACCTCACCAGTGCAGAGTAGAAGGGTAAACTCATCTCCCTCAACCTCTTGCCACACTGCCTTTGGTACAGTCCTAAAGGATATTGCTCACTTTATGGGCTGTAAGTTCACACTACCAGCTCATATACTGTTTAATATCCATCAGTACCTCAAAGGCCTTACCCACGTGTCTGCTCTCAATGTACTCATTACCCTGATGGTATCCACTTTGGGGATTTCTTGGAGGCAAGTGCAGAATGTATTTGTCCTTGTTAAACTTCATGAGGTTTGCACCTCACCAGCTTGTCAAGGTCCCTATCAGCAAATTTGCTGCACTCCATCCCCTGTCCATGTCCTCGATAATAATGCTAAAAAATAATCCAGTCTCAATACCAGTCATTGAGGAATGCCACTTGATGCTGATCTGCACTTGGATACTAAGCTGATAGCAGCTCTTTGACTATGACCATGTAGATAATTCCTTATTCACTGAAAGGTCCAGTCATCAAATCCTTGTCTCCAATTTAGAGACAAGGATGTTGTGTGTGACAGCATGCTGGTTGGGGCTGTGTTTGGTTTTGTGCTGATAACAATGTTGATAACATTGCATGCTGAGCAGGGCTTGCACAACATCAAGGATTTTCATCTTCTCACCCCAGCAGTAGGAAGACTGGGGGTGCAGAAGGAGTGGGTAGGAGATAGATGACAGCTGACTCCAGCTGACCACAGGGGTTTAATATCCTATAGCATAATGCTTTGCATATAAAGCTGAAGGAAGAAGGAGATGGGACAGTTGGAGGGATGGTGTTTTGGTCACTGCTATGCTTGATGGAGTTATGCTTTCCTGGGGATGGCTGAACAGATGCCTGCACACGGGAAGAGTTGAACATATTTGCTTTTGTTTAACCTATTAATAGCATTTGCTTAACCTGTTAAAGTGTTTCTACCTCAACCCATACTGCCTACAGTAAAACAACTTATTCTCCTCTCAGCTGTTCTTGGGTTTTTTTCCAAATTATGTGGCATTTTATTAAGGCATATTTTTTTAGTTTTAAAAAGCAGTGCCATGCTGCACTGTTCTTAAAGATACATTCAGTGATGTTTTGGATTGTCTCACAGTCTTCCTTAAAAAAAAAAAAAAAAAAAAAGTTGTATTTCAGAAAGTAAACGGATATGAAATATTAGCCAAACCAAAACCCCAGAAGTTCAGTGACCTGATTAATAAATATTCATCTAGTGACCTCCAGAATGACATCATGTACATAACTTGAATCCCCCTGACAGATGAGAGTTATATTTTGCCTCTTATTGGACACTCTGTCATTAACACATCTCTAAATTTTAACTGTTGTTTCTCATTCCTTCATTGTTCTGCAGTGATCTATTCAGACAGTAAAGTGGATAAAGATAAATGGAAGTGTTCATTCTATGTCTTCTGGGAGTTAAGCAGAACCTACTACGAAAGAGGTTCCACATCTTGCAGGTAATTATCTACATGATAGTCCTTGATGAAAGGGAGATTTTTTTGAGAAGAAACCAGCATGATGACAATAAAATGGGACTCCGCTAAGAGGAGAAAGGAAGAGATAAGAAATGAACACATTTTGCTTATAATTTTTCTTCTGTTTTTCTTCTCCTCCTTCCCTTTCTTCTTTTTAATCTTCTTCTCTTCTCATTCTTCTCCCTTTTCCTCTTCATAATTTTTCTCCTCCTTCTTCTGTCAAGTAATACTGTCAGATAGGATATTCTAAGGCCTCTTAAATCACAGTAGGCACCTAAATCCTTTAGATTACTTTTTGGTAAAATGAAGACAAGAAGGTATATATATATATATATATATTTGCAGAATCAGAAACAAAGAGCAATTGAATTTTTTTTTTGGTGGTTAAATTTAGTAATGAACATACTATACCACTGTTGTGTTTTGACAGTGGCTGACTGCCTGGCACTCATGAAAGTCACTAACTCACCCTTCCTTGCCACAGCTGGGAAGAAGAAAGAAAAATTTAATGAAAGGTTCATGAGGTGACATAAGGAACAGGAGAAAACACTCCAAGGGCAAAACAGGCTCAGCTTAGAAGTCCAAAGTGACTTTATTACTAACAAAATCAGAGGATAATGAGAAGTAAAATAAGCCCTTAAAACATCTTTTTTCATTTCAACCCCTCCCTGCTTCCCATCAACAGTGCAGGGGACAAAGCACGGGGAGCTTGGTCAGTTTGTCACCCAAGGAGTTATTCCACTGCTCAGGGAGAGGAGTCCTTACCCTGTGAGACAGTGGGATCCCATCCCCTTCCAGTGTGGTTCCACTCTCACAAGCTATTGTAGTGCATTAATTGGATTTATATTGTATTTCATTTTTATACTGGGTTTTGTAATGGTTTCTTCTGTACAACGCTGTTCCCCTGGAAACTGTATCACGAGGTTTGTCCCTGCTCTGCCCCACCCATCCTCTCACACTGGAATGTAACCCAACTCTGTTCAACTCCCACTACCCTGATTGGGTAGCGGCTTGTCCCTGCCTCTAGCCCCTTCTCCCTGGGTAAAAGCCCTGGGACAGGCTGGCGAGCTCTCTCTTGCTCTTGGGACCAGGACAGGGATGGGGACCGGACTGAGCGCTGGACTCAGTGGGGGCAGGCCCCCAGAATAAAGCCGTGATTCCCCCTGGACAAACAGCAGACTCTTTCCTTTTGCCACTGACGGACGCCTGCTCTCCCTAAAGGAAAAGGTTCCAGCAGCCCCTGGGATCTTTTGGAACTCTGAAGGAAAATTCCTTCTGGCGTGGTTGCTCTCTCAAGCTAGCTGGGGCTAAAATGGAGCATGGGCTCTGAGTGAGAGACAGAGCCACTTCAACGAGCAGCACTCCTCCCAAAACTGCTGCAATGTGATTTTCTCTCACGGGCAGAGAGTGCTCCCAAAACTGCAGCCTGTGGGTCTCTCTTTCCATGCAGTGAAGTCCTCCAAGGACAGTCTGCTCCAGCCTTTAAGCAAGGGCCCACTCTCATCTCCAGGTCTCCAGCTGGATCACAGCCTCCTCCAGGCATCCACCTGCTCCAGCATAGGCACCTCCTCCACAGGCTGTGGGTGGATCGCTGCACTCCCCATGGATCCCCAGGTTTTGAAATCTCAAAAGGACCATTTAATGAGTAGAAATAATCTGATAATTAACTTCTAACATTTTCACTCCATGACACATCACATCAGGGTATCTTCAAAAAATCTTTCACAATTCAAAAAAGAGAAAAGGTAACATTAGAAATAATTCATAGTGTATTGAACAAGTTGTGGATAGTAAAACCTACATCAAAGTCTTTGGAACTTTGAAGACTGAAGACAGACGACCAAAATATTTTGAATGAGTAAATATGTGAGAAAAGTCTCATATTGGCCAGAAGGGGTGAGAACCATGGTATGTGGAACTTTTGGGAGCCAAAAAATTACAGATATACTGTATGGCAGAATGGCAGAATACACTTACTTCGGTGTTTTTCTTAACTTGTTGATACTTGGCTGTACTCTTTAAACATATAATACATCCTTTGATGATAATGTTAAACAATTAAAACCCACTTTTTTCCAGCAGATAAATGGTAAGTTTGGGCCAGGTTCCAATCTATAAGATTTTATTTTGGCAGATTTTTCATATTTTCAGATTTTCTGTCACTTGGTGTGAATTCCAGCTTCCTCTTTGTTGCAAAACATCAGAGTACTTAAAAAAGTACACATAAATGAGCATTAAGAAGATAAAGTGACAGGCTTCAAAACAAGTAAAATATCAAAAGAACGTTTTTCAGAAAGAAAACAGTATAAGAAATACAACCAATACTGAGGAAATGCTCTTCCTTATTCTACATCTAATGTGTTGCTTAAAGGTAAACTTTAGTAAAACAACCAGATTTGGAAATCAAACCAAGAGACCAGAAAAAGAAATAGCAAACTCATTAGTTTAGTGAAAGAGGTATAAATCAAAAGTTAACTGTATTAATAAAATTATAACTATTTCAAGTTGCCATTGTAATTTATTATTCATGATGGATTCTTTATTTGAAAAAATAGGTAAATACTACTATATTTGTCTTAACAATATTAGCGGTCAAACTTCTACGATTTACATTGCATTTCTAACAAATTGGTCCTCCACAATCTCTAATTCAGTCAGGTTTGCTTTAATACTACAGACATTTATCTCTGTCTTGAGAACTTAACATCTATGTGCAATTTACAATGGTTCTTAAGCAGGTTTACTTTACACTACGTTAATGAAGAGGTACTTACACTACTGATTTTGAGATTTCAGTCCTTCTACTAATATCCTAAATACAGCATTGTCCTTCTAAAAATCTGCAGCTATAAGAGGTATTTGCTGGAATTATCAACTATAATTTCAAGTTTCTTGCTATAAGAATGAAAAGAGTGTCAGTGGGATCACAAACGATGTTATTTGTATATTTTGTATCACTAGCTGGTGCAGTCAACTTCCTCTAGCAATGAAAACTGGGTTAATAAATATTCCTTGCATGTTAGTAACCAGGCATATGAACCTATGACATAATTCTGTACCTTTTATTTCTTCTGGACATGTCTCTCCTGAGTATCCTGTTTAGTGTTTCATTTTTGTGCATATTATAATGCACCTTATATTTCAGGGGTGTTTGTTTGTTTGTTTGTTTGTTTGTTTTTACCTGTACTGATGTATTAAAACTATTTCTGTGAAATAGAATTTCAAATTCTCTTCAAACTCCAAATTTAAATGATGCATTCCATCCATGGTGGACTGAACAGGAGACACCTGCCTACACAATGTACACTTGCACAAAAATATCTCACTAAAGCAAACGCAAAGGGTCCTCAATTTTTTGATTGTTTTTTTGTTGTTTTTTTTCCTCCACAACAAGTATGATTATATTTTGAGACTGATAATTAAAGAACTTGATTTCAATCATGTTTCATGTCTGTATAATTAACACTGATCAGTGTGCCACTTTTAGAAGTTTACTGAAATATTAATTTCATTTTCAAATGCGAAGTATTTGAAATAAATGTTTCTAATTAGAAATACTGTAATTTTGGAATAATTGAGTTATTGGAATATTATTCAAATAATAATTATATTATGTTATATATAATTGGAATATGTGGGTTCCTTCAGAAAAAACTGTTTAATCAAGTCTGACATTTACCTTATTCATGATGATTCTGAAAGATCTAGCAATTTAACTAAGAGGATCATAGTTTTTCTGTTTTGACATATTCAACAGTAAAATTTTGTCTTTCAATTAGAATCAGTATATCTTTTGGATGCTCATTAATGTTAAGTGCTTTATTTTAAAAATTAAAACTATAAATGAAATAAATTTGTTTGGCAGTTCTGATGCTTTGAAATATATTTGAATTGTAGTTCAGTCCTTGTTTTGTAAACCTAGACTGCAGAAAATAACTTAATCACCATGTCTATGAATACTGCATGGCAATAGTTAAGTTATAACTTAGTACAAGTCTTTCTTCCCTGAGAGCAGATTCTGCATTTTTATTTTGAATAAAGTACCAAATGCGTCATAAACCTTTCTGTAGAAGTAAAAAAATATTCTGCTATACTGAGTTGTACTGCTTGAATTTTTAAAATTTGAATAATATTTGCTAAAAACCACTTAGTGGTGAAAAATATTTGTCTACAATTTATTTACAAATAATATATGAAATTTAGCAGCCCCATGAGGTCCATATTATTAATATTTTTGAAGTGTTTATGTAAATAAAGAATACATTTGAAAAGTCTGAATATGAAAAAAATACATCTCCTTTTCCTTCAGGAGCACTTTTTATTTACTTCAATATAAAGAGAATTTCACACTGAACATCTTGGTCTAGTTGCTTGTTGTTATGAGAATCTGAGAATTATTCCATGTTCTGACCCTTCCTTTATACCACCAGCATCCATCTATCAATCAATGCTGTCCTAAATTTACCAGATCTAATTCTTTTACTTTAGAAAATTACATAAACTTTTTTTTTTTTTTTTTTTTTTTTTTTTTTTTTTTTTTTTTTTTTTTTTTTTTTTCCCCCTGGAAAAAAAAAGAAAGGATGATCAATTTTTTGGCCATCTCTAACATTTCCTTCAACTGCAGCTTTAATTTCTTTTTGAAGATCCAGAGTAATATTAAACCACCAATACTGTAATTGAAGCATGCATTTTTCATATAGTGACTTCCTCTTCTTCGGGTTAAAGAGACTGTACTGAATCAATATTGTATTCAAAACACAATGCCATATATAACTGGAAAAAGCAAAACCTTAGCAGTAATGCATACACCAAAAGGAAAAAAATCCTGATTAAAAAAAGAAATCACCTCTTTTAACTCAAAATCTTTCAGAAATAGAGATGTAACTAATTATCATTTTAAGTATCATTTAACATGTAACCACGGTTTATATATGTATACAACATGTAAGCTTTATGTGTGAGATGAAAACCTAGAACAATGGTTATTAAAGAAAAACTTCCCATTTTGTTGAAGTCTGCTGGTATCAGACATTTTAGTCTAGTCCAACAGGATTTTCTTTATGAACAGAATTTTCACGAAAAGTACTGTACGTGAGTTTGCAACAGTTCTCTGCCCTTTTCAAATGAGATTTTTAGATTTTTACAATTCCCATGCAAACAGACTTATTTACAATTGGACTTTTTAAGGCCATAAGATTATTTCTGGCTTTGGGAAAATATAGAACTCAAAAGACATACAAGGAAGTGCAAGCCTCTCAATGTCTATTTTTTAATTATTATTATTTTACTTTTTAATTATTTTTTAATGCAAATATGCATAAAATTGAGCCAGACTTTAACTTTCTTGGAAAACCTAGACAGCTTTTATTTTCAGAAGGTGGAAGGTGATTTTCAAAAGAAGGACATTTCAGGATGATAATGTCCATTAAAAGAAGGGGGTTTGCAATTTTTAGGTTTTTTGTAAACACAAAGAATAATTATGTCAGCATCTTGTTTTAATCGAAATTTGCTAGGAAGATAAATATAATTTTATGTGTATGTATCTAATTTAGGAGCCCTTCCAAGAGAGTCACTTATCTACTTTTTTTCCCTCTCCATTTTCCTATTTTTATTCCTCTTCCTTTTCCTATTTTCTTTTTTTGTGACTCCATCAGGAGCAATATCTAAGGTATTATGTGAGCCCTGTAGTGTAGCATTATCATAAGTTTTTAAAATTTTACTTTATATTTAGTAGTTAGTTATTTCCTACCAGAAAGTGTGCAACTTTATTTAGAATGTAATTTATTATTTTACTACATCTGCTTTTGGCCTCATTGGAAAAAGGTGCACATATATAATTTTGATCTGGTGATGCAGTCCCATCATCCCAAAGTAACATCAGCCATCTTTGATTCAAATCTAGGACTAACAAGAAGAGATTAATGTACTGGGGAAGGCTGAGGCAACCCAAAGAAAAAGGAAAAGCATCGTTCAGATACTAGCTTACAAAGTCCAGCAATATTTAGAGTAACAAATTTACATTTTTCAGTAGTTTTAGTTCTGTCCTTTAATTATATCTGTTTTGATTCTGATTGACAGAAAAACATTCTGTGGAGAAAACGAATATGACTAGGCACTGAAGCCTATTTTTAACTTATTTACTACAGGATTAAGACTGTACTTGTAACTGAAATTTGTTTACTGATTTTTCAGCAGTTAACTCAGAAGCTTCATAATGATACAGAATTTCAAAGACATTAAAAATAATAACAAAAATACTAAATTATTTTTAAATTTAATATTAAAGGCAAAAACAATATTACACTATTCACTGGTCATTTATATATACACCTGTGCCACTTATAGAATATAGTATAGTTACGTAATTTAAAAAGTATATGTATATCCACATTTATGTATAGTCCAGTTTTTTAATAGGTTTACCAGAAATGGATCAAAACATGAAAAGCTGCAAATTCAACATTTTTTATCTGTTCTTCAAATATTACCATAGCTAGAAGAGAAAAACAGTAACATGATGTGTTGTAGTGCATTAATTTGGTTTATATTGTATTTCATTTTTATATTGGGTTTTGTAATGGTTTCTTCTGTACCACCCTGTTCCTTTGGAAAATGTATCACATGGTTTGCCCCTGCTTCTTCTCCCCACCCATCCTCCTACACTGGAATGTAACCCAACTCTGTTCCACTCCCACCTTGTCCCTGATTGGGTAGTGGCTTGTCCCTGCCTCTAGCCCCTTCCCCCTGGGAAAAAGCCTTGGGACCATGTGGAAATCTCTTGCTCTTGGGACCAGGACAGGGATGGGGACTGGTCTGAGCTCTGGACTCTGCGAGGACAGGACCCCAGAATAAAGCCGTGCTCCCACCCCAGACCAAGGGCACACTCTTTCCTTTTGCCATCGACAGATGCCTGCACTCTCTGAAGGGAAAGTTTTGCAGCCTTTTTGGGATCTTTAAGGCCCTGAAGTGAAAATTCCTTCTGGCATGGTTTCTCTCTCAAGCCAGCTGAGGCAAAAATGAAGCCAGGGCGCTGAGGGAGACAAAGCCACTTCAACGATGCATTAAAAAAAGAGTAAAATTTAGAACAAAGGTATATCTCATCATAGTAATTTTGGGGCTTTTTTCTTTTTTTTAGTATCTACCCTTACTCAGGAAAATGTAGGCATATACCTATCTACAAATCATAACATTACAGTTAAGAGAGGGGTAAGCATTATTTTAAACTAATGATGTCTTCCTGAATCAGAAGGAAAAAAAAAAGTTAAAATCTTTCTCACCAGCAGTATCTTCTGGCATTAGTCTGGAATAATGCTCTTTGTCTCTAATTCTGTCCATTGATTTCTATAGGAGTGCATTTACTTACACTATTAGGAAATATGTCCTTGCTTATTTTCAATAATTCGGGCTGCATTTTCAATACTGTGAAAAATGGTATCATGGAGGAATCTGAGACTACCCAGGACATTTAGGTAGGTGTTTATTTTATAAAGAATATGTTTCTTACACCTTTATATTCAGTTGAAACTGAGATTTTATTGGATTGCTGGAAAACGTGTAATGACCTTCCTGTGAAGTTACATTAACACCTATAATTAGGAATTTCACCCCAGAAAAAAATCACTGTGGTCATTCCTTCTGTGAACATCAAAGTATCTTAAGTGTGGAGCATTTAAGACTGAAATTCCTCAGCAACTTGTAAATTTGAAATGCATAATTAAATTATATTTTTAAAAATAATCTCACTAACAGACTAACAGCTTTTAAAAAGAACTTTTCATTAACATTTACTCTTTCTTTTTTTTTTTTTTTTTCTTAATGCTGAATTTAGTGACCCACCAACAATCTTAAACTTGACATTTTTCTGCTTATTGGTAATCCATGCAGACATATTGTCACATCAGTTATCCATTTTAACATTTATAATTCATATAATAATGTATTGAATTTAATCCTCAGATTTCTTATCTAATATTTTTCTCTCTTTGGTTGGTCACAGAATGGTATAACAGGAAAAAGATTGTGATGCTATAGGAAGAGTCAGTGATAACACATCATCATTTACTGCTAAGATATTTTGTCCTTTTTCTCATAATCTACAAGCTAAGGCTTGTAAATTAAGCAGTAAACCAAATTCCTTTCAGAAACAAGAAAGAAAAATCAATTTGGTTTTAATAAATTTGAAAGGAAATTACAAATGTGATAAATTTATATTAAAATATTGAAGGAGTTTCTGGAGGAAATCTGCTGCTTTCTTGTATCCTGTTTTAACTTTATATTTTGATTGCAAGTTTGTCTTATTAAGTAGGAACCTATTTGTTCTGCTAATTCATTTACTATACAGCCCCATTTCTTAATAGACCACATTCTATATCTTAGTATATTTCCTGACTCAAAAGGTTTTTTGATAGAATAAACATTTTATGTATCATTCTGGGGAGAAAAACTACAATCATAGAATCATGGGATTCTTTCGAGTTGGAAAGATCTCTAAGATCCTTAAGCCCAGCTGTTAATACAGCACTGCCACATCCAGCATTAAACCATGCCCCTGAGTGCTACATTCACACATCTTTTAAATACCTCCAGGGATGGTGATTTAACCACATCCCTGAACAGATGTTCTAGTGCTTGACAACCCTTTTGGTAAAGGAAATTTTCCTTTTATCCAATCTAAACTTCACCCAATGCAACTTGAAGACACTTCTTCTTGTCCTATCACTTTTTATTCAGGAAAAGACAGAGATGAGGTTTTCTCTGAGCCTCCTTTTCTCCAATTCCCTCCCAGTTCCCTCAGGAGCTAACAGCAAGTAAAAAGGAAGACTTGTAAGTGAATGTGTCAGTCAGGCAGGATTTGTCTTTCATAAATCCATGTTCATGATCCCCTGCTTATCCTGTACTTGCTGTGTGATGGCATTCACAATGATCTGCCCCATAATCTACCTCTGCACCCAGGTCAGACTGACAGGCTTGTAGGACCCAGACCCCCCTTCTGTCCCTTATTACCACATTTGCTAACTTCCAGTCAAATGGGAGCTCTCTGCTTAGCCAGGACTGCAGGAGCATGGACAGTGGCTTGGCAAGCATTCCTGCCAACTCCCTCAGGACCATATTGTGTCGAACATATCAGGCATCAAACAATATAAAACTATATAATCAAACAAGAGTATTTAAAGATATGATATACACTCTAAGAGTGCATGCATTTATTTACAATAAATAGGACATGTTTTTTCCCTTAACTGAAGTTATTTTCCCGTCTCTGGTTTCTCTGACAAGCCATTCTTTCTCTATGATGAGTCCTTACTGTAAACATGAGCCTAATAAAAAATATTTTCTTTTTAATTTATTATCTTTCATGAAATTGCTTTTAGATTTTTATAACTGTAAAAGACACCATATCGATCAAAAGATATTCATCACCAATTTGGAAAGTGAAGGGCTGGTGAACAAAAAAGTTGCGATTTGTCCAGAAATGTACATTAGTATGAACATTCTTAGTTATAAGGAGAACATCAGTGAAAAAGATTTTCTCCAAAATTTTTCTGACCACTTGAATTCAGTAACAGATTTTGGCTGCTAACTACAAGACAGGTGTGCTTGTATGAATAGATAGGGTCAAATTTGAGTGCACAAGAAAGGGACAGACATACTAAGAACATCAGAATATCAGTTACATGACAGATTGAAAAAAATAGTGGTGAGAAGACCATCAGATGGTAAAAATGTAGTAAGAAAAGGACATGGAATGGAACTGGAAAAAATTATTATCTAGATTTATCTGCTGTCCATTACTGTAAAGGCTAGAGCTCAACAGAATTTGAGATTATTTATTTTCTTCATATTATCCACAGATGCTCAAAGCCTTTAAGAGCACCAGCACTGGTCTCTGTCACCAGAAGTTCACACAGACATAGTCTTTTTTTTTCTTGTAACCAGACCCTTACACAGATATACTTGACTACTCCTTTCAGGGAAGAACTAGGAAGATAATCTACTGTTTTAATTTCAAATTATAAATGGAAACCTGAAGGGCTGAAGAGGTGCAGTAGTTGGTTGGCTTTATATGCAAGAAAAAATAGCACAAATTAGAAAGAAATAAACAAGGTACTTTGATGCATTAAGAAAATCACAAAAGTTCAATTGATGCATTAAGAAAATCACAAAAGTTCAATTGGTATCAATCCTTCTTTTATAGTCACCTTCTGTAACAGAAAAAAGGGCACTCAAAGTATTAGCAAGCAAATTCAGGGCAAATGAAAATGACATTGCTTGCATGATACATGGTAATTGCATGGAATTAGTAGGTAGAAAAATCAAAATTAAAAATTGTATGTGAGTTTTAAACTGGTTCACGCTGAAGTAACCACAGCTTTTCTTCTGCCATGAAATCAAGTGAAGACACCTAGGAAAGAGTAAAGTATTTCCTGACAGCCATATGAACACCAGTTAAACATGATTAGGAAATAATTTCATCTATTTTCAGAATTGCACAATTTTCTAGTGCACTTTGGGAAATTTACTTTCAGACCCTTTTCCATAAAAAGATAAGGTTCAACAGCTTCAAATTTCTTCTAGATAAGGTTAAATAGCTTTAAATTTAATCTCGTTAGTCAATACATTTTTTGTACCTCTTCTTTTTCATTCAGATCAATTTTAATTAATACCATATATATGTTTTATCAATTTTAATTAATACCATATATATGTTTTGAGATACACAGTTTTGATTGAAACTTCTAGTCTGAGCTTTATTTTTTCTTCTTCCTTGTAATTTCTTACTTTCCTGGGGGGGGAAAAAAAAAAGGGGGAAAAAAAAACCCCAAACCCACACCCCCAAAACAGACAAACAAACAGAAGACAAAACCCAAAACAAACAAACACAACAACAACAACAACAAAGGAAAACAAACACTAAAACACTAAAGCTAAAATTTCAACCAGCCAACCAAAAAAGCCCCAAGTGCAGAAACACAAATTTGAAAAGTGCACAGAATCTGATATTTTTACACTTGGCTTAGATGATCATTGTAAGTAATTTCCAGCTGCCATTGTTCTGGTGTAGCCTTGACTAATCTGGTCTACTCTGGTTTAGTTCATGTTACAAAACACTGAGCCTGCTGGCAGCAGACGTGATACACCTGCCTCAAAGGATCTTTGTGCAGGAGTCTATCAGGGCTTGTTCAAAGAGCATTAAACTAGATTTGAAGAGGGAAGGGCTAGAAGCAGGCTCACTAGAGGTAAGCCTAGAGGTAGTACATTTGAGCCTGAGGTTTGCTGTTGAGGTCCCTTGGTCTGTTCTGTCATGTGTTAGGTACACAGGAGCACATTTGCAACATCCCTTTACTAATGTCCATAGCATCATAGTCACCTCAGTGGAGCCACAGAACGGAGATACACAAGGCAGCAGAAATGTAATAGTTGCTGATGTGTTAGAAACCACAGAAACAACTGAGAATTTTCACACAGGATTTAGGGCTGCTCCACCCAAATAGATGGTGGGAACAATTGCTCAACTAAAGTGAACCTACAGTAATGCATGGCAGCAGCCAGGAGAAGTTTAAATCCACCGTGCAACAGGACAACTATGATAAAAATACAACCACAGAAATATGGTGGGTGACTCAGGAAACCAGTGCTGCAACAGATGGCTACAAACTCCTCAGAAGGGATAGGGGAGTTGTTTTATATACTAGGAAGTGTACTTAGTGGTTTGAGCTTATCAATGGTGAAAACAGGGTTAAGTGTTTAGAGGAGGTGGGAACAGCCAGCAAGGCAGATATCCTGGCTAGAGTCTGTTATCAAGCATCCAACCAGCATGAGGAGCTGGATGAAATATTCTACAAGTATCTGGTAGAAATCTAGCTCGTGCCCTTGTGAAGGTCTCAAGTTTACCAAATATCTGCTGGAAATACAACACACTTAAGAGGAAACAATCTAGAAGGTCCCTGGAGGGAACATTCCTGTGTGGGAGATAATTCCTGACATAATTGAGGAAAGAAAATCAATAGATAGACACCACTGGACCTAATGTTTGCAAATAGAGAAGGATTTATCGGTGGCATGATGACTGGGGGTTGCCTTGGGCATAGAATTTAAATGATAGAACTTCCACTGGCCAGAAAAGTAACAACCAGGATCAGCAGAACTGCTACCTCAGGCTTTTGGTGGGCAAGCTTTAGACTATTTAGTGGCCTGATTGATAGAGTTCTTTGGGAGGCAGTCCTGAATGGAAAATCAGTCTCAGTTTGGACATTGGTCAGGAAGGAAACTTTTATCCAGACTTTCATCCTTTGATTCAGTCTACAAAAACTGTCCTTGATATCTGCCTCTGGGAAGGACAAACTACATGAGTTGCTTTTATTTTGACTCCTGCGTGTAGCTTCCAGTCTCTTCACCCACAGGTCACAACAAACAGCTGATTCAGCTTCTTTAATTCTCTACCCTGCATTGTAAATGTCTTGAAGTCTTAAGAACTCAACCTAAGGAATGAAAAGAATAATTGTGACATAATTGATTTAGTATGGTGGGTGAAATCTCAGTAGTTTCTGATTTTTTCCTTTAAAAGTTTTGTCTTCTTCAGTTTTTGATTTCCTATTAATGGATTGCCAAACCATTGTCTTTCAATTAACATTTAGGAGCCAAAAGTAAAATTATCATGACAAAAACCAAAGAACTTTTTACATTTAAAAAATAATAATGAGAATTATACAATTACAGAGGGAAAATTTGGAAAGTCTATATTCAACCATACTGCCATAAGTAAGCCAAATTTTGCTATTTTAGTGAGGTCAGGTAGAGGTAATTTTTTTTAGTTGTTGTAAAAAACAAAGATTCTGTCAAGATATATTAAAATGCTAAAATGTGTACTGAGGGATGATGCTGGTAAAGTGTCCTAGGTTACAATGTAAAATGTGCCCAAGGTATGTATTCTATCACCATCTACATGAAATGTTGAAACTATTGTTGTGCACCACTGTTTCTCTTGCCCCCTGCCTCCAGACTATCTTCTGTTAATGGCCCATCAATGCCTTCCTGCATGACTCATAGATAACTCCCTCCAGGAGCTATGTCTGTTTAATAAGCAATCAAGGACCCATTACAAAACTGATAAAATGATATCAGTCCATTGTGAAATGCTCCGCCCAGGGGGAGGAGCCAAGCATTCCCACTTGGATATAATCTGGGCTCTGGGACAGCACAAGCAGCCTTACCCACTGGATTCCCAGAGGACAAGAGCTACCAGATCTTTCTGCAAGAACACTGCTTCAACAAGACCACTTCATTTGGACTGCTACCACCACGGTTTCAGGTTGTATTCTGACTCTGTCAGTGATCTTTTGTACCATTGCATGTGTTTTATTTTATTTTACTTTTTTTTTCCTCTCCTATTAAATTGTTTTTTCTGACTTGGAGTCTCTTGCTGGTTTTGCCTTCAAGCCAGCACATAAAGCAAATCAATTTTGGCATTCCAGGACATTTGAAACCTTCAATATTTGGCTGAGTACAAAGGAAACTTCTTCCCTGTCTTTGCTCAGTGGAGATGGCTAACTTTTAGCATGTTTGCCTAACTAAGAAATAAATAACAAATTTTTCAGGAAGATGTTAATCTCAAATTTTACTCCTTTTTTGTTTTTCTTTGTTGGTGTTGTTGTTGTTGGAGGGGGAGAGGGGTTTGACTTATGACTGTAGGAATAATAAAATAGTAAAGAATTTTAATGAGTATTCATGGATATTTTGTCACTGATCCAACAGTTTGTGCAGGCTGTGGAACTGAAAGCCAAGTCTTGTCTATTATTATTTTTCATATCGACACAAATAGAAGTAGTGCAGAGTGAGATTTAAGATACACAGTTTAGCTGTATCTATGTCTGTTTATTAAATTAAATAAAATACTTCTCTAAAAATATAAATGCATGGGGGTTTTTTTGTCCATGTTATAGTAAATTAATGAAAGAGATTAATTAATGATTGAATTTAATTAATGATTAAAGTAAATTAATGCAAGAGATGTTGCTTTATGACTTATCTTGCCATTGTTGAAGACCTCAGAAAAAGCAACATCTTGCTATTACATTCAAGTTCCTTAAGCATATGGAAAACAAAATTTCAAAACTTCACTTACAAAAAAGTACTCAAAAAACTCAATTGATTTGTTGTGTACAAAACACTTCAGTATTTTTAAATTAGCATTTTGAAATTATTTTCCAACAAATTGCTAAGTAAAAGTGTTAACCAGTATAAGAACAATTATTTATGTTTGATATGTAAAATCAAAGTGACATGGTTTGGCATGCTGAAAAAAATATTCTATTTTTCTATCACCAAATGCAAAATATTATTCATTATTAATTCAGTTTGTGGCATTCAACATTGTTCTCCTCATCCCTTAGGTATTTGAAATTAAACTTCATAAAAATTACATTGTAGTTAGGCAACTTTCAATGCAACAAATGAGAGCATTGATGTAATGAATCTGCTCCATATTTCATATTGTGAGAATATCTTCAGTAGTTCATAACATGATAAAAAACCAGACTTATGGTCAGTCTGACATTCTAGTAACTCGCTGTGACTGCAAAGGACCTTCTTTACAGCTTGGTAACTGAAATATTTTATTTCCTTCTGAAAACGGTGACTTGTGCTAGAAAATATGTTGTTATCAGTCCTAGAAATTCAAGCCAAATTTGCTTGACTTCTATTTTCCAGGGAGATAACACTAGAGAGCAGAGCAGGGTCTGTGCCAATGGCAAGAGTTTTCAACAGCAAACGAGATTTTTAGTGTTTGGGGGTGAAAAAAGAAGAACAGCAAAACAGATAAACCACTAAACCTAAGCAATAACAAAACACAGACACATACACATGAGCAGAAAATACAAGAACAGAAAGATAATAAATTAAATTTGACCACTGATAAGGAGTCAGGATTTTCAGTCTTCACTAGATCTGCTGTACAATGATGGCAGACATTTCTAAACATTTCTTTTCATAAACTGTTCGGTGTTGGGTTGTTTTTTTGTTTTTGGTTGTTTTTTTTTTTTTTTGTTTTTTTTTTTTTTTTTTTTTTGTTTTTGTTTTTGTTTTTTTCCCCATTTATACTGAACCTCTGTTTCCTTTTGTTCTGGTCCGGAATCTAAAAACCGCATATGATTAGTAGGTTTCCTAAAATAAATACAAAGTACTAAAAAAAAAAAAAAAAAAAAAAAAAAAAAAAAAAAAAAAAAAAAAAAAAGATGCTTTGTGAAGAAATTTCAATTAGTTTATTGAAACTATTTTCTTGTTTTCTTGGCTTTAAATAACAAAAGCATTTGAGTTATTTTGAAATGTTTATGTTTGGGCTTCCCCCCCGCCCCGCCCCCCCCCCCCGGGCTTCCCCCCCGCCCCGCCCCCCCCCCCCCCCCCCCCCCCCCCCCCCCCGATTACCTGTTGACATTAACACTTGCAGCAGTAATTCTGGGAGCTTGAAATTTATATAACTAAGGAAGAACTACTGGATAATTTTTTCTTTTTTTCAAATTCCAGTAATAAGTTCATCTTTATATTAGCATTCTCAGTTATTCCAAGCCACACTGGGGAGTTAACCTAACTAGCATGTTTATTTTATCATTAATCTTTTTGGTCATAATATCACTTACTGTTCATTATAGCAAGAGATAAATTGCAAAAATTCTTAATATTGTTAGTTCAGCTTGGCTGCACCTTTTAGTGATGCTAATTCTACCAAGCAGTTGAGAAAAATCAATGTCTGATGCATGATTTGTATTAAATTATGCTTGTTATATGATTGAATCAACACTACACAGGGTTT
This sequence comes from Delichon dasypus, assembly GCA_037837765.1. Classification (NCBI taxonomy): domain Eukaryota; kingdom Metazoa; phylum Chordata; class Aves; order Passeriformes; family Hirundinidae; genus Delichon; species Delichon dasypus. The sequence goes on along the minus strand of JBBAXF010000004.1, from coordinate 42,846,507 downwards.
TCTCAAGTTAATTGATCAAATTCTGCAAAATAGATTAATATGATACATCAAACATAAGTTGAACTGTAAACCAGAACAGAACAATTGAACACTGACTAAAATCTGCATAGGTCCAAGTAATCATGAATTTTTCTTAGATGGGATTACGATGTTACATTTTTGTCTTTAGAGGAAAATATCAAAATGCAAGTTTAAAATGGAATTTATCAGATAGATTCTGAATTACCATACAGAACTTGAACGTTTTTTTCTGTTTGACTTTCAAAATTTTTCAGTTCAGTAGAGAAATTCAGTCTGCATATAATTCAGCCAGGGACTTAATTTTATGTAAGATAGCAAGTATGATTTCACTGCTTTTTTATCTAAATATGTTTAAGAAGAATTTAACCATACCTCTCTTTTGACTTGTTACTTGCGAATTCCTGACTGATGTTCTGGGTCTGCTGCTTATCTAAGTCCTTCCTTTTTTTGCCTATCAAAATTAATCAGGTTAGTTTGTGTATCATTTTGGGAGAAGTTTGAGCAGGACAAAGAAGGACTAGAAGTTCTTGATTGTGTCTTGTTCCCTCACAGGAGTGGAAGGAGAATTTGAGAGTCAGTAAAGATGTTTGTCTAAGGGAGGCTAATGGGAGGGGAAAGACATCTCTTCAGCCAGCTGTTAACCTCTGCTTTGACTAAGACTGATTATGGCTCATGTTTTCTTGTCCAGGCTGCAGACAGGTAGGGGCCAAGAGACATTATTTAAACTGATAAATAATGCTTTCTAGCAATCATAAATAAATTCTCTCAGGCTTGTTTCTGATTGCTGGTGTCTCTGTCTCAATTTATAGCAGGGCTATGGAGACTTTCTGTGCCATGAAGAGGGATTAATCTCACCAATCTTTTGACATCTACAATGCAAGTATTTACATTGAGTCCCTGATTTATTTACCCTGGGCTTGCTTTGTAATCCACAGGGATAAATCATTAACTTCTGGGCACATCTCTTTTCACCTATATTAGAAAATTATATTAGAACGAGATAAATTGCATATTGAAAATTCCTAATTCTGTTCTTGAACTGTTTGGGGAGAAATAACTGAAAAGCTCTGAGGTTATTTTACAGAGGTAGATATACTAACATGTATTTTTTCAGATTTCTTTCATTCTGTATGACTGTCATCTGATCTCAGACCTTGTGGGTTTGAAATGTTGAACCTCAGTTATAAGTATAAAAATCTCTGTTCTGGGACCCACTGGTGACAGGCTTTTGTTATTCCAGCCTGATTTACATGCTTTCTACATGTGTCAAAACCTAGGATGTATAGAAGTCATCAAACTGGTAAAAAATGGTTTATTGGTTTGTTTGTTTGTTTTCTATCTTGATCTGGAACAAAACATAGTGAAGAGAAGTCTAAAATGTGATGTACTTTCAACTCCTTTAATATTTCATGACATTTTAAAGTGTAGATAAATAAGGGACTGACTTCATTATTTTGGGTCTATAACCGGTAAACAGACCCATCACTTGCAAACATTAAGCACAGTGTGGGGTTGTCCAATCGTTACGTTTTTAAGTTAACTATTTGACTAATTTTTTAGATTTTCTTTTTTATTGTTCAGCTATTTTGTTAAATAATTAAAAATCTGCAAGTAAATGTGTAATAGACACACTCTGCTGAGCTGTCGTATCTTCTTTATTGTTGCTTTTTTTATAGTAATGAGACAGTAGGTGGACATCTAAGATACTTTCAAATTATTAAATTATTAAAATTTGGCCCAATAGAAGATATTACATATAAACTGTGAATTGGGTTTTGTAATTCTCAATGGGTTGTACTTTTTGAATACTGTTTGAAACCATTTGTGCAAGTTATTCATGCTATCAAACTTTACAAAAAATATGTTATCCTTTGCTCTCATTCTGTTACTCCCACACTTAGAGGTTTAAGATACCCTTTAACAATTTTGATTTTAAAAAATCACAGCAATGTAAAAGGTAATGGATCCTGCCATCTCCCACAGGTCACAGGCCTCACAATCTTAGTTACATCAGAGAGAGTAACATGAATGACACTGAGCTTATTGATGTGATGTCCCCTATTTTTGATTGCCAAGTATTTTTTAAGCTATATGCTGGTAGGATATCAATCAAGCTCAGAAGATAGAGAATATAAATGAATACTTTTCTCCTTTTTTTGGACGGGGGTGGTGAGTATCCCTGCTGAATTTAATCTATTACCTGAAATGTAAGCAAGCAACAGAGATGTGAAGGAACAGATAGTTAATGTCTAAATAATAGACTCCAAGATTTGAAGATTTTGAGTTCATGTATTTATTAGCTTTAAAGGAAAATAGGTTCAATGCTACTGGAATTGTCCCCAGTGAGTGTCTGTCTGAATTACATAGGCATAGCCTGTTTGTAGGTTGCAGACATTTGCTCTGGAAATGCCTAGCAGCGATGCCACAAATTTAAAATTATATTTCAGTTATATTTACAATTTGCTTGTGATCTAGTAGACATCCTGGTTCTTACCAAGTCTTATTTATAATGCATAATGCATAAATAAATAAATAAAATAGTTAATATAAATCCAAGCTTCTGAATCATGAGATATATTACATATATGGTATAGAAGTTTCTGTGTAATTTATTTATATATTCCAAAAGAAATATCTTAACAAATGTGTACAAGTTAGTTAGTTCATGACAGGTTATTTCCCCCTGTGTTTTTGATCTTCTAGAAATTTCTGCCTTTTCCTAATTTCTTGTATATCAGACTGATATACTCAAGTGATGACCTCCAGTCAAGAATAATATTTGTGGAAATAATAGTACTTAATTAGTACTATAATTAGTACTACATAGTATTGTATTTTCAAAGTATGGAATGTAGGGGTTTTTTGTTGTTTGGGTTTAGGTTTGTTTGGTTTTTTTTTTTTACTTCCATGTACTACTTTTTATGTTTCTTTTGATTTCCATTATGTTACAAAATCTTATCCAGGCAGTATAGTTTTGTTTCAGGGATCAAATATTTAATGTATATTGAAGTGCTGTTTTATAGCTTATATTCTGTGATTAATAATGATCCTTGCCCTGAAACTGATATGATTTTTACAAGGTTAATGTAGCAGTACATTGATGAATAATGAAGTAGGATTTAATCTGTCTAAAAGGTAATTAGATGAAAGATAAACAGGTTTAACAGCACTTCCTGAGCTAGTTTTTATAATCCATGTATTATTTAAAGTATGCTAGTGATAGGCAGTAAAAGCAAAACTATTTCTCTGCAATTCAACTTCTAAAATAAAAAGCAAAGCAACCTGTTTTCATATATTGGGTGTATTATTTTTCATGGTTATGTTCCTGCATACTTAGACTTGTTTAATATGTTTCAATTATACATTATCTATAACCATACAAAAATATCACATATGCATTTTTAATTTATATATTAATATGAAGAGCAAGATATAGAAGAAAAATTATTTTAATTGTAATGTGTTAATTAGGAGAATACTAATTCTAATTTTTAAAGATGTAATTTAATGTTTTGTTAAGATATGATGCTATTTCCAAATACTTACATTAATATTTTTCAAATGACATGGTTTAATCATATTTCTTCTAGATATGTTGAGAAAATTTCACCTATAATGAATTTTTTTTTTTTTTTGTATTGCTGATTGAGCTCTGTTATATCAAAATATGCTCATTTTGTTTTTAACTTTTATTCCTCAGATACAGGACTAGTGATTAATATCTCGTGTTACCTCAGTAGTTAATGAAAAACATTGTGTGTTCCTTTCACTACACAGAGTGCAAACTCATACAAAAAAACCACAAAAAATCACAGGTGAACTCCTTATGAACATTTCTAATTGCTTAGGCACATGTTTAAAAAGTTCAAGTAATTTGCCATTAAAATAATGAATAGCATAAACTGTAATTTTTCATAGTAATTAACTTGTGTCAGCACCATTATTTTTCATTAATTATAAATGAAAAAGAATGAAAAATCACCTGCCGGAACAGATGTGTGAAATTGTCTCTGAGGTTCTGTCATACACTTTCTTATTCTTCCCTCCAACAAATTATACTGAGATTTGGATCCAGACATACAAGAAGGCACATGGTAGGGATTGTCCAGGAGAATCTGGCCAAAAGGGCTTTTAATAAGTTTTTTGTCTGTGAAAACTGATATTTTAATGAAAAATGCAACTGTTAATGACAAAAAAAACCCCAAACTGCAAAAGATTTGAAAAAAAATGTCTCCTACAGCTATAAGAAGTTAGGAAAAACAATCTGACAGTAAAACTAACCAGGTTCTTATTTTTGTTTTGGTTTTAATTGGAAACGTCTATTTGCATAATTTGGAGCTTTATGCCTCAGCTTATTTAAAGACTATTTTAGGAAATATTTACTACCATTTCAAATGTTGTGGAGGTTTTCTTGTTTCTTTCTTTGTTTGGCTGGTTTTCAAGAAGGTTAATGGGGATGATGAAGGAAAAGTAATTTTACCTATCTTTAGCTGTTTCCAGTGTTGATGATATATTTTCTACACATCTCTTACATTCACAGAATACACAACTGAAAAAGTCCATTTTGATTTATGTGAGGTCCTGCTGAATTATTAGTGATGTTTTCTTAAACGAATGTACAAACTTCAGTCCTGTGTACACCTTCACCTAAATTCCCTTGAATCGTTGAAAACCAATATAATCACGGTCAAAGACCCTCTAATTAATTAAAGTTAGAAAGTGGTATGTTTACTCACCAGCGGGCGGCATGGGAGTCAGCTTCAAAAGATGTGGCTGCCCCAAACAAGGCTCTTTGCTCTCTATTTATTTCCAAGATCTTACATACAATACATATGCATAACCCCAGCACCTCCCATCCCCGCTCTCTATTAAAATAATGCTATTAGTCCTTCATGCATGTGCAATTCTTCTCTTGCATTGGTCAGTGGTCTCAAACTGGGTCAGTGGTCTCAAAGGATGAAGTCAGGAGAGTCTTCATCAGGTCTCTGTGACCCTCTGGCACGATCCAAGGTCCTCTGCTTCGTGATTGATACCAAGTCCAAGTGCTGGCCATTGTTCTTAGTGGTTTCAATCTGTTCTTATGATGGTTCACTTACTCCACTTTTTCTATAAACAAGCTCATAATGTAACAGTTAGCTCTAGCTTGGGCATCTAATAATCATTAACCTACTATTTACTAATCTAACTTAGATCTTGATCAATATAAATTGCTTCTAACCCTTAGCTAAAATCTTAACTCTTTAAAATCATGATTCACCCTCATCTATTACATTACCAAACTATGAACATCTACTAAGCTATAATACTGATAAAATGTGGCCTTTTTAATTACAATAGAATGATAAAAAGATTCATTTAGTAAGTATCTTGGTAGGTCAACTGTGTAGGTTCAGTTTTCTGCAAAAACTGGAGTTACCTCCAAAGTTGGGGCATTTTGCTCTGGACTTCATCCATCTGAATCATGGCTATCTCTAAGAATAAACAAGTACAAAGTAAACTTAAATAGATGGCAGATTTTGTGCTGTAGAGGACATTTGCTGTACACTATGTAATGTCACTGAGTTGGATATTTTTATTACTTTCAATTTCATATATTTATTTCATAAATCATATATATAGGAAGTATAATAATTGTTTTACATATGTTATCTTTATATTTAGCTTCTGATCTTTTGTTTTTCCTCCAAAATTTTAGAATAAAAAAGGTCTATAATGTTATTTACTGGAATGCATTAACAATTCCTGAATATTTGTTTGAAAATGGAGACAAGCCAAGTCAGGGGATTTTCAGTAAATATTGTATGCAATGTTCAACATAAATTTTCACTATTTTGGGGGTATCTGCCAGTTTTAGGAGTCTTATGAAACTTTTAATGATTAGGGAAAATTTTAGAGTTGAAAATATTTAAGTTACGCTTATAAAGAAATGTTGGGTATTTAAAATATGGATAAAAATAATTAATAAGAAATAATCCAAGAAAAAAGACAGAAAAGGTTGTGAGAATAAAAAATAGCATCAATATGTCATTATTTGCCTTTCCCATATGGTGAAATCAGTACTTTTGCTTTCATGACTTCAGTTTCTGACTGGTTAACGTTACCCAGTAACAGCCATACTGTCTTTTCCTTGCATAGCTTTAAATATCCAATATATATCATAAGAAATACAAATTCTTTCAATCCCAAGCTTCTATTAATAAGAGAATATGTGGGGTTTTGCCACAGAAAACCAGAACATTGACTATAATTCTCAGAGGGGTGAGGTAGGGAGCACTGATGATGAAGGTGTGATGGAGCTGTGCCTGGACATCAGGAGCTCTGCAGCAGCTTCTCTTGCAGAACTTCTCTTGCAGAACTTCTCTCTTCATTGCTGTTATGATAATTTCCCATCATGCTGAGAAATTATGTAGCATCAACTGACCTCTGAGTAGCCATGAACTCTGTCCCTCAGTTTGTGAACTGCTGAGTTTAAAATGGTTGTAGCAGGATAGCTTTATCTTATGCTTTCTATGAAAACAAGCCCCATTTAGTTCTTCCAAACCATTCTGCACAGCAAAAAGAGGTTGGACTGTAGTGGTGTGAAAATTGCTTTATTAAGTTATTAAGTTATTTTTGTAAGATCTTTGAGTTACTTTTGTAATTATTTAGTTCACTGTATACCCCTGTGTTCTGTACTGGTTTTCCCCTTATGAGTTAGGTTGCTTAAACAGACGTTTTCTGTCAATCAATCCTTCCCTGCACCTGTCTTTGTCACTCCCTTCTCCCACTCCTCGTGGTCGACCTGTCTGTCACTTTGGACACCTTCCCTGGCTTCTGCAAAACTCCAGGGAGGGGGTCAAGTGATAGGCTGGTGCCCGGGTGATTCTCTCCCATCTTTTGTGGTTGGCCCCCTGTTGTAAAGTTTACACCCCCAGTTACATCCCCCGTTGTCGTGACTGGCTGAACCGGTTGTCACCACCCCTGTTTCCACCCTACTTTAAAAAGCTTGTGCACCCCTGGCCCGGGGTCTCTTCTGGGCAGCAGGTCGTAGGAGAGGGCCCGCCCCTGGGGCTCTCTCCTCTCCAATAAACCTAGTTTTTACTCTGCTCATAAGAGTCTGGCTTTCTTTCAACTGCCGAAGTTGCTGCTTCATCACCGTGCCGTCGCTGGCGAAGAATTAGAGTCCTCAGGGCAGGAAAGAAGCTTTCTTAGCTAGCCACTTCTTCCTACCACGCTGCTGCAGTGACATCTAGTGGACTGAGCTAGCTATTGCAGCGTGATTAACACGCGATTCGGACACTGCGACAGCGGTCTGGCATCCAACATGGGGGCCCCACCGGTCATGAGGCGGACCCCGTGGCACGGATTTTAAGCTGTCCCGGACAGCTGAAGCTATCCTTGGACGTCCTGCTACCCCCGGTGGCAGCGGCGCTTGGAGAGCCCGCTCCCAGGGGAGAGGAGAGGAACCCGGACACCCATCGGATCTTCCTCAGGCAGTTGGACCCACAAACGCAGGTTTTGTCTCGTTCCAGGAGGGGGTAAGTTACCCTTTGTGAGGGGACTTGCTTTTTGGAGGGTGCTCCGGGGTTCGGAGACCCAAGCTTTGGGAAGGGAATCCCCAGGAGTGAAGGGAATCTTAAGCTGCGCAGCTCGGGGGGGTGGCAGTTTGCTCCATTCTCCCGCAGCAACTCTCCTCGGAACTTTTTATTTTCGTTTTAGTTTTTTAAACTTTAAATTAAGGGCAGTGGTCGGATCGGGCAGGGAGCCCGAAAATTATAGGACACTGCATTTTAATTTCACTGCAGCTCCCCAGGTCTGATTTTGGGAAGTAATTACCCGGTTTTAGGAGATTTATTCCGCTTTTTTCTTTTGTTAAACTTTGATTTTGCCTGAGTGTTAGTGGGGAGCAACAGAAAGAAATCATTAGAGATATGGGTGTTAATCTCTCGGTCGCTCAGAAGGCTTTGTATTATAGCTGTAATTCTGTTGTTCAGATAGCCCAGTTAAAAGTTTCAAAGGGCGAGATCAAAAAGTTTGTCAGATGGCTGTTCCTATACTTCCCACAGGCGTCTCCAGAGCAAATACACAGCCCCAAATTTTGGCAAGCTGTGATTGATAAAATTAATAATTTGGCACTCTCAGGGGACAAACAAGCCTCCAAATTCCTCAATTTGGCTTCGCAGCTTTCAGCTGCTGTTACAAAAATGAATAGGAAAGTGCAGAAACAGCCAGGTCCAAGACAACCTGCCCTTTGTTCTCCCTGTCCCTCTGTCCCTTCTCCTCGTCCCCAGAAGGGAATTCTGAAGGGAGCAGCAAGACCCCAGCCTGCTGGCTCAGGCTGCCCCAGGAATTCTCGACTCCCCCGCCTGGGCAGTCCTAGCCAGACTGCTGGGGGCTTCTTGGGCAGCCCTGGCCGGGCTGCTCAAGAATTCCACCCTTCCCCAACTTCCCCATTAATAAACCTCGTGTTAGATTTAGTCTAGCTGAGACTCCCCAACCACAAAATGGCTCCCCTACCCCCTGTCCCCAAGATGGAGGAGACCGCATGGCACGTTGCTCCCCATCCCCCTATCCCCCTTCCTTCAATCCCTTTCTTCCTGCCCCTGATGAGCCCAACCCCTTCCTCTCCTCAGCCCCCTCCTATTCCCCAAAAGACTCCACCCATGCTTCCTCCCTCTTCCAAGACCACTCCCACAGCTCCTCCCAGCTACTCCTCCCACGGGAACGCCCACAGGACATCAGTGGATTCCCAGACCACACCCCCCACCGAAAGACACGCCTCCTGGGCTTCCGGTTCCCACGCTCCCCCGCCCAGTTCCCACGGTCTGGAACTGGGGGGGGTGGGGCCGGAGCCTGTGTCTACTGAGACCCAGCTGCCTCCCTCTATTCCCTCATTAGCCCCAGTCACCTACAAAGGCTCCTGAGGAGGGCACAATATCCGAGCAATCCACCACCCATTTTCACAGGCCACCATCAGGGACCTCTGAAAGGCCCATCGGGATTATGGGTGGGACAGTCCCTATTTTAGGGGCTTGCTCCGCTCTGATCTCAAAGCTGCTGTTGTCATTCCAGCAGACCTTAAGGCAGCTGTTCTCCTGCCTCATGGACTCCACGGAGTTCAAGTTGTGGGAGGCAGCATGGAAGCAGCTGCTTAGGGAGGCCTTGCCGAGTCTCCTGGTCAATCCCGAGACGGCGATCGATGAAAATGGGAATGCCCTCACCCTGGAACACCTCATGGGTGAGGGAATGTGGACAGATCCAACAGACCAGGCATCGGACATCCCAGTCAAAGCCCTCATGGTAATAAGGGAGCGTGCGGTGACTGCATTCTTTAGTATGGTGCCAGATGGTCCTGTCATTCCTTATTATAAAATCATACAGGGGACCAAAGAAGCATTTACCAAGTTCGTGGAAAGGCTCACCCGGGCAATTGAAGTCCAGGTATCCGAAGTGGCCGTGAGAGAAGGGATCCTAAGGGAGATGGTGCTCGCAAATGCGAAGAGTTTATGCAGGACTGCAATTCTTAGTCTCCCTTTGGACCCTCCTCCGACCATCCAGGACATGCTCCAGGTGTGCCAATTAAAGGTCCCCTTCATGCAAGGGAATGATCAGGACTGGAAACAAAAAACACCAAGGATAGCTGCAATGTCTGGCACCCAGCAAGAACACATTCGCAGGCCGCATGCTCCCCAAAGAAACAAGTGTATCATCTGTCGGGAGCCGGGACACTGGGCCAATAATTGCCCACTGAGGGACGACATTGAGTTGTTAAAAAAGAAAAAGGGGGGAGGCGGGGGAGGTGGGAGAACAGGAGTAGCGGGCGAGAACTCCTGCCAGTTAAACTAAGGGAGGAGCGCAGGTCCACCCGGCGCAATGACACAAATAGGGCAGACCAGGCAGTGGGAGGGAGGAAGGAAAGGAAGAGCGCTGATGATACGCTGCCCAAAACCGAAAAGGACATTCTTAACGGACGTGACACACCTGACATGACTTTCAAAACTGACCATGACCTGTCCAAACCTATTGTAATAACATCTTCTAAGGAAAAACCTTATAGGTTGGAGCTCACCGAAGCTGTCCACCTGACCACCATGGATTGGACCTTCCTTTCTGTAAATATTAAGGAACAAGGTGCCTGGCCAGTCCAAGGGAAGGAACTTGTCGTCATCGGGGATTGTAAGTACACCCCGCAAGAGATCGAGATCCTCCCAGGGATTTCAGTCAACAACCCTGGGAACCTCGTTCTCTGGCTGCGATGCACCCATCCACCGACCTTTCTCCCGAAAGGTCAGATCATTGCACAGATCATCCCTACCCGGGGGCCAAATGATACATCTAAGATCCCGGTGGCTTGCCCCGTGCAAGCCATCACTGAGGAAAGGCCCCAGGTAGCATGCAAATTTACAGTGGGCGGGGAAACAATTAGCATCACTGCTCTTTTAGACACCGGGACAGATGTGACTGTTGTGTCAGCCCGGGATTGGCCGTCACATCGGGCTTTGCAGGACGTGGCTGGACACGTCCAGGGTGTTGGAGGGCTTCAATTGGCAAGACAGTCAAGGAGCTTAGTACAAATTAAGGGGCCAAAAGGGCAATTGGCAAATATCCGCCCTTTTGTTTTAAATTACAAGGAACCCTTGCTTGGAAGGGATCTCATGGCTCAATGGGGGGTCAAGATTGACATACCCGACCCCTCAGTGGACATTTCCACGGCGACCATTGAAGAGCGTCCCACCAAAAAACTTAATTGGCTCACTGATAATCCAGTTTGGGTGGAGCAATGGCTGTTCTCTAAACAGAAATTAAAAGCGCTCGAGGAGCTCGTGGAGGAGCAACTACGAAAGGGACACATTGTGGTAACAGACAGCCCTTGGAATTCTCTGGTTTTTGTGATCCAAAAGCCGGGGAAAGACAAGTGGCACCTCCTCCAGGACCTCCGACAAATTAACAATGTTATTGAAGACAGGGGATCTCTCCAACCGGAAATGCCTTCCCCAACTATGCTCCTCCAAAATTGGAAATTGGCAATTATAGACATCAAAGACTGCTTTTTTCAAATTCCTCTTCACCCGGATGATGCCCCACGTTTTGCATTCTCGGTACCCACCATCAACCGAGAAGCCCCAAGGAAGCGCTATCACTGGCGGGTACTCCCTCAGGGGATGAAGAACAGCCCGGTTATCTGCCACTGGTATGTTGCGTCCTTGCTGTCCCCTGTCCACGCAGCCGCGGGACAGGCCATCATCCATCACTACATGGATGATGTCCTGGTGTGTGCCCCGACTGACGATGAGCTGACACATGCACTTTACCTGATAATCGATGCATTGATTGCTGCAGGTTTCGAGCTGCAAAAAGAGAAGGTTCAGAGGATGCCACCCTGGAAGTACCTCGGGCTGGAGATCGGAAAGCGGTCCATTGTACTGCAAAAATTGGCCATCAAAATGAAGGTAAGTTCCCTCGCGGATGTACACCAGCTGTGTGGGGCTTTGAATTGGGTAAGGCCTTGACTAGGCTTGACCATCGAGGACTTGGCCCCCCTTTTCAATTTATTGAAAGGGGGAGAGGAGCTTAGTTCTCCTAGGGCTCTTACCCCAGAAGCGGAAAAGGCTCTGGAGAGGATTCAGGATGCTATGTCCTCAAGGCAAGCTCACAGATTTGACCTCGAGCTGCCTTTCAAATTTATTATCCTGGGAAAGTTGCCGCACCTCCACGGGATGATCTTTCAGTGGAAGGATATCCCGAAAAAGGACCGAGAAGGGAAAGATCCACTCTCTATCATAGAGTGGGTCTTCCTGAGCCATCAGATGTCCAAAAGGATGACCCAGCCACAGGAGTTGGTAGCTGAGCTGATCCGGAAGGCAAGGTTCCGGATCAGAGAATTAGCTGGTTGTGACTTTGTGTGTATTCACATTCCAATTGGGTTGAGATCGGGCCAAATTTCGAAGTCAATGATGGAACACCTGCTGCAGGAAAACGAAGCACTGCAGTTCGCACTGCACTCCTTTACTGGGCAAATTTCTATTCATTGGCCAGCCCACAGAATTGTTAATCAGGATGTTAAATTCACATTATCCTTAAAGGAGGTTCGAAGCAGGAAGCCACTCAAAGCCTTGACAGTTTTTACTGATGCGTCTGGAAGGTCTCACAAGTCAGTATTGACTTGGAAGGACCCTCAAACTCAGCAGTGGGAGGCTGATGTCACTGAGGTGGAGGGATCACCTCAGGTTGCTGAGTTGGTCACTGTCGTCAGGGCATTTGAGAGGTTTCCCAAACCTTGCAATTTGGTTACAGACTCCGCGTATGTAGCGGGGGTGGTGTCCAGAGCAGAACAGGCCATCCTGCAGGAGGTGTCCAACATTGCTTTATATGAGTTGCTCTTGAAATTAGTTAAATTGGTCTCCCGCCAAGAGCAATCATTCTATGTGATGCACACGGGGTCACACACAGATCTGCCGGGGTTTGTCGCAGAGGGGAACAGGAAGGCAGATGCCCTTGCTGCCCCTGCCGAGATGGCCCCCCTGCCGAACATCTTTGAGCAGGCGAAACTCAGCCACCAGCTTTTCCACCAAAACATGCCTGGCCTTGTTTGCCGCTTCCATCTAATGCGGGAGCAGGCCAAAGAGATTGTGGCTGCGTGCCCATCCTGCTCCCAAAATGCAGTCCCAACCTTGCATGCGGGGGTCAACTCTCGGGGGCTGAGGAGCTGTGAGGTGTGGCAGACAGGTGTCACACATTTCCCAGAATTTGGCCGCAAAAAATATATACATGTGTCTATCAACACATTCTCCGGAGCTGTGTTCGCTTCTGCCCACACAGGGGAGAAAGCGGGGGATGTCATTAAACACCTCATCCATGCTTTCTCCTTCCTGGGCATCCCGAAGGAACTCAAGACCAACAACGGCCCGGCGTACAAGTCCAGAGAGCTGTGCAGCTTCCTGCAGCAATGGGGGGTGGAGCACAAGACCGGCATCCCCCACTCCCCCACGGGTCAAGCCATGGTCAAGAGGACCCATGGTACCATCAAGAGAGTTCTACATCAACAGCAGCGGGTCCTCAAAGCAGAAACACCAGCAGTCAGACTGGCCAGGGCACTTTTTACCATCAACTTTTTAAATTGTTCCTTTGAAGGTCTCAATCCACCAATCATAAGGCACTTCGGGGTGAGCTCCCTGTTTTCCATCAGAGAAAGGCCTCCGGTCATGGTCAGAGATCCTGAGTCTGGAAGGACGGAAGGGCCACATGACCTGGTCACGTGGGGACGTGGATACGCTTGCGTGTCCACCCCCGTGGGACCAAGGTGGATTCTATCCAAGTGGGTGAAGCCCTACGTCCCTAAGGGCTCAGGATCCAAGAAAGTAATCAATCCGCAGGTAGCAGAAGCAGTGTGGAGGCGGAAGAGAAAACCCCAACTACAACACTGGGTGGAGTTACCCTTCCCTGACTGTTCCCCACTCATGTAACTTTGTGTTTAGTGTCTTTCAGTTTTCCACCTGGCGGCAACCCGAGCTGGATTCCCCGCTCCGAGGAAGTTCCATCTAACCCTTGGAACCCTGATAACGCTCAGCCTGTGTCTCCCAGTCGTCGGATGGCTGGTCGCGCAACTGAAAGCAAATGTGTGGGCAACCCTGGCGCGGGCAATGGGGCAGGACCACATTTGCTTGTCAGCCACCTCGGCAGACAGCCCCCTGTCGACCTGCCTTGTGGGGATCCTAAGTGTGCCCAAGGGGTTACCCGCCAAGCTCTTAGAGATCACGGAGCAGACCAATAGAGAGGGTGCTTCTAAGGGTCAATCCATCTCCCAGCTATCCCCACCTGATTCCTTTTTAGATGTTGAAATTACCTTCCCGATTAGAAATCCATTTTTGTTGTGGAAAAATATATATCCACCCTTTCCACCTTAAGTTTTCCCCTCAATGAGTTAGAAATTTTAGGTTCATCAAACGCATATTTTTGTGTTCATTTTATGTTTACCCCCCCTTCAGGGTCAGGAGAGATCCTATCAGTTTGTTTACCAAACCAAGAATGTTTACACAGCCAAGATATGGTGCGGCCAGATCACCCATGTAGAGATGGCCTCAACAACTGATAGGAAACCCCTGGCCCTTCCCAAAGGTGTGTTTTTAATTTGTGGGGATAGAGTATGGGCAGGCATCCCCGCTTACCTTGTAGGAGGACCATGCACTTTTGATCGATTAGGCTTGTTTTCCCCCAACAAGACCACTCTCATGAATTGGCAGAGAAAAAATTCCACCAGCAAAAAAGTCCAAAAAAGAGATTTGGCTTTGCTCGATGCCAACTGTGATTCAGAAATTATTCATTGGTCAAAAGTAAAGGGAGTGGCAGTCACAGTTTTTCTACCTTGGGTATCGACTGCAAAAGCTCTAGGTGAGCTGGCTCACCTAGAGTGTTGGGTGGCGAAACAAGCAAATTTAACTTCCAACGCGCTGGGCGGCCTCCTATCAGATGAGGAAGTAACAAGGCAGGCAACACTGCAAAACAGGGCAGCTATTGACTACTTCCTCCTCCTCTATGGACACCGGTGTGAGGAGTTTGAGGGGTTGTGTTGCTTCAATTTGTCATCAAAAGCCGAGGACGTCCACACTGCCATCCGACAGACGCGGGAGATGGTGAACGACATAAAAAGAGAAACAGACGACTGGCTGAGCGGACTCTTTACCAACTGGGGAATCTCCGGCTGGGTTTCCTCCATCATAAAGACTGTAGTGCTTTCTTTGTTTTGTTATTAATTGTACTTGCGTTCGGTTTACTAAAAAAGATGTTATATAATTTGGTTTCTGCCACCTCACACTCCCCCACAGTTAACCATGTCACCATACCACAAGAGGACCATGAGGAGGAAGGACTGGAGTTGGAAGAGGTGCTGGAGGGGACCCCAGAAGACAAAGGACAAAATCCAGATGAAGAAGAACATAGACTGGGGTACCCGACGCAGCATCAGCAATACCACCCTTCTCCGTTCCAGTCCCACTCCTCTTGAAAAAACAAAAAAGGGGGAGATGTAGTGGTGTGAAAATTGTTTTATTAAGTTATTAAGTTATTTTTGTAAGATTTTTGAGTTACTTTTGTAATGATTTAGTTCACTGTATACCCCTGTGTTCTGTACTGGTTTTCCCCTTATGAGTTAGGTTGCTTAAACAGACGTTTTCTGTCAATCAATCCTTCCCTGCACCTGTCTTTGTCACTCCCTTCTCCCACTCCTCGTGGTCGACCTGTCTGTCACTTTGGACACCTTCCCTGGCTTCTGCAAAACTCCAGGGAGGGGGTCAAGTGATAGGCTGGTGCCCGGGTGATTCTCTCCCATCTTTTGTGGTTGGCCCCCTGTTGTAAAGTTTACACCCCCAGTTACATCCCCCGTTGTCGTGACTGGCTGAACCGGTTGTCACCACCCCTGTTTCCACCCTACTTTAAAAAGCTTGTGCACCCCTGGCCCGGGGTCTCTTCTGGGCAGCAGGTCGTAGGAGAGGGCCCGCCCCTGGGGCTCTCTCCTCTCCAATAAACCTAGTTTTTACTCTGCTCATAAGAGTCCGCCTTCTTCCTACTGCTGAGGTCGCCATTGCTTCATCACCGTGCCCATGGTAGGCAGAAGTAAGGCTTGCTTAGCTAGCCACTTCTTCCTACCACGCTGCTGCAGTGACATCTACTGGACTGAGCTAGCTATTGCAGCATGATTAACACACGATTCGGACACTGCGACAGTAGTCCATATTAACCTTTTGTTACATACAATTGAATCCCATTCTGTGACAGTGAACACATATTTCCATACAATAAGACATAGATTACAGGGGAAAAAATCTTTTTTATTCAACAGACATGGGTGTAAAGGACATTTCTAATGACCAAAGTAAAGAAAAAACCCTTTTATTTTCTAAAAATGACGTGTATGGTCTTGCAACATAATGACTCAAATGCAGGGATTGCAAACAAATATAGTTGTAAACACAATTAGTTTACATGTTTGCTTTTTATGACAGATCACTTGCAGAGAGTAACTGGAACAGAATAGCTTGCTGCTGTTTTTAATGTAATACATGATTTCTTAATTTCAGAACAGAAGAAACAGGTCTTTGTTGTCAGTGTTTTGAGTCCATATAGATCATGTAAGATTTTCCAAGTTAGCATGTAATAAAACTGAGAATATTGAATTATATTTTGAGATTTCATCTTTTATAAAGCAATCAAATATGAAAATCCAGAGATTCATTGGATTTTATCATATGTGTCATAACATTTCCCAGTGTTTTTTCTACCACTCTTTATTTCAGTTAATACTTGGTAAGTAAACCAAATATTTTTGTTTGTATATTTGTTTCTTAATAGGGTTCCTGTTGTTGTGCATTATTTGAGTTTATATTGTATTTCATTTTTATATTGGGTTTTGTAGTGGTTTCTTCTGTACCACCCTGTTCCCCTGGAAAATGTATCATCCCGAAATTTGTCCCTGTTCCTTTTCCCTGCCCATTCTCCCACACTGGAATGTAATCCAACTCTGTTGCACTCCCTCCTTATCCCTGATTGGGTAGTGGCTTGTCCTCGCCTCTAGCCCCTTCTCCCTGGATAAAAGCCGGGAAGAGCATGTGGATGCCCCTCTTGGCTCGGGACAGGGAAAACAATGCTTGAAAACAAGCATTATTATTGCAAAATCATGTATGCATTAAATAAATTTTCTACAAGGAAACCAGGGTGGCATAGGGCATATGCATAGGCATAGGGCATAATTTATTTCTATAATTGCTCATGCCCCAAATGCAGATGACAGTAGACAGAATACTTAAATTAAAAAGGTGTGAAGGAGGTAAATGGATCAGAATGAAAATCACAAAGGAATACATAAAAATTATGACATTATTGTATGTTAAATCAGGGTAAGGGCCAGAAAATGGCAAAAATTAAAATCTTCATACAGATACCACCGTGAAGTTGTATATATATTTTAAACAGTATTATTCAGAATTTAAATATTTAATTTGATCTAGTGTTTCAAGTTTGGTAGTTTACATTTACGTACTTAGCATTGTGTTTCAAGTTTTGGAAGTTTACATCCACATACTCAGGTCATAGTTACCTTATGTCTGTTGAGAACCAGGATTCTCAACAGCTACATACCCTTATTGACTCAGAAATGCATGGAAAAGAGGACAAAGAATACTTTCTTATTCACAGTCAAGTTATGGCTTTCCTAAAAGCTTAGGGAGAGGAGGGCTCTAGTATCATGTACATAGCCCCACAGCTTCAGTCAAGACATGTAAAGATGCATTATATCCTTCTATCAATTATATTGGAATATTCTAATTCCCTTCTTTGAATTAATTTAATCCAAAATCTATTTTCAATATATTACCATAAAAAATGTGAGGAATATGGAAAAGAGAAAATTTAACACATTTATTGTGAAGCATCCTCTGCTTTTGCAGCACAAGTCTAGTGATCATTTTTCTGCCAATAAAACTTGTGCCAAAATATTCTGAATGCAATCAAAGTACAAAAATCAAATTTTAATGTCAACAGAGAATACTTTTACTTGTTATAGAAAATGTAGTTTACTGCCACATGCATCAAATTTTATTGTGAAACACAGCATGGTTATAATACTTTGCCTTGAGTTTTGATAATAGGTCTTGTAAGAATAAGACTGATCCTACTAAGATGCTGTTAAAGTTTACATTTAAGTAAGTGTTTACAGTGCTGCAGAATGTTCAAAATTAAATAGAAAAGTTACAACTATTGATTTGTTAAAAATAGTTTTACTTAATTTGGACAAATGGCATTTGTCAATATTCTTCATTATAAAGCCCAAAAGAGCATTTATATTGTGTTGTTTGTAGCACAAATAAGCCCTTCAAACTGAAATTTCCCAGCAAGACTGCACTACTACTTGAACTGCAATGTTCCAGTTTACAGTATTAAATAACAGGTATCTAATAAAAAGGACCCGTTCCTACAAACTGCATATTCGTATGGTTCAAAGAGTTGTAGCTTTCCATGGGCCTGATAGATTCACCTACCAGTCCAATCCCAATATTAAATGTAAATATTTTTTCTAATTATCCAAATTCTAGGGCTAAGAAGATAGTATAGTCTCTGTGTGATTAAAAAACCTTGGCACAAAGAAAAGAAATAGACAATGGTAAAAGGGGATGTCGGAAATGTTAAAAAATATGAAAAAGGTACAAGATTGTGATGTGCACCTTTCAGGCTGATTTCCAGGAATAAACATTTAGGAAAACTATGATAAATGAAATGGGAGTAAGTTTACTGTGTTATCAGGAAAAGAGTCAGTATTAAGGAATCAATATTAAGGAAAACTCCAGAATAATCAGAATCACTCTGAAGATGCAGAAGATTTTGAAAAAGGACTGTTGTGACATAGTTAAATAAAAATAGCTACTACAATCTCAAAAATATTCTAAAACCCCCACAATATGAAAAAAAAAAAAAAAAAAAAAAAGTATTTTCAAAGACCAAAAACTCACACTGGGAAATTAAGATTTAATCCTTGAAAAAATTTCAGTGAGAATAAAATTTGGGCTACAACTCCAAGGGGGAGAATTAAGTGTATGACTCATATCTGACACTAATGTGAGATTGTGAAAGGAATGAATTGTTTCCACAAATATATATATATATATATATATAAAGAAGATAAATTAATAATTACTTGAAATCAAGGAAATGTCTATCAATATACTATTGATTTTATGAAAACACTAATACTTTGACCACTATAAAGCATATAGAAGGCTTATAGGACGTTTGTTGACTTGAAGCTACTACCCAAAACCCCCCCAGTCTATGAAGCTATAACCAGATTGTACAAATACAATTATTTATAGGTAACCACAGACTATTCAGTAGATTTTTGGAAGATTAACATTCTTAAAAACTCAGTATTAAAATTTCAGTATCAGTAAGAACATGAAAATTAAGAGATATGAATCAAGCCCCAAAAAAATAAGCAGTAAATGCAGTGAAATCCCAGTGATCTGCCTATATGGTCTTGTGATTATTTGCTAGAGATCCAGAATTTTAAAAATTTCTTTTAATGCAATTTCTATTTTGTTTGATTAATCTTCAAAAAAATTCTTGAAACACAAACAGTACCAGTTCAACTTCTAGACTTAGTGATAGAAACATTCAAAGAAACAAGAAAAGGAATGCCATTGAAAGAAAAATATGGGGGGGGGGGGAGGGAAAAAAAAAGGAAGATGGTCAAAACAGTAATTTCCAGTGCTTCTGTGTGTCTTTTAGGACTACTGCTCTTCCCTGTTGGTCTTATATTATCACTTGATATTCCTTCGCCTATCCCCTTACGTTTAATTATTACAACTAATTGAAATCCAGTGTTTTCTTTCATACATTGCTCTAGGCATTTGTAGTTTTTGGGAATTTATTTCTGAGCTTTTTCTTAATCCTTAATGTGAGGATAAGCGGAATGGAAGCATTTCTGCTTCCAGAGAGTCTGTGGTTATTAATTATTCAGCCTAAAATTTTACCAAAAGATACAGTGAAATGAACTAAAACATGATGCACAAGCTCTGTGGAACAGGAAATTAAGGAAACATCAGCAAAGAACTCTCATCTGACTGATTGATCACTAAAAACCTCACAAACTTGGTCGTAAAAATCTTCCTTTAGATCCTTGTATCAGAAAAGCAAGAGGAAATGAGACTATTTAGAGTCCCACAGGGGCTTGTGGACTATGCAAGATTTCTTCCAATGTGTTATAAGGACACAAACTGAACAATATCCATTATAGGATGTTTATGGGAAGAGCTATAACTGAGAAAAAGGAGGAATCAAGGTTGATCAGGGAGGAAAATTGGATGGAGTGGGTTTAAAAAAAGTCAGTCTAGTGAGTAAACATTCTGCTGAGCGATTTGCTTGTTTGTCCAAGCCCTTTGCTATGCTATCTTCAGTTTAACCCCACCATTAACTGGATTCTATGTGAGTCTACTCGGCTGTAAGTGTGGTTATGGGTAAACTTTATCTAGATCAGTTGGCAAGAAAGAGAGAAGCTACACCTTTCAATTCTCATGATTTGAGCTGAGATCTGGTTAAGGGGTAATAGGTTAATGGCTAGTCGGCAGAATGAGTCGTTGTGCACAGGAGGAAGGAGGAATCTGTCAAAATCCCTCTTTGGGTTTCCCTAAATGCTGGTCAAAATGCTGCTCTCCACAAGTTTGTGTCAGTAATGACACCTTTGGGACAGCTGCTTAGCCTCACACACCAGAGCAGCAGAAAGCACACTGAGAAGAGCTCGTGCTCCATCATAACATCCTTTTAAGCAGCTGTCCTTAAACCTTGATTTTTCTGCTTCTCTAAGAAGCAGATTTCTTCTGCTTCACACCTCTGTGCAGATGTCTTTATGAGTACCTTACTTCATAAATTTACGTAAACCATAAAGAAATATATTTTTTAATATATATTTACCTTTTTGTTTTAGGAAAAAATATCTTCCTTACATCTGTATAGAACTTTATCACTTTTTATGTCTGCAATCATAAGAAACAGTGGCAAAAATTTTAGAGCAATACTCTGAGATTATTTTAAGATTACATTACAAAAATTTCCTTAGTGGAATTCCCATTAATAATAATTAGTTTTGAATTCAACTAAACTTTTTTTTTAATTCCTTCTAGCACTTCTTCTCTAAATCCTTAAACACTATATGGAAATTACTAAGTTCTTGTTGATTTTAAATTATTCCACTTTAATTATTCCTGTTTGAGAATCTCTCTAGTTCTAATGTACTAACAAAACTCTATCATAAAAATATCTGAATACATGTAATTCTTTAATAAAACAAACAAAAACGTTTTTTTAGCACAATCTTATATTCTATTCCATCTTGATTAATGTTTTTTGTTTGTTTTACTGTAGTTAACATCATGTTAATTTCTTCCCATTGTGATATAATTCCTTTTGATTCTGATTTGTCAAATTTTCATCTTTAATAGTTCAAAATTTTCAATTTAGCTTCTTTAGTTTTCAAATTAAATACTTGTTTACTTCTATCATTATACATACCAGTCCATTTTTGCTAGCTGTGTTTTCTCATGTGAAATGAGTGCTCCCAGAGAGGAATAAAACAAGAATTTTTTACATTATTTTTCACTATATTTTAAGTTAATAAAATCGATTTAAAATTTGTTTAAATGAAAATGCCATTGACAGTCTTCAGACAAGTTCCACCATCTTTCTCCAAAGCCACCACTTTGGGCTGCATCCGTTTTATCTGTGCACATAACATTATCGCCACTTGTGAAAAAGAAACAATCAAAACTAGGATGCAAGACTTTTTCCAAATTATTCTAAAGACAATTAGTAGAATAAAATTCAGACAGAAATATAGAATTTTAAAAAAAACAAAACCAAAAAAACAAACAAAAAACCCCCAACCCACCAACCCCAAACTTTTAGAACCATTCAGTGCTTACCTGTGTGTTCTTTTCTCAATAGTTATTTGTTTTATCATCAAAGTTGCCATTTCACCCACTGGTCAACTGACCTCTCCATGAGTAGTGATATCAAAATCCCATCTGAAATCCTGACCACTCTGCTGAATTATTTGCAATTTATTTAGGAACTACCGTGTAATTAGTTTATCTTAATTTGACCTATTGATTTCCAAATATAACATTCATAATTGTGAGACTAACCTACAGCCAGCTGATTTCTCTAGCAAGATTTTTTTGCCTTCAGAGTGTTAAAAGGCTATTTTCAAATTACCAGAGTAAAAAGAACTGTGTTTTATTCCTCTTTAAATAAAAATGAGCAAATCTGCATACATCCTGTAAAAAGTACAGACAAAAAATGTAAATGTGCCTGTTCAAAAGAAAACTGATTAAGAAGAGTAATTTCTGTATGGGTGTGTGCATATGTACCCATGTTTGTCTATGTCTGTATGTTATTTTCATTTAATGATCTTATTACTTCCTAGAACAGTTTTTTTTTTTCCTAAAGGATAGATCTCCATGACAGTCACTGTGTGCATTATTTGGGTTTATATTGTATTTAATTTTTATATTGGGTTTTGTAATGGTTTCTTTTGTACCTCCTGTTCCCATGGAAAATGTATCATGATGAGATTTGTCCCTGTTCCTTCTCCCCACCCATCCTCCCACAAACGAATGTAATCCAACTCTGTTCCACTCCCACCTTATCCCTGATTGGGTAGTGGCTTGTCATCAACTCTAGCCCCTTCCCCCTGGATAAAAGCCACAGAACCATGTGGAAATCTCCCTCTGGGCTCTTGGGATGCAGGGGCAGGACCACAGACTGAATAAAGCTGATTCCCCCTGGACAAAAGGCAGACTCTTTCCTTTTGCCATTGATGGATGCCTGCCCAGAGTTTTGCAGCCTCTGGGATCTTTAAGACCCTGAGGAAAAAAAATCCTTCCAGCTGTGGTTTCTCTCTTGAGCTAGCTGAGGCAAAAACGGAGCTGGGGTTCTGGAAGAAAGAGAGAGACACAGCAAGCCACATATGGAAATGACAACAAAATCACTTCTAGTAAACACTGGAATACCTCAGGAAGCTTAACTTCGTAGTGAGAAGTTTTCAACTTTTATACATACCTATAGGAACATTTAAGAAACTACTCTTTACAGCCTCAGTAGTCTTCACAAGTTCTCTATTGGAGAAGCAGGACACATTTTAATGAACTGGATAATGGGCTACAGAGAGAATACTAATCAATATTCACATTTTGACTGTAACCATTGCCAAAGGAGTCTTTGTGAGAACAGCCTTGTCTTTATTAGCAAAAAAAAATTTCATAAGAATTTGAAATGTCATATTTGAGTAGGCAGTGTATGTTCATTATCTAGTATGGCAATTTTCACTTCTAGGATAGAGAACCAATTTATTTTTACCAAAATTCAACTCAGAAGTTTTATATCTACATGACTAAGCAACCAATAGAAACAATTAGAGGAAAAGTTGCCCAGGCCACAACAATCTAAAAATCAGAGAAAGAGAAAATAACTGGGCACAAGAAGAGGAGAAAAGAGAAGGCAAAAATGAGTAAAATAATGAGCTCATGAAGAACTCAAGCAAGGGGATTCAGTCTTAGAGAAGAAAACTTTTTTTTTTTTTTTTTTTTTTCCACACAAAAGCCTCTCTTATCAATTGCCTATAGTTAAACTGGCAGAAACATATGGACCACATCTCAGAATGTCCTTCTGGAGCATCTGCTGCAGATGGTCCACTCAGCAGCCTCTCAACAGGTTTTTGTAGATGAGCCAAGATCAAGGCAAAAATTTCCAATATGCAGTTAGTTCCCCACTTCCAGTGAAGCCATGTATATATAGGCAAGACTTCATTTACACAGCTATATGGGGCATTCCAAACTAGGATTTTGTTCTGCAAATATTATTTAAAATATTTTCATATTTACGTTTTTCTAGCAATTCAGTTGCTAATAGAGAGAAAATATTAGAAAAATCATTAATGTGATTCATGAGCCCATGTTGAATTTTTCTCCCAATCAGGGAAACATATGAAATTTGATTTGGTGCCCTTTTGAGAAAAACAAATGAATGAACTAACAAACAAAAAACATTACAGACGGAAAAAACCAAACCAACCCAACCAACCAACCAACTAAAACAAAACAAAAACAAAACAAAAAAAAACCCCACCAGTCAGTAGATAAGTAACATTTTTGTTATTTAGAATAATAATACTACTACAAGATGAAATGGAAAATCCTGTAAAATATATTCAATACCAACTTTAACTGCTAATTCAGCATCAGACTTTAACTGGAGCATAGATATGTAGTGGTTTGCAGCTGAATGAGGTCAGACCTTCCTCTAGAGAAGCTTTAAAATAACTCCTTTTACTTCATCTAGTTGTCAAACTGCATAGCAAAATACCAATTCTATTACCTATTCTATAAAGCAGGGAAAATTGCCAAAGCTCACAAATGAAAAAATGGCAAAGAGCTAGAAGAAAAAATTAAAAAATATAAAGACATCATAGGGAAAGAAAACACTTTTTTTTTTTTTTTTTTTTTAATCAAGAATGGGATAGTAACATACACTTGCTAATACCATAGTACATTGTGTCTGAACTTGCATAAATCAAGAGATATTTCCATTGCAGAAGTTCCCATTGTGCACTGTGCCAGGTTGACATCAGTATAATTTCATCTTTTCTAGGTACCAAGCAATGCCAGCATTTTGCCGCTACAAAGAGGGTTTTGTATGAAGTCACAATGCAAAAGCACACCAAGGACAGGCAGATTGTGGTTAATGAATCTGTAGATGCTCTGGTACACTAATTAACTGTCTCTTTCTGTCAGCAATTTGGTATTTTTGAAATACCAGGCTTGACAATTATTTCAGTGCTCTCCACTTTTACAAGGAATAAATAATTTTCAAGCAATCCTTGAAACATGTCCAAATAAAGTTCTCTTCTTTTTGTTCTGTATCTATCTAACCTTCAAATTCCCCACAGAAAACTATTCTGCTGCTTTAGATAATCAATATGTAATTCAATGGAAATATAAAGCTAGAGGCAATGTGATGTAATTGAATTAAATACCTCAAGGACACCTCAACCTCAAACACCTCAACCTCCATTTTCAAAAACTTTTTTATTTTTTGTAGCTACAAGGAACTCCAGTCTGCAATACTGGAGTGTTACAGACTTTAGGACTCTTAACAAAGAATTCAGGTTAGTTATACTGCTGCAGAAAATATGGGAGCCTCAATTGCAGTGGGCACTGACTACAATAAAAATAAGTCTTGTCTATGTTTGTGACCAGCATTTCTATGGAAGAAAAACATTAAATGGTGTTTGTATCCTTGACACAATAAGAAGCGAGATTAAGATAAGCTTCTCTGTGGGTGAGTATAACAAGAGAATTAAAATTAAACAAAAATACAACTGGAGATGCAGTGAGCTACCTTAACATTAAAACCACTATCAGTTTGACTTAAGAGGAAAGATAACATATGCATTCCACAGGTTTTATTTGTGTAAGGCTATTTAAAAGCCCTTTTCTTCTATTTTTCTCTGGTGACAATAAGGCACCTTGGAATATAATCCCGTAATTTAGGCAGATGTAATTTAGGTAAACATGTCTGTCCTGTATCAGAGGCACTACTGCCCTCAGGCAATTAGGGACAACACTAGTGTTTATTTGAACTACACTGAAAGATCACAACTCCACTCAAATTTATAAATTATTTCATTAAGTTGGAAAAGGGTAGAGATTCTAAAATAAAGGAAATTATGAATGTTTAAATGAATAAAGAATTATTTATAGCATAGCAGAATATACCAAATGTAATGGCTTTGTCTCCTTTTTCTGTGTAAAAAGACTGTGGAGACACAAAGGAACATTTTCATCCCTATGGCTGGGTAGAAGTATGCCACAGCATATGCACCCAAGGAAAATCACCATCTTACACAGTCCAGGCACAGATGCAAGAGATATAATTGCAGCGACAGGGAAGAGGAGAAAGAGCTGTGACTCATTGCTCTCCACATCTGGTGGAGAGCTAGACCCTGGTCCCACAGGCTTCCCATGCCTGGGGCATGTTTGCAGGCAGTCAGAAAGAAACAGACTAATCTAGCAAACCACCAGTGTGAACAGCTGGAGGACCAGGCAACCCTCTGCATGGGGTACAGAAGTAACCTACACTTACCTAAATCATATCAGGTATGATATACCCCTTCCTTCCTGAATCAATAAAGTCTGAAGGGGAAGATCACACACTGTCTGCAAACATTCCCCTGTGTTTCCATGGGCAGTTTCTGGATGGTGCATGTTATCACCCCGTGGTCTTAGCTAGTCCCCATCCCCTTGAAGGCACCTGATCTCCAGGAATGGGACTGCCCTGGTTGACCCTAACTTGCCCTGCTCCCCAGTCACTGTGAGGAGGACTGCTCTCAAGTAAGTCACAGTAATCCCACAATTCAGTGATGATTCAATAAAAAAGAAAAAAAGAAAACTGTAACATACTATCCTGATTGTGAAAAGGTATTATTATGCCCTGAAGCTGAAATAATCTTCAAAAATAATGATTTTTAAAAACGCCTTTATTGCAGATGGAACACAGATATTTCAGTCTTTTCACCTTCCATGGAAGTAGAAGAAACTCTCTTCCATTTTAAGAGAGATTTTCCCCTCTTCTTTTTGTGACAGGAACAAACTTTATCAGATGTGGAAATGTGTGTTTCTTTTTCAATCACAGTGTAAAGTAGGTACAAAAATGAATGCAACCTAGAGACCTCTCTCCTTCTAAATTGAGATTTCTATTGGTGCAACTTCTGCCATGATAATTTTGTTTTCAGACTTGAGATACAATTATTCCTTCATAGGTTTCTCAAATCAGTTTTCCAAAGTATAATCTGTGGTGCTAAAAGCATCAAATGAGTTTTTGAAGAAGCAGAACAGATTTTCTATCAAATATTCTATTAGTCCAGATGTACTACAATTTTTTTTTTGTGTCCCTGTGTTCAGATATAATTTTTATCAGAGGTCTCATTGTCAAGCAAAATTGAGGACCAGTGTTGAGCCATATAGAACATAAACTGCATCTGTAAAAGAATTAAAGAAGGAATCATTAGAAGACTCAGCCCTTAAGAAGGAACAAAAATTTTTGTTAAGTATATGGTACTGTATGTGTACCACTGGTGAAGTACTTGTGTGTGGTTAATGGATTTTTAAAGCCATGGACATTTCCTCTTTTTTTCCTATTTGATGAACTTAGCAAGCAGACCGTTTTGAGACAAGGGAACCACTGACTTTCTAATACTGCTGCTGTGGCCATGCTACCTCTATTTGTATACCAAAAAGTACACTAGCTACATTATAAATCCTTGTAATAATCTTCCCCAGAACTTTCCAGCCTGAAATTATCTCAAATCATTACAGTAAACACCATGTGATTTGCAGGTTTGGCTGCCTAGCCAGTTTCAATAAACTGGTCACAAGGTGCTATTAACAGACAAATATTAAAGAATATGCCCTGAAAACAGTGATTAGAGTCAGGGTTGTTAAAAGTTCATGTGAGACTACATTAAAAAAAGTGAAAATGAGGAAGCTTGATGCTAATTGCAATTGTGTTGAAGACCCTAATAAATTTAGCTGAATTCCAGAGGAAAAATTCGGCAGTTACTCAAGCAAGATATGGGTAAGGAGCAATCAGTATTGTTACTTACACTGCATGGAAGACAGATAGAGTGTCAATTTTAATAAGAATAACTCTGCAATAGTATGAAAGCAGTGTCAATATGGCAAGGAATTATAAATCCATTTGGTTGCAATAGGATAATTCAGTTTACATACTGCTTGAGAATGGTTATAGAGGCTGTCACTGTTGCTGGAGGAAAGTGAGCGTGGTGGTTTCAGGCAGATTTTGGGAGAAATCCTCCCAAGGGGCCCCCCTCCCCTCCCCCAACTGGTTCGGGAAAAGACTTCCTCAGAGAGAAGTGAAAAAAACCTGTTTATTAAACAGGCAAAGCACTCCCAGCACAATACCCGATGACAAGAGCTTCGTGCCACTTACAGAAGGATAACAAACTTAAAGAAAGTCTCCTCTTGAGGGTCGTCACTGTGCTCCACCACTCCGTCTCCACTGACATTGGGAGAAAAGGAGATGTGCAGGGCTGGTCTTGGTGGGGTGGGTCCCCTGTGGAGGCCCCCGGTGCTCCCCCAGGTCCTTAGTCTGGAGAGGTTGGAACAGTTCTGAGGAGAGGGCAAAAAGGAAAAAAGGAAGGAAAAAAAAGGAAAAAAAAGAAAAAGAAAAAAAAGGCAAAAAGCTCCAGCTATTCTACAGTGTCTAACTACGCTAGCACTAAACTAACTAACTGCCAGGGGAAAAAAAACAACAGAACTTCTTTCGTCTTGCCGTGTTCCAACTCCCCTGCTTCAAGGTCACTCCAATGAGCAGAGTTTTCCTGGGGAAAAACAAATGCGCTTCCTCCCCCCCTGCACCCAACAGACGATTGGGGGATACACAGTCACCCCAGGACAGAGGAAGTGATGCCAGTACATGCCACTATCCCTGTACTATGTGCCATTCAGAGGTAATCATACAACCACACCTGTAGTATTTCCCCACGAGACTAGATGACCGCTGATGGCAAAAGTAAAAGAGTCTGCTCTCTGGCTTCTGGTGGGATTTTACAGCTTTTATTCTCAAAAATAAAAGCCCTGCTCGGATGGACTGTCCTGATGGTGCACCAATACCAGAGAGCCCTCCCCCCTCCCGTGTTGTGGATTTTTCCCCAGTGGGCAGGGCTCAGAGGCAGGGCCCAGAGGCACCACCCAATAAAGGCGAAGCAGGAGAGGAAGAGAGTTAGGTTACATTTCAGTGTGGGGGATGGGCACTGCTGGGCAAGGACAGATACATGGAAAAAAAATTACAAATCTGATTAAATATAAACCAAATTAATGCATTACAACATTTCCCCTTTTCTTATTAAATTAAGAAGGAGGAAGGCTCGGTTCGTGGGAGATGCTCAGAATTCAGACCTTGAGTACCTTTCAAGTTGCAAAAGAAGAATGACCTTTAGTGCAAACAAACTGTCTAGAAAAACACTATTAAGGGATAATGATAATTAAAAGGAGAAAGTTCAGTGCTTCCTCCTCCTCCAGGCAGCACTGGCCACTTGTGGACCCTCTGCAGGGGGTTTTGCAGTTTTGGGGATGAAGGGTTTCACCCACTCAGCTGGCACCCACTTGAGATCTGGGGGAGTGGACACATAGGCCTCACACCACGACCTCAGGTGACCTGATCATGAGGACTTTTTGTTTCTCTGGTCACTGGATCCTTTACTATCATATCCGGTGACTTTTGCTGAAAGACAGAACTGGTTAAAGCAGGATTATTTGGTTTAACATTTACATATTCTGTTTTTTTTGAAAAATTCCCTTTGGACCTTTGAGATGTCCCACCCCCATCATCCCGAAAGTCTGCATCGGCCATAGCCATCTCCTCCATGACCTGTTCTTGGGCTTCTTTCATTCTTAACCTGTAACTCGATAGCTCGGGTTAACTGCTCCACAAATGTTACTAAAGGTTTTGATGGAAGCTGCTTTATTTTACTGTAAGGTTGGAAAGACTTATCGGGCTGGGTTGCTAATTGAATTGGCAGATTCTTATTATCAACAGATGTTTCAGGATTTTGCTAAAGTCCCAGAAATAAATCTTGTTGGAGGTCTAAGGGAACTGTAGTATTCCTTGCTAAATTTGCTTTTAAACGGTTGCAAAAGTATTCTTTTCATATTTAAATTTGGACCGAGCTTTGCATAAACCCTGAATCGCTTGTTGGGGGAAGGGGTCCCAATTACTGTGGACAGCACCCTCTTTTTTTGATTGTTGATATATGAAAGGGGTGGCAGAAAAGCCGGGATCGCTTCCTGCTTCTGGGTTCCCAGCTCCCCCCCCCCTCTCTGGGGCGTGGGAACTGGGACTGTGGGCAGGGAAACCGTGGGAACCAGGAGCAAGGAGGAGCTGGAGGCATGACTCACATGGGGAGGAGTCTGAGGGCGGAGGTTTGAGGGTAGGGGGCAGAGTCAGAGGAGAGGGCAGTGCCGAGGGTGGCACCGAAGGGAAGGAAGGGTCTGGGGAGAGGAAGGAATTGTGGGAAGGAGGGACAGACAAAGGGAGAGACTCCTCGTGGCTTGGGAGCAGATGGCTTCGGCCATTTTGGACAAAGAAGTCCTCTCCATCTTGTGACCTCCCTACCTGGGGACCACCAAGATGGAAGGTTTGAGCACTTGGACTGCCTGCAAAGGTACAAGCTGGGGAAAATTCACCAAGAACTGGCTTTTTTTCCTTTTTATTTTGCTTTTGCAATGCAAACTTAATTTTTAAGCTATAAAAGGCAAAATTTGCATCTTCTTTATTATTAGAGGAGCCAGATTCAGCTTTTTTTTTTTTTTTTTTTTTTTTTTTTTTTTTTTTTTTTTTTTTTTTTTTTTTTGTTATAGCCTCCCAAAATTCTGGGGAGCTCATTTGCTCGAATGATAGATGTCAAAACTGAGAAAACAACCACAGAGTTAAATTTTTCACCTGTTTCTTTGAACAATGGGTCTCCCCATCATCCAAGGCATTTAAAATGTGGTAATAGATTCTTTTGTGAGACAGACAGCCGAGCACCCATTTTTGGCTCATATTTTGAGCTTCTGTGTCCTCTTTATTGTGACTGAGAAGCTGAAAAAAACCCAAACCTCGCTGGAGAGAAAAAAAAAGCCAAAAGGGGAAACAGTTTCCTTTTCCACCCCCCCAGGCTGCCGAAAGAAGCGTGCTATTAAAGCACTTTGAAGGTTCACTCTGAAAGCAAAAACCTTCCCCGAAAGAGACAAGACCCTTTTCCCTGAGGAACCCCACCTCTGAAAAAGATTTTCCCTTAGAAAACCGAAAGTGGTACTCACAAAAAATTCCAGTGTTCCTTTCCTTTCTTTCCCAATCACTCCTTTTGCCTGAGACTGACCCTATTTGGTGCAAAAAGAGCTTCCAGTCTCTGATCCCAGGTTTATATTTCCACGAGTACGTGGTCACCACCCTGGAACAGCTTGCCAGTCATGGGGCCATCTTTGCAGCACTCTGATGGGTTTTTTGAGTCCAAAGGAGAAAACTGCAGCCCTGGGCTGTAGAATCCTGTGTTTTGGAGACTCCACAGCGAACGCAAAGCCTGACGGGTCTGTCTCTCTGCGTGGGTGGGCTACGTTTCGTGACTCACGTACCTGCGTGAGATTCCTTGGCCACGTGCTTCCCAAGTGGTTCTTCTAGCTTTCTGGGATCCTTTTGTGGCTTTGAGCCTCACGTTGTGCACCAGTTGTAGTATTTTCCCACAAGACTAGACGACCGCCGATGGCAAAAGTAAAAGAGTCTGCTCTCTGGCTTCAGATGGGATTTTGCAGCTTTTATTCTCAAGTCCTACCCTGCTTTGCTGGATACCTTTCCCAATGGCTCGCCGATGCCAGAGAGACCTGGCCCCTCCCGTGTTGTGGCTTTTTCCCCCAGGGGGCAGGGCCCAGAGGCAGGGCCCAAAGGCACTGCCCAATAAGGGAGAGGCAGGAGGGGAACAGAGTTAGGTTACATTTCAGTGTGGGGGATGGGCACTGCTGGGCAAGGACAGATATATGGAAAAAACATTACAAATCCGATGAAATATAAACCCAATTAATGCATTACAACACATACCAAAGAAGTTTGAACTTCATTACAAGTATGCAAATTATCTTCCTGTTGAAGATAATGGGTAACACTTACAGGAAATACAACCTCTTTGTTCAAGCAAAATCATCCCAGGAAATGAATGGAACATCAATAGGCATATTTGGGAGGAAAATGGGTTTCTATCACCATATTGACATCATTATTGTTCTTGATGACTGGGTTGACTTCAGTTAGTCATTAAAAACCCTTCATTCAAACATATCTAAAACATAGTTGCAATGAAATCAAAACAAACCTGTGATTTCACAAAATTCTACAAGTAATTATATACACTTACTATGATTCTGTTGCTTAAACATAAACAATTAAAGCCATTTCAGATCCCTAACAATGTGATGGCTGTATGACAATATAGACATCAAAAGTATAATCCCATCCACATAGATGCCTGACAATGGAGAATATCTGGCTTCTTATGTTAAGACGGCTGAAGATCACTCAAAGTGTTTTCAGAGAACAGTTTAAAAGTGCAAAGATATGCATTTTCATAAATGCTATGTTCTAGGGTCAGCAGAGATGAACTGGCTTATTGACAATTAAGAATGGTCTGAAAGGAAGAAGGGGCACTAGTTGATAGTGCAGAATTATCCCCAAAGGCCCCTGACTTACATGTCAACCTACACGTGCTGGTTGGCTCCCAAGCAAATAGAGTCCTCACAGTTTTCATTTTAACTTTTCAAGAAAAAATTAATGATGAAATAGAGGGGCAGCATAAACTGGAAAATAATACCTTTTATTTTCTACATGAGCTTCTTGTAAGAGTAAGTTGCAAGGTATCAGAAATTTGTTCATATCTCTTGATATTCTGGCAGCTGCTGCTATTTGAGCACAGAGAGGTTTTTAAAAAAGGTGTGATTGCAGAAAACATATTCAACAAAAAAATGGTTAAGGTTATGATTGTATTTGCCCCAAGTTTTATTTTACCCTTAAAATGATCCAGTTATCTAACTCGCAGATTTGTAATGGTCTTCTTTCTCCAGAAACAGCAAGCTTTTCGAGGCATGCTTTACAAGGTGTACAGCTGCAATTACCAGTAATTCTAAGCTGAGGAGCTGCCACAGTTTTACTGTCACATAAGTGGATATCTATTAGTATTGAAACATTTATTTTCAGAATTTTTTCCTGCCAGCCACCTGATTTTGTAAGTTCTCTTCCCTCCTGCACTGAAAATAATGGGTTTCCCAAATTTCATGATCAAATATCTACAGATCAAAGTGCAAATAAGCAGCTTGGGATGTGACAAAAAATGTAGAAGTCCTTAGTAAAATTAAGCCTATAATTGACAATAAAGTTAAGTTTTCCTATTCATTTACAAAATAAAAATAACCCTAAACCAATAGACCTATTAGTTGAATCCTTACAGGCAGTAAATTTTGATATGACCTGTATGTACCCTGGGTACTGGAAATACATCAGCAGTATTTGGTGGCAGATCAAATAGTGGTGATTTTACTCGCCAAAAAAATATTCTTTTTTTAATGGCTTTTTCACACAATATTAAAAAGTTATGCTCAAAGCAATAGACCTCAGAATCAATATACTTTTGGCAAATTAATTTCCTAAAACTCAGATTTTAAATACCTGACATTTACAACCCAGTAATGTTTATTTGTTAGCATAGAATCATTTAACCATTTATATAAAATAGAAATCTTAGAGAAATCTCACTCTTACTAATTACTTGGAATTTTTTCAAAGATATAAATTCCTTACTGAAATGCCCGGAATTAGAAAAAGGCAGATGATTCATTGTTAGCTGAGACTTTGTAGACCACTTGCAGAGTAAAGTAGATAATAATTTGTAATAACTGTAGTATAATCTGATTTTTTTTTTTTTTGAGACAACATTGAAGTTCCTGGCATTATAAACATTGTTTGAAGTAATGAATAATACATGACACAACTATTTACAGTGAAAGAACTCAGGTTACACACACATAAACCTTAATATCTAAAATTTTCTATGACATAAAAATACTACATTTTCTATTGCATGTTTCTTAAAACTAGGAAGGTTTTAAGTGGTGTCTTCACACAGCCTTAAATATCATTCATGTGCAGCAGCTGAGACAGAAGCATTTACTTACAGAATCAGCAGATAAAAGATCACCTGAGAAGGAGTTGTTTTGCCTGAGCAGCCTCAGCAAAGATGATGGTGGTATCCTGATATTATAGTGACTTAATAAGAGTTAGCAAAATAAATACTCATTCTAGTTAGCCATATAATATTTTGGGGGAAAAGGGGAATATGATCTCTCTCTATATATGATATACATGTATATATATGTATATCATATTATTATCTATAATAATAATTTAATATTATTGAATTTATTTCTGAAGCCAGGGCAAAATAGATGGCCTCCTTGAACAGTTCACATTTCCTATGTGTAAACTCCCACATCAGAAAGGCTACAAACTCAGAAATGTGACCTCCTAAATCACAATTTTTCTTCTTTGTATAAATCTGCTATTACAGTTCTCCAACAGGGCAGTTTTTTCTGTTCTTTGCAACCACATTGGTTAAAATGTACTTCCAGATAAAACAACATTGTTAGATGGTGTCATAGTTTGATACTGGCTGAATGCCTGGCACCTGTGACTGTCACTCACTTACCCTTCCCTGCCACAGAGAAGAGAGACATTTAATGAAGGGTTCATGAGGTAAGATAAGGACCAGGAGAAAACACTCCAAGGGCAGAACAGGCTCAGTTTAGAAGTCCAAAGTGAATTTATTACTAACAAAATCAGAGAATGATAATGAGAAGTAAAATAAGCCCTTAAAGCCACCTTTTCTTCCCCCAATCCCTCCCTCTTTCCCAATGACAGCACAGAGAGACAGGGCATGGAGGTTTTGTCAGTTGATCACTGAGATTATCTTCCACTGCTAGGGGAAAGGAGTCCTTCCCCTGTGAGGCCGTGGGGTCCCTCGCACAGGAGACAGCTCTCCGTGAACTTTCCTGGTGTGGGTCCACTCTCACAAGCAGCAGCCAAACCGCACCTGCTGCAGCGTGAACTGCCCACACAGGCAGACAGTGCTCCCAAAACTGCAGCCCGTGGGTTTCTCTTTCCACGGGATGCAGTCCTCAAAGGACACACTGCTCCAGCCTTGAAGCAAGGGCCCCCTCTCTCCTCTGGGTCTCCCACTGGATCACAGCCTCCTCCAGGTCTCCACCTGCTCCAGCATGGACACCTCCCCCAGGGGCTGTGGGTGGAACTCTACATTCCCCATGGATCCACAATGGCTGCAGGGGCACAGTTGCTTCACCATGGCCTACAGAGGAATCTTGGCTCTGGCACCTGGAGCACCTCCGGCCCCTCCTTCTCCTTTGACCTTGGTGTCTCTGTGTTTTTCACTCACAAGTTCTCACCTCCTTCTCTAGCTAGAATTAACACTGCCCCCCACTTGGTTTTGATTTTCTTCTTAAATATGTTATCTCAGAGGCATTATCAACCTCTCTAACTGGCCCAGCTTTGCCCAGCGGCATATCTATCTTCAGAGCCTTCAGGGATTGGCTCTGCCAGACATGGAGGCTTCCAGCAGCTTCTCACAGAAGGATCCCCTTCCCTTCCCCCCCGCCCCCAACCACCCCCCACCACCCCATTTCTGTGTCTGCCCCACTCCTGCTACCAAATAACCAGGCCATGAAAAACTAACCTAGATGGTATCAGGTTTAACTCCAAATAGCACTTCCTGTGCTTAGCT
Organism: Delichon dasypus; assembly: GCA_037837765.1. NCBI lineage: Eukaryota > Metazoa > Chordata > Aves > Passeriformes > Hirundinidae > Delichon > Delichon dasypus. The sequence continues at coordinate 42,811,574 of JBBAXF010000004.1, read as the reverse complement.
ATAGATAACACCACGCCATGATGTAGCAAACAGATGCATGCTCTCAAGTTGCTGGAGCAAGTGCTGGGAAAAAAAGTCAGAAGGCTGAGGAAGAGTAGCCCTCAAATTAAAGTTCTGTGTTCTTGACTACTTTGGTTCTCTTAGTTTTTCATCCAAAACAGCTATGAAACCAAAATGAAAATGGTATAGGAAAGCATCAGGGCAGCAGAGACCTGCTGGGATGAGGCATCTCTCAGGAGAGGCACTGATACTGGAGCTGCCTAAGGGACTGCAATTGACCCCACTACTCTGCAGAGCAGGCTCAGAAGCACAAATGACCAGGAGAACTGTGGACAGAGCAGTCTAACTAGCCCTACAGCTCACAAGGGAAGGTTATTGTCACCGTACCAGGCCAAAATATCTGTTCAACTGGTCATCACCCTCCCAGAAGTAACACAGCTATGGTATCCACATGGAAGAGGACACATTTTCTGCACTCATCAGAATAGGTTCCATCCCAGCCAGACCTCCCATAAAAACATGCAGATGTTCATACCTTCAAGCTGTAGGGTGTAGCAGAGCTTATCACCGGTAACTGATTGCCATCAGTAGCAGTAGTGTCTGGTTCCGTCCCACACCGGGCGGGAGGTGACCTCTGGCTAGCTCAGGTCAGCCCAGGCACAGAAGGTCCCAGTTTGTTTCGGCTTCTCAGCTCAGCAGCTGAACCCCACAAGTGAGACAGCAACAGCAGCAGAAGAGAAAAGGCTGGCTCTCAGCCGAGCAAGTTAAAAGATATTTCTTCGCTCCAGAGTTGAGACGCTGAGGGGTTGAGAGAGAGATGCTGAGAGATTGAGAGCGAGGTGCTGAGAGAGATGCTGAGAGGTTGAGAGTGAGACGCTGAGAGAGATTTTTTCCTCCCTCCTACCCCCTATAAGCAGGGGAGGGGTTCCTGGGAGGATACTGCAAGACCACGAATCAGGGGTTTCAGGAGGTAACAAGGTGTGCCCACCCCCAAGCCTCGGACCACTAAAATCCAAAGCTAAAGGAATTCCCCCCAGGGGGCCTATCACCTGAAGCCCTCTCCCTGAGATTTCGAAATCTTGGGAGGGCTCCTGGAGAGACAGGCTGCCCCAGAGCAAAGGGGGTGGGAGGACACAAAACACCTTATTATACAGACAACACAAAAGGGATACAGAATTGGGGATACAGTGAAATGAACCATAACACAAACTTCTTATAAAAATCTAATAAAACAGTTCTGCACCACCACACAGTAGGAACAGCTGTGTGATGTGTGACTTGTGTCTTAATATTTCTTTTCTTGCTTTATGTTTCTATTTCTGTCAAAGACAGAATAACTAATTGTTTGAAAATTTGATTGTGATATTTTTTAAAAATCTCCACAAAATTGGTTAATGGTGTTAATCAGTTTTCTTTCCTTGAAGTGAAATTGTGTCCATTTTCCACTTTTCTTCATGAATAATTACCAAGAGGAAAGTACAGATCTCTAAGACTCTGCTAGGCCACCCACCACGAAATTTTCACAGAACTTAATGTAAAATATAACCATGATCCTCAGAGGTCTCACTGACACTTGAACAAGATACAATAAGCACAGCCCCACTATGCCTCTTTACTTCCTTCAGCACAACAGATCACTCTGACTTTGGAAAGTGTCCTTGTTTAGGGCAAATTTGGGAGAGAACCCCTGAATGGGGTCCCTCTGGGGAGGAAACCCAAACAGTCCCTCCCACAACTAGTCCAGAAAAAGAACTTCTGTGGCGATGCGAGAATGGTTTTATTAGGTTTTTATGAGAAGTTTATGTTATGGTTCATTTCACTGTATCCCCAGTTCTGTAACCCTTTTGTGTGTTCTGTATAATAAGGTGTTTTGTGTCAATCATCCCACTCCCCACCTGACTTGGAACATCCCCTCTGCCCCTCCCCCCCCCCCCACTCTGGGGCAGCTTGTCTATCACTCCAGGAGCCCTCCCAGGTTGTGAAATCTTCAGGTGATAGGTCCCCCAGGGGGAATTCCTTTCCTCTGGAGGTGGTTGGTCAGAGGCTTGGGGGTGGGCACACCTTGTTACCCCCTGAATCCCCTAATTTGTTGTCTTGTTGTAAACCCCCCTGAACCCCTCCCCTGCTTATAGGGTGGAGGAGGGAGATTCAAACTCTCTCTGCCCTTGGTCTCTGGCCTGAGGTTTGGACCTGCTGCAGACTTCCCGCAGCTGGGCCTGAATAAATATCTTTTAACCTGCAAAACTGAAAGCCAGCTTTTTCTTCTACTGCCATTGCTGTCAAGACAGTACTTGGTCCAGCTGCTGCTGAGAAGTCGAACCAGCAGGTAAAAATAACCTGCATGCCTATCCAAAGTGGGAACATTCTGTAGCTGTGCTGACCAGAGCTAGCCGGAGGTCAGCACCCACCCGGTGCGGGGACAGAACCAGCCACAATCTTTGTCACAGAAAAGTGGGAAAAACTATTCATTTAACAAACAAAGCATAAAGAATGGATAATGTGAAACAGTAAAACCTCTCATTGCTCTGAAGTGGGATGGTAAATTCAATAAGTCCTTGCTGTGGGTAGCTCAGCTCACTCAGTCTCTTATCAGTTCCTCCATGCTGGAAAAAATACCAAGGTCCAGGCCCTGGGGGGTGCAGGCGTGAGATCCGAGTGTTTCTCTGGGTTTTTCCATCCAGGACGGGTTTGAACAGTCCTGAGAAAAGAAAAAAAGACAGTCCAGAGAGCTTCTCTGCCTCAGCTAGCTAAAACTAAGAGCAAAGCAGGTCTCTGTGCAGCTGCTTGTCCATGCTTCAGATGAGCACAGTCCAGGAGCAGGAGTGCAGAGGAGGGAATGCTGTTTTCAAAAGAAGCTCCACTCATCTTCTTTTGCCCCCTTTGCTCTCAGAACTAGTCTCACAGCAGTGACTCACTCTAGGATGCTGCTTCATGAGTCTCTGCTTCATCCTCCTCAAGATTGCTCCTCCATGATAATCCTCCCCTTACCAGTTAACTCTTTCTTTTATCTCACTTATCCTTATTGGATATAGCTGTTACTCATCAGGGACAAGGCTGTGTTGGTTAGTCAAAAAAGCTGTTACTTCTCAGGCATTACTTAGCCTTAAAGGTACAGAACTGAACATAAAGCATAAACAAAACAGACAACTGGGGACACAAGCATCAAAAAGTCTCTCAGGACACAAGCCATTTCACAGGTATACCTGACCTTTAGAAAAAGACATCATCATTTATTATATAATCAAGAATTTGGCTAATTGATATATATGTGGCAAACATAACACGCAGTGGCAAAACTCCTTTAAACCCTTATTGCAAAGCCATCAGTGGTGGATGGAGAAGGGGCTTCATGCTGCTTTTGTTGTAGAAGAGTGCTGAGATCAGCCTGATTCACTAGTCCCAAAGTTAAAGGATATGGAGAATAGTGTTTCCTGATAGAAAATGCCATTGGTGAGGATGTTGCCAGCAAAGTTCCTGATAACAGTCACTGAAAAGTGATAACACAGATAAGTTACCTAGAGCTGTTGATCTGATGCTGCTGGCCTGGAGATGTCTGACTGTGAATCACTTTATACTATAAAAGCCAAGCAACACTTTTAATTTCTAAAATTCCTAGTCTAAGTGTGTGTGTGTGAAGATTACTCACTTGAGTGGGATGCTCCTCAAGATTGGTTCTTTAGCCTGAGAAGGATTTGCCCATGGTCACTGGCATGGATAAGTAATGACAATGGCTTCACTGATAAAAATTTTGGAATTAAAAATACAAAGCAGTTCTCAAAAGAATAGTACTGTAAACAAGCAATGAATCTTAGTGCTGCTAATCCTCATGCCAGTGCAGTTTGTGAGGTGCAGTTACCTGCTCTTGAGAATGCTGTTAACATAAAAAAGGAACAATGGGAACAGTGTAATAAGTTTTCTTGGATTTTACAGGTACAGAGGTCTTCAAGAAAGCAAAAAGCCTATTTAATCTTTTGTCCTTTTTTCCTTTTCTAATTGTTCCTGTTCCCATTACTATTATTTAGCTTAAAGTATAAGCAATTAAAAAAGCGCAATTCATTAAAAGGGTGGGAGGGAGGATCCTAATAATTATAGAGCAGTCAGCCTGACCTCAGTACCTGGCAAGATAATGGAACAGTTTACACTGAGTGTCGTCACACAGAATTTACAGGATGGCCAGGATATCAGGCCAGCCAGCACAGGTTTAGGAGGGGTAGGCATGTTTGACCAACCTCATCTCCTTTTATGACTAGATGACCTGCCTGGTGGATGCAGGAAGGGCTGTGGGTGTTGCCTATTTGAATTTCAACAAGGCTTTTGACACTGTCTCCCACAGAATACTCCTGGAAAAGCTGGCAGCCCATGGCTTGGGTTAGGAACTGGCTGGATGGCTGAGTCCAGAGAGTGGTGGTGAATGGTGCTGCATCCATCTGGGGGCCAGTCACCAGTGGTGTCCCTCATGGGTCTGTGCTGGGGCCTGTTCTGTTCAATATTTTTACTGATGACATGGATGAGGGTATTGAATCTTTGATTAGTAAATTTGCAGATGACACTAAGCTGGGAGGGTGTGTTGATCTGTTGGAAGGTAGGATGGCTCTGCAGAGAAATCTGAAACAGTTGGATGGATGGGCAGAGTCTAACATGATGAAGCTTAATAAATCCAGGTTCCAAGTCCTGCACTTTGGCCACAATAACCCACTGCAGCACTATAGGCTATGGATGGTGTGGCTGGGCAGTGCCCAGGAGGAAAGGGACCTGGGGGACTGGTCAGCAGCCAGTTGAACATGAGCCAGCAGTGTGCCCAGGTGGCCAAGAAGGCCAATGGCATCCTGGCCTGTATCAGGAATGGTGATCCCAGCAGGAGCGGGGAGGTCATTCTTCCCCTGTACTCTGCACTGGTGAGGCCACACCTTGAGTGCTGTGTCCAGTTCTGGGTCCCTCAGTTTAGGAAGAACGTTGAGACGCTTGAGTGCATCCAGAGGAGGCAACAAGGCTGGTGAAGGACTTGGAACACAAGCCATAAGAAGAATGACTGAGGGAGCTGGGGTTGTTTAGCCTGGAGAAAAGGAGACTCTGAGGTGACCTTATCACTCTCTACAACTTCCTGAAGAGTGGTTGTAAAAAGCTGGAGGTTAGTCTCTTTCTCCAGGCAGCAACTGACAGAATGAGAGGGGACAGTCTCAGACTGCATCAAGGGAAATATAGATTGGATATTAGGAAAAAGTTTTTCACAGGAAGAGTGATAACGTACTGGAATGGTCTGCCAAGGGAGGTGGTGGTGGTTTAAACACATCCCTGGATGTGTTTAAAAAAAGATTGGATGTGGCACTCGATGCCATGATCTATTTGAGTCGATCTTGAAGGTCTCTTCCAACTTAGCCATTCTGTGATTCTGTGAAAACAGAATTAAGTGTTGCTTATCTATGTAAAGCTATGTTAATAGATTATTGACAGATGACTCAAAATCAGATATTATTGTTAAAAAATATTGCATTATTTAAAGAAATGAGGACATGAAAACTGAATCATGGGAAGCAAAAGTATTTTGCTACTAATAACAACAACGTTACTCTGTTCATAATTCTAAAGAACAGTTGGGTGGTTTCATAATTGTACAATAATAAAGGGTATTAAAACAACTATTTGTCAACAGGTGTCTTGAAGGTATTTTCACTTTCTTTTTTTATAATTCTGGTTTTAATATTATTTAAATTTTTGAAGAGATTTCACCTACTCCAGACCCAGCAGTGAGCAACTGATCAATGCATGCATCTTAACATCTGACTACTTAAATTAAAGTTTTGATAATGAGAAAAAAAAGTAGGAGAAATTCAAAGTATTTTAAATTATTGCTATTTCATCAAAAAAGTGCCTCTTTTTTGTCTCTTGTTTAACCAGAGTTCCACAGAAAAAGCTCAGCAAAACTATTTTTAAGTATAAAAGCCTTCATTAATTCCTTCTGGAGAATGAAAACATGCTGAAAACATTTACCTTAAATAATAATAATATCATAATCATCATCATCACCACCATCATTATCATCATCATGGTATTTGACCTTTTTTCCCCAGAAAGTGTACATACATATGCAAAACAGTAAAATATTGTGAGTTCATAGGTGAGGACATACAAAATAAACATAAGATTTGCAGGAATGGATGAAAATCCAGCTCTGAAAAGGAGGAGAAATATTTCATACACTGATGAGGAACAAATCACTTCCTAAGGCTTAAGTGGGTGAGCACCCTAGAATTCTTTTTCAGAAGAGCCCATTCAAGTCCTTTCAGGAAACATCAGATTTTTGCACTTTGTGTTTCTTTTAGCAAATAATGAGTGGAAGTGGAAAGGAATGTTCATATGAACAAGGGGGAAATGGAATTGCTTAGAGCTATTTTTCACAGCCCTAACAGATTGCTGTTCTAACCTTATGAATTGCAACTAGTTTTGTGAAACCATTATTTAAATATGCACAGTAGTGTATGAGCTATAGAGCAATTTTTTAAAGTGGATTCTCATCTGGTTTTTAAAGGAAGACTATTAGATAATTGCTCTATTTCAACCAAAGAAATAATCTGAATCTAGTTTGCTGGATATAGAAGCTGTTAGGAACAATAAATCATCAAAGATACTAATACCACTAGTTCCAAGATTTCAAGATTTTTGTTCTAACAGTAGGTTACCTTTTTCAAACAAAAACTCTGCTTATAAAACTCTGCAGAAGTGAATCTTAGGAATTTCATCTGTATTGGTTTCTTTGGGTGGGAGGAGAAACCGTGCATTCATTTCTGTTGTGCTTTGCCCCTTGTCTTTCAGATATTTAGTTGAAACATAATGTTTGATTTTAGCAAATATGAAACTTTGGATTATTTAAGTTTAGAATTCTTAGAGAAAATAAATCAGACAAAGAAATGTTATAATAAGCATTTTCCTATCCGAGTTAATTATTTCTAAAAATATGTCAAAGAATTTCCACCTATTAAGTCACAGACTGCAAATTGGATTTATTTATTCTGACTATTGCCACATGCCCAAACTCTCCTCTGTTAATAGCACCAACAAATCTTGAAAATTATAAGACAAGGGTAGAATTTGTTGCTTTCATGTAAAAATTATTCCTTTGTGGCCTGAAAATGCTAAAGATACTGAGAAAGTAAAAAACTATTAATTTAATATAGAAAATATTATTTCAATAATTTTTTATCTAATTAAAGTTCAATTAGAAATTTTTAAACTTTAAATATAATTACATTTAAATTATTTCAAGTCTTTTCTCCTAAGTATTGATTTCAATAGACCAAGAAGTATTTAATGATGGTCACATTATTTTCATAATTATTTAGCTAATTTTGGGATCCATTGCATTTATTTTAGGAAACCTTTTTTTTCTTACAGTAATTTCAATGTTTTTAGATCCTACCCAGAACAGGTTACATTCTTCAAATTTCAATGGGCCTAACATTAGGCCTATTGTGCTCTTCAGTGTCTTCATAAATTACTTGGATGCAGAACTGGAAGAGATAATGAGATAGTGTGAAACTGGGAGGAGATAATGACTTCCTTAAAGGCAGGGAGGCTCTGCAGAAAGACCATAACAAATCAAAGGGATGGGCAATCACCAGCTATGTGAAGTTCAACAATGTAAAGCGCTGGATTCTGCACCTGGGATGGGGCAACCCTCAATGTATGGACAGATTGGGGAATGAGATGCTGCAAAACAGTGCCATGGAAAGGGATCTGGGGGTTCTGGCAAATGGCAAGTTGAATCTGAGTCAGCAGTACCCTGACAGCCAGGAGGGCCAACCGTGTCCTGGGGGCATCAGGCACAGCATGACCAGCCAGGCCATAAAGGGGATTGTCCCAATCTGCTCTCCACTGGGGTGGCCTCACCCCTAGTGTTGGGGGCAGTTTTGGGTTCCACAGTATAAGAAAGATATTAAGAGATCAGAGAATGTTCATAAGGAGCATGAAGAGCGTTGAGGGGAAGCCGTACAAGGAGTGGCCGAGGATGCTTGGTCTGCCCAGCCTTGAGAGGAGAAGACTGAGGGATGAAAGAAACAGGCAAAGAGACCTGCTTCTTTTTAACACCTTTATTAAAAACAGCTCCTTTAAGGGGGAACTCGGGGGGTGACACACACAGCCGCTTCTCCCTCTGGACACTGCTGAGGAAGAGGTGCAAGTTGAAACTGCTGCTCATGCTGCAGAGTTGGGATTCCTGTCTCACAGATGTTCCTAGGAACTCATGCTGTCTCGTATAACCCAGGGGTGTCTCTCTCTCTCTTAGCACCTTTGAAGTTATGGTGAGGAGATAAAAATGGCTCACAGGTAGCCTGAGGTTCTGTCTATATAAGAATGTCTTTTCCAAGTTGAGATCTTATGTTGGTTCATTTTTTTAAGGGCTTTCTGGTGCTAATTGAACTTCCTCTTGGAGCTAAGAACCATGGGAATCTCTTGATTTCCCTATTAGGCGGTGTCAGTAATTTGAGGAGCAGGCGAGGAGCAGGCGGTGTCAGTAATTTGACAGACAGGCAGCAGAGCAAACGGCAGTGAAAAGGCAGGGAGCAGTGGAGGCCCAGCCAGCCAGGGTGGAAGGGGGATTTGGAATTTGGGGAGGAGTATATAAATGTAACACAAGGGTCTGGGATTTAAGGGTACAGGGTCAGCATGAACAGTTTGGAACAGGGGCAAGTAACAGCATAATATTTTAACAATACAACAAACAGTATAACCTTCTTAACAGTATAACAATCAATGTAACTTGGAGTCTTTAGGTTATTTATTTCAAGGGAGACTCTGTTGCAATCTGCAGCTTCCTCATATGGGAAGAGGAGGGGCAGACATGGATCTCTTCTCTGTGGTGACTAGTGACAGGATTCAAGGGAATGGCTTAAATCTGTGTCAGGGGAGGTTTAGGCTGAATATCAGGAAAAGGTTCTTCACCCAGAGGGTGTCTGGGCACTGAAACAGGCTCTTCAGCACAGTCATCACAGCAGCAGCCTGATAGAGTTCAAGAAGTCTTTAAGAACTCTCACAAAAACCCTGTAATTCTTGAGGGATGGTGCTGTGCAGGGCTAGGATTTGGGCTCAATAATCTTTGTGGTTCCCTTCCAATTCAGCATATTCTGTGGTTCTTTGATTAAATTAAACAATAATGATGAAGGCTAAATAAAAGAAAAAAATCTGAGATTATGTAAATTTTGTCAAGCCTTCTTATATGGTGACCAAGATGATCCTGACATTATTTTGCTGTCTACACATTTTTTTCCATCTAGACTGAATCTCAGGTCAAAAAAACAAGACAAAGCCTGACATCACTAACTCACTACTCATGTTATAATTTGAATGTGAAGGCACTTTACAGAGAGACATCATTTATTTATCTTATTCTTATTTAATTGTAAGTAGATTTGCCTAGAATGTACCAAATGCCCTTTTCTGCATTTATTCCATGAGACATGCTGACTTCTTAATGCCAAGCTGGAAAAGTCTGTGGGCTGCAACTTTGAAAACAAACCAAAAAAAGTCCTTTCTCAGTACCAGATTTTTTAATCACCTTTTTTTAGAGTAAAGCAACAAGACTATTCTATGAATGATTAAGACTTATTTATGTCCTGAGGGTGCTAATATTGTTTCTGCATTCTTTTGGTAACTAAAACCATTCTGTCCTTGTTTATACCTTGAAAGGATGACATTCCCCAGAGGTTCACAATAAGCTCAAGCAGTGATTCCAACCTAAGTTTTAACGTATGCTCTCTTGAAACTAATATTCCTGAAAAGAAATCTTATTAAGCTTCTGAAACCTAACTTATATCACCTCTGCATTTCTAATGCAATATGTGACTGGGCAATGATTCTGGGTTGGGGTTTTTTTAGGCCCTACTCATTAGGTGATTGGTCATTTAAAATGTGGGGCTCTACTGACCTTCAGTCTTTAGGATCCTATAATATAAGATTTTGTCTTCCTTTCAAGGACTGTGTTTTCCTTTCAAGATTTCATTCTTGAAACCATTATTTTCTGTGTCTTACGTAAGAATGTTAGCATTAAGTAGTATTATTAGAAATATTTGAATTTCTAGTAGGACGAAGTAATCATTCTGATACTTTACTTGTTCATAAAAAAGTATGAATAATTTTGAAAAGTGTATGTGTCTTTGTATATTATTCAAATTTTGGAGAATATTCCTGTACTCACACATACAAACAAAATTGTGGTTTGTGTTTGATAGTGTTTCTATACATAAACTATCAAACAATAAAAGAACATCTCATTTAAATTCAACATTGTTTTTGTTCACATGCTTATTAACATTGATAACATTTCATCTCCATCCTATTGATCTTCATATTTCAATATTTTAGTAGTATTTTAGGATTCTATCTCAGTCTATGTTCTCCCAGTCTAGATTAACAGGCTGTGTTTAAGGTAGTACGTACTGAAACTGAGTCATTCCCTTCCATTTGTTTCTGTTCTGACACTCATGAAGTCTGTTCTCTTACTGATCATATTTACATTATGATCATTATTCATCTTACAAAGTTGTAAAAGCAAAGTGCCCAGTAGCCCAATACACTTCTGTTTCTATCAAGTTAATAAAACTACTATCAGTATCTGGTCCAGCTGAAAAGATCACAATTTTAAAAATAGCCTAATATAGTCACTTTGACAGCATAAACAATGATTTTGCTGCATCTTATTTGTGACTTTCTGTAGCACCATCAAAATATAGGTAAATGCAGCAGCAGGTAGAAAGATCTAAACATCTGAGCTCTAGATTTCCACAGCCACATCAAATACCTATGTTTAGTAAGGTTCTGTCCTAGTTAAGCCTAGTTAATCATAATGATTTTGGAATTATAAAAATGAATTAAGGCAGATAGGAGGCTCGAAGCTTGCTGCATGAAATTTGTCTGTATTTATTTTCCTCAGCCTAGTAATGACATTTGACTAAAAGGTTGTGCTGGTTTTGCATTAATTAACATTTAGTGAGGAAGAAAGAAGCCACCCATGAAAATGATTTTTCTATGAAAAGCTGCTAGAAATTTCCTCCATGCCTGACAAAACCAATCAGTGACTAGTTTGAATATTGGCAACCTGTTAAACCAATTAAAGAGTTGAATACGGCTCTGTGAGATGCACACTCCAAGACAAACAAGCAAGGAATAAACCTCGTTTATTCTTCTGGCCTGGGAACAGGTAACAGGCAGGCCTGGCCCACCCCGTGCAGCTGGGCTGGACTGGTTTGGGTCCTGCCAAGGGGCCAGACCCCTTCCCAGGGAGCCAGCTGGGCCCCATCCCAGCTGGGCCAGTTTCCCCCCACCAATACAGTCAGGCCAGCCTGCAGCTGGAATTAAACACAGTATGGGCCTGGGACCAGCCGTGTCGCCAAAGTGGCCGCCCCTGTTCTGGTCAGGCCCTGAGATCCTGGCACAGCCCCAGCACAGCCTGAATCTATCACCGTGACTGCTTCGACTACTGTCCTGCAGAAAACCATCATGACCTCTGCAGCCCCTGGGTGAGATAATAACTCTTTCACTGCACAAATGAGACTTGCAAAGCATCGATCCTCTCTCAAGTGAGAGAAAAGAGAGAGTGAAGACACATAAAGAGAAACAACGTGAAGATGCCAAGGTGAGTAAGGAAGGAGTCTAAGTCCCAGATGGGAGGAGAATGAGAAGATGCCTTAGTCTTAGGCTGGAATTCTTTTGTAAGGCCATGGTGATCGACTGTGATACACTAGAATATCCCTTTAATTCATGATAAAGCATGGAGAGATGGAGTGTTCAAATTGTAAACATGAGCAAAGGCATTTGTGCTGAAGCAAGTAGATGTTGAAGTAGCTGTGATTGCATGAGAAGCTTGAACAGAGAGAGAGATGAGAGTGATGAAGACCCTTTGCCCCCAGGGAATAAAGATCTCTGTTCCCAGAGATGAAGGTGATCTCAGAGATAGATGAAGAGAACCTTTGATATCGAACAGCTCATCCATAAAATAGTACCCCATAAGTTGACATGGCCCATGAAAGCAGCTGTGGGAAGGCTGTGAAAGATGGGAGGGACTTTAGGAATGCAGATTTCCAGGCAGCTGCACCTTGTTGAAACTGAAGACATGAGAGAACTGTTTCTCGTGGAGAAGTCTTCATGACATGGCAAGAGAAAATCCTCTCCCTAAGACAACTGATGAAAGATTATTTTGGAGGTGGTAAACTGACTTAAGTCCCAGGTTTTGTCTCTGTACGTTTTCAGGGGAAAAGGAAAGGGGGGTGGGGGGGAGGTTGGTGGGGATGTGGTGGTGGGGGGGTGGTGGGAAGGTGAGGGTTCTGAAGGTTCTTAAGGTTTTATTCTGATTCTTCTTCTTCCTTTTTTTCTTTTCTTTTCTTTTTCTTTTTTTTTTTTTTTCCCTTTCAGTTCTGTTCAAATAACGTTTTCTTTATACCCTTTAAAGTTTGAACCAGCTTTGCTCTCATGTTAATTCTTATCTCACAACAGAAAATTAGTACATAATTCTAAGTGGGTGCCCTTGCATTTGGTCATCACTCAACCCACCACATTATTTGGTGCATTGGCTGGGAAACCCAAATCGACAAACCAAAACCACTACAAGGGTTAAGAATCTACTCAATTTTCTTAGGGTTATTTAATGATAGTACTGATATCCCTTATTGTCTGTTTTATGCCCATAAGCATACTTTTCAGCTGGGTCTGGGGGTGAGAGCCACTGGAACTCTGGCACAGGTTGTGTTTAAGTACTCACTCCTCTGTGTCCTTCAATTTGTGCGGGGAGGGAGTTACATTTTTTGTTTTAGTTAACTTGGTTTTATTAATGGAGGCAAGAAGTTTCCCTGGGACTGCTATAACAATCCCCTGATGATTTCTGTGGCTTCTTCTGGAACTGTTCAATTTACCTTCAGTCCAAGTACCAGACCATAAGTGGGAACCGGACACTGTGGACCAGCAGGGCGGTTGTGGGACACTACATCCCAGCTCCGGACCTTGGGAGAAACCAAGCCAGCTAAACGAAGAACTCCAAATCCACCAGCTTACTCTGCAGTGAGGAGGTTCAATATTTAACTATTCTTTCTTTTTTCCTGTGCCATGTGAGAACTTTGTTAAACAGGTTTTTTTCACTTTCATCCAAGGAATTCCTTTCGTATAGGTGGGAAGGGAGTGCCTGAACCTGTTTTTCTATAGAGAAAATGTTCATTCCAGATTGTTTAGTCCTAAAATTGTCTCCAAACTGAGACTTCACTTTAGGCTACTCATATTGTACAAAGAGCATACGGGATTGGCTATTTTCATTGTTTACGTACTTGTAGCCCATGATAATATATCACCCTATTTTTAGATGTAATTTTAATTTTACATACTCATCTGCTATCTATATTTGTGTGATATTTTAAGGTCATTGTTATAAGTTCCTGTACGGGTATTTCTAATTTTCCTAAGTCTATCTGTATTATCCCGTGAGAGGATAATTCCGTGAGCCTATCAAAAATAAAGCAAAGCAGCTGAATGTGGAGAGCCTCTGTGAGCAGTGGCTCGCTGAGAAAGGACACGATGATGTGCAGCTTGTGGAACGTGTAGGGCTGCGAGGTCAAATTAACCTTGAGAGGGAACTTACGCAGTAGATAGAGTGTAGGCAGGATAAGAAACTCGCAAGAATGTACGCAGATGCTGAGCAAGTAATTAACCACAAAGTACAAAGTGAGCTAAGATGAACTAACCAATTAGGAGCTTGGCTTTTGCAATATGTATGAGCTGATTATGAAGGGTATAAAAATGTAACACAACTCTCAATAAACGAGATCTGCTGACCATGATAGCATGAGGCTCTTCTCCCGCGGCTCCGGTTAATCCAACATATGGCGCCCGAACAGGCGTTTCCCCTTCCCTCTTCAGAGCTGCGTTAGGCTCGGGTCCCGAAGGACGGTGATTTTTCGCCCGGGGTGAACACACAGGTGTGCCCTGCCAACACGCGCTGCCGAAGCCTGGAGAGTTGCGACGGTACCGGTAAGCATGGACAGGCAAGCGGCGTATGATCTTTTTACTACCCTTTTGAAAAGGAGGGGAGTTAAAGGTCTCGATTTAGATAAGGATCTTTTCGTTCTTTTAGAGCATGCTACTTCTTATGGGTATTTTACTAATCCTCATACTGTTCATGAGCTAGCAGAATGGCGTAGGTATGGAGATAAGTTATGGGAGTTAGTGTTAGATGATGATAAGCCTGCTAAAAAGATGAGTAAGTTGTGGAAAGTAGTGCAGAATGAGTTGCTTAAATATCAGGCAGAAAAGAAGGCTGTTGAGGGTGCCCGAGAAGCGCAAGTCAGAAATAAAGACTATGCATTTAATCCCTCGGATCCCAACCCTCCTGTTTTTGCTTCCATCAATCTTCCGCCCTCTAACCCTGCGGGGCCCCCTGACGCGGTACAGCCCCCACATCCGCCTTGGCCGCCCCCCTGCCGTCTGCCCCCCCGCTGCCGCTGCCTTCGCTGTCTCTGTACCCTGCTGATAGCTCGCCCCTTGCCCCTCCCATCCCCACCGCCACGGAGCCGTTCCCCGGGGCCTTATCAGACCTCGTGGAGGCTATGGCACGGGGGAGGAGAGAAACATGGGCAGCGCTAGCACAGCAAGGCTGGCAGCGTGAAGATACCGAACTTGCGGCAGCAGCACAAGAGCAGATTGATGCTTTTGCCTTTCCCGTCATTTATCAACCAAACCCCCAGGGCGGCCAGAGGGCTGACCTTGTAAACTTAGATTGGAAGTTGTTATCTCAGCTGTGAGCTACTGTGGCTAGCTATGGGGATTAAGCAAGGCAGGGAAGAGTCTCTAGGATCTTTTGTTGACAAAATTATTGAGGCTTTGAGTAAAGCAGGCATCGCTGAACATATGCAGGATGCCTTGGTCAAACAATGTATTTTGCAGAATGGGAATGCTAATACCCGTTCCCTCATAGCTGCAGCCCCAGGTCACTGGAATGTGCAGGATTTGTTAGACAAAGCTGAATCAATGCCTTCGGGCACTCAAGTTTTTATGGTAGAAGCTTTACAGAAAATAGGGGAGGGACTGCAGCAGCAAGCGCAGGCTTTTAGGGAACAAGCCGCCTCAGCACATACTCAGGTTTTAGCTGCCCTCGCACCTCTCCAAGCGGCAACAGCACGTCAACGCTCCAATACAGGGGGAAGAATGAAATGCTTTCGCTGTGGAAAATTGGGGCACATCCGTCGTGAATGCAATGCCACTGGTATTTGGTGCGAGAAATGTCGCTCCAACACCCATAACAGCATTGCCTGCCGGTCCGGATTGGGAAACTGCAAAACCAGCGCGAAGTTGGGCCGCGCCAAGACACAAGTAGCTCCAGCTACACTACCGACAGCCAACTTATGCCAGCAACCTCCGGCAGCCTCGGATTGGACTTGGCAGCAGCAGTAACTGTTACTCTGTACAACGACAGCCCGCATATGATCTCTACTGGAATTTTTGGCCCTGTTGTAATTAACAATCAGCCTACGGGAGGACTTATATTAGGCCGTTCATCGGGATCGGTTTTAGGCTTAATTGTTGAACCAGGAGTTGTGGACTCGGACTCTGAGGGAGAACTCTTTGTCATTGCCCGTACCACTAGTGGCAGGGCCCTGCAAAAAGTGCTCTACTGGGGTCGGGGGTATGTTTGTGTTCTATCCCCAACAGGTCCAACCTGGATCCCAGCTAGATGGACGAAAGCCGCAGTGAATGAGCAGCCCGGCAAAGAGAAGGCTTCAGCGCCTAAGGAAGACTCTTCAGCCGTTACTGACTCAGGCTAATTGCCTGCTGGGACTAACTGAGACTCAGATCGCTATCAACTCTGAAGAAGATGTGGAGCTTGAGCTCCTTCCTGCTCTGAACGCTTGCTTACGTTTTTTACCGCTATGCTGTTTAGTTTGCAATCAAGTTAATCACAGTGCATGGCTTAAGTTTTTGTGTGGAAACTGTAGAAACATTTATTGGATCTCGCAAAGGGCATTAGGGAGAGGACTGTGGTGCTTGACCTGCTCATTTGAGTGGCAGAGGGACTCCCCTCAGGGGGCACTAATAGGTTTAACAGGACAACCTTTCCCAATTGCAATTCAAAGAATAGAGAATAGAGAAGATTTAGAACTTAGGTGGATACTGTGGAGAGTGCAACACGCCTTAAAGCGTGCTATAAGTGACAATAAGTCAGTCATTTTAGAGGCTAAATGTGGAAAAGATGTCAGGATTCCGACAATGTGGCAAGTGTCCCCTAGTCAATGGGACTATTTATGTCGCCGGTTTATTGTTTACAATGATCGTCGGCGTAAATACCATTACAAGCATCAATCCTAGACAAAATATGTGGGTTACATGGGCCAATGAAACAGGGCAAGAATCCTTTTGCTTGTCCATGGCTACCCCTTCAGATCCATTTCGAACGTGTCTTATTGGTGTTCCCTTAGAAGACCTATCTATGTTTCAAACTTGGACGAGAGAGTGGAACACAACAGCTTGGAATATATCAGCCCTTGCGAGGAAGTCCTATATGGTTAAGTATAGTTCAATTGGCATGCAGGTTCAATACATAATGAAGAATTTGAATGTTACCGGGAATGAGCCACAGGAATTGGATCTTTTGGGATCGGCACCTTCTAACTATTGTATAACCTTTACTGCTAGTGGGAGGTCGCGTAGAAACCATACCTTTCTTTATCCCAAGATGGCTGCTTATATGGATGACAGTTTGTATTGTAACAACGAGACACGGGTGGTTACTCATAATGACATAGCTTTTCGCATACCGCCAGGAGTCTTTTTAATTTGTGGTGATAGAGCATGGCCCGGAATTCCAAAAAATCCTGCAAGGGGTAGATGCTACTTTGGTAAGCTTACCCTGTTTGCACCCACAATACAGCAAGCGATGAGGGCAAATGGAACTTGGGCTATGCATTCCTTGAGACAGCGCAGAAGCACTCACCAATTAGATAGCAGTTGCAATGATAATGTAGACTTATGGGACAAGCCCTCTAATATTTTAGCATCAATTTTTGCTCCAGGAGTAGCTGCTGCACAAGCCCTTGCTCAACTAGCGAAGGTCGCTTGTTGGGCAGGAAAGCAGTTAAATCGCACCACTGATATTCTCACACAACTTGCTATAGATGTAAATTCAGTACGTCATGCAGTGCTACAAAACAGAGCTGCCATAGATTTCTTGCTTTTAGCTCAGGGTCATGGCTGTGAAGATTTTGAAACTCCTTGGGAATAACAGGATGGCTTGAAGGATTGATTAAGATGTTCGCTGGCCCTGTGTTGCTTTTGTTGCTTGTGTTGCTTTTTGGACTATGTATTTTACAGTGTGTACAACGCATGTTAATGTCAATGGTAGAAAATGTTAAAATGACAATGTTTGCTGTAAAAGAAAATGGGGGAAGTGTGGAGAGCCTCTGCGAGCAGTGGCTCGCTGAGAAAGGACACGATGATGTGCAGCTTGTGGAACGTGTAGGGCTGCGAGGTCAAATTAACCTTGAGAGGGAACTTACGCAGTAGATAGAGTGTAGGCAGGATAAGAAACTCGCAAGAATGTACGCAGATGCTGAGCAAGTAATTAACCGCAAAGTACAAAGTGAGCTAAGATGAACTAACCAATTAGGACCTTGGCTTTTGCAATATGTATGAGCTGATTATGAAGGGTAT
The DNA here is from genome assembly GCA_037837765.1 of Delichon dasypus. Classification (NCBI taxonomy): domain Eukaryota; kingdom Metazoa; phylum Chordata; class Aves; order Passeriformes; family Hirundinidae; genus Delichon; species Delichon dasypus. The sequence continues at coordinate 42,793,901 of JBBAXF010000004.1, read as the reverse complement.
AAAAATGTAACACAACTCTCAATAAACGAGATCTGCTGACCATGATAGCATGAGGCTCTTCTCCCGCGGCTCCGGTTAATCCAACAGCTGAAAACAGGGGAAATCAGTACCATAATAAATACATGAGCATAGAAAGTTCATGAAGTAAAGTCTATTATTATGGTGGCAGATCAATAAGATTCTGGAAGGAGAGTAAGAATCACTGAAAATGTAGGTAAATTGTATGCCAGTTGTAAACCATATGTGGAATAACACTGGAATATATCCTGCCATGATTGTATTATTTGTTTGCCAATATATTTTTTGCTTTGTTCTACTGAACTGGAAGTTGTGAATGATTACTAACCATCCTTTACAAAAGTAAGCTGTGCTTTGAAAATCAATTAAGTAATTGGAATATTTGTTTAATTTTGTTAGTATTTTTTTTTTACTGTGCTTTTGGGATTTGTTGGATTTTTGTTGTTTTGCTTTTAAGGGGAATAACTTAAAAGTTACTGTCTTGTTAATTCAGATTTTTACACAGATGACTGAGGTCTCTCTCTCCCTCTCTCTCTCTCTCAGAGTCCCAGCTCTGTTTTTGCCACAGCTAGCCCAAGAGACAAACCACAGCTGGAAGGATTTTTCCTTAGGGCCCTAAAGGCCAGAGCGGCTGTGAACCTTTTCCTTTAGAGAGAGCAGGACCCCACCAATGGAAAAGGAAAGAATCTGCACTTGGTCCGGGGCGAATCAGGGTTTTATTCAGTCTTTCTCCTGTGGTCCTGCCCCTGCAGGGTCAGGAGCCCCCATCCCTCTCCCCGTCCTGAGCCAAGAGAGGGATCCACATGTTCTTCCCGGCTTTTATCCAGGGAGAAGGGGCTAGAGGCAAGGACAAGCCACTACCCAATCAGGGATAAGGAGGGAGTGGAACAGAGTTGGGTTACATTCCAGTGTGGGAGAATGGGCAGGGAAAAGGAGCAGGGACAAACTTTGGGATGATACATTTTCCAGGGGAACAGGGTGGTACAGAAGAAACCATTACAAAACCCAATATAAAAATTAAATACAATATAAACTCAAATAGTGCACAACTGTTTCTGCCCACCCAGGGACGCCAGATGTCAGGGGCTTTCCCTGACATTCAGGTGGTTTCAGGGTCCTTTGCTCCCCTGCACAGCTCCTTCCTGCCAAGCCGAAGGAAGAGACAGAGTTTTCAGGTTTAGATTTTTCAATGCTGCATACTTTGTTTATTGTTTCTTATCTTACAATTTTCTCAGAGTCTGACAAGACGTTCGCAGCTGCATGGATTCCTCACGTCTCTCCCCGAGCTAGGTTGTCCTTATCTTTTATACTAATTACTACGTATTTCTTGTTTACTATTTCTTACCCATGTCTATCACTATTACTAAAAAGGTCATCTTTACTTTGACCCAATCCTCATTGACTACTTGTGCCACGTCAATGCAGCAGTGGCATGAGGGAAGGAGAAGGAGAAGAAGAAGGAGACAATGCCCCAGATTCTCCATCTTGTTCCCATTCACTTCAATGCTAGGAACCTAAAATTACTATTTTCTCACCCTGTGATAAGCTAAACTACTATTTTTACATTCTTGTGGCCTGTAAACCTTCTCTCAGTGTAGGAAGTTTTTCCCATGGACTGAGATCAAAGCCAGTGTCTTTTTGAGCTCTGGGCTGGGGTCCCAGACCCCCCTGCCCAGGTCCCTGACCCTCCAGGGCAACCAAAGGAATGCCCTGGACTCCAACACACAACAACAGGTGGCATTTGGGATTTCATTAAAAAATAGTTTTCCCATTTGGGCCAAAATGCCAAACAGGGTGTATGACCAGGTTCCTACTTATATGAATGTAACAATTGCCTATTAATGACTTGAGATAAACTGAAGATGAATTTTTCCTCCATGTCAAATAAACTGTGACTTAAAATGTTCCAGGCAAGAAATGAATTATTCTTATTTGCAAAACAGTAGCACAAAGCACATACTAAATCAGATTATATCTGAAAGAAGAAACAACAGAAGATGGAAGTATCATCAGAAGATTGGTAGGGAAAATTTCATGTATGAAAAGCCATCAGGTGGTCCACCAGCCTTAATCATCTGCTGGGTACAAAGTTGGAGAGAAAAACATAGAAAGCTTCCAACAAAGAAGAAATACTAGTTCATCTCTACCAAAATGTCAAATTGGAGAACTTGTAAAATCTACTAATAAATTCCTATACAAACTTTTGGGAAATGTTACTGAAGACAATCAAGCCTAGTAGATTAAGAAGTGGCAGGTTCTGATTTAAATATCAGAAGAATTCAGATCACTGGGCCCATATAATGTTTAAGTAAAGATATTTCTAATCCTTACAAAATCAGAGGATATCCCTCCAATACTCCTTATCTGGTGATTATGAATGATGGTTGAAGATCTCAGTCAGCCTCTAAAGTTTGCACTGTTTTATTGTACTGCCACAGTTATTTATCTTAGTACTGTATTCCCTTGTCTGACACATTTCTAATCAGGAATCATGAATATTAGCTTTGGATATTAGTGAGTTGTGATTCTTGGGCAGCTAAAATATATGCAAAAATTTCTTTTTTTTTGGAAGCACAAATAATCCTTCAAAGTTTGTTTCTGCCCACATTACGAAAGAATACATGACAATATAGTGTCACACAGTAACAGTAAAAATCTATGCAGACTCATGTGCAACCAGCTTCAACATTTTACAATTCTATGGAATCCTTTTCTATGCATTATTGTATTAATTATTAATTCTATTACTTCTATTAATAATTAATAATTATTTTCACATGGTAATCATGTTAGGTAATTGAGCCCACTTACTTTAGCCCCTGTAGCTAATAAAATGGTTAAGATAATCACATAATAACTCAAAATCTGAAAACCTGTAAATAACAAGCTCTTGTAAAGTATTCTCAAATTTTGTAAGAAAAAAGCATTACAAGATTGCAGCTTTATCTGGTGCAATTTAACCCTTGCAAACAATACTGGTCATCACCCTCAGGCAGAGAGTTTCACCTCAGGAATTTAGAACTTCCCAGGAAGTTCTTTAAAGGCAGCATAGTCTGAGACTTCACAGTGTGGTTAGTCACCTCCATCCTAAAGGCATTTTGTTGTCATGGGTTGCTACTGTTTTGTGCCAGAAAAAAAAAAAAAAAGGGACACACAAGTAATTCCAGAAAACACCATCCTGATGTGAATACTGCTCTGAAGTTTGTAACTAAATAATAAGTGGGAGAATATTGAACTATTAATATACTTGTGTGTAACTGTGAATAGATCCTGAATTGAAAGAGAGAAAAGTAGAAACAATGCCTACTGCTGTCCATTGTGTGAAAAATGGGAGGGCAGGGAGAACACAAAACAGGGAGAACACAGATAAGTCTGATGATATAGTCTGCTAAATGTGATAGACAGACCTGTTTTAATAGTAATACAGCACCGTCCTAAAATGTAAAGATTCTTTGCAGTTTGTTCCTCTAAAATTCGTAGACATATCGTTGCAAGACATAATGTAGCAGGTGACTTGCTGATATGCTGACCAAGATTATGCAATTTTCTCTGGGACTATTTCAAGTTAAAGTTTCTTGTTACTGTTTTAGTTTCCATTTCCCAGCACAGGATTGGTTGTGTATGTTTATGAAATCTCAGTGTCTTTGGAGACAAATAGTAAACTGGATCAACTTGACTATAAAATGATTAACAAGGAGTTAATAATTTTCTTATTCACTGTTCCTCATTATCACATTGTATTGCACAACAGATTGTAACATAGCAAGGTGATGACACTGCTTTCCTATATGAACAGTCTGAATTATAAAAACGTAGAATATCTGTACCCTGGGAATGGAAATGTGAGGAACAGAATGAGGGTTTGAGTGTTGAAGTGTTAACCTATGACAAATAGGTTAACAAATCTGAACTAAGAGGTAAGCCTGTCTCCTGGCCAGCATTGATAAAAGAGTTGTTTTACAGTCTAGTTAGTTACTGCAAGGTGAGCTACACAGAGAAACCATATATATATTGGCAACAACTATGTTACTTCATGGGAACTTAAGACATTACTCACTTCAGATCTCCAATTTTATTATTTTTTTTCCATGTAAGGTATATTCAACAGTCCAGATTGTTTAATGGAACATAAACAAGAAACAGTTGTGAATTATAAGAGTCTGCCCACAAAGTGCATTTTTTAAACTTCTGATAGTCATAATCAGCCATAGAGTGTAGTACAAATGGTCCATGATGCTAGCAGTACTTCAGTTTAGGTGTTTAAGTCTTTTCATCCATTTGCTGATACCTGTTTTATTACAGGAAAATAGTACACTATCTTTCAATTTACATACTTGAGAACATCATCAGAACAACTAAGGCAATATCCATATTAAAAGCACTTTCCTTGTACACTTGCAGATCATATATATCATGCAGTGCTGCTGTTGTGGATATGGCTTAAACCACTACAACTTTTACCATTCTTTTATAGAGCATTCTTTCGCAAGGCAAAAGACAAAACAGTGATCAAATAAAGTTAAGTTGTTTACTAAGTTGCTTACTAAGCCTACATGCTGCGATCTGACCATATGCTTTAGGGCTTGACCTCTAATTAAAACAATGTGTCACAACGTTTTTCCTAGATAGTCATTGTGATATTCATTTGGCTGGAGAAATTTTAATTTTGTCTTAATATTTTATTTTTGATAAATTTTCTTTTAAAAGTGTCTCTATATTAGAAAATTCTATTTTCATACTGGTTTTTGAATCATGTTCTTCCCACTGTAATGAAATGAAGATCTTTACACAACTACTTTTTTTTTTTTTTTTTTTTTTTTTTTTTTTAACTCTATTTGTTTATTGTGATTTGTGGGCTAGATTCTCAGCTAGAACACACTGACCTACAGTAAATTTACTTAAAGTAATTGAAAGGCTTTTTAAAAATTAAATTTTATGTAATTTAGAAAGACAAGATTCACCCTAAAAAATAAAGTTAAGTCCACTGAAATCAACTTATCATCTGACTCCAGTTTATTATTCAAATTTTAATCCCAATTCTGCAATTTTCTTAAAATGTTTTTGCTAATGTAATTGTTTACTTCAGCTAGAAATAGTACCTCAGGACATGCTAGTACATTATGTGTTAGCCAAAACTTTGGTTTTAAAGCAAATTCTAATTGTCAAAATGTATGTTTTAAAAATATGTTTTCCTTTGTACTGAGCCAACTATTGTGATTCATTTCAAATATTCACTGACTTCTACTCCAGTCTACATTCTTAAAAGGAGAAATTGTGAACTACAACTGCACTCTTTCTAAAATGTAGAAATGGTTCCTGTATCTGTCTTATTATCCCAAAAGTAAGGATAATAAATTTATAAATTTTATTAAAGTATGTAAATGAATATATAGTACTCATTATAGTAATTCATGTAGACTATACATCTTTGCTTATTATGATGAAGGGCACTCTTAAAATTATTTTATTTCAAATGTATCTTTCCTCTTTAAAACATAAGATGTATAAGATCCCTTCCCTAAAATTCAAAGGTCCTTTGGAACCTGAGCTTAAATCTGCTTAAGTAAAAATTAGTGTACAGGAATGTAGATTGTTTCATACAGGTAGGACTATAATGCCAAAGAAAATACGATGCAACATGTATAAATAAATTTTCAGTGTAACTAGCCTGGAGGCTAAAAGACATACAGTATTAACAACATGATTTGAATTACTGGATGTTTATTTACAGTCACTGTGACTTTCCAGATGCTGAAACCAAAAATGTCAAGAATGGATATGACCAGATCATGCAGCTGATGGAATAGTTTAGATCTGTTACTTTCTCTATTTGGCTCAAACTGAAACATATACATCACTGTGTTTAAGGGCTGCAAATATTCTTTTTTACAAAGGCCTTCTCCTTCCTTAATGGTCTTACAGTCTTCTCTGATTTATATTTCTGATGAGCCTGTAAAACCCTTCATTATATGTCCTCTTGTCTTGCACAATCTTCCTTTCATTTTCAATATACTTACCAATTTTTCAATATTTGAAACTTGAGTTTAATCTACTGGTTTTAGTAGCAGCAATATTCTTGATTTATATACCCCACATGTCCTCTCCTTTTCCTTGATTTCTCTTTCTCCTTTTAAATATGATGAATCTTAGGATTCAGATTTATTAGGTACGCTGTAATTTACTTTAGTCTACTAGTAATTTCCTTTTGCCATTTGTATGATACCTCTGCTAGTCTATGTCTGAATCTCCTTGACCCAATCTATGCATAGGAGCAGACACTATAATCCAGCCTGAGATAATTTCCCATTGCAGAAAAGCCATATATCTGGGTGTTCTGTCAAAACACAGCTGCCAGCTCACCTTTCTTATCAGAGGCAGTCAAAATAATGCAGTGCAGAATAAAACAAACTGCAGCATTGAAAGAGCACCTTGGTTGGTTGGTTGGTTGTTTTAAGGCATCACACCAGCAAAAGAAATTAGATTATAACATTCCCCTCTCTTTGCTTATGAAGAAATTGTTTACTTCATTCTGATTCACTGGAATGTGACAGAATGCTTTTCATTCTGTGTTCATTTGGAAGAAATTGTTCTGTTTAAATTGGTAATTCCTTTCTGGGGGGAAAAAAATTACCTCAGGATTTTAGGATTACACAGTTTCAGCTACAAACTTTGATGCTTTGAGGTAGCCCTTTCAGTTTTCAGAAGAGTTTTAAGCATTAAAATAAAACTGCTTCCTGAACTTCTGGAATCATTAAACCACTTAGATATCTGTTGGCATAAGTAATTCAGTTTGGCTTAAAGAAACTTCAGATACTTGACAATATGGGTATTTTAAGTATCAAAAGTTCATTCCCCACAAAACTGTATAAGACAGCTTCAAATAGAAAGAATGTTTGGTTTGGTTTTCCAGATGAAGGTCGTCAAGCTAGAAAAATCACTCTAGCTATGAGGTAGTTACTGAGATATTGCTATAAAAATTCAATTAACTGGAGTGCCAGAAAAGGAAAGTTCGTGTATATTTCCTTCCTCCCTCCCTTCCTCCCTTCCTCCCTTCCTCCCTTCCTCCCTTCCTCCCTTCCTCCCTTCCTCCCTCCCTTCCTCCCTTCCTCCCTCCCTCCCTCCCTCCCTTCCTCCCTTCCTTCCTTCCTTCCTTCCTTCCTTCCTTCCTTCCTTCCTTCCTTCCTTCCTTCCTTCCTTCCTTCCTTCCTTCCTTCCTTCCTTCCTTCCTTCCTTCCTTCCTTCCTTCCTTCCTTCCTTCCTTCCTTCCTTCCTTCCTTCCTTCCTTCCTTCCTTCCTTCCTTCCTTCCTTCCTTCCTTCCTTCCTTCCTTCCTTCCTTCCTTCCTTCCTTCCTTCCTTCCTTCCTTCCTTCCTTCCTTCCTTCCTTCCTTCCTTCCTCCCTCCCTCCCTCCCTCCCTCCCTCCCTCCCTCCCTCCCTCCCTCCCTCCCTCCCTCCCTCCCTCCCTCCCTCCCTCCCTCCCTCCCTCCCTCCCTCCCTCCCTTCCTCCCTCCCTCCCTTCCTTCCTTCCTTCCTTCCTTCCTTCCTTCCTTCCTTCCTTCCTTCCTTCCTTCCTTCCTTCCTTCCTTCCTTCCTTCCTTCCTTCCTTCCTTCCTTCCTTCCTTCCTTCCTTCCTTCCTTCCTTCCTTCCTCCCTTCCTTCCTCCCTTCCTTCCTTCCTTCCTTCCTTCCTTCTGCACCTCCCCCCCACCTCTCTTGTTATTTTAACATTTTAAATCAAAAATCTTAAAAAACCCCCACAACATTCAGATCAATTATTTAATTTCTAAGAGTACAGATGTATAAGATAGAGTTTTCCAGCTATGAACAAACAGCTCTGTTATACATATGATTCAAAATTAATTTTCCTTAGTCTGTCAGTCATCCTTAAACAAAGTTTAATTTATTGGAATTTTAATTTCAATTTATTCAGATACTGCAGTTAAGTGAATACATTCTAGTGACTGAATTTTACTTCAGACCTAGGGAGCATTTAATGAACATTCACCTGTTACCTTTTCCTTTGTTATAATTTGTTTGAAGACCCCTAGATGTAACGTATCAGTGAGTGTCTGATCAAAAATATGTGTGGGACTCTGGCATAAATCCTAGATGCCTGAAAGATATTGCATCAAGCTCTTAACATTCCATTCTTTTTTCCTAAGCTCGGACAAAACATCTGATAAGCCCTTTGGAAAAGAGAAACTGGGTAGTCAAGGAGGAAACATGGCTTAATTACTTTTCCCTCAAATTTAGTAAGCTCTGCATTCTATAAAAAGAAACAAACTCCTCAGTTGTTGTAATTTGTTAATTTGGTTTATATTTCATCGGATTTGTAATTTTTTTTCTATCTGTTCTTGCCCAGCAGTGTCCATCCCCCACACTGAAATGTAACCTCTGTTCCCGTCCCGCTTCTCCCTTATTGGGCAGTGCCTCTGGGCCCTGCCCCCTGGGGGAAAAAGCCACGATGGGGAAAGGTCTCCAGCAAAGTAAGGCAGGACTTGAGAATAAAAGCTGCAAAATCCCATCTGAAGCCAGAGAGCAGACTTACTTTTGCCATTGGCGGTCGTCTTGTCTTGTGGGGAAAACTACACAGTGAACTATAGGTGTTTCTGAATCAGATGATGAGGTGCTGACTTGGAGATTTTTCTAAGACAACATCCATAGTAAACTCCACAAAAGAGGTTAAATTTAAATTAAAGGGACTTGCAAAGTCAAGGATAAATATTTTTTTTTTAAAAGGAAAAGTTCCAATACATTTTATTTTAAGAGGACACCAATGTAAAGAAGAGTGAAGGGCAGAATGAGTGCATGAAGATAATAGGTGACAAATTTGGGAAAAAAACCCTGAATAGGATCCCTCCAGGAAGCAAACCCAAATGGCCCCTCCCTCCAACTGGTCTGGTAAAAAACTACCTCAGAGAAAAGTGGAAAAAACTATTTTACTTAACAAAGTGCATACAGGTATAAAGAATGAACAATATGAAACAATACAACCTCTCATTCTGGAGTGAGATGGCAAATTGAGAAATTTCTTGCCATGGCTGTAGCTTGGCTCTCTCTCAGTCTCTCTTCAGTCCCTCCTGCGCTGCCGGAAAATGCTGTGGTCTAGGCCCCTGTGGGCCACAGGTGCTCCCCTGGGTTTTTTCAGTTCAGAGCAGGTTTAAACAGTCCCAAGAAAAAAAGGGAAATAAACAATCCAGGGAACTTCTCTGCCCTAGCTAGCTAAAACTAACTAAAAGCAAAGAGATCTCTGTCCTGCAGTCTCTCCAAGCCTCCACCGAACATGCTGTCCGGAGAAGGATGTGGAGGAGTCAGGCAGTTTTCTCAAAACAAACTCTGCGCTTCTTCTTGCTCCTAGAACCAGTCTTAAAGGCACAGAACTCAATATACAGCACAAACAGAACAGACTACTGGGGCTACAAGCATCATAAAGTCACCCTAGGACACATACTCAAAACTGTACAAGCATAGATTTTGGTAATGCAGGTTAGTGTTTTTATTTTAGAATTTAAAGCACCTTGTTTTCATAAACCAATCTTCAAAATACAAAGACTGGATTGAAATACATTAATTATTTCTTCTCTTTATCAGGGAAGGATGATTCATGTGTGGTGTGAACCCCTTGAAAAAGAGCTTTTGATATCCAACTATTCTTTTAAGTATTTTTGACATAATTCCACTATATGTTAATGAATTGTTAGCCTTCAGACGCTTAACTCTACATATGGCAATCGTAACCCATATAAAATTTATACATTTGGAAGTTCTTACCGATGTGGCCCCCAGCAGAAAATTGTTTAAAACAGTATTAATAGACTGTGGAAATGATAGATTCCAAAATGGACTGGTTATATTTTCAAGGGGAGTAAGCATACATGGGTTGTAAGCACATGTAGGTTGTGAACACATTGGGAAATTGGCTATTGAGTAATCTCCCTATAGAAAAAGATCAACCACTTTGTAACTTTTGATTGTGTTTTTAATTAATTGACTAAATAAAGGTGATAGTAGCTTTCACAATCACACACTTTTATAATCAAAGTCACCCTTTGGGACTAAGGCTATTCTCCATCACTATTAATATCTTTTCCATTCCTCTGATGCTCAAACCCCATTTCTCCTTGAGGCTTGGTGGGTCAATACAGCAGTATTCATTTACACTTAATCAAATATCCCCAATGGGCAAACATGAGTTCACTCATCAGCTTGAAGGTGTGTGTTTGCTAGAGTTTAGATTATCTATCAAATATTTCCCTAAAGCTGTAGGGATAACCTACATTTTACAACTCATTCCTGAGAAAAACTGCAGCCTAATGAAATCTGGAAAGGAGATGTATAGTTTAGCATTTCTTGAGAGATGTCCATTTCTGTCAGATCTAATTTCCTTGCTTTACTTTTTGTAATTTTGAAAACAGAAATAGTTTGAGTTAAACAATTTAAAATAAACTCCTTCTTATGTTTATAAACTTCTGCACTATGTGCAGTCTTCTATGTTTGTTCAGTTTGAATGAAGTGTAAAAAGTGTGCCAGAGAGACATAGATGTGAAATCTACTAAAAGTGGAAAACTATTATCTTGGACAATATTGTAAACTGAGACTTGATTCTAGGTTCAGTTATTTCTAAATTCTAGCAACAAAACTCTCAGCTTTTATGGTGGATAACACTTTTAGGAGCATTCAAGGAGAGTCTTGAATACAACTGTAGATCAAATAAACTTATGTCTTTCTGTATTAATATTTGGAATTCTACTTGCTCTGTCTGTTAAAGCACAGTAGGAAGAGACTGGTTCTCTTCTACAAAATTGTGTTGTGCAGGAACTGAAGACTATTCACTGCATAAGGCAAATCTTGTGGACAATAATACTGGGAGTGCCTGGAATATGGAACAAATTTTCTCAGGCCTATCTGAAAGCTGAGACTAAAAGAAAATTAATGGCCAACTTGCTTAGTGCAGTTTCCTGCCATGAGACACAATGTTAATACTTTATGATTTTCATTGGTCTCTGTCTTCCAGCTGGAACATAAGATGTTTCTCAGAAGAAAGGAAATCCAAATACCCTGAGACATGCTGTTTGAATGGCCACTATCCTTTCCTGCAAAGATAGTCAAGGACTGCAGAAAATTTGCCGACTTTCTGTTCTTCAAGACTCAATATCCTTTTCATACTACAAAAATAGTATGAATTTATTTGATGTAGAGATGTGTGGGGAGGTGAGGCTGAAACAAGAGGGAAGGGAAATTAGTAATTAATAATATTTTGTCTAAGTTTTTTTGGGGTTGCTTCAAATTTATAATTTTGTTTATTGTAACAGATTCAATGTTTCAAAAACTGCCAGAGGCAACTTACAACCTGGGACTGAGTTTTTCCTTACCCTATCCTCTTTATTAATATGTGAAATCAAAATTAATAAATAAAATTGTTTCTGTGTGGATACATGTGATTCCATTCTTGATGGTATGGGCTTTTGATATATACCTCCAAGGCACAGAGTATTTAAGTCTGAGAGAGAGTAAGATAATTTAATTTAATTTTGTTTTGTTTCATAGCTTTTATCTTCCTGTGTATACAGGCTTAACTTTCTTTGTCTCAATCTTATTTTTTTTTGGTATTTAATTTTGCTGTATCTGCATTTGTTTGATAACCTGTGGCTTAAAAATGTTTTCCTTTCTGGCAGAGTTTTCACTGATTTCTGCCATATGTTGTCTTATATCAGATTATTTCTTTTTTGCCAACACATCATTTTTTAGCTTCTCCATTTTTGTGACAGAATTGTTAGATTTTGCTTGTTTGTTTGCTTAACTTACAATTTGGAAACATTTTTTTTCTCCTTTTTTAACCCTCGCTTTTTTATATTGCCAGTGTGAACATAATTTACCATATGTGAAACTTCAATGCACTCAACATGCCCAGCTGAAAATATGATCTAATTAACAGTTCATATCCCTTAAAATAACAGTGAAAACACAGAACGAAAATACTGGCATGAATCACCTGATAAATCTATGGTTAGTCCTTGTCAATACAGACGCTAACTTTTCTGTGGTTTGCTGGTTACCACTATTCAACTAATACAATTTTTTCTTTTACTTACATCTGTTTACATTTCTGTGTAACCAAAATCAATGTACTGTTAAAAATATAATATTAAAATAGCAATATATAAATATATATTTATACATATAATGGAGAAATACAGGCATTTCATTAGGAAATATTGACATTTTCTGTAATGTTATATTATGTTGATATTTATGAATGTTGTCTTTGTGTGTAGGTAGAAACAGTAATCTACTTAATTTATTTTTCATTAACTTTTAATAAAAAAAAATGTTTGAGTTTCTTTTTTTACAAAGGGCGACTATTGCAAAATTATCATCTACTTTGTTGCAGTTAGCTACACTATGCAGAATGTTTGCAGGAATTTCCTCTGCTCCCTTCATTTTAGTAGCTGCCAATAATATTAGAGGTGAAGCAGCTTGATCTGGAGAAAGGTCCCTTGACAAGTTGGTCAGTTCTAGAATGATTAATACTAAAACTAAACCTGTGTTACTAGAGGTATGTTGTTCCCATACTAGAGGTATGTATATCCCATACCTGATCTGACAGGCTGTTCTTGGATTGTACATTCACCGTTTGACACTGGTTTTTTTGATTGTGTGTTTAGCTCTTTCTCTTCTCTTTAAAGACAGTCCTGGTTTTTGCTCCATAAACATTTTCTATTTCCCCTACATTCTAAAAAATCAAATGCACCATTTTTCTTTTTAAATATGTACTTACTCTTTATTTAGTGAGTAATCTTTTCAGATAAATGTGACAATTTGTAGTATATGGCAACTGTTTAGAAGCCATTTTTATAATTATCATCCCTACAAGAAATTTCAGTTATTGTGCAGCAAAACCACTTATGCCTTCTACAAAAATGCATTAAGGAATAGAATAAATTATATAGTACAAATAATTTGGGAAACGTTAATTCTCACAATATTAATTTAAAACCTGGTCCATGTTGATGCCTATTATAATGTGTTGCATTTTCAGATCTAATGAATTTGTTTGCTGCAACTACAGGATTTGCATAATTTTCTCAGCCCACTGAACTATCAATAGATTTCTGTTAAACCTCATTATTAAGACTTGGTGTTAACCTAAATCAATTTACAACAAGGAATTTTAACAAAATTAATAACTTCTGACATAGATTAATTCACCTGCAGGCTTGCTTAGAAAACCTCATAATTTATTGAACTCTTGTCTCAGATGATAACATCAATGGCATTTTCCTCAGAAGTGTGCTATCAAAAAAGTGCCATAGATGTGCATTCCTTAATCTCATTTTTTGGGACATGACTTTGGTTGCAGTTGAGCAGGAGTCTACCACTATCTATCCCTGAATTTAAACAGACCCTAAAATAACATTCACTAATTCTTCTGATTTGTTATGTTTTTACTCTTTCTTTGTCTCTACATTTTTTCAGACATAAATAGACAATTTACCAGAAGGAAATTCAGAATGGAATTTACAATGCAGAAAAAAAGAGATCCTGATGCCTAAAAGTATTGGCTCCAGGGATAAGCACATAAGAACATCGGGGAAAAAAAAAAAATTGTGATGCTACTCCATAGAGACTGCATTCAACTATTCCTGTAGCTTTAGGACTTTCTTGCTAAGGCAATTCCTGACGAAGAGATTCATGGCCTACTGGTAGTAAGTGAGTGAATGTATTGCCTGAATGAAAATAAGATTGTACCATTCTAGTTAGTCCCTCTTTGTAACGGAGACTATGATGACCTTCAAGAAAAGAATTGTGAAAATCAGTCCGAATCACTTAAGTCAATGAAATAATAGAATAGCTTGATGTTGAGTTTCTCATTTTGAATAATGGCATTTGTGAATGTTTATATGCATAAATTTAAAAATCAGTTTATATATTTTGTCTCTTGCTTGAGAATATTTCAGACCCTGAGTAGAAAGAAAATTGTTCATGTTCATTTCTTTAAGTGGCTCTCTCTCTCCCCTGGAGCCCATGGTCCATTTTTGCCTCGGCTAGCTTGAGAGAGAAACCACGCCAGAAGGAATTTTCCTTTCAGGGCTTTAAAGATCCCAGGGGCTGCAAAGCTTTTCCTTTAGAGAGAGCAGGCGTCCGTTGATGGCAAAAGGAAAGAGTCTGCCCTTGGTCCGGGGGGGTTCACGGCTTTATTCTGGGGTCCTGCCACCACTGAGTCCAGAGCTCACTCCGGTCCCCATCCTCATCCCAAGAGCAAGAGCAAGAGAGAGCCCCACATGTTTCCGGGCTTTTACCCAATGGGGAAGGGGCTAGAGGCAGGGACGAGCCACTACCTATAGTGGTGTGGGATTTGTTTTGGTTTTATTGTATGTAGTGTTACTTTATGGTTCCTTCTAGGTACCCCTGTTTGTTCCCCTAATGGTCTTTCCCTGTTTTTACCCCCTCCAACCGTTCTATGTCAATCTCCCACTCCCCCCTCCTCTGGGGTCTGCCTGTCACCTCGGGGCCTTCCCCTGGAGCTAGAAAGTTCTTCCAAGGGCGTCGAGTGATAGGTCAGATCCAGAGGGGATCCCTCCTTATCATTTATGTTTGGTTTATGAAAATATCATTCATCAGGTTGACCCCTTCCTGGTGATCCCTGATTTGCTCACCCCCTGCCTCTTCTCCTGGTTCCACCCCCAAATAAAAGGTGCTGGCAAGCAGCCTGGGGGGCTCTGCCTGGGCAGTTAACTGGAGGTCAGGAGTTCCCGTGACAGGGCTCCAATAAATTCTTGTGACCTGCTCAGCAGAGTCCGCCTTTCTACCTCCGCCATCGTTGCCTTGCACCAACTGTGCCTGCTGCCAAGGTTGCGTGGGAGCCAAGACCCCACAGGATCCAATTAGCTGGCATGACTAGCTAACCATACCTTTTCACACTGCGGTGTCTGTAAACGTGCAGACCACACTTAGGCGCCGCAACAACTACCCAATCAGGGATAAGGTGGGAGTGGAACAGAGTTGGAATACATTCCAGTGTGGGAGGATGGGTGGGGAGCAGCACCAAGAACAAACCTCGTGATACATTTTCCAAAGGAACAGGGTGTTACAGAAGAAACCATTACAAAACCCAATAAAAAAATGAAATACATTACAAACCCAATTAATGCACTATTACAATTGCTCATTCACAATGCAACATCTCACCTGTGATAAAAATGTGGAAACGTGTACATCACCAGACCTAGACACACACTAACAGACTAATTGCACTTCTGCTGTGAAAGACATAGTATCTCCTGCAGATTTTTTTTCTCTCTTTTTGGCTTACTTGCAGCCTTGAAGCCTCGAGAACTCTTTAACTTCCTTAGGTGATGGGTGCATTTCAATGAGCTGTACTCTTGCCCTAGGCAATTGCATGAGAGACTATTACCTCAGATAGTGAGTATGGAGAATGAGAAGATGGGCAGTGTTGATCATCCCTGCTACAGTGTCATCAGAAGAGCCTGATAAGTAGACAGTTAATAGAATACCAAATTTCTGTTGGTTTGAATGAAAATCTGCTCAAAAATTTTAATTTTCTCTACTACCAGCAGCATTCCTCAGAGTTTCTGTGTAACAGATATGTACATATACAATTTTCAGAAGATTTTGGTAAAGTGTAGAAACATTTCATAACATAAAAGGAACACTTATTCATAATGTGACCTTAAAAAATACTCTATTACTTCAAATGTGATTTTATTTTAGAAGTGTTTTCTGACTGGAAGTTATACCATATGTAAATTTCAACTGTTAACCCCAAAGTGAAGTTCATAAAAGGCACATATAGATTAAAAATCCATCTCAACTATTTTTAGGTGTTTGGGGGTGGGTTTGGCTGTTTTTGGTTTTTTTTTGTTGTTGGTTTTTTTTTTTTTTTTTTTTTTTTTTTTTGGTGGTGGTGGTTTTTCTGTAGTTTTTTGTTTGGTTTTGGTTTTGGTTTTGGTTTTGGTGGGGGTTTTTTCAGTTTTAGAAATAATTAGGAACTATCTGGGAACTATCAATTTGCTGATGTTTCATAATGTCTCTTTTATTTCACACAGGAGCATATATAAACCTTCTTGAAAAACTAAAATTAATTTTATGCTACATAATGTAAAGTTATGTCTTTTTAGAAAATGACTCGCTTGTTCATAAAAATTTCTTATTTTAAGAAAACTGGTTTCCTTACTTGCTATTTTCGCACCTTTCAAAAAGGTATCAAAACAATCATCCAGTGTTTAGTTGTTTTGACATTAACATAGCTGAGCCATGCATGGAATATTATTTCTGTTTCTTGAAAGTTTTTGTATCGCTAAGGTAAAGTCTCCAAAATAAATCACCTCTGTTCTGTAAAGTGAGAGATGTTACCTATTTTAGCATTTGAGTATATCTGAAAACCAATGATGGATGCTGTTTTCATCCTTAATTTCCCTCATTTTTCTCACAAAACATGTAAATCACTAACCTGCTTGCAAAATTATATGAACACAGTCCCTTGATATGGAGAAAAATTGGAATTAAAAAACCCTACTCATTAAATAATTAATTCCACAAACACAAGACTAATTCTACCATTTTATGCATCTGTCCTAGGTTACAATGTAAGATGTGAATTCTATCATCTTCTACAGGAGCTGTTGAAACTAGGTTGGGCGGTGTTTCCCTTGCCCCCTGCCTCCAGACTATCTTCTGTTAATGGCCCATCAATGCCCTGCTGCATGACTCAGAGATAACTCCCTCCAGGAGCTATCTCTGTTTAATGGGCAATCAAGGACCCATTGCAAGAGTCATAAAATGATATCAGCCCATTGTGAGATGCTCCGCCCAGGGGGAGGAGCCAAGCATTCCCACCTGGATATAATCTGGGCTTTGGGACAGCACAGGCAGCCTTACCCACTGGATTCCCAGAGGACAAGAACTACCAGACCTTTCTGCAAGAACACTGCTTCAACAAGACCACTTCATCCGGATTGCTGCCACTACAGTTTCAGGTTGTATTCTGACTCTGTCGGTGATCTTTTGTACTATTGCATGTGTTTTATTTTACTTTATTTTACCTTTTTTTTTCCTCTCCTATTTAATTGTTTTTTCTGACTTGGAGTCTCTTCCTGGTTTTGCCTTCAGGCCAGCACAGCATCCCTCAAGAAATGGAAAATGTACATTGCAGAAATAGATACTCGGTACTTAAATGCTGATTCCCCTGGCTGTTGAAATAGAATGAGATGAAAATTAATACTTTAATGTTGAAGCTTTAATGCAAACTCATGGTGACTCAAATGAATATTGCAGTTCTATTATGACACTCTAATACCCTCTTAGCCTGCTTATTGTGCATAGTTGTATTTGGTAGTATAGGACAGTAACTAAGGGACAAAAAGTGTGTCATATTACCAAGCCTTTAAAAAAAACCCTATTTTTGTCTCTAAGTGTCATTCTAATTACAATTTGGGAGAGGAAGGAGACATGAAGACCTTTGTAGCTTTATTTTTCATCATAGTGTAGAATGAGACATATATCTTCTGCCTCTCTTGAATAACTGTTTCAATAACTCTTTTGAGATGACAGTAGTTTGGTTGGATTGCTGCAAAAAAGATCCTATGAGACTGTTCCCATAAATTAAGTTGCATTCTAAAACTTTAGGGTGTACAATACTGGGGAAGAAAACAATGGATGAGACAAGGTACAGGTTAGAAAGAACATTGCTGCTTTCTGCTACTTTCCATTCTCAGACTACGTTGTTTGAAGGTAACTCACACTTTCTTTAAGAGGTCTCAAATGAATAGTCAAGGACTAGGGAGACCTCCATGGTGCAAAAGTGATCATAGGGCAGAAAAAAAAATATGGAGGATCAAGCAAATGGAAAATTTTCTGTTAATTTCAAAGTGAACTGATATCTCTAGAGTTGCATATGTCAGCAAATCCTTTGCAAGCTTTCTGATGTACATATACTATATAGAAGAAACTTTTTATTCATCAATGCATTTACATAAAAGCAAAAATATGTCACATGTTTACAACATAGAAGAACAATTTAATTATAATTTGTAAATTACATATACATTAATTCTAGTTCTATACTTCTATTTTTGTACCATAATCTCCTGAACTTCCATGTTATTCTTTTACTAGGATTTCTGTACATTTGAATGGAATTTTGCACTTAATGAGTTTTTTCTTTTTGCTAATGCCATTGATGTGAACATAATCCTGTACCAACTCTTCTTGTACTGGTCTACTGGTATAATATATAACACATATAATTAATATGCCATGCTTGGGTTGAATTTTCACAGTTCTTTCTCTCTCTTTCTCTCTCTCTCTTTTTTTCTTTTTTTTTTTTTTTTAGTAGTCTTTTTCATCTACGTCTACTATGTAGATTAAATTCGTAACTGACACCTCTTTCTTCTGGAATATTATGATATTGATAATTTTTTTTATATTTCATGGTTAAATGATTTTAAAAATCCAAAGTAATATGCACAATATTTGAATATTGAATTCAACATGCTTTAGTAGGGAAAAACAACAACAAAAAAGTCATATAAGCTGATCCAGCACAGTGTGATTGCCACCAGACACAACAGTATTGTTTCTCTTTCCTCCTTTTTTTTTTTGCTGGTAAGGAGATGTGTTTGGCTTTATGGTAAGCTTTTTGCTATGGAGATTGGTGAGAATTTGGAGCTGGTTTTTTGCCTCAGAGACCTAAACCAGATCACTACTAGGCAGTGGACACCAATGCTTTTAATGGTTTAAGGTTTTAGAGGGCAGAGTAAACTTTAACACATGTAAAAGCATATCCCAAGGAGACAGGGAACTTCCATTCTTTTGTCCTTTGTTTTTCTCCCCTCCTGTCTTTACCTGAGAGCAGTCCAGTCCTTTTATTTCAATAATAAAATTACCACCTGGCTCAAACCACCTCTTTGAAATTGTCACTTGATTTGTGGAAAAAAGGCAGAGTAATGCATGTTTTTACAGGAAGTCTTGCTTTCTGAGAACCCAAGTTAGCTATTTTTTTTTTTATTCTGAAAATAAATTACTGTTAAGATCCAGCTATTAAAATTATTAGAGAGGTCTTAGGTCAAATTAAGGTCGAAATAAGACCATATGTGTTATAGTGCATTAATTTGGTTTATACTGTATTTCATTTTTATATTGGGTTTTGTAATGGTTTCTTCTGTACCACCCTGTTCCTCTGGAAAATATAATATGAGGTTTGTCCCTGCTGCTGCTTCCCACGCATCCTCCCACACTGGAATGTAACCCAACTCTGTTCCACTCCCACCTTATCCCTGATTGAGTAGTGGCTTGTCCCTGCTTCTAGTCTCGTCCCCCTGGGAAAAAGCCCTTGTGAGACATAAACTTTAGAGAATTAAGGATTTTTAGAAGGGTTAAGATTTTAGAGACAAGCTTTGCTGAAAGTAGATAGGTAGGCTTTGCTGAAATTAAAAGTTAGTAATTAACTAAAAGAAACTGGGTTTGGGATCACTCTCCCATATTAGAATAACTGATTACTTGTCAACTTTGTTTGGTTAGCTGGGTTTGTAATAAAGAATATTGAAACTGATGAATAGTTTTTAGGAACATAGGACAATTGTAGGCCTCCTTTGCCCAGGAACTCATTGAACGGTCATGAAGACATGAAGTGGGAGTCCTACCAAGGGTTCATTTATCACATTTGCATTGAAAAAGTAGAAAGGTCAGAGCGAGGAAGACTTCTTTACTTCCTCATTTTGGTGACCCCTCCCCATGAAAAGGACCACCGACCCATTTCAAGGAACAAACTACGCATGCTTAATGGCTTTTGAGCTAATTATCATACGAAGCGGGGAATGGGATGTACCAGGGTTATGAATATGCATTTGTATTTTGGATATTCAATGCTTTTGTAAATAAAAGGACTCTGTAATCACCTGTAAATTGCGGTGTGTATTTGGGAGCTATCCCGCACACTGTCCGGCGCTGTAATAAACATACACTTTCTAACTCTAAACTGTTAGAGAGTTTTTGTCCGTCACAGTTGGGTATCGATACTAGATCAATACCCATATTTCTTTAATAAGTCATTTTGGCGAGCCAGGCAGGAGACTGCTCTCTCTGGCCGTGGGGCCAGTGGGGTCCGGGACCCCTCTGGGCGCCCACCCGGAATTTTCTGGGAAGAGGGCTCCTGCGGTCCCGCTGACTACCCGGGGAAAGACCAGAACCTGCTGGAATTACGGACAAAAGGTATGTTTATACTTGAAAATAGGTACCTTTCTGGTATAAGGCGGTTGGTAAGTCACTGAGAGACATCTCGTGCACAACGCATGCCTAGGTTGCTCTGCAGAGCCTGGTTTAGCTTGGTTTGGTTTGGTAACCCGTGTCCCGTGGTGGGGAGCGGCAACCGGTTTTTGTTGTGCCTTGATAATCTGTGTCCCGTGGTGGGGACAACAGTGGCAATAGGATAACCGGTTTTGTTGTCAGTTTTTGGTTTAAAGGTACCTTTGTCATCCATAATTCGAGAGGCTAGCCTGAGTTTTAAGACGCAAAGGGTCCCGTTGTGGGTCGTAGAAAATCCTGATTGCGGCTCCGCGTGCCGTGTGTGTGTGTCTGTGTGTGTAGTGTGCACGGATTTGTGTTTTGTAGAATTGTGTGTCTAGGCTGTGGAAGAATTATTGGTGCACCATGTGTGTTGTGTTTTGTAAGTGAGTTAATTTATGTGATTTGAAGTGTGTTATTAGCCTGTGTGAGTCAAAGGGAGTGATTGGCATAATCATTAGGGGTGATTTGTTTCTCCAGTAACCAGAGGGGAATCCGGGCTTTGTAGCCTCGGGTCATGACTTTTCGCTTTCTGTAAGACCCCGGAAAGCGTTTGGCGAATGTGTATTGGAATTAAGAAGAGACATTTTTGCTTGTTTGTGAGGTTTGCTGTTGTGTTCCTCTGAGGAATGGTTTTTCCCCTCAGAGTCCCCCTGAAACCTGTGCTATGTAGTTCAACCCTTTTTCCCTATCATACCTACTCCTGACCCTATTGGCTCAGGGCCAATATCTTTCCTTGGCCCAAAACTAGATATACCCCTGCTCCTTCCTGGTTCTCTCTCTCTCTCCTCGGCCTCCTGGAACATCACATCGAGAATAAAGCTTGGACGGAAGCTGGGGGTGAGAGCCACTCTTTTGAAATCTCTATTCTGTCTCTCTGAAAATATATTTCCCTAAAACCCCTGAATAACTGAGCTAGCGAGAGCCGGGGGGTGGCTAGAGGGAAGTAATATTTTCAGTTTGCCGTTGCTAGAGTGCGTGGTAATACTTTAAAATTTTAGTTTTGTAATCCCTAACCCCAAAAAGGCAAAGAGACAGTCTGGGATCAGGGTCAACCCCCCCCCCCTTCTTTTTGTTGTAAGAGAGAGAGATTTGTGTGGAGTCCCAGCTGAAATCCTTGAGATTTTGGCGAGACCTTGTTAAAACCTGTGGTTGAATGTGCTTAGAGTTGCTAGCTAGGGACTCCTGTGTTTGGTGAATTTAAAGCTGTTGGTGTTTAGAGTTAGGTTTTTGTGGAAAAGAAAAAAAAAAGAGAGAGAAAAAAAAAAAAAAAAAAAAAAAAAACATAAAACCACCAAACTGGTTGTGTGCAGAGAATCCAGAGCTTGTGTTCAGCTTGGCTGGAGTAGCTGAGAGATTTTAGTGTTGAGAACAATAATATATCTAGAGTAAGGCATAACAGAGGACTTAGTTTGATAAGTGATTAATAACCAGCCATTTGAGTGAACTGCCTAACTGCATTTTTTTTTCCAACAGCTGCTGCCCTGAGCCTTATCCTAAAAGAACATTGCTACCCTGTGTCAAAGGTTATAATTAATTTTTTTAGAAAACTAACATTTTGTTTTATTCCTTTGTTTATTAGCAAAATTGTATGCCCAGGAATAGGAGACACAGGAATTGAGGACCTGGTTTGGAGGAATTCCCCTGCTCAAGGAAGGATTGCTATTGTAACCCGTGGATTGTATTTTGTTGTGTAGTTTGCCAGGAGTTGTGGGTCAGACAGGTACTCAGGTGGAAAGCACCTAGGAGTGAAATTTGTAATTTCTGTTGTACACAGGAACAAAAGGCTACCCAGACAGCTATACGGATTTTGTTGGAAACTGGTCAGGAAGCTCACGGTAGTAGTAGAATATTTGAATTGTTAGAGAATGGAATTTCAGGGACTTTATCCTAATGAGCCAGATGAATTAGCACAGCTTACTCATAGTGAAAGGGCTGGAACGAGCAATTCCTAAAACCATAAATTGGTCAGCCCTATACGCCATTAAACAGAGTCCCTCTCAAACACCTTCTGAATTTTTAGATCACCTGCGGGATGCGATGCGACGACATACCACCCTGGATCCTGAATCGGATGAGGGGAGACAACAACTAATAAACTTATTTTTAGGACAATCCACAGGAGACATCAGGCGGAAACTTCAGAAGATCCGGGGTCCAGAGGGTCGAGATTTAGAGACTTTACTAGATGAGGCGTGGAGAGTCTTTAGTAATCGGGAAGAAGGATATAAACAAGGAATGAAGAGACTAGTAGCAGTAGTAAGGGAGAGAGAAAAAAAAAAAAAAAAAAAAAAAAAAAAAGACATGAGCAAGGTCCACCGAGACGAGGACCATCCCAATTGGAAAAAGATCAGTGCGCATATTGCAAGAAATTCGGACACTGGAAAACCCAGTGCCCAGAGCTACGAAGAGGTGACGAGCAGAAAAAAAGGGATCGGAGAGGGGAAAGGGTGGTCACTCATGTGAAGGAGGATTGAGGAGGACCGGAGGGCCCTACCCTAGGGGACCCTCTGGTTATAATTAAACTGGGGAACAAAGAAAAACAAGTGGAGTTTTTAATAGACACAGGGGCAACATTTTCAGTATTGAAAAAGACCCTAATACCTGTAACCAATAATTATGTTATAGTAAAGGGGGCAACTGGCCAATCTGAAAGAGCTTATTTTTGCAAACCATTGAAGTATAAATTGGGAAAACAATAGGGGATTCATAGATTTTATATATGCCTAATGCTCCATCTGCACTTTTGAGCAGAGATCTGCTAGAGCAGCTGGATGCAGAAATAATATTTAAAAATGGGGAAATTAGTTTGGAGGTAAAGGACCATCAATATGTAGAGCTGCTAAGTCTAATGCTAATTACCAGAGAAATTGAAGCTGTAAGTGAAGAGGAGAATTTTCAGAAAATAATGGATCAAGTGTTTCCTGGGGTGTGGGCTACTAACATACCAGGAAGAGCAAAGAATGCATTACCTGTACAAATTAAGCTCAAGGAAGGGGAACGACCAGTAAGAGTCAAACAATATCCTCTAAAGAAAGAGGATAGAGAAGGGATTAGTCCAATCATAGATCTGATTTTAATACTCCCATTTTGCCAGTAAAGAAACCTGATGGGTCGTATAGGTTAGTAAGACTTGTACCCAGTAGTTGCTAACCCTTATACCTTATTAACCCGTTTAACACCTGAACTAACCTGGTTTACCGTTTTAGACCTGAAGGATGCTTTCTTTTGCCTCCCTCTCCACGAAGCCAGCCAGAAAATTTTTGCATTTGAATGGGAGAACCCCAAAACTGGAAGGAAAAATCAGCTCACATGGTGCGTACTACCACAGGGGTACAAGAACTCCCCCACTATATTTGGGGAACAGCTTGCAAAGGATTTAGAGTCCTGGGAACCTCCACCAAGCGAAAGACAGTTACTCCAGTACGTGGATGATCTCTTAATAGCCACCCAGACCCAGGAGACATGCGTAGACTGGACGGTAAGCCTCCTGAACTTTTTGGGCCTGCAAGGGTACCGAGTATCCCAGAAGAAAGCCCAAATGGTGAGGCAAAGAGTCATTTACCTGGGTTATGAAGTGAGTGCTGGACAAAGGACTTTAGGGCAGGATCGCAAGGAAGCAATATGCCAGACCCGAAACCTCAAACAGTGAAAGAACTAAGAACCTTTTTAGGCATGACAGGGTGGTGCAGATTGTGGATTTATAACTATGGGTTGCTTGTTAAACCTCTGTATGCCTTGATCACGGAAGGGAGCAGGGATCTTCAGTGGACAAAAGAAGCCACCCAAGCCTTCAACCAGCTAAAGAAAGCTCTTATGTCAGCTCCAGCCCTGGGACTTCCAGACGTGAGTAAACCATTTTTCCTGTTTTCCCATGAGAAGCAAGGGATTGCCTTGGGAATATTAGCACAGAACTTAGGTCCGTATCGAAGGGCAGTAGCCTATCTTTCCAAACAACTGGACACGGCAGCTAAAGGATGGCCAGGGTGCCTCAGAGCAGTTGCAGCAGTGGCAATAAACATCCAAGAAGCTCGCAAGTTCACCCTAGGCCAGAAGATGACTGTGCTAGTATCCCACACGGTGTCTGCAGTCCTTGAGGCAAAAAGAGGGCATTAGCTCTCCCCACAGAGGTTTCTGAAATACCAAGCTATACTGGTAGAACAGGATGATGTTGAAATTGTGGTAACTAACATTGTGAACCCAGCTTCTTTCCTCAGCGGGAGTATGGGAGAACCAGTGATCCATGATTGCTTGGAGACCATCGAAGCCACCTACTCCAGCTGCCCGGATCTGAAGGACACCCCGCTCAAGGATGCTGAGACCTGGTTTACTGATGGAAGCAGCTATGTCGTCAGTGAGAAAAAGCATGCTGGGTATGCAGTTACCACAAGCAGAGAGGTAATAGAATCTGGACCATTACCAGCTAACACCTCAGCGCAGAAGGCTGAGATAATTGCCTTAACTCGAGCATTAGAGCTGGCAAAAGGAAAAGAGATCAACATCTACACGGACTCAAGGTATGCATTTGGAGTAGTTCATGCACATGGAGCCATTTGGAAAGAGAGAGGACTGTTGAACTCACAAGGAAAAAGCATCAAGCATGCGCAAGAGATACTGAGACTGCTAGATGCAGTACAGCTACCTGAGAAGGTAGCCATCATGCATATCAAGGCACACCAAAAAGTGAGCTCTGAATTAGAGGAAGGGAATATGCTGGCGGACAGAGAGGCAAAAGACACAGCTAAAGGTGAGATACTTGATAAGACAGTTGAAGCAGCCCTAATCCCAGATGGAAAAATTCTTATTGAAGGTAAGCCAATATATACCAAAAAAGATAAGAAACTTATTAAAGCAGAAAAAGCAAGTTATAATCAGGAAGGATGGGCTGTGACAGAAGAAGGGAAACTCATAGTACCTTCTTATTTATTGTGGTCATTAGTACAGAAAGAACATGAGAAAACACATTGGGGAATAGATGCCCTGTATAACCATTTGAAAGAAAGAATTATGGCCAGAAAACTACAGGGCACTGTGATCCAGGTAACTCGCCAATGTGGTCTTTGCCTCCGAACTAATCCTAAGAATACCCCAAAACCTAAAGTTGGACAAATTAGGAAAGGTTGTGGCCCTGGGCAACAGTGGCAAATTGATTTCACAGAATTACCCAGAAAAGGAGGATATCGTTACCTTTTGGTATTAACTGATACCTTTTCAGGCTGGCCAGAAGCTTTCCCTACTAGGACAGCTAAGGCCCGAGAGGTGACCAAAGCACTGTTGCAAGAAATAATACCAAGGTTTGGAGTTCCAGCCACCATATCCTCAGATAGAGGGCCACACTTTATTTCAAAAATTGTGCAACAAATAAGCCACCACCTGGGGATAGATTGGGAATTGCATACTCCATATCACCCGCAATCAAGCGGCCAGGTAGAAAAGATGAACCATTTGATTAAACAACAGATTGTGAGATTAGGACAAGAAGCAAATTTGCCTTGGCCCCAGGCTCTCCCATTGGCATTATTGCGAATTCGGACTAAGCCGAGGACAAAAGAAAAATTAAGCCCCTTTGAAATATTATATGGGAGACCATATGCAGTCCAAGAAGGAACAAGCCCCATACAAGTAGGGGAAGAAACCCTACACAAGTATATGGTGGCTCTGAACAAACAGCTAAGAGAAATTGAAAAACATGTGGCTGGAGCTCAAAACAGAGAATTAGATGGGCCAGTACATGATGTACAACCTGGAGATTATGTGTATGTTAAGTCTTTTGCAGATAAGACCCTAGAACCACAGTGGGAAGGACCATTCCAGGTGCTCCTCACTACCTTCACTGCAATCAAAATTAAAGAACAGAAGGCCTGGATCCATCACTCCCGAGTGAAGAAAGCCCCTGAAGGAATTTGGAAGGTGACACCAGGTGACAACGAACTAAAGCTGAAACTCACCCAGAACAGCGAGTAAATGGACTTGTAGGAATCATGGACAAAATGGAAAAAGTTTTAACTATTGTAGCCATTGCCATAATAACAGGAGTCAAAACACACTCAGACAATCAAACAACTCTGCTTGTATACATAGGACAAGGTTGTGTCTGTCTCAGGACAGCATGTCCCACCATAATGATAGACAATTTAGTTATGAATAAGACTCAATTTAATTTATGTGTTTGTAACTTTGTTAAAATTGAAGGGTGTGATTTTTCTTATCGGGCACCTGTAATATCACATCAGTATATAAAGGCCAACTTAGTTACTGTACAAGAAATAGTGCCTGTGCCCATAGGGATGAATCTGACTTTAGTTGCTCAATTATTAGAACATCAAGAATTGAAAGAAATTTTAAAAGAAATTAAAAATGCGGGGAAAAAGACTCTAGTCACCATACAACATGACACAGAAACCATCAAAGGAGTTTTTAAACGATTTGAAGAACACTTGTCTCATCATTGGTGGGATGTGCTTTTTGGATGGTCACCCACAGCCACTGGTATACTTAATGCTTTAGTTCACCCCATTATTGTGTTGCTCATTTTAATTAGTATAAGTTTAATATTGTCCATTGTGATGCTTGTTTGGAATTGGAGGATGCTGCGGAGGATGACAGCTTTAACCTCGCTGTCAAAGGCATATGGTTTAGTTTTGAGAGACACTAGGCATGTATCTTGGGCAGATGAAGAAAAAATCCCCATATTGAGTAAAAGAATTTACTCATCCTAAAGAAGAAGTGGGGAATGAGACATAAACTTTAGAGAATTAAGGATTTTTAGAAGGGTTAAGATTTTAGAGACAAGCTTTGCTGAAAGTAGATAGGTAGGCTTTGCTGAAATTAAAAGTTAGTAATTAACTAAAAGAAACTGGGTTTGGGATCACTCTCCCATATTAGAATAACTGATTACTTGTCAACTTTGTTTGGTTAGCTGGGTTTGTAATAAAGAATATTGAAACTGATGAATAGTTTTTAGGAACATAGGACAATTGTAGGCCTCCTTTGCCCAGGAACTCATTGAACGGTCATGAAGACATGAAGTGGGAGTCCTACCAAGGGTTCATTTATCACATTTGCATTGAAAAAGTAGAAAGGTCAGAGCGAGGAAGACTTCTTTACTTCCTCATTTTGGTGACCCCTCCCCATGAAAAGGACCACCGACCCATTTCAAGGAACAAACTACGCATGCTTAATGGCTTTTGAGCTAATTATCATACGAAGCGGGGAATGGGATGTACCAGGGTTATGAATATGCATTTGTATTTTGGATATTCAATGCTTTTGTAAATAAAAGGACTCTGTAATCACCTGTAAATTGCGGTGTGTATTTGGGAGCTATCCCGCACACTGTCCGGCGCTGTAATAAACATACACTTTCTAACTCTAAACTGTTAGAGAGTTTTTGTCCGTCACAGTTGGGTATCGATACTAGATCAATACCCATATTTCTTTAATAAGTCACTTGGACCACCTGGGGAGCCTTCTCTTGCTCCGCAGAGGGGATGGGGACAGGGACCAGACTGAGCTCCAGACTCTGCAAGGGCAGGACCCCAGAATAAAGCCGTGATTCCCCCCGGACAAAGAGCAGACTCTTTCCTTTTGCCATCAGTGTTTGCCTGCTCTCTCTAAAGGAAATGGTTCCAGCAGTCCAGGGGATCTTTTGGAACTTTGAAGGAAAATTCCTTCTGGCGTGGTTTCTCTTTCAAGCTAGCCAAGGCTAAAACAGAGCTAGGGCTCCGGGAGAGAGAAAGACATGTCAGGTGATGCCCAAGTGTGGTGCCTGAAGCCACAAGGGGCTCCCAGAAGGCTCAAAGAACCACACGTGGAGCACGTGGCCGAGGACCCTCACGCAGGCACATGAGTCCAAAAATGTGGCCCATCAACATAGAGAGACATTCCTGTCAGGCTTGGTGTTCGCTGTAAAGTCTCCGAAACACTGGACTCCACAGAGCAAGGCTGTGGTTTTACTTTGGACTTAAAAAATCCATTGGATTTCTGTGAAGAAGTCCCTGGATGGGAGGCTGCTCCCAGAGAAGGTGACCACGTGTTCATGGACAGCCGACCCTGGGAACCAAGACTGGAAGTCCTTTTGGCACCAAAAGTGTCAGTCTCAGGCAAAAGGAGTGACTGGGAAATAAATTTTTCATTGCATGCTGGACTTTTGTTGAGCATTACCAATTTGAGATCTTAGGAAAAAATCTTTTGGAGTTGTACCTCAGGGAGGGCTTTTTTCCTTTGGGGGAAGGTTTTACCCTTCAGAGCAAACCTTCAGGGTACTTTTAATAGCACATTTGGTTTTGGTTGCACAGCCCAGGGGGTGGAAAAAGTAACAGTTTCACCTCTATGGGTTGTTTATTATTTTTTTGTTCTTTTTCCTCTCCTGCGAGTTTTTTTTTTTTTACTTTGAGTTTCCCAGTCAGTTAAAGGGAACACAGAAATTACAATCTGAGCAAAAATGGCTGTCTGTGTCTCAAAAAAGCGTCTATTACACAATTTTAAGTGCCTTGGATGATGGGGGGACCCATTGTTCAAACAAACAGTTGAAAAAATTAATTTGGCGGTTGTTTTCTCCTTTTCCACATGTATCATTAAAGCAAATAAGCTTCCGGGAATTTTGGGAGGCTGTTGCAAATAAATTGGCTGAATCAAGCTCCCCTAAGAATAAAGAAACTGCAAATTTTGTTTTGGAGCTTGCAAATTCGGTTTGCATTGCAAAAGCAAAATGGAAAGAGAAAAAAGGCAGTTCTTTGTGGATTTTCCCTGGTTTCCTCAGTTTCTCCCTCTCCCAACCCCAAAATCCCTTCCCCAAGCTTGGGAATCCTGAGGAAAGCAGCCCACCAGACAGGGCAGGGAAGCAGCAGATCCTCTGGCTTTCCCCAAATTCCTGAGTCCCCCTGCTCGAGGAATCCTGGCGAGATTGCTCGAGGAACCCCTAAACTTTCCCCAGGCCTCCCTTCTTCCCCACTTTGTAAACCCTGTGTTCTGTTTACTTTTGCAGACAGTTTGGGAGCTCAAAACCCCCAACTTAGTGACCAACCGGCCTAGTTTCAGTTCTGAGGGGGGGGGTGGGTCACAAGATAGCAGAGACTCCTTTGGTCTCTCCCAAGCCACGAGGAGCCTCTCTGTCTGTCCCTCCTTCCCATAATCCCTTTTGCAGTCTCTTCCCTTCCCCGGACCCCTCCTTCCCTTTAGCACCGCCCCCCAGCACCGTCCTCTCCTCTGACTCTGCCCCCTACCCTCAAACTTCCGCCCTCCGACTCCTCCCCGTGTGACTCAAGCCTCCAGCCCCTCCCTGCTCCTGGTTCCCACGGTTTCCCTGCCCACAGTCCCAGTTCACATGCCCTGGAGGGGAGGGGAAGCAGGCAGCGATCCTGACTTTTCTGCTACCCCTGTCACATATCAACGGTCAAAAAGAGAGGGTGTTGTCCTTGGTGATTGGGACCCCTTCCCCCAGCAAGCGATTCAGGATTTATGCAAAGCTCAGATCGATTTTGGATGTGAAAGTGAATACTTTCACAACTTTTTAAAAGAAAATTTAGCAGGAAATCCTATAGTTCCCTTTGACTTTTGAAGAGATTTACTTCCGGAGCTTTGGCAAAACCCTGAAACAACTGTTGATAATAATAATTTCCCAATTCAATTAGAACATCTATGTGGTGATGGTGAATGGGTCTCAGCCCTCAAGTAGGCTGAGGAAATTCCTTTAGCTGTTTTGGAGTGCATTAAAGATGCTGCTTCCAAAGCATTATTTTCAATCCAGGCCGATGGGCCTTTCCAACCTTACAGTAAAATAAAGCAGCTTGCATCAGAACCTTTTGTAACATTTGTGGAGTGATTAACCAGAGCTATCAAGTTACAGGTTAAGAAAGAAGGAGGCCAAAAACAGGTCATGGAGGAAATAGCACTGACCAATGCAAACAGTGCAAGGCAGCCATCCTCAGCCTGCCCATGGAACCAGTGCCAGTCTTAGATGGCATGGCGCTAAGCGTGTGCTGGGAAGGTTCCCTTCATGGCAGCTCACCAAAGCCACAGTTCCAGAGATGAATTCAAGCCACTGAAAAGAGCTGATGCTGTAGACACCGTGCCTCCAGTGCCTGTGCCAAGACCACCGCCCAAGAGAAGAACGTGTCTCCTGTATGATCAGGCTGGACACTGGGCATCTCAATGCCCTTTAAAGAGACAATTTTTGGACTTTCGGGACAATGGGGTCTCAGGGACCCAAAGAGAATCTTTCAAAAGACTAAAAGGTGAGCGCCAGCTTCCCCAGAATGCTGACATAAATGGGGCAAGTCCGAGGAGGGGGAAGGAAAAACCAGAAAATGCAAATGTTAAATTAACTAATCCTGCTTTAACCAGTTCTGCCTTTCAACAGAAGCCACCGGATTAATAGTAAAGGATCCAGCAACCTGGGAAGCAAAAAGTCCTCATGATCTGGTCACCTGGGGTCATGGGTACGCCTGCACGTCCACTCCCTCAGGTCCCAAGTGGGTGCCAGCCAAGTGGGTGAAACGTTTCATCCCTAAAACTGCAAAGCCACCTGCAGAAGCCCCAAAAGTGGCCAGTGCTGCCTGGAGAAGGAGAAAGCGCTGAACCCTCTCCTTCAAATTATCCTTTTCCCTTAGCAGTATTTTTCTGAACAGTTTGTTTTTACTAGATGTAATTTTTTATTTTTCAGCTTTAAAGGTGCTCAAGGTCCGAACTCTGAGCATCTCCCATGGACTGAGCCTTCCTCCTTCTCAATTTGATACGAAAGAGGGAGATGCTGTAGTGCATTAACTGGATTTATATTGTATTTCATTTTTATGTTAGGTTTTGTAATGGTTTCTTCTGTACCACCTTGTTCCCCTGGAAAATTTATCATGAGGTTTGTCCCCGCTCCTTCTCCCTGCCCATCCTCCCACACTGGAATGTAATCCAACTCTGTTCCACTCCCACCTTGTCCCTGATTGGGCAGTGGCTTGTCCCTGCCTCTAGCCCCTTCCCTGCTGGGAAAAAGCCCTGGGATGGGCGGGGGAGCCTTCTCTTGCTCCGGAACCGGGATGGGAACAGGGACCAGACTGAGCTCCGGACTCTGCAGGGGCAGGACCCCAAAATAAAGCTGTGATTCCCCCCAGGATCAAGGGCACACTCTTTCCTTTTGCCATCAGTGGACACCTGCTCCAGAAAAAGGTTTGCAGCCCCTGTGATCTTTAAAGCCCAAAAGGGAAAATTCCTTCTGGTGCAGTTTCTCTCTCAAGCTAGCCGAAGCAAAAACTGAGCACAGGCTCTGAGGGAGAGAGAGAGCCACATCACATATGACGAAGTCTCATTATGAATTATATTTAACAGTAAAAGTGATGTACAGAGAGAGATAGAAGGAAATAGAAAAATAGGTGGTGGGAGTTGGAGTGATAGAGACAGATTAAGTAGAAAATATGGATCTATGGATCCTCATAGAGTCCTGTTAATTGGTTTCTTTTTTGTTTTCTTGATGGTGAGCATCCCACAAAACACAGAGTTCAATGGATCAATGTAAGTCTAAGCTGTGGGACTGCCCTGGTGCTTCTCCTGAGGCCGTAAGAGGGAAAGTTTGACACTGTCTCTCATAACAGACTTTGGATCTGCTGCATTGATTTGCATCATGTGCTGTTGTGTGGTGCGAGGTCTCAGCAATAAATCATGGGGGAACTACAGGGGTCTTTGATGGTTTATGGCACCTTCTCAAGTGAATGTCCTATGTGTATGTGGCCTTCCTGGGTTGGGGTTTATAACAGAGCTAGAGTTTACTCCCTCTATCTAGAGGTTACACCACATACCCAAAACTCTTCTTCTCCACCTGATCTCAGTCAGAGCTGATTTTCAGGACACTTGCTTTCTTTGTGGATTCTTTCCTCTCCCTAAATCTTGTTTATTTCTTCACAGACCTGAGATAATTGGAAAATAGTGTTACATTTATCTTATTTTGGGTTCCCTTAGGTGTTAGTGATACATTCTGTAATGGTGACTGGTAGGTCATATCCTAAAACATTTCCTCTACAAATTTATGAATTCAAATCCTTAGATTACAAAAAATTCATTATGGTCATCAGAGAAATGTTCATGGTGAGAAAGAATTTTCTGGGCATTTTTTAAACAGCTTATTAAGCTGTCTGAGCTGAGAATAATTTAAAAAGCTGAGGAATTCTACTTCCTCTTCAGACATTAAAAGAAGTGCTGATGATTGTCCAGAATCAAACAGAAGAAGGTTTTTTTTCCTAGTCCCTGTCTAATCCTAATGAATTATAATTGTGGGATCTCTTAGACATGTATAATTTTCTAAATATAGCCAGTCATAAGAACAAAATGTATAAATCTGGACACTAGTATTAAACACACTTGTTACAAAAACAATGATTTTTAGGAGTTTTCATATGTAAGGCGAAATAAAATGGAGAAGAAAATTCAGTGTAACAAGTATGGTGTCTTCAATGTTTTTCTCTGTGCATTCAGAAGCAAATAAAATTCAAATAAAGCAATAATATTTAAAGGTAAAATTCAACAGAATAGATCTAAAAAATGAATTTTGAAATTATAAAACTACTTTCAGATTAAACTCAGAATTTGTAAAATGAATTGCAGTAACCTATTTTAATTCAAGTAACTCCAATACTGATTCAAAAATAAGCCCCTCAGTTATAAACTCTCTAGAACTTTATTAGATTATAACTTTTTTTCAAACAAAGAATTTTAAGAGTTCCTTGGTCTCTCCATGTCACAAAGAATCTTTTTCCATGTCAGCAATATCTTAAAGTTTTTTGAATTTAACCTTAATGACCACTATGGTCTTTAGCTTTTCTGGAAATCAGACAGTTTAATTATATGGTCTTGGAATATATTTGCTATCGAAACTTGCCTCCTAATACTAAGGATAAATTTTGGGTGTTGTAGCATCCATACATTTTTTTCAAAACATTTTCCACCAGTTTTATAGAAGGATAAGGTAGATAATAGTTTTGTGTCTTAAACTATACTCCTGAAGAGCTTGTGTACATGTTACATTGACACAGTATTATTAATATGCATTTGGTGGTTTTATGGGCTTAAAGTCTTCAATTTCATTACAAAGCAGGTGTGTAGGTATTGATATTTTTCATGTCACCTCAGCAGAAGACCCCTTTCACTGGAGGCAATTGCAAATTACTGTGTAATGCTCAGCAGGAACACTAAGGAGCAGAGACTGGATATTGCAGCATCCAGAAACAGTTTCCTACTGCATAGCTAAATAACAGATGAGAGACCTTCATGGTCAAGATTATTAAAAAAAGAAAAGAAAGTGAGTTGTTTCATTAATTGCAGAATTATTTGACGGAGACTTACACTGCATAATAGAAAAAATCTTTCTCCTCGACCCGTGCCTAATATTATTAGTTACTTTGAAAATATTTAAGAAACACTTCTTATGGAGAGAATTTACAGATGAAAAGAAAAATGACATAAGTTCCAAATATTTGAATTTTTGCCATAATTATGTTCTCTTTCCCTGAAAGAGGCAAAAATTTCCAGGTTACATTTGTATTCTCCTATGATACATGCTTCTTAGAACATGTATTTGTATTCCTCAAAGACTATGTTTCTCTGTCTGTGTGTTATTGTCTTATACAAAATTATAATCCTTCTTCTATATATTCTATTCTTCATCTTGATTTAGTTGACTTTGAAATAAGTACTCTAGCTGTAAAAAGACAAATCTACTTGGGTTTATTCCATAGAATGGAAATATATTTTAAATTATTTGCATACTAACCTAAATTAGTAATTTCAGTTGTTAACAGTTTGACTTTTCCATTAAAAAAAAAAAAAAAAAAAAAAAAAAGTGAAGAAAGAGGTAAGAAAAATATCTGTAGTGAATTATGCCATAAACTTTAGCAGAAAGCAGAGACTTATTAACTAGAAGGCTTTGGAACAAAATCTTGAGAGTTTAATATTTGATACATTATTCTCCATGCTGCACTAATGAACTAAATTAATTCAGCTTAGAATGCTGATATAGGGTATTCCATTAGTAAAAATATTTAAAGTAATAATATGCCTTTTTTCTTTAAGTCCAGATAATGTTTATTCAGTTTTAAAAATTGATTTTCTACAGCCTTGCAGTGAAATTTAACCGGTTGTTGGTGTGAGGTTTATTTATAATGGTAACCTGATAAAGCTTCCGCATCTTTCATCATTTTAAGCTTTGGCTTCATGAAAAATAGCTTGGTTTATAAAAAGAAATAACA
Source organism: Delichon dasypus (assembly GCA_037837765.1). Taxonomy (NCBI): domain Eukaryota; kingdom Metazoa; phylum Chordata; class Aves; order Passeriformes; family Hirundinidae; genus Delichon; species Delichon dasypus. The sequence goes on along the minus strand of JBBAXF010000004.1, from coordinate 42,759,359 downwards.
TCTTGGTTTATTTAAGCATTCACAGGGATAATAAAATAGATGTTTATAATGTCTCCATTTAATAGTGCAACATTTTATACATTGTCTTTGTCCAGGTTTAATTTTGTGAGCATTTGCTCACATGCTAAAGTTTACCCCTTTCAATACCTTGAACTATTAACTCTTGGCATGAAGGGAAAACACACATAATCTCGTATCTAAAGAAGCAGGACATCCATTGTTACACTGAAGTAATTCCTGAGGTCTATGAGAAAATCTAAAAACAGATTTCTAAAGACACGGTTGCAAATACTTATATGCAACTGCCTCGTGGTAGATATCGTAATATAGGGTTAAAACATATAAGGCTTTAAGACCTTTAATTAGCTGAATGACAGTTTTGTAGGGTCTATATGTCAGACGATTGAAGAGACGGGTGTGATTGCGACACGCAAAGCAACCACACAGAGACAAGATTTGCAGGGCAGAGATGTTCCTCTGAGAGAGCCCAAGGCCGAACCAAGGCTGAGAGCCTCTTTGCCTGTTTACTTCTTGCTTTTTATACATTTGTGGGTCTGGTTGTGGATTGGCTTTGAGTTATCACCTCCCAGCCGAATGGCCAGACCAACTGCCAGTTACAGCTGTTTTCAGGTTAGAAATACGCAAACAAAAGACAGAGAATGAAAAACAAAGAGTTCTTTTATGTTACATGTGTGTTATAAAAGTGAAAACTGCTCCTAATATTGTACAGAAGCTAAAGAGACTGACTCCATCCTATGAACAATCAGAAGGCTTTTAAAAACTCAGAAAAACCAGGGTGACAGATGGGGTCTCCATAGTTTGCATCATGAAGCCAACTTTATTGAACACACTGCTGGTTTATATGCCTTTTAAGCATAACAACTATATCTGTTTCTTAGTAGCATTGCTTAACTGTGGACTAGTACAGACTTGTACAGGCCTGTACTGTCTTGCATACATACATACACCTTGATCTCTTCCTTCTTCAGGGTCTTGCCTCAACTTGCCAGGGCTTGTAGCCCTCTAACACATCTGCTACTGTAATGAGTCCAGCAGTACTTGGAGTCCTGCTTCCAGGCTGTATTCCCACATCTATGCTATTTTCTGGCTCTTCTACCAATTTTAGATGGACTTGATTTAGTTCTGGTCTACCTAAGCTCCTGAGCTAATGGTTCAATTGTATGTCAGGAGAAGACTATTGTAGTCACTCAACCATGATATAACTTAGTCTTCCTTAGGAGCACAACAGTGCTCCTAAAATAAAATCCCAGTGACAATCACAGCACCTCTAGAGAGGCTAAAAATACTACTTTTGCACTTTGCCAATAGAAGGTAAAAACAGTCATATGCTTCTATATATTTTTGATGGAAGAATATGCATCAAAACATTTACCACTCAAATGTGTTATCAAACTAGGCATGTCATTAACACAGCATCATCTGTGTAATCCTTTATGGCTCTGCGACCATGTGCAGTACTTAGTAAAATTAGAACAGTACCCGGCAGCATTCTGGTCTGTTGTACTGTTTTCTGATTACTGGTTATTAAATTGTGTGGGGGAAAAAAAGGGTGAAAATTATTTCACCCGTTGTACTTATCTTAATCAACCAAATAAGAATTATTTAAGAGGAGGAGTATGTGGATTTAAGTAAATAAAAACCAAAAAGTTAATTAGTACATGAGGTGAAATTAACAATTATGATCTGACAAAACAGCAATTAAATAAAGAAAAAAAAAGGAGATTAAAGGTGAATTGTTAAAATTAGCTAGTATGATACATTTGCATATAATTCAAAGGCATAATTAATTTTTTGCTTCTAAATTAACAACTTAATGGCAATTTTCTATTGATTAGTCTATTTTAAATGCTTTTAAGACACTTTTAAGCTCTCCAGTTTGAAGTAATGATATTGAAATACTGCTATTTAACCTCTCTACTTTGATATTAAATTTCAAGTCTCCCAAAGAGAGAGAAGAAAATTGACTTTCCAATAAAACAATTTCACTGTTCTTTTGGTAAGTTTGTGATAGCTTGCAAACATTGAATCTAAATTGTTTTCTAATTAAACAAAACAAAACCAACAACAACAAAAAGGCATTGTTTTGTTGTGAGCAGTTGCCAAGCTGTTAAGCGCAACATATGTTGAATATTTTATTTAAAAGTGATTTATAGGAAAAATTACCAATGATGACAGACAATATTTTGCTTATTTTCTTAAATGTCAGCAGTTTTAATGATTCAGTGTATTCAAATACCAAGAATATGTATTAATTCAAGCTCTACAAACCCCTCAGTTATGATGTGGTATAAGGCTTTAATTTATAAATTTTGTTAAATTTATAAAATTTGTTCCAAATGTTTCTGTCCATTTCCTGGAAGTATCTAGTAAATCATATTGAAAATGTTAAATAGGTTAGTAACTTAACCTTTGTTTTCCTATTCTTTTTTTAATCTAGAGAGGAAAATTTTTTTCTTCCTCATTTGTACCTTAAGATATCTTCCAACAGTAAGTGTTATTATTTTGGTTGTTTAGAGAATGTCTGGTTGAGAAGGAAAATATCAAACAATAAAACAAAACCACTACTGAAAGCAAAAGCAATAAAAATAGACAGGAGTTTGAAAGAACTCATATTATCTGTCTGGTGATAAAGAAAATAGGTAAAAGATAGAAATATAAAACATTATCTTACCGGGAATTACTTTGAGAAGTAAGGCGCTGGTCAAGAGCAATGTCTGTGTTTCTGTCTCCCTAATTAAGCACATTCCAGGGGCATACAAATAATAAAAATGATAAAAATTATTATTATTAACAACAACAACAACAATAATAATAATAATACCCCCCCAAACTGTCATTCTTCCTTACTATTTCCTATCCAATTAATAAAGCTAACAAAAAATAAATTCCCTTTCCCTCTCCTCTCCTCTCCTCTCCATGTGACACTATAGCTATAGAATATTCACAGTGAGAACAGTGTTTTTTCTCCAAACTGGGACTTTGAGACTTGTCTTTGCTCAAATTGCAGTATAAGTATGCACCAAATATTGCATAATATATCTTGTGTCAAGTCTGAGTGATGACACTACTACACAGTGCTCAGGACATGCTTTCACAGGACATGTATGTGGATACTTGTAACTTACACTCCCGCACTGCAGAGAAAGATGGCCCAAGCATTTCTATAAAGTAACTTTCCTGACCTTAAAGTACTTTTTCCCTGAAAGGATTCAGCTTAAATATATACAGGAGGCAACATGGTGCAAGAATGAAGTTAAAATTTGACTTATCAAGATCATGAAGGATGACAGGCTTCTGTAAATTAAAACTTCTGCTTCTTCAGTTTTTGCACTTTATATCTTCCATGACTTTGACTTATTCCATGCCCATGTATAGACCCTGAGTATACCCTAGATTCCTAGGTCAGATATTCAGCAAGCTTAAAAAGCCTGAGATGACAGTATAATTTTGTTAAACATGGTTGAGACCAAGTTAAAAAATAAATAAATAAATTAAAAATACAGCTGGTTCACTCCTGCTAAGTAAGAGAAGCATTAACAAATTTCCTGCCTTTGATGGGAAAAGAACAAAACAATCAATATACAGTGAATATATCAAATGTAGGGACTAACTGTCTATATCAATGTGGGAAGAAATAGAAACAATAGAAATATCTTCTTTTTCTCAGTACATGCAAAGCAGGAATAAAGAATACCTGTGTAGATTCAACTTACACTGGAATATTTAGCTGTAGGTATGATGTGGCTGGTTCTGTCCCCGCACCGGGCAGGAGCTGACCTCTGGCTAGCTCTGGTTAGCACAGCCACAGAAGTTCCCAATTCGGATAGACTACCTGCTGGTCGGCTCCTCAGCAGCAGCTGGACCAAATGGTGTCATGACAGCAATGGCAGTAAGAAAAAAAGGATGGCTCTCAGCTTTGCAGGTTAAAGATGTTTATTCAGGCCCAGCTGCAGGAAGTCCGCAGCTGGTCCGAACCTCAGGCCAGGGGAGCCAGCAAGCGAGAGAGAGCAGAGCTGAAGAGAATTTGAATCTCCCTCCTCTACCTTATAAGCGGGGGAGGGGTTCAAGGAAGGTTACAACAAGACAACAAATCAGGGGATTCAGGGGGGTAACAAGGTGTACCCACCCCCAAGCCTCTCACCAACCACCTCCAGAGGAAAAGAATTCCCCCCAGGCTACCTATCACCTGAAGCCCTCTCCCTGAGATTTTGCAACCTGGGAGGGTTCCTCAAAGTGATAGACAGGGTGCTCTAGAGCAGGGGTGGGGCAGAGGGGATGGACACAGATAGGTGGGGGGTGGGAGGACTGATACAAAACACCTTATTATACAGAACACACAAAAGGTTTACAGAATTGGGGATACAGTGAAATGAACCATAACATAAACTTCTTATAAAAACCTAATAAACAATTCTCGCACCACCACAGTATGAGAGGGTTACATTTCTATCTTTTGTGTTATTAACACAACATTGTCAACATTGTTTTCTGCTTTCTCCATTTCATTTTAAAATTTAGTCTGAGCTTTTTAATACTCACCACTGAGCCTTACTAGGAAAAACCCAAACAAACAAGCAAAACCCAAAACTCTTCTCCCACCAAAACAACCAGGAAGCATCACTAGGTGAAGAATAACAGAATGTCTAAAGAATGTTGCACATGACTAAGTAAGCCATATACTTCAAAGACCTAGCATTTTTGAAACCCTGTGCTTTCTTCAGTTTCAATCAGACCTCTGTACTTTTCTTGATTATAAGATAAATAATTAGTATAAAATGTATGTCCAGTTGTACAATAAATTTTCTAGTTTAAGTTTTAAATCAGACAAATTCAAGAAATTGAAAGTCAAAATAATGTTCACAAGTATTAATATATTCCTGGGGTTTGTAATATACACTAGAGATACAAAAAATTTGAAAAAAAAAATAGAAAATAAAAATAGAAAGCCTTCATAGTGAATTCAAAACCCCATTATTTAATAATTACTCAAGCCTGAAACTTTGATGGAGACCACTTTTCTTACAGAGTTTGGATATTTCAGAGTGATGGGGAAAAAAAGGGTATATAATACTGAATGGGTCTTGCTTGGATCCACTGAACCTAAAATATCATCTTTCATAATTTTTTGTCCATACTGGTAAAATATTTTACTGATTTCATGTCAAAATGTTATGACACAAAATGATCAATGGTTTAAAATGAAGCATAAAAATTTTAGGATCTGGAAAAAACTTTCTCTGTCAAATCTTAATGTCAGAATTCCATGTTATTACAGCTTGAGGTCCGTGTATGGATAAATAAAAGACAATTGCTTAAAAGACTCAGGTGCATTTCATTGAAGGCAAGTTCTTAAATAGTTACACAGGATCATCATTACCATATGAAAGTCCTTTAAATTTGCCAAGCATAACTACGAAACCTAAGAACTTAATTTCCCTTATATTTAATTTTGCATTTAAAACAGCTTTTATGACATAATTTAATAAAAAATTAACATCTCAGGACAACTCCAGCATGACTTTATAAGCATCTCAAGGTAATCATATATGCAAATTGCTAGGTAGGTATGCACATATCCTAATACATGTACAAGAAAGTGATTTACATGCAGAGTGGGATCCCATATTTTGAAAATGTGTGTTTAATTTCAATATGGGAAAAAGCCTTTAGCAAAGAGGTGCCACATGTTACAATACAGCACATGCAAGTAGTAATGCAGTTAAACAAGTCATCTTTGTGAGTCTCATTCTTTAAATACCACAAGAAATAATGTATCAGAATGTGGAGATCCTTATCAATTAAGCCATAATTTTTATTTTTTTTAGGCTTGGACACCACAAATTAAGCTCCACAAAAGGTCAGTGATTATTTACAGAAAATTTATCTGAACAGTTATATTTCTCATTTTCTCAATTTAACATTTTGGAGAGAAAAGCTCAAAAAAATCTATAAAAACCATATGTTTTATATTTAACAAATCAGCCCCCAAATTCTCTACAGGTTGGTGTCAAACACTTGTTGACATTACTGAGAAGAAACATGTTGATCTGTCCCATTTGGAACTGCTGTTACTCAGAACTGAAAGAGGGTCTGCACTGTAGATGAAACAATGTCTACTAAATGATTTTTTCACTCAAGTACAGTCCTATCAAAATATTGTCCTTTCTTTGATGATAAATTGTTACAGTGTCTTACTCTGGTTAATATTGTGTTTCGTTTGAGTTGTAATGTTTCCCCGGTTTCCCTTAGAAACTGGATCACATGTGTTGTTAGTGCTCAGCCATGCAATCCCCCACACTGGAATGTAACCCAACTCTGTTCCACTCCCACTTTATCCCTAACTGGGCAGTGGCTTGTCCCTGCCTCTGGGCCCTGCCCCCTGGGGAAAAAGCCTCAGCACGGATGGGGTCTCGGGGAATCTGACTCTGGTGTGGACGGGAAAGGAACTAGAAATAGCTCCTGGGCAAATAAAGCAATATTTTCCCTCCTGGACAAAGACCAGGCTCTTTCTTTTTGCCATCGGCGGTCATCTGGTCTCATTAAGAAACTCAACAACTGGCACCATTACGTGAGGCTCAAAGCCACAAAAGGTTCCCAAAAAGCTGGAAGAACCACTCAGGGAGCACGTGGCCGAAGAATCTCACACAGATACATGAGTCATTAAATGTAGCCCACCCATGCAGAGAGACAGACCCATCAGGCGTTCACTGTGGAGTCTCCAAAACACAGGATTCTACACCCCAGGGCTGCAGTTTTCTCCTTTGGACTCAAAAAACCCATCAGAGCACTGCAAAGAAGCCCCACAACCAGCAAGCTCTTCCAGGGAAGCTGACCACGTACCCGTGGAAATATAAATCTGGGATCAGAGACTGGAAGCTCTTTTTGCACCAAATAGGGTCAGTCTCAGGCAAAAGGAGTGATTGGGAAAGAAAGGAAAGGAACACTGGAATTTTGGTGAGTACCACTTCCGGTTTTCTAAGGGAAAATCTTTTTCAGAGGTGGGGTTCCTCAGGGAAAAGGGTCTTGTCTCTTTCGGGGAAGGTTTTTGCTTTCAGAATGAACCTCCAAAGTGCTTTAATAGCATGCTTCTTTGAGCAGCCGGGGGGGGGGGGGGGGGGGGGGGTGGAAAAGGAAACTGTTTGCCGTTTTTGGCTTTTTTTTTTTTGCTCCAGTGAGGGTTTTTAACTTTCAGTTTCCCAGCCACAGTTAAAGGGGACACAGAAACTCAAAATCTGCACCAAAAATGGGTGCTTGGCTGTCTGTGTCTCAAAAAAGAGTCTATTATCAAATTTTAATTGCCTCAGATGATGGGAAAACCCATTTTTCCGAGAAACACTTAAAAAATTTCCTTCAGTGGTTATTTGCTCAATTTCCAGATGTATGAATAATGTCCGTCACAGTGGGGAAGTAATAAACCTCAAAGGGATTTTGGACACAAGGGCACATGTAACAATTGTACCGGAAAGGATGTGGCCCTCTCATTGGGAACTGCAAAATGTGGCTGGGCTGGGAACTGCAAAATGTAGGGGGGATGAAATGGGCAAAACAATCAAAAAGTGTAGTGCAAATTAAGGGGCCAAACAGGCAATTAGCTACACTGCATTCATTTGGTTTAGATTATTCAGGGCCCTTGTGGGGGAGAGACCTGATGGCCCAGTGGGGGGTCACGATTGGCATTCCAGATGTCCCCCTGTTTTCTCAGGCTGCAGCCACTGAAGAGCGCCCTGCCCAGAAACTCAATTGGAAAACTGATTCACCAGTCTGGGTAGAGCAGTGGCTGCTCAGTAAAGAAAAATTGAAGGTGCTTCAATGGATGAACAGCTAGCTAAAGGCCACATTGTGGAAACCACGTCTCCATGGAATTCTCCAGTCTTTGTTACAAAAAAGGCAAACAAAGGCAAGTGGCGGTTCCTCCACGATCTCCATCTAATTAATAATGTCATTGAGGAGATGGGTTCACTCCAACCAGGGATGCCATCCCCAGCGATGCTCCCCCAGAATTGGAATTTTGGAATAGCAATTATTGATATCAAACATTGTTTTTTCCAGATCCCTCTGCACCCTGACAATGCCCCATGTATCACCTTCTCGGTCCCTACCCTCAACCAAGAAGCCCCGAGGAAAAGATACCACTGGAAATTTCTTTGCCAATGGATGAAAAACTCATCATCTATTTGCCAGTGGTACCTCTCTTCCCTGCTGTCCCCAGTGCGCGCAGCTGTAGGAGAAGCCATCATCCTGCACTACATGGATGATTGTCCTAGGGTAACTTTATGATGTTTGTATCCCCAGTTGTCTGTTCTGTTTGTGCTGTATATTGAGTCCTGTGCCTTTAAGACTGGTTCTAAGAGCAAGGAGAAGCGTGGAGTTTGTTTTGAGAAAACTGCCTGACTCCTCCACATTCTTCTGTGGACGGGGTGTTCGGCGGAGGCTTGGAGAGACTGCAGGACAGAGATCTTTTTGCTTTTAGTTAGTTTCAGCTAGCTAGGGCAGAGAAGTTCCCTGGACTGTTTTTTTCCCTTTTTCTTGGGACTGTTTAAACCTGCTCTGGACTGAAAACCCAGGGGAGCACTGGGGGCTGCACCTGCGGTCCACAGGGACCTGGACCTCGGCATTTTCCAGCAGCGCCGGAGGGACTGGGACTGATGAGAGACTGAGAGAGGGCCGAGCTACACCCACAGCAAGGACTTTCTCAATTTGCCATCTCACTTCAGAAGGAGAGGTTTTATTGTTTCATATTATTCATTCTTTATACTTGTATGCACTTCATTTGTTTAGTAAAATAGTTTTTTCCACTTTTCTCCAAAGAGGGTTTTTTTTTTTTTTTACCGGACCGGTTGGAGGGAGGGGCCACTTGGGTTTGCTTCCTTAGAGGGATCCTATAGAGGCGTTTTCCCCCAAATTTGTCCCAAACCAGGAAAATGATGTGCTCATGTGTGCCCCCAATGATGACTTACTGTCCCACACACTTGACCTGACAATTGATTCTTGATTGCTGCAGGGTTCAAGCTTCAGGAGGCAAAGATTCAAAGGATGCCGCCTTGGAAGTACCTGGGTCTGGAGACTGGTAAGCGGACCATTGTGCCGCAAAAATTGGTTGTCAAAAATAATATCAAAACTTTAGCAGATGTCCAGCAGTTGTGTGGGTCCTTAAATTGAGTAAGACCGTGGCTAGGTCTGACCACTGAGGACCTAGACCCCCTATTTAATCTTTTAAAAGGGGGAGAGGAGCTAAGTTCTCCTAGGACCCTCACCCAAGAGGCAAGAGCAGCCCTAGAAAAGGTACAGGACTGTATGGCCACCAGACAGGCCAACAGGTGCAAATCAGACTTGCCATTCAAATTCATCATTTTAGGCAAATTGCCACACTTACATGGGATGATTTTTCAGTGGGAAAGAGTGGAAAATCAGAGAAGGACAAAGACTGTAGGGATCCCCTCTAAATCATAGAGTGGGTTTTCCTCAGTCACCACCGGTCCGAAAGAATGACCAGGCCACAGGAATTGGTAGCAGAATTGATCCAGAAAGCCAGGACCAGGATCAGGGAGTTGGCAGGATGTGATTTTGAGTGTATTCACATCCCAGTTGAGATAAACTTGGGCCAAATCACAAAAACAATGTTGGAGCATGTTGGAGTTTGCTCTGGATAGCTACACATGTCAAATTTCAATTCATCCGCCTGCTCACAAATTATTTAGAGAACAAATTCATTCAAATTGTCATTAAAAAGTGTTCGGAGCAGAAGGCCTTTAAAGGCTCTAACCGTTTTTACAGATGCATCTGGAACTTCTCATAAATCAGTAATAACTTGGAAAAATCCTCAAACTCAACAGTGGGAAAAAGATATTGTCGAGGTAGAAGGATTGTCTCAGGTAGCTGAGTTGGCTGCAGTTGTTAGAGCTTTTGAAAGGTTTCCTGAACCATTCAATTTGGTCACAGATTCGGCCTATGTAGCAGGTGTAGTATCCAGAGCTGAACAAGCTGTACTGAGTGAAGTCTCCAATGCTGCACTTTTCAACTTGCTCTCAAAACTAGTAAATCTGATCTCCCACTGAGAGCAACAATTTTATGTGATTGCACATCAGATCACACAGTGATTTACCAGGTTTCATAGCTGAGGGCAACAGAAGGGCTGATGCTCTTGCTGCACCTGTGGACATGGCCCTAATCCCAAACATCTTTGGACAAGCCAAAATCAGCCACCAGCATTTTCACCAGAATGCACCAGTCCTAGTCCACCAGTTCCACCTAACTCAGGAACAGGCTCGGGCAATTGTGTCAATGTGTCCCTCATGCCAGCAACACGCACTCCCAGCCCTGAGTGCAGGAGCAAACCCCAGAAAATTGAACAACTGTGAGGTATGGCAGATGGACGTGACACACATCATGTCCTTTGGTAGGCAAAGGTATGTCCATGTATCTGCAGACACCTTTTCTGGAGCTGTCTATGCCTCTGCCCACTCAAGGGAGAAGTCTAGTGATGCCATGAAACACCTAATACAGGCTTTCTCCTTCCTGGGCATCCCCAAATCAATAAAAACTGGTGATGGACCCACATATACATGCAAGGAGTTCAGAAGCTTCCTGCAGTAATGGGGAGTAGAGCACAAAACAGGCATCCCCTACTCCCCGACAGGTCAGACCATCGTGGAAAGGACCCACCAAAATCTCAAAAGGGTCCTTAGCCAACAACATCTGTCTCTAAAATTAGAAACACCCCAAATCCAGTTGTCCAAAGCCTTCTTCACTCTGAACTTTTTAAATTGTACGTTTGAAAATCTTAGCCCACCAATTGTGTGCCATTTCAGAGAGAACAGCCAACTGCAGCTGAAAGCAAAGCCACCGGTAATGGTAAAGGATCCAGCAACCTGGGAAACAGAGGGTCCTCATGATCTGATCACCTGGGGTCATGGGTACGCCTGCATGTCCACTCCCTCAGGTCCCAAGTGGGTGCCAGCCAAGTGGGTGAAATGTTTCATCCCTAAAACTGCAAAGCCACCTGCAGAGGCCCCACAAGTGGCCAGCGCTGCCTGGAGGAGGAGAAAGCACCGAACCTTCTCCTTCTAATTATCATTATCCCTTAACAGTGTTTTTCTGAACAGTTTTGTTTGAACTAAAGGTAATTTTTTTCTTCTGCAACTTTAAAGGTGCTCGAAGTCTGAACTCTGAACATCTCCCAGGGACTGAGCCTTCCTCCTTCTTAATTTAACAAGAAAGAGGGGTTACAATGTATTACATTGGTTAATATTGTGTTTCATTTGAGTTGTAATGTTTCGCCAGTTTCCCTTAGAAACTAAATCACGTGGTATGTCTGTGCTTGCCACGCCCATCCCCCACAGTGGAATGTAACCCAACTCTGTTCCACTCCCACTTTAACCCTGATTGGGCAGTGGCTTGTCCCTGCCTCTGGGCCCTACCCCCTGGGGAAAAAGCCCTGGCACAGGTGGGGCTTTGGGGAGCCTGGCTCCGGTGTGGACGGGAGAGGAGCTAAAACTAGCTCCTGGGCAAATAAAGCAGCATTTTCCCTTCTGGACAAAGAGCAGGCTCTTTCCTTTTGCCATCGGTGGTCCTCTGGTCTCACAAATAAACTCAACAACAAATTGATTCTCTCTTTAAACTTCTATACTCTTTAAACTCCACAGGCACAAAAGTGGCAGAAAAAGTAAGGGAATGTCTCTGTGAGTTTCTAAGTTGCAGGGTATCCATATACCTGAAAATGAACTGTATTGTAAATCATCTTTATAGTTATTGTCAGAATTATGAATTTTTGTAAATGTAGTCATGTTTATGAAACAAAAAGTTTAAGAAAGACGTGCTACACACTACACCATTTTAATTACTAAAAAGCCACAGTAAAATAATAGTGAAATACTGGGCTGCAGATCAGGTCATGAATCTCTCAGAAACAATTGTAATTTGCATATTTTAGTCAGTTCACATTGCCTGATAGAGAGACGGGGTACTTTGTACATGTGATTATGTCTGTGCTATACTGTGGTTTAGTTCAGCAGTATTCAAGAAAACAAAAATAACAAAAGACTAGGTATTGATGTCCACCAGGCATTGAATCTTAATGCTTCCTCTTCTGGTACTGTGTTTTTTGCTAGTCTTGAATTAAGTCCCATTAACTTAGCATAATATCCAGTGACACTCCTTCCTGGACTTTGAAGGTGGATCTGTGATGATTATTTCCTAAACATGATGCTTTTCTCAACCTTTAATGAAGAATATATTGCCTTCCTTGCCCTGCCCCCCCCCCCCCCTCCCTTCTCCGTTTATAGATACACAGCAAAATTCCTCACAGCCAAGACTAAGTCTGTCTAATTATAGGGTTTATTGCACAATAGAAGATGCCATAGAGAGCAAACAATAGTGCACACAGAAAAAACACATACTGCCATTTTACTGTCACTTGTTTGCAATGGCTGAAAAAAGTACTTAAGGACTGCACAATTATGTTTATTGCTTAAAACACCTTTGTAAACCATCCTTCAATCATCTGTTACAATATCTGGTCTGGGAAGAGCATTTTGTAGATCAATGAGTCTTATCCTGAGGGTGAAAGCAGATATATTATATTAGCCATTTTTTATTAGCTCTTTCTAGTAACATCTCAATAATCTGTTAGTTATCATTTCTGCTACAAGAACTTGGATACAACATATTTATAGTTTATAAAGTATTTTCTGGTAATGAAAAATTAAAAGAACTTGTCCTTAATATAGATTTTCACAGTGCAATTAACAGAGTCAACAAGAAGACTTAAGTTTTAAGGCATTGAATAACTCAATTCCTTTGGACTTCTCCTGTAGCTGCTGGGGATAAATATTTTTGAAAATAAGGATGATAAAGATGAAGTAAAGACATTACAATAATCATTCGTTCTCCTGATGTGTCCTTTTGTTGCCAGTTTAATTTCAGAGGGTTTTTTCTGTACCATGTTCATCCTAGGTCCTTTTGGAGATACATGAGGAAAAAACAGTTTCTATAATGATGAAAGATCATTTTACTATAGGTTAGTGTATAATTTTTCTTGTTCTCTAAGCAAAGTTAGGGGACCAGTGGTCTGATTCTCTGTTTTAATTTAAGAACTGTCAGTTGTATCATCTAACCCAAGTTGGTGTCTTCAACCCTGCAGTTTGACCCAGTATCTCTTTCAAATTAGGAAGTTCTGATCCATCATGATCCCAGTAAGAAAAACACTTCAACATCATAAAGTAAAATGTAAAATGGTTTTCAACTGTAAAATGTTATTGAGCTAGCACCAAGATAAAAGAATAGCATAGATAGACTTAATGTCCCTTTAGATGCTGGGATTTCTGGGTGCGGAGGCATTGAACTGGATGATGCAGATAAATTGGAAAATTCTTGCTGTTCCTGATGGATGAAGAATAGTTTAACCAGGTCCAACATTCCCTTGATACATAAGTTAGGACTTATGCAAGTGTGTCATCACAAAGGATAAATCTGCTGAGCTTTCTTATGATCACCATTGTTATTCTGAATTCCACTAGCATAGCCCTGGTCTATTTTAGAAACTCTAGCTTTTTTGAAGTTCTTTCCATCATACTTGATGCCATATGCAGTATGATTGTTTAATGATTAGGAAAGAAAGTTCAAGTATAATAGTTCCTTGAATGATTATACAGGCCTCATTTTTCTTATAAAAGAAAATTTGGTAATACAAGAAGCTGTCTGTTTTGAAGTTTTGATGCTGTCTGGTTTTTTTTTTTTTTTTTTCACTCTTTCTGTTTGAGCCAAAATAATGCTATTCACTCGAACTTGTTATAGAAATTACCTAAAGGAAGCAGATATGGTTTTTAAGGAATATGTACACACATACCAAATAGTCATTGTCAGTGCTAGAATTTCGTACTCCTGTTTATTTTTGATTCTAATATAGATCAAAGGCTCCCTGGACCTCTGCAGATCCCTAGAATTTTAAGAAAAGCCAGAATTGAATTTTTATATGCCACTGTTTTCTGTTAAATACAGTGGTAAATTGAGGTGCATGATCATGTACATGTGACCTAGAGCATTCAGGGCCACAGCCAAACCCATTACAGCATTTCTTTCCAAATCACAACCCGTTCTTCAGAAAAAGAAACTTTGGCTTAAATCAACACAAACACTTCAAGGGAGACAGCATCTTTCTTCTGCTTCTTTGAGGACAGCAACTTTTTATATTGACAGGAATTTGGTGTACCTCTCCTTCTAACAGACTTTCCATCTAAAAGAATATTTAAACCCATTCCTCATGCTTCTTTCAGCCTATGAGATTTTTGAATCTGCCAAGTATGTGTCTGGCATCTGACTTAAAACCCTATGCCTGATTATCTTCCGGGACAAAGGCCCCCATTCTCCTGGGTTTTGAAGAGCCTGTTCTCAGCCCTGATACACAAATTTTACTCTCCCTCGGTTTATTTCCACAAGCTCTGAGTAGTAAAACATTTATGCCATGCTGTTGAGTCACAATGATCCATTTCATAGTGTATAGTTTAATTTTCTACATATTTTCCCCCTAAACTTTCCTGAATATGTAAACAGCAAAATGTATATGTTCTATGAATTCATCTCAACGTCTGCTAGGGTATGTGGTTCATTTAATACTGTCTGTCTGACTTTTATTTTGCCACAAACAAATATGGTCTCAGTACACTGTGGAGTACTTGCCAGGCAGCTGTCCTTTCCCTTTTCACTACCTTCCCAGGTTTTATCAATTTTCTACTGTCACAAAATATATTTGGGATAGATTTCAGAATTTCAAGGAGGATTTATTTGAAAACATATATATATATATATAAATCTAGTTTAATCACCTTAGTGACCTGTTAAGAATAGTTAGACTCCTTTATTTTATTCCAAAATTGAGATATCTCTGTATGTTTAACTTTGGGCCAGTTTTGTTAGAAACATTTTTTTCTTGTAATGTCTTTGGACAAAGGTTTTCAGCCTACTTGGGACTCAATATTTTGTAACAGAAGAAAAGCATAGGAAAAAAATTTTGCCCTCTAATATTTATTTAAGTCTTCATTAATGCACCCTTTTGAACAGCATGTGTGTAGACTAATAGGTGAGTAACATAAAAATATGTTTCTCTAATCTTGTGATCTACTTAATCCTATAAACAAAGTCAACTATGGAGGAAAAAAATACTTAATTTTAGGAAAATTTTATATAACTTTGTCACAGTGTCCCTCACGCCTGGCAAGCACTGACCGCAGGCTAGCTCAGCCTTGCACTGCGGCTGATGTGAGTAAGGTCAGGGTTGCAGGCGAGGTAAGCAACCTACTCCCTATAGGGCCTTGGTTCCCCACACTGGCGACAGGACACGTTGGTGTCACAACTGTGGCAGCGGACAAAGGACTGACTCTCTTGAGCAGAGTTAAAGATGGTTTATTGAAGGGGAGTCCTACCGGGAGCTCTGCCTCTGACAACTGCTGCCCAGAGAGAGCCCCAAACAGAACTGTGCACAAACTTTTAACTGAGGGAGGATCAAGGGGTGGCGACAACAGGTTAGCCAATCAGGGAATATGGGGGTGTAACAGTGGGTGTTAATTTCTGAACAACAAACGAATCACAAGGGGGTAGAAGGGGATTTCCTGGGCACCAGCCTATCACTCAACGCCCTCCCTGGATCTTTCCAGAAGCCAGGGAAGGGTCCCGATGTGACAGACGGGGGGCCCAAGAGGAGAGAGAGGGGATTGACAGGGGCAGGTGGGGGAGAGGAATGATTGACTTAAAACATCTGGTTATATAGCCAACTCATAGGGGAAGAACCATTACAGAGAATGGGAGTACAGTAGAGCGAACCATTACAAAGTACTTGTAACAATATCGAAAGCTTACAGAAAATGCTTAAGAACTTAATAAAACAACTCTTGTACCACCACATAACTTGTTGCAGATTTAATCAATAGTTCTGACTAATTACAAAGGTAATAAGGTAATAAGGACTCTGTGTCACTTTTTTCTTTTAAGTGTTTAGACTAAAAACTTTTCTTTAGAAATATCAATTTCATTTTTAAATAATGGAAGAATAACACCACAGAAGAAGGTGGTTGGAAGAAATAATTTTCTCTTGACCCATATTAGAACTGGGAGCTGAATTTTTCTGGAATTTTCCTTTTATTTTGCACTGTTTTAGAACTTGGTTATCATTTTGGTTTGTTTGCCTTCCATCATGACATTGGAGAACAATAAATACTATCCTTGGACTGAACTTAGCAGGTATTAAAATTACAGTTGTTCCTTATTGGAGGAAATACATGCATAGAACTTATCTTTCTTCACAAAGTAGACTGATAGAGACATTTCTATCTCCTCTCTGCACTTGAGGCTGCCAGAGAAAGACAGCCTTGCTTGGGAAACTCAGTGGCACTGTGTAGGTCTAATAATTTTTAATATTATTGGCAGTTTTACCTCAGCAACACAAGGGAGGTTTTCTCAAGATCATATTTATCACTGTATTCTATAGAAAATTTATAACTAGCAAAGGAATAGAAAAATCAGAATTCAACTCTTACCACCACACACAATGTAGCGAACTTACTCCACAGCAAACCATTTTTGAGTACCACTGAAATGGACCTACTCTTATAGGTCTGGGAATAGAAACTACAAAAGTATTGCAACTGCAGGACAGGACCTCAAAGAATATGTAATTAGTAGTGCACACACGTGCTCATTCCTTATTTATCGATGGATTTTAAGAATCAATCAGAATACTCTCTCATCCCATCACAACATCAATTACTTTTCATAAGCTTAATAATAATAATAACAACAACAATAATAATAATAATAATAATAAATTAATCCAAGCTTTACTTTGGTATTTGCATGTTTATTTGAAAAATCTTCCTCTGGGAATCAATATGACAGAATATTTTAAAAAAATATTTTAAAATAAATGAAAGGCCAGAAACCATATATTATATTTCATAAATTGTACCCTCTAAAATCATAATGCTGATTTACTGCTGTGATCTACTATTTAAAGCATGAATGGGAATTATTAAACTCTCATTCCAGAAGAGATTTTTATATTATTAACATATGCATTCTGATCAAGGAGTTTCACTTTATCATGAAACATGAATTTTATTTCATTATGCCTTTCAAGGGATTCAAAGGTGGGCCTGCTGTAGTTTGAGACCTTAATTTTTGACTTGTGTTTTCATCAGCTCCACACTTGGTTCTGGACACTTTGTCTTCAATGACACAACTATAATTATAATTACCCTTTTTCCTGTATCAATAGAGTACAGTCTGCTTCCCTGTGAGTGAACATAATCTCTTTCTTCTCCTATCTCTTTTGCTTCAATAAAAAAATACATTTTTCAAAAATAGGAGGACACTCTTTTTCCCTACCTCATTTTTCAACAGCAGAATAATGACATTTTAATTTTTTAAGTAAACAAAAAATCCTATTTTTCATAATGAGAACAAAGAGCAGTGACATATGAACCTGCAAGTCTTATAATGACTTATCCATGATTATGCTTGTAGGAGCCCCTACATATTTTTAAAGCAAGTCTAAATAATTTGTTTTGGCAATGCACAGAAATCCTGATTTTTCAAGCTGTAATATGCTTGGTTTCAATTTTTGTGATGTGGATCCATCCTTACAGATTAGAATTGTTTTGTAAAATCAGTGAGAAGTTTCACAATATGTAAAGTAGTTTTAAAGTATTAACACTACACTCTTCACTTAATTTTGTTAATGGTTTTCATCCTAAAGCAGGTCTTTTTACTGCAAGTTGCATATTTTGAGATAAATTTACAGAACTGAAAAATTTGTTTATCAAGCCTAAACTGTGATTCATGTTATTAAGAAATATTCTCACCTTTATGGTGCATATTTTTGAAAAACGTCATAGTATCTGCCTCAAAATTCAGGACAAAATGACACAATCATAAAAGAAACTTGAGTAATTAGATAATGTTCCTCTTGTTTCAGAGTTTATTATTGAAATACTTCACTCTCCTTATCTCTCTTAATGCATCTCAAGAAGACAAGAAGGGGTAAAAATGAAACATTGATTAAATAAACATAAAAATAAAGCTGAAAAGTGCTGGCAGAAAATCTCTGTGGTACATCAAGGTTCGGTTTATCTATCTGGATCAGTACTGCCCTATTCATGGTTTTATGGTTTGGTCGCTGCACTTTCAGTTCAATCCATGATGCCATGAATTGGAATTTGACATTTTTGACAGATTTACTCCAGGACCTGAATATCAGAATGTTTCAACTGTCATGAGGAAAGCAAAGCCTTCAGCTGGAATAAAAGACTACAGATTCACCCATGGTCTAAAGTAAACTTCTTTTATGGCTGTAAAACCATCTTCAGTCTATCTAATTTCTAGAAATGAAATACATATTTCTAAGTGTCAGAGGCTGAAATGGTTAATGCTTTAAATATTGTTATAAAAGAATCTTGCCCATTATAGCAAAAGCTGTATAAAGAACCTACAACCATAAGCCCATCCCTCCTTGAAGATGCCTGACTGGAAAACTTTAGACTGTGGGCAAAGCCACCAAGATAAGATAAAGGGGACACTACTGTTCAATCATCTCAGGTCTAGGGGAGAAACAAGGCTGAGGGAAAGGAACGCATCTGCAAGAAAGCCAAACAATCATTCCTGGCTGGGTTTGGGGGAAGCCAGAACTCACGGAGGCCAGGTTTATACAGACTCCCCCCCAAAATGAGGTAAGGGGTGAGGTTTCAGGTGCTTGGTGTAACCTCTGGTCAGAGGCACTGAATGCCCATCCCCCCTTACACAAACCCGCCCAGCTATGAAGTTCCAACCTCAAGAAAGCCACATCCATGGGACACTCATATGGGAGGCAGGTGAGCAGTGTCATAATCCATCAAAGACTGCCTAAAGTGCCCCCCAAATTAATTCATGAGGCCTTGCACCACAGGACTGCATGTGATGTCAAGTGATGCACAGATCCACATACTCCTGCAAGAGACTGTGTTGAACTTCACCCTCTGCTCAGGGGAAGTATTTGGGCATTGCCACCTGGCCTGAACGTATATTAATCCAATGGGTTCTATGCTTTTGGGGGGACCTTCACCACCAAGAAAACTGGATGGAGAGCATAATTGGGACACAGCAGGATCCATGGTGATATTTTCTCTGTCACTGTCTTACCCCTCACCTCTTTTCTATCTCTTTCTCTTCCTCTCTCTCTCTTTCTCTCTCTCTCTATCTCTCTCTCTTCTCACTTTTACAGTCACATAAAACCCATACTGCTGACTTTGGCACATGGTCTCATTTGGTCCTTAATTTGGGCAGAAGCATTTCTAATAATTTAATAACCTGTAACACTAAGATATGTAGATAATATATCCAGTCTTCAATGTGCAGTATATTGAGCACTTCTGAATATTGTAATGGCTAGGCAGTTCTTTTCAGACTCTTGTAAGAGAGAAAATTAGCACCTCAGCCAATATAACTTCTTATCAGGTGGTCTTTTGGGAGGCAAGGCAAGCCATTAAGCACCTCCCTTCTCAAGAGTGGATGCTAGCTGATGGGCAGGGAAGTTCAAGGTCACTGACCAGCTATTCATTCCTGAATCCCATGTGAATATATGTATGCCCACATGTAAAACAAAACTAAGCTTAAAATATACCAGTTCCATAATCATAGGGGTAATATTGAGACAGGTATCTTGCAGTGAGTGCCTTCCTTAGTCTCAGTATTAAAGGGAAAATTAGGAGACAGATATTTATTAAAGTTTAAATTTCCTTTATACACAAGTGTTTTCGGGGGGAAAAAAAAAAAGAAAAAAGAATGCTTCAGTTGAACTGATCAACCTTGTGCAGAGGTCTGAGGGCTGAAACTGAAAAAGAGAAGTGGACTGGAAACAAACACAGATTAGATGCTACCCATAACCAACTAGAAAATACATTACCACAAGATGTGATTATAAACTGTCTTATTGTAAAAATTATTAATTGTTAAAGTCACATAGAAAATAGGGAGTAAGGAGGACATTGAAGCTCCTGCTCAAGATTTAACAAGGTCTGTTGTTACTCTGGTTTTTCTGAGCCTTTTGATTTTATTAAATGGAGTCAGATCTTTTTAGTTATTGTACAATATTAAGAGCAGTTTTCTACTTTTTCCCACAGATGTAACATAAACAAATCCTTTGTTTTTCATTCTCTGTCCTTTGTTTGCATATTTCTAACCTGAAAACAATTGTGACAATTGGTCTGGCCACTGAGGCTGAGGGGTGGAAACCACAAAAAGCCAATCTTCTGCTAGACACACAAATGTATAAAAAGTAAGAAATAAACAAAGGGGTCTCTTCTCTCCGCTCTCTCAGCTGGGAGCTGGATCAGAAGAACCTCTGCGAAAATCTCTTGTCTGTGTGTGATTGCTTTGTGTGTCTCGGTGACAGTCTGTGACACCCCGATTCTTGCATGACTGATCATGGAGTACTTTGTATGCTTGTTTGATGATGAAGGTGTAGAATGATTTGTTGCCAGCAAATGTCCTGCCTCAGCTTTGAGCGGGTCAGTTGATATTAGAGGTTTATAAAGGCATGACATAGATTACTTAAAATTTTGTGCAGAGAGGGAAGAGAGAGGCAGAATGAATACCCTGACTCTCAAAATATCAAACAGAAAAATAGTTCAGAAATGGTTGCTGTGAAATTATTACACAGGAAGAAATGAATATTTCTGAGGCAGATGGTTCTACACAGTTCTGTGTCAATGCACCTGTCATCAATGTTCCTTCTGTGTTAAAAGTGTGTCAGCTGAGAAAGAAAAATTCACGTCATGGCAATTTTAAGGCTGTCTTGGTAAAGAAGGATTGAACTTGTCTGAACTAAAACAAGTGAGTGGTACATCTGTATTACAGCTTGGACTATGTGATACCTGAAGAGCAACAGTTTCTGTTCACTCCCAGTCCAGGACGATGAGCAAAGGATAACTTCCCCCGTAGTTCCTGAGTATCCTTTGCACCCACCAGACTATCAGGGTAGGAAAAATGAGACAGGCCTCACCTGCCAACTCCAAGGATTGAATTTATTAACAGAAACAGAAACCAA
Organism: Delichon dasypus; assembly: GCA_037837765.1. NCBI lineage: Eukaryota > Metazoa > Chordata > Aves > Passeriformes > Hirundinidae > Delichon > Delichon dasypus. Next base: position 42,738,271 of record JBBAXF010000004.1, on the reverse strand, counting down.
ACCTAACTCAAAGGCAGGGCAGAGACAAAGACACCCGATACTGGGCTTACCATGACTTAAAAGCTGGGGAGGTCTCAGGGGAGGGTACAAATTCAATGACCAATGGGGAACACAAGGGACAGGGAGCAACTGAACTCAAAGTAGGAGGAACAAGAACAGGGTAGGATTGACAGGGGGACAGGAGGAACAACGGGTGGATCTAACGGGTGAATGATCACTGCATAAAAGAATGTAGTTTGGACTAAACCAACTATAAAAAGAAGGAGGTGGCTATACAGAATAAACTATTTGAGGGACTAAAATTATGAAAAAACACATCACCATAAGCAACCAAAAGCCAAGAGCCCTCAGTTATTCAAAAAGCATACTTAATATTGTTTTTCCTAAATATGTTGGCAATTTACTATCATTTTATTAATAGCTGTGCAGATAAATAAGTTACACAACAACTAAAGGAAACATATTCATACAAGTATATGTAAAATGGCAGGTACTAGTAGAGAAATGAGAAAACTGCCATCTGAGATAGTGTTTATAGAGCTGCAGGAAAATAATCACACATTTTTAGGAAGGTTTTTTTTCCAGTACATATGAGCACCTGTTTCATTCTCTATATAAATAATCCAAATGCCTGGAAACGTAGCTATTCTTTTACAACCAAAAGGAAATCTTAGAGACAGGTAGTTTCTGGGGTGGGCTTATATAAAAACACAGAGTGCTTCTGGCAGTTCCCACCTATAAGCCCCAGTCTGTTGACCCTTCTCTGACTAGTGTGCCTCAATTTAGTAAGCAATTTTGGATTGAATTAGTTTCTGTGACAGACAAAACAGACTTACAGTAGGCAAATTGAATTTCTCTGGTTCAGTGACCACTATAGCATTGCTCCTCTCAAGAAGATTTTCACATTATTGAGGGCTAGTATGTTTTCCTGTAAATATCCATGAGCAGGACACATTGCAACACAAGTGATTCCTTGTCTGTTTCCATTAAAAAAAAAAAAAAAAAAAATCTGTCTATATCTGCCAAGCCACTTACACAAGTGTGTATAGACAGCTGTGCACATACAAGGAAAACAAAATGCAAACATCTGCATAAAATTATATTTTTGTTTTGTTGAGACTGTATGTATATTTCCAGAAAATTTACATAATAGCCTTCTTGAGAGACTTAGCCTCAGTAGTTATTGTTACAAAACACAATGTGTTTTTAATGGAGTGAAAAGGCAGGCAGGAAATATTACCCAACTTAAATACAGTTATGAATAGGGAACCGTGTACTTTGATTCAATTAGGTTATAGTAAAATGCCAGCCATATCAGGAAAGGTAATACAAGGACATCCATACTTAAATTGTAACTAATATGGTTTTGCAAGTCTGGTATCCCACACTTCCCCGATAGCTGTCACTGAACATGGTCTCTAAGTATTTTCTTTATTTTACTAGACTGATACTGCATATATATACCACAAAACTGCTATAAAACTAGCAACAGTAGAATATGTAAAATGTAACTTTTAGGCCGTGATTATAATATATATATATTATATATATAGAATAGTGTATGCAACAAATAAATTCCTGCTTTCCAAGTGTCTCCATTCACACTTCAGCTATTCCAAATTTCTGTTTGTTTTGCTAAAGTGCCTTCATCTTATCTTCTCAAAGATAAGAAAAATTATTCCTGTCATTTTCTTCCTTAAATTCTATTCTTATTTCATGGATAATTTTTATTTTCTTTTTGCTCTGGCTTTTAAGAAAGGATAAGCACTAAACAGAGAGATGCAGAACATGCAAGTGGATAAGGATTTTATTATTATAAATCTTCATGAACAATATAATTTCAGAATGAAGCAGACATAGAATGTCTTCATTGATCTGAGCTGGTCCCAAATCACAATCAGCAATATGGATGTGTGATGTAGAAATATTCCATTGTATTTTTGAAAGATATTCGTAGGTCAGAGTAGAGCTCCAACACAGTATGGGAAAACACAAGTCTAACAGAAAGACACATTTCTGTTGTTTCTCTTTGTAATCCATTATTTAAAGCTCCCTTTTTTCAAGTCATCATTACAGCAGCAATACCTTTTGGATGAGGTAGTGCAAGTAAAGTCCTCCAGAGAGCCAGTTATTATGGTGGCCAGCAAAGAGGTACTTTTTCATTATTGTCTGGGGTTAAGAGACTGGTTTATGAGGTGGTGAAATAAATAGGAAATCTGAAATACTTTAAAAGCAAAATGAGACTTTTTCTAGAAGCAAAGAAAGTGTATCTTGGCAAATCTTTCAGCTCCTGTCTCTCAGAAATCATCAGTTATGTGAGTCACTTGAAGCAGAAAAACATAGACACATTTTGAATGTCTTTTAACTATAGAAAAAAATAATTAGTTTGAGATCTACAACTTCAAGCAATCAAAGAGAGAAGTTTTATTGTCCTATTTCAGTTGCTTTCCATGAAAATTGACATTGGGTTATTATCTATAGAATTCAAAGAATTGAACTTGAAAATTTTCATTGACTCAAACCTATTTTTTGCCTATCCACCTTTTAAGTATTTGATGAGTTTATTAAAAGATTTTAATCTTTATTTTGTGTGGGATTTTTTGCTTTTTCAGACATGGCTAACTTCTAAATAGTAGTTTTTTCCTTTCTGTTCAGCCCTAACATGCCCCATTGGGGCCTGGAAGGTTGAAAATATATCTATCAGAGAGGTCCTTATGAGACAGTGCATGCAATTCTGTGTATATAAGAGTATTAAATAAACTATAAAAATTAGACATATGAAATAGAAAACAGGTATTAAATAAGTAGACTTTGTTCAATTCTAACCAACAGTCTCACTATCACCATTGTTATTGCATAGCTTCAAATAACAATGACCTAAGTCACTTAACTTTTTTTTCAGGTTTATTACCTGCATGCTTATACAAACAAAACCGAAGCAATTGCAAACTTGCATTGTTTTAATTATTTATCATAGCATTGGTAGTATGTTTTTAGGCACGAAGGTTTCATTATTTACTTTTGGGTTCCCATAGGATGTTTTTTCTACCAGCACTTCTTCCACCCAAAAATGAATTTAAAGTGATTTCTTTTTTTTTTTTTTTTAATTGCTGTAACACAAACAGAGATTAAAAGAGAATTTCAACTCTTTATTTTCTACTCTTTCAGTAATTAACTCCATTTTGTGGAGCCATATTTTTTAATAGTTTTCATGTATTTTTTTCTACTTTTGCAATACAGAAATTAACAGCAAGAGAGCCTTAGGTTTTACAGAAAAGCTGTCTTTTTAACTAACTCTAAATCTATATTTAGAAAATATTGCTTTTGTATTGCAAAACAAGTGCATTGTATTTGGATACCAAGTTGTTGGCTATTTTTTCTAATGCTTTTAGGGGAAAAAGTAGAGTAACCACAAAGTAAAAAAGTATGCTTTTTAAAAAAAAAAATAGTTTGTCTAAGAAAAAATATGCATCTGTTCATTTCCAATTAATGATTGCTGGATACAGTAACTTCACAAGGTATATCTCAGAGAGTTCATCCAGTGAAAGAGATTGAATGTTTGAACATCTCTGTTTGAATTTTAATGTATTTTTCAGCACATCACAAGGCCTGTGCATCTGTGAGTTTTAAAACCCCAGCAAACACTGTGTACGGGCCATTGAGAGTCTTATTGTTAGTTTAAATTTATATTTTTACTATGCCACCACACAGTCTGTAAAATTATTTATTTACTTGATCCAGTTTGAGAATTCTAGATGAGAGCATTCAAGTTTCTTGTTTGCTCATTTACATCCTCATTTTCTTTGACTTTCTCTTCAGGATTTTTTTTTTCAGTGTACATTATCCTGTAGAAAAAAAAAAATGCTCTTCAGCTTATTGTCCCTTCACCTAGAAACAATTTTTTTGTGTTCAAGATAAAACCTACACCTATAGTCCAGGACTCTCTGCGCTTCTGTCCCTGTTACGACAGTCTTGTCCCAAGTTCTTCACTTCCACTGGCCATATGTGTAATCTCCTGGCCTCAAGAAATCTTTGCATTGGCAAACGTCTTGTGGTTTGACAGTGCAGCTTCCTATTCATAGTGAAGCTCTTTACCTTAGAATCCTAAATGCTGAAGAAAATCTTGGATTGTCTGAGATGAAGTTTTTTTCAAATCAGACTGAGTTTAGAAATTACTGCATAGCCTTGTTTTTATTCTCCTTTAATGAGTACTTTTTTTTTTAGCTTGCATTATCCTAATGTCACACATTCCGAGGGTATAGATTGGCATTTTGATGAAAATCCTGGAGCAGTATGAATTCTTCTGTTGTGTGGTTACCATTAGTCTTGATTGCATTTGCTGAGGGTGAAATTCGAGGAACAAGTTGCTTTGGGCATTTTTTTTTTAATTGACTTATATTTTCATTCTTAATTTTGTCCTAGTATCTCTCATTATTATTATTATTATTATTATTATTATTATTATTATTATTATTATTATTATTTCCCCACTTTTAAAGCAGATTTCTGTTCTGTTACATTATCTGTTTTACTTGTCATTGTAATAATCACTTTTATGTTTTCTTAGTGCAAATTTAACGTTCTGTTACTGATTAAAATTTTTGTCATATTTACTGGAGCTCATGTTGTACATATGAGAATACTTCCTTTATTTGTTTCTTAAATTTTCTTTTTCCCTTGTTAATAGTTTTGTTATCTCAGTTACAATGTTCTGGCTGGTTGCAATTACAAGTTTTCCCAGTTGGGAACTTGTTTCATTTTGCTTGATCTCTGTGACATGCTAATCTAATGGAACTGTAGTTCAAATTGTTTTGTCTCTCTGTGTTACATATTCTTTCCACACAGTATAAATGATGACTTCACTGATATTTTTTTTGTTTAGGATTTTAAAGAAAATTTTAAAGAAAAATGATAGCTACAAAACCCAGTCCTATTTTGAGATGCTTCATATTGCAGTAAAACAATTCCCAAGTGGATTTTGGAGAAAAATATTGATGTCTATAACTTATGAAAGATGTGAAAGTTTGAGAAAACTACTCTAGCTATCATGGTAAATAAAAAAGCTGGTGGTAAGACCAGTGTTCTGCTAGATACAGGAAAATGTAGGATTTAGTAATCTGTATCAGACCTCACAACACTCCCCCCCTCCCCCAACTTTTGAATAATAAGAATGGTACCAGGATTGCTTGTATGTTTCCAAATATTCCTTTTTTTTTTTTTTTTTTTTTTTTTTTTTTTTTTTTTTTTTTTTCTTCACACCCACTTATCTTGCTGTTAGTTTCTGGAAGTTGTGCAATGCAACCTTTCAATACTATAGCTGCCCTTTCTAAGAATTTCTTGCCAAACACTTGCCTATCAATTGTGTCTAGATTAAAATTCAGATAGTCATTATCACTGGATTACTCCATCAATTAAAAAATCAACAAAAATTACAGTTTCCTAGTTATTTGAGTATTACAATAACAGTAATATTTCAGAGTGTTAATGAGTACTAATACAGGAAATAAAACTAGTTTTTTTCTTCGAATCCCATTATTTTTTAGATATAAGATTGTGTACATATAATGAAAAAGTATCAGCATTTCACACTTACCTTTGCATTAATGAATTCAGTTCACAATTTATTTATGATTTCAAGAAAAACAGAATTGATTTTGCACTTTCTGAGAAATCTACAGGAAAATCTTTTTCTAGGAGCCAGAATTTAATTGTCTGCCTAACTTTAAGTGATGTAGCCTTTGAAAGTGTCACCAACTGATGAACTGATTGAGTATTGATGTATAAAATAATAGGATTTAGAGACAGATAACTGAGTGAAAGTTATTTGGACACAGGATTTAGATTCCTGTTAATGCAGGCAACTAGAAAAGTTTCTCTCCCTTAGCACTATTTTAAAACTATTTTTCTCTCTTGTTCTAATGGAAAAGATGATCCTTAGTCTTTTAATGGTTAGAAACTTAAAACTAATTTAAATTCTAAATTTATTCATGACAGTTTTATACCCATGTGCTCTTGTGCCAGCATTGTCCTTTGGCTTAATTAGTTTTTTCTCTTTCCCCAGTGTTTACCCCCTGGTTTATTTATAGCAAGTAATTATATCCCCACCCTGACTGTTTTCTAGTCTTTTGGAGCTGAGCTCTTGTCTTCTTGGAATACAATCAATGAAAATCACTGTTAGGTTATAAACTTAGGCTCAAAACTTCAGCATTAGAATATAGGATGCAATGTTAGAATGTTGCATAAGGGAATCTGAGCAATATCATCAGTAGTTCTTTTGCATTCAAAAGTTCAAAAGACAGGCTTGTTAATACAAACCTGTCTGGAGGGTAGTGGAGTGTAAGCTTGTTGAATGGATTGTTACATCAGGGGACTGAGAAAGTCACAAACATATAACAATTTCCTTGTGAAATCTAGAGCTGTTACAGAAAAACAGTTGCTTATTATTTTTACTTAAAAAAAATATTTCAAAAGATTGTGTCACAATGAATCATATAGGATGTCTTATTAAGAAGTAATAAATACAATCAAGGACTTTGCATTATTGCCATCCCACAAAAAGAAGTCCTTCCATTCTCAGAAATGTACTGGTTGATGTGTCAAATAGCTACCATTCTGCTACTGCCTTTGGTAACTCTTTGTAATTACATGACTTCAACTAACGGTTTGAAAGCAAGCAGCTTTCAAAGTCAATTCATACATTTTGGAAATTTTATATTCTGCTTTTAGGCAAAATGATAGAAATACTGGCCAAGCAAACACCAATGAACTGAAGTAACACTTGGAAAATGGCTCTTACAGAAAGTCTCAATTTGCAGTTCTGGTAGGAGCAGGACTGTAAGCTCATTTTTTTTGCTAGTAAGTCTAGTATTTGTTGGCTTTTGCAATAGATTGCTTTAAAAAACGCCCAGCCAACCAACCAACCAACCATGGAACCATCAAAAAATGTATTTGCGTATGTATAAATTCATATAATCCAACTGGCTCTGTACTTAAACTATCAAGTTACTAAAGAATTGCCAGTTCCTATTCAGATAATTTACATTAATAGGTGTCCTGTAGTTAAATGCAGTGTGTTATACTTTCCAACTGCTGCAAGCTTCAAGGAATTCCCAAGAAGCTGACCTAGAAATGTGGTATAAGTAACAGAAAAGTGTATCAGAAAGTAATTTTGATGGATCAATAGAACTGATACTCATAAATTCCTGCAGGGAATTTAAGAAAACTTCCTTATATGGAAACAGAACAAAGTTGGGGGTTTTTCAGTGAAAAAAAACTACATGAGGATTTGAGATGCAGAAATCTGAGAATCTGAGCTGCATGAAAAATACAGCATGACATTTATATAAAAATAATCTGTAGTTCCAACAAAATTTATAGTTATGTTTGTAATTTATAGCTTAGATTTATAATACTATATATTAGTACTCAATTTGTGGACTATTAATTAGTCATGTTCAAGAAAAAATTACATTTCATCATCTTGTATTCACCCACATGCATCTTGAACTAAAGATGCTTGTATTTTTGGCTTAAAATCTGACTGTATAGGATTTTTATTTAAAAAATGTAAAATTCTATCTCCTATAAAAGTACACTTTCTTCATTTTGTGTTACTTTTTTATAACTTTTTTTTCTCCTGAATAGTTAGCAATTCTGAGGGATAAAATTAGCAAATTTTTCTGTCCTTTTTACATTATTTCAATCACCAGTGTTTTTAATGTAGGAGTCTTGAAAAATCTGGCAGATATTTCTGTGATAATGCCATGTCTCATATACACATATCAAAATATTTGTTTTGAATTTCAACAATTTGCTATCATGTTAAAGAAAACAGCAAGAAATAGCAGGATCAAAATATGCATATTCTATAAGGAAACTGCAGATATATTCAGAATAGTATGGCTGCTGGCTTGGCACAACAAAATTTAAGATGGAGTGCAGTGAAAGCAATATACATTTTCAGGTTACATAAATCAAAAAAATAATTTTTCAAAATGAGTTTCATTGTAGGGGCTTTGTTCCTTTTTCTGAAACATCTGGCATCTGCTGTCATTGAGAGAACATTATTGTCCTGGGCAGAAAATCTTTTTGCTCTGATATGGCATTTCTTATATTCCTATACAGCCATCCTTATAAATTACTGCGCCTTTTTTTTCTGAAAAAAGAAATGGCCAGACTAATATTGCTTCTGCAGGCCCTTTTTCTTTTTGAATTGTGTTCCTTACTGTGCCTTAAATGAATGATGGAGTTTGTCTTTTATTTTCAGAAACAAGAACATTCAGGCTTTATCATTCATTGCCAAATGCCACAAATTCCCTTCTTCCATAATATTTCTGAAGAATATTAGTAACATTCTTAATCTCAGAACAGAACAAAGCAGTATATTTCCAAGGAAGCATGAAAGCAAGTAATTTAGATATAAAACTTCTTTAATAGGCTTAGCTCTGATTTTCAAAAAAAAACCTGTTTATTTTGTTGTTAAAAAAATACACTTTCATAACAGTCCTTGAAATTTTTTTCAGTTTCTAGTTGGCCTTGCATATGGACTTGAGTGAAGTACCACCAGTTTGATGAGTTTTTCCAAGAAAGGGAGGAAAACTAAATGAAAAGACAGCACAAATTCATTGAAAATTACTTCTTACCCCTATTAAAGCTGAATAGGGAATGGCACCACTGAAAGGGAAAATGACTGGGCACATCCTCCTGAGCAAGAATAACAATCAAAAATTTTTCTGAATAGAGGAGAGAAAACCCTCTTTGCAGCTTTTTAGACTCCAGTGGCAGCAACCTTATTGACAGTTTGAAATAGTGCTGCTGTGAAGCAACTCTCTGGTTCCACATCATCATCTGGAGGCCAGGGTGATTCATCACTCACCATGGAGAGAACACCTATTGCTGCACTTCTGGTAGACTTTGCAAAAATATGAGATTCTTATCCTGGGCAGATGAGGTGACAAAGCACCTTAAAAATCTGAGTCAAAAAAATTAGGACTTCAAAGTAATAGGTTTATTTCAATAAATTAAGAATTAATTCAAAATATACCTCAATTAATTTTTTTCTATATCTTGAACTTTGGTCTAGATGGCTCTAGAGAAGCATTTAGCCCTAAGGTTGCAGGTATTTTTTTGGATTCAGACAGCCAGCAGATAGACAGGTGTTTGTGCAGTTGTCTGTCTTATGAGTTTGTGTATGAGCATGTGCAAAGTACCAGTGTGCATGTACCAGTGCATGCCAGGGGTGGGGGCCAGGGCTTAAACCACTGATTGGGCACAAAAATTAAAGTGCCAGCAGTGAAAATTGTAGCAGCAGTACCTCTCTTTCCTATGCCTGATAAAGGCTGGGGGTAGGTTTTTTAAGCAGTTAGATTTTAATTAAACCACAACATTTTCCTGTCCCACGCTCCTTGCCTGGCATCAGCTATAAAGTCTCTAGTATGTGAAAAGTGTATTGATCAATATGGGTTGTGCTGATTCAAGTTTGAAGGATTTGACTCCAGAAGGGAGTTTATGGAAGAGGGACTGTCATCTGGAGTAAATGCTTGTGTTTGAATGATGAATACGAGAATATTTGGGTAAGTTGTGAGCACTGCTGTCATAATGTTCAGGATTAGGAACTGTATTTCCCCTCATTTTTGAGTTTGTATGAAGAAATTTTATTTTGTTTTCTTAGCAGCATCCAGATTATTTGTCTAGATAAATTTTTATGTTGGTAACAAAGGAGTTATGCATCCAGAAAGTATTTGTATTACATGTCTTGATAAATTAGATTTTGATGAACAGACCAAGTAATCGTCTCGGTTTTAGTCCTTGACAGAAAAAAAAAAGCAGTGCCCTTTGTCCTACTGTGCAACTTTTACTAAAGTGGAAGATAAGTGAAGAAAATAAAAACAATGAGGACAGACAGCAGATTGTAATGGATCTACTAAATCTAAATGAGTGGAACTGGACATTTAATACTGTTGCAACTTTACTTCTTAGTCTTCTTACTCTGTGCTTGGTATAGGACAAAATTTTCACAAAACAAAATATATTGAAACTTGGAAACTCCTATGTAGAAGTAGACAGTAATATCCTTTATTATTCAAGGTAGTCAGAAAATACACTTTTGACTCAATTTCTACACAAGGGCAAGGCAAAATCTATTTGGAAACCAAAAGAAAATGAAAAATATTGATCTTTGAGGAAAGATGTCTGTGAGAAAAGGAAGTAGGATGAAAGACTGACAACACGCATGGAAGAACTTCATATTGGGCTCAGCAGCTGTGGTGTGAAACACTAAGAGTAAAGGTAAAATTGAGATTTGAATTTCTCAAATTTGTGATTTTGGATCCCATTCAAATACATACTTCAAATTCAATTTCAGCAATACATGAAAGATAATTCAATTTTAATTTGTTATTTATTGTATATAAAAATAGGCTTTACCCCCCCCAAAAGAAAAAAGCATAAAAAAGGGAGATATAAGAACAACACAAAGCTATTTCTTTATGTAATTATAAAAAATACTACTTTATTAAGTCTCTCAATGGAGTCAGATAGTAAAAAGGCCTGAAAATACATAGCTTTATTTTAGAAAATGTCAGCCATAGTTTAGTCCACTACATAGAAATAATAACATTTCAATCGTGTCAATATGCCTTGCATATTTTCTTGCAAACACAAACTGTCGCATTTCTGTTAATTTGTTGAGACAAGATTTTTAGTTATGAATGTGGGACTTATTTTATATGGAACACATTTCCAAATATGATTTTATCCATGCACAAAGAATTTTAAAAATTATATTATAAATAAATTCATATTTTATAGATGTGTCTTTAGAAAACAATATTTTATTGTTCCAAATAAATAAACAAATGCTTTATTTGTTTTTTGCTTGTTTGTTTGCTTGTTTTAATGTTCAGATTTAGGTCATATATTTTTAAAGACAAGATGCAAACCCTGAAAACGAGGGCTATAATTTATTGCTGTAGAAGCTCTACATATTATACATAACAGTTATATTTTTTCCTTTGATTTATAATTCAAATGTCTACATTAAACAGTAATTATATCTACTATTATAATCATGCATATCAAATTCCATCTCATACAATTTTATGCAACCATGATGCTAAATTGGGCCAGACACAAAGTCATTCTGCTTCTTTCTTACTACCTGATATCCATAAAAGCCCTTCATATTCACAAACACTGATTTTCTGTCTCTATAAAAATATTAATTTAAATAAGACCATTTCAAATTCACCTGTCTGAAATCAACTTTACAGTCCAAATCATGTTAAGATATTGTAAAAAAATAAAATTAATTAATTCTCATGCTGACTAGTTCAAAAACTAATAATGTCCTTTCAAAATAAAAAAGAAGCAAAATTTTTATTTTGTTTTATTTTTTTTATTTTTATTTTTAAAATCTGAGAATGGTTTAGCCACTGTTTTCAGTATTTTCATTTACAGCATATTTTCATTTAGTGCACTAAGACTGCAAGTGGACAAAAAAAGTATGATGAAAAGATTGAAATTGCCTGGCAGAAAGTTTTTCCTGAACAGATCATGGTAGAGAGTAAGAAGGCCATTAGTCAGAATAAAAAGTGAGGATTTACACATGAAATTTAACTTGCAAAGGTGTATGAAAGAACAGGAAAAATTGTTGCAGCAGAGGATAATGTTGGTATGAAAATGCCGGTGTCTGCACATGGTGCAATGCTTCCAGGAGTGGGTGCTTTAGTTTTGGTGTGAAGAGGTAAAATTGGTTAGGAAGGAAGATCACGTGATCAATTTTGTGTGTGAATACATGTGTGAGATTGGACCATTTGAGGATTAGTTACAAAAAGTGTGCAGAAATTTTCAGATGGTTTGTGTTGTGGTCAGTCTAGTGTTGTGGTGTACCTGTTGTATGATTGATATTGATCCTGAATGCATAGTTCAGTTATTGTCACTTAGTTGCATGTCATTAATAAATCAATAAATAGATCTGATCCAGATTTCGTTCAAACTACATGTACTGAGCAGTTTTTTTCTTGTGAAAGGTCTTGGAGATAGGAAATAAGATTAAAGAGAGCTGTCTTAGGATAACAATGTCCACCTAAATCACACAAAACCCAAAGCTCAGCCACAACAGAAAAGACATTTTAAAATGTAGGTTTAAATTAGCTGCCTTTGTATAACAACAACTGTGCACTCACAGTCCTTTCTTAAGGCTTATGGTTTCTTGGTCTTTCTGCAAGTATGGCAAGCAAAAAAATCATTTTTTCCCTCCCCACATTAATATAAGAGTTGTGCCTTGATTGAAAGAGCCTTGCTGCCAGATCTTGAGAACTACAAGTATTTTGCTTATATGCTCTGCTTTAAGAAGAAAGAAGGTTTATTTTCTTGTCCAACTAGCCAAGGCAAATTAACATCTTTTGCTATAAGGCACATCTATCAGGTAATCTAGATAAAGTCAAGGGATTTGGAGAGAAAAAAAACCCACATCTTCTCCCCCACCTGATTAAGAAGCAGACATTCTCGGCAGTAACCAGGCAGAAATGACAGGAAACAGACAAACAAAATCAGAAAGTGAAAAGGAAAGAATTGATTTCTGCAATGATTCTGATGGGTTAATTGGAGAAACCACCACTCACTGCCCTCCACTTCTCGACTTGTTATGGTCATTACTAAAAATAAAATGTTGCTTCTAATAACTTTCACTTCATGTTTACTGACATGTACATTTGAAAGCATAAAAATTAGTTAGATGTAGTGCCTCCAGCTGTGATTGTGAAAGCCAATATTACTGTTCATTCACAGCTCCTCATGTGCTTAAGCAGATGACATTTTAGAATGCTTAGTACTTAAAATGAATTTTAGACAGAAAGAATTTGACAGCTAACAACCAACCTTTAACATAAACATATTTTCCTTTCTCTGCTACACTGGAAATTGCCTCACTACCATGAGTCTCATCACCTCCTCTTAGAATTGTTTTCACACAAGTCATTTTTATTCTGTTTCTTATATATAACTTTAATGCACTCTTGCCAGTCTTCTTTTGTCAATAACAGATTTATAACAGTAAGAGACTAAAATTACAAAAATGAATTTCACAATGAATCACATCAGGTAGGGGTCGCAGAGTAGAAAATGTTAAATATACTAACAGAAGAAAACCTTATGTTATTTTTACTTCTTGAACAGCTGCTTATTTGCATACTATTAATTCAAGTTTTAAAGTATGTATTAAAAAACAACTTCCAAGCTATTTTACATTAAGTTGTTATGCTGTTTAGTGTTTTTCAATAATGTAACTAGGAAGTGCACATTGTTGTTTTAACAGGTAATTGAAGGATGTGTCATATGACAATGTACAATATTCAAAAGCAATTTATCGCAAAATATTTTTTTAATGCAAATATACTGTCATCTCCACACAGTTCCAAAAAGCTTGATTGCAATTAGCATATAATAATAGCATGATGGGTGAGACCTATTGCTGTATAATAGCTTTCAAAGAAAAGTAAAGCAAGAAACAGAAAATATTTTGTAGGCAAAGAAATTTGGTTTTATCATAATGCACTTAAATAGAACTTCACACTCTAATCACATAGACTATAGTGACTTTCTTGCATATATTTAAGTAACATTGATATTAACCCTTGTCTTGGTTTGGAAGACAGGTATCTGCTAAGGAGGGGTGGGGCTCCAGGCATGGGGAATTCCAATTCCCCCTCCCCAAGTTATTACAATTTAGAAAATTAAAGGGGCTTTTTCAGGCAGGGCTATAGGGAAAGGAATAACAGTTCTTTACTAGTAAATTTAACAAGACAAACAAACAACAACAACAGCAATAATAATAAAAAGAACCATGAACCTTGAGGTTTTTTTTCCCCCAAAGCCTGGGGCAGTCTGATCTCTTGGGCCCCTGAAAGCACCAAAGCTGGAATGGTGGAAATTCCCGGGCTGGTGGCTGGAACAGAAGGGAGTCCCCGGCAGACAGGGAGGAATATCCCGGCAGGCAGAGGGGTGTCCTGGCAAAGTGAGCAGTGCTGAAGAAGTGGCAATGGCTGGATGGGGCTGGCCCAGCTCCAGCAGGGCAGGCGAAGGGGGCTCTGAGTTCCTGGGCACCCCAGCAGATGATGGATGATGGTAGAATTCGCAGGACCAGACTTTTCTGTTGACAGTGGACTCCTCCTGCAGCAAGCAGCAGCCTGACCGTCCTCTCTGATGCCCAGAGCCAGAACAAAGAAACTCAGTGCCCCCAGCCCTGTCTTTTTCCCTCCCCCAAACTTCATGTGATCTTCTCCCACCCGGCCATGTCTTGTATCTTAGTCAAGTACCCTCTAAGTATCAGCACTTTGTTTCCCAGTAACTTATAGGGAAAAATTCTTTAAGACAAAAAGGAACAAATCTAACCCCCAACATTATCCACCCCAAATTTTTCCCATACCAACACCTTATATTGAATTTAAACATTTAAATTATATACGTATAAATGTGGATATGGATACAGACACAGTAAGTGTTCACCATAAAACAAGGTCTCCTTGAGGTATGCAGCGGGTCTCTCCATCTTTTTGTGTTACCCACCATGTGCAGCCAGGTTCCTGAGCAAAAACAACCACATGAGTGGGATTGTCTTTGCTGGAGGCAGAATTAATCCAGTTTTTCTCAGAAAACCTCTTATGTGTACCACTGGGACCTTATCTCCACCTCTTGTTCTCAGGGGCTCAGATTGAGCGGGATGGCTCGGTTGGTGGAACTTCGAGTGTTCACGAACCAGGTGGCCTTTGCCAAATTAATCTCCCAGTTCTTGAAAGTCCTCCTACCCAGTGCCTTCAAGGTGGTTTCAAGCAGGCCATTGCACAATTCAATTTTCCTGGCAGCTGGTGCATGATAAGGGATGTGATATATCCATTCAATGCCATGCTCTCTATCCCAGGAGTTTATAAGGGTGTTCTTGAAGTGGGTCCCATTGTCTAACTCAATTCTCTCCAGGATGCCATGTCTCCACAGGATTTGCTTTTAAAGGCCCAGGATGGTGTTCCAGGTAGTAGTGTGGGGCACAGGGTAGGTCTCCAACTATCCAGTGATGGTTTCCACCATGGTCAGCACATAGCACTTGCCTCAGTAGGTTTGTGGAAGGGTGATGTAGTCAACCTGCCAGGCTTCCCCATACTTATACTTGGACCATCGCCCGCCATACCATAGGGGCTTCACCCACTTGGCCTGCTTGATTGCAGTGCATGTTTCACAGTCATGGATAACCTGAGAAATCCATGGTTAGATCCACCCCTTGGTCTTGTGCCCACTTACAGGTGGCATCTCTGCCCTGATGACCTGAGGCATCATGGGCCTATTGAGCTAGGAACAACTCTCCCTTGTATTGCCAGTCTATCGTTGACACCTCTATCTTCGCAACTTGATCCACCTGCTTGTTGTTTCGGTGCTCCTCATTAGCCTGACTCTTGGGGACATGGGCATCTACAAGACAGACTTTCTCTACCCAAGTGGCAATGTCCTTCCACTCATCTGGAGCCCAGATTGGTTTTCCTCTGTGCTGCCAGTTGGCCTTTTTCCACCTTTCCAGCCCATCCCACAGAGCATTGGACACCATCCACGAATCAGTGTAGAGGTACAGCTTTGGCCCCCTCTCTCTTTCAGCAATGTCCAGGGCCGGTTGAACAGCTTTGAGTTCAGCAAGCTGGCTTGACCCACCTTCTCCTTCAGTGGCTTCTGACACCTGTCTTGTGGGGCTCCATACAGCTGCTTTCCAATTCCCATTCATCCCTACGATGTGGCAAGAACTGTCAGTGAAAAGAGCATAGCGTGTTTCTTCTGCTGGCAGTTGGTTGTAGGGTGGACCTTCTTTGGCACGTGTCACTTGCTCCTGTTCCTCTTCATCCATGAGACCAAAATTTTCACCTTCTGGCCAGTTTGTAATTATCTCCAAAATCTCAGGGTGATTTGGGTTTCCAATGCGGGTGCACTGACTGATGAGGGCAATCCATTTGCTCCATGTGGCGTCAGTGGTGTGATGAGTGGAGGAAACCTTTCCTTTAAACATCCACCAAAGCACCGGTAGTCAGGTGCCAGCAGGAGTTGTGCTTCTGTGCCAATCACCTCTGAGGAGGCTTGAACTCCTTCATAGGCAGCGAAGATTTCCTTCTCTGTTGGAGTGTAGTTGGCTTCAGACTGTAACTTTGGCTCCAGAATTCTAGTGGTTGGCCCCAGGTCTCCCCAGGCACCTTTTGCCAAAGGCTCCGGGACAGGCCATTGTTCCCGGCTGCTGAGAAGAGCACATTCTTCACATCTGGTCCTGTCCTGACTGGGCCAAGGGCTACTGCATGAGCGATCTCCTGCTTGATCTGGGCAAAGGCTTATTGCTGTTCAGGGCCCCAGTGGAAATCGTTCTTCTTGCGGGTGACCAGGTAGAGAGGGCTCCCAATCTGGCTGTACTCAGGAATGTGCATCCTCCAGAATCCTATAGCGCCTAGGAAAGCTTGTGTCTCCTTCTTGCTGGTCGGTGGGACATTGCGGTGATCTTATTGATGACCTCAGTGGGGATCTGACGCCATCCATCTTGCTACTTTACTCCCAGGAACAGGATCTCTCGGGCAGGTCCCTTGACTTTGCTCTTCTTGATGACAAACCAGCTTCCAGGAGAATCTGGATGATCTTCTCTCCTTTCTCAAATACTTCTATTGCCGTGTTCCCCCACACAATGATGTCATCGATGTACTGTAGATGTTCCGGAGCTTCAACCTTTTCCAGTGCAGCCTGGATCAGTCCATGGCAGATGGTGGGACTGTGTTTCCACTCCTGGATCAGTCGGTTCCAGGTGTACTGCACGCCCCTCCAAGTGAAAGCAAACTGAGGCCTGCATTCTGCTGACAGAGGAATGGAGAAAAATGCATTAGCAATGTCAACAGTAGCATACCACTGGTATTGCTGCCTTGGACTCCAGCTCGTACTGGAGTTCCAGCATGTCCGGCACAGCAGCGCTCAATGGTGGAATCACTTCGTTCAAGGCACGATAGTCCACAGTCAGTCTCCATTCTCCGTCAGACTTGTGTACAGGCCAGATGGGGCTGTTGAAGGGTGGGTGGGTTTTGCTGACCACCCCTTGGCTCTCCAGCTCACGGATCATCTTGTGGATTGGAATTACAGCATCTCGATTTGTCCGATACTATTGGTGGTGCACTGTTGAGGTGGCAACAGGCACTCATTTCTCTTCTACCTTCAGAGGTCCTACTGCAGATGGGTTCTCTGACAGTCCAGGCAAGCTATTCAATTTCTTAATGCCCTCTGCCTTCACAGCAGCTATTCCAAAAGCCCACCTGAGTCCCTTATGGTCTTTGCAATAGCTGTTCCAGAGGAAGTCTATGCCCAAAATACATGGGGCCCCTGAGCCAGTCACAATTGGATTTTTCTGCCACTCCTTCCTAGTCAGGCTCACCTCGGCTTCCAACAGAGTAAATTCCTGTGATTCCCCCCATCACCCAGGCAATGGAAATAGGTTCTGTCCCTTCATGTTCCGATGGTATCGGTACACTGGGAACCAGTATCAACCAAAGCTTCATATTTCTGTGGCTCTGATGTGCCAGGCCATGCATCCACACCATCCAAAAGACTCAGTTTTCCCGTGCATCTTCCAGGCTAGAAGCAGGGCCCCTCTAGCACCGGTCATTATTCCCTTCCTGGCCATACATGATAGAGGTTCCTTCACAGGGATCTGACATATCATCCTCACTTCTATAATACCTGGCAGCTTGGTCATGGGATGATGAGGTTACCTTCAACTTAGTGGAACTCCCTCAGTTAGTGTTTCTCTCCTTGAGCTCACGCACCCGTGCTGCCAGGGCAGGAGTGGGTTTCCCATCCTGCCTTCCGATGTCTTCCCCATGGTCACGCAGAAAGAACCACAGGTCAGCTTGTGGGGTGTACCCTCTCTCTCTAGCTGGGGGCTGTTGAGCTCTGACTCTGGGGCCCGTAACTCACCACATGGGAACTGTTCCTCCTCATCTCCTCCATCTTCTCCCTCACCTCCTATCTGAGTTCCTTAACCATGGCAGAGACCTGAGCCTGCATTGGGCCACTGATCATACTCTCATAATTTCTGAGTTTGTTGGCTACAGAACCCACTGTCTCTCGGTTGTTATCAGGATTAATGGTTGCAATGAATGTGGCGTATTGAGATGGTCCTAGAGCTGCCAGATTCCACAGCATTTGCCCTGTGCACCTGACTTTGTCGGGGTCATTATCATGCTGTCCACCCCTCCCAAAGAGTACTTCCAATACTGCCACTTCTCTCAGCTGTTGGATCCCCTCCTCAAGGGTCTTCCAGCGCATTCTATGATGGTGCTCCTGCATTCTGTCTCTGTGGACAAACCTCTCCCATACACTCATTAAAAGCCGCTCCCAAAGGGAAAGGGGCCCTGGCTCCCTTACGAATACTTGATTCACACCTGAGTCCTGGGTCAAGGGTCCCAAATTCCTTGCCTCACCACTATCTAGTTGCACGCCTACACCTATAAGGTTCCAGACTCAAAGTAACCAGGTTGTATAAGCCTCACGTCCCCGTCGTGCAATATCTTTTTGCAGATTACGGAGACTTTCATATGTCAGGGACTCAGTGATGATCTCAACCTCTGACTCCCCTGCGGGTTGTGAGGGCCCTCCTTTCTTATCCTCATTGCCTGGGTGCTCTGATTTCACCTTATACTTCTTTGTTTCTACAGGGGCAACTGCTGCTGGCTTTGGCTGCCCCTGTGGTTCAGCTGGAACCTGGATGGTTGTAACGTCTGTGGGTTCCACTGCTGCACCATTAGACTCTCCTTTGTCAGGGCAGGGGGAGGATTTCCCACCAGCTGGGGCTAATGAGACTACTAGAGGGGAAATGTACTCCCGCGGCATCTGGCCCATCTCACGGATCTCCTTCACCCAATCTGGGTGGTTTATTCGTGAGGCAGGCTATGGGGCAGAGTCAGGCTGTGGGACGGGGTCAGGCTGTGGGGCAGTATCCTTATTCTCTAGGGTAGGTATCAGGGTGGTTATCCAGGTCAGTCTCCCCTTATCTCAAAATGCTAAACAGAACAGGCATACCAGCAACACCAGCCACTGTATGATGTCATTAACATTCAGAGGTTTGAACCCTTCAAAAACTGGTGGGGTAGGCCCAAAGAGCTGGGTGAAGGGTTGGGAAAAAATTTCCTCTGGTGTAATTTTTTCACAGTAAGTACCATTGTTAAAGAAACCCCAAAAAGACGCTGTTAGTGTACGATAGCCCTGAATCCATGTGCCTGCCTTCCAGAGGAAATTAAAAATCCACGGATTCCTCAGCTTGTTAACCTATATAGCAAACTGGATGACAACCACAGTAGCCTTAGTTACAGGGCCCATGTTTAGGTAAGGACCCACAAATGGGAGAAATACGGCCACCACCACATGCCACGTGAACCAGGGTAAACCAGACCGCTTGATATCCAGTACACAACAATGCAGGCACTTAAGAACTGTTATTCCTTTTCCTCCCAATGCCCTTGTGCCCCACATTGGACACCAAATTCTGTCTAGGTTTGGAAGACAGGTATCTGCTAGGGAGGGGCAGGGCCTCTCTAGGAATGGGGAATTCCAATCCCCTCCCCTCAAGTTATTATAATTTAGAAAATTATAATATAATATAATCTGGCTTTTTCAGACAGAATTTGATGCCCAGTAGTGGGGCACAAGAGCATTGAGAGAAAAAGGAATAACAGTTCTTAAGTGCCTACATTGTTGTGTACTGGATATCATGTGGTCTGGCTTACCCTGGTTCAGGTGGCATGTGGTGGTGACTGTATTCCTCCCATTTGCAGGCCCTTTTCTAAACATGCTGTTCAGTGTTTTTCAATGATGTAAATAGGAAGTACACATTGCTCTTTTCACAGGTTGTGTCATATGACAATGTACAATATTCAAAATCAATATATCACAAAGTATTTTTTTAATGCAAATACACAGTCATCTCCACACAGTTCCAAAAACTAGATTGCAATTAGCATATAATAATAGCATGATGGGGGAGACCTGTTACTGTATAATAGCTTTCAAAGAAAAGCAAAGCAGAAATAGAAAACATTTTGTGGGCAAAGAAATTCTGTTTTATCACAATGCACTTAAATAGAATTTCACATTCTAACCACATAGACTATAGTGACTTTCTTGCGTATATTTAAATAACATTAACTATTAACCCTGAAGATAAATTTTCTAATTCATGAAGAAACAGATTTTCACTTTATTTTAAGTGAGTGAGTAATGTCATGATTTTTAGTGGAGTTTTTCACAGGTTTGCATCATAAGTGGTACCTGAGAATAGTTTCTTGAAAAATTCTGAAACTTGTGCAAATACTTTTTCAAACAAAATATGCAGTGCTCTGTGATATAAAAACATAAAAGTAAGCTATATTTCAAATGCATTTTAAACTAAAAAACTGAGCCAAAATTTATTTGGTTTATGAGTTAAATTAAGGAATGGTAAAGGTAGAAATCTCAAGCTCTGAGAAATGCTTAGACATGTTAATTCCAAGTGCATTTTTTATGCAGTTCCTACATCATCTGTCCTGAATTATAAAAAAAAAAAAAAAAAAAAATCAGAAAAAGCATTGCTGATTATTTCATTTTATAAAATATTATCTATTTTATAATTTAAATTTTATAATTTAAATTGTTGGGGAATGAGTGCACTACATAGTTACACTAAAAAAGAAAACAAAAGAAAAACAACTTGAACTGGAAACAAACCACAAATTTGCGTGGTAAATTGACTCTTTAGAAAGATGCTTTTTACAGCTTGGCATCAGGATGTACAAATCTTGATTACAGTTTCCTTAAAAAACCCCCAAAACTCAAAAAAAAAATAGTATTCTGGAAGAAAGCTTCCCCCCCCCCCCCCCGTTCACCTGAGTAATTAGAAGGAAAAGACAGTGATAAGCTGTTTGTTAAAAAGAGTGACGTTACAGCTCCCTCCTCAAAATCAATGTCAAAACCCTTTTCTGATTTTAATGGTCTCAATTCAATCTACCTCCTAGGCTACAATTGGCTGCCTCTTCATTCAGCACCAATTCCATGTCACAGAAAGATTTTCAGAAGACCTAAAGAGAGTAAAATAAATTAATCAGATGAGGATGGAAGAGCAAGTATTGTGGTTTAACCCTACTAGGCAGCTAAGCCCTACAAAGTTGCTTGCTCACTTTCCCCTAGAGGAATGGGGGAGAGGGCCAGGACAGTGTGAGAAAATTTGTAGGTTAAAAAAAAGAGCATTTAATAAGTAATCCAAAATCTGTGTTTGCATTTAAACAAAACAGGGTTTTTGTTTACTCTTCTGATCAACAGGTTAAACCATCTCCAGTAAAGCAGGGGTCCATGACAAAATCAGAGGGTCACAGAATGGGTAAATTTGGAAGAAACTACAATGGGGTCATATTATTCAGCCTTCCTGCTCAAGCAGTGTCATCCCAGAGCACATAGGATTGTGTTTAGGTTCTGGAGTAACTCCAGTGAGGGAGACTCCATACCCTCTCTGGGCAATCTGTTCCTGTGCTCAGACACCCACACAGTAAAGTTCTTCCTCAAGTTTGAGTGAATTTCCTGTGCATCTGTTTCTACTCATTGCGTCTTGTCCTATTGCTGGGCATCACTGCGAAGAGCCTGGAAAACATCCCCTTCTTCAGATAATCACATACATTGATGATGTCCAGTCTCAGTCCTCTCTTCTCAAGACTGAACGGCGCCAGCTCTTTCATCTTCATGGTCCCCAGGGCACTGCCGACTCTTGGATATGTTGTCCACCAGGACTCCCAAGTGTTCTGCAGAGCTACTTTCCAGCACATCAGCCCCCAGCCTGTCCTGGAGCCTTCCAGAGAGTGGTCCTCCCCCAGACTGAACTTCAAATTATTTTTCTCTGCCCATATCTCCAACCTGTTGAGGTCCTTCTGAAGGGCTGCAGAGCGCTCTGGGGTACCAGCCACTCCTCCGAGCTTTGTGCCATCAGCAAATGGGCTGGGGAGGCACCTGCCCCTTCATCCAAGTCATTGATAAATAAATTAAACAATACAGGGGCCAGTGTTGACCCTTGGGGAACACCACTATTGACAAGCACAGATAAACCCTGTGCAACTTACTAGAATCTTCTGGGATCTGCCATTCAGCTAGCTGTCAATCCACCTCACTTCACTCATCCAGTTCATGCTTCCTGAGTTTTCCTATGAGGAGGTTATGAGTAACAGTGTCAAAAGTCTTGCTAAAGGCATAGACAATATCCACTGCTCTGCTTTCATCCATCCAGGTGGATGTCTCATTCTAGAAAGAAATCAGGTTGGTTGAGCTTGATTTGTCTTCAGTGAATCCATGCTGACCACTTCTTGTCATCTGGATGGATGAGATGGCCTCCAGAATGAGGCACTCCATCACCCTTCCAGGGAATTAAGTTGGGCTGAACAGAGAATTAAGTTGTTCCCTGACCTTTCAGGTATGGTTGTGAGCAGCCTCATCATGGTGAGCACATGGATGGTGAGCACTTGTAAATGCTGAGAATCAAGGCCTGTGGACATGTGGATATCGTGTTTTCCCAGGTTTTCTCTAATCCAATCCTTCCTGACCAAGGAAAAGTCTTCCTTCCACCATTTTTTTTTTCCTCTGGTCTGGTCTGGTCTGCTAGGTCAGAGATTTCTGAGTGCTAGTCTTGTCAGCGAAGACCAAAAATAAAGAACACACTCTACCTTTTTTTGCATCCTCTGTTACCAGGGTCGCCCTCCATTTGGTAATAGCCCCATGTTATCTCTTGTTTACCTTTTGTTATTGATGTATTTGAAGAAGCCCTTTGTTGTCCTTGGCATCCCTGATAGGATTTAATTCCAAGTGAGCCTTCATCTTCCTCATCTCATTTCTACTTACTCTAGGACAAGCACTGTAACTCAACTTTCACTCATTACCCCAGGTTTTACCATTGAGTGTGGTGCCATATGGTGTATGTCTTGGCACAGTTGGGGTGAATTGTCCCCTCTCCCAGCCATCTTGCTGGTTGGGCAGTCTGAGAAGAACAAAAGGCCTTTGTGCTGTGAGCACTGTTGAGCAGCACCTAAACCACTGGTGTGTTAACACCACTGTTCTCATTACAAATATGAAAAATAGCATCATACAAGCGACTATGAAGAAATTTAACTCTGCCTCAGGCAGAATTAGTACACCAGCCTAAATGGAGTAAGGAAAAATGGGATTAATTTATAAATATATTACAACTTTCAGAATACAAATAACAAATGTTAACAAATTGTTACCAAAACAAATGTTGTCTTATTAAAGCCATTAGTTTCCCTAACACATCCATACAATTTTGTTTCTCACTGTGTGGGCTGCAGCTTATTGCTCCCAGTTGTCATTACGTCATTTATTGCATAAATTCTGATTTGACATTGAATCATTTGAAGTTAGTTGACTTACTGGAGTCAACAATTCTGATTCATGAAGCATACCAGATACTGAAATTAGTCTTTCCACACAGGAGTCAGAAGACAGAATGTGGCTGTGCCCCTCCATGCCAGGCAGGCGTGGGCCACCGGCTGGCTCAGATCTGCACAGTGGCCAAAGCGTTTCGGTCCCCGGTTGCAAGTCGGCAACCTTTTCCTGAGGTACTCTGCTTCCCACCAGCGGCTGGCCCAAATTGCTTCGCGACGGCGGTGGCGGATAAAAGGTCAGCTCTCAGCTAAGCAGGTTTAAAGATGGTTTATTCAGGCCCGAGCGGTGGGAGCTCTGCCACTCGTCCAAACTGCCCAGCAAGAGAGACCCTTTGAATTTCCCTCCCCGATCTTATAAGGGGGGAGAGGAGGATTCAAGGGTGGCAACAACAGGTTAGCGAATCAGGGAATTCGGTATCCATTTGTAGACTGTGGACCATTCACCAAAGGGAAGAAGGGGATTTCCCAGGCATTAGCCTATCACTCGATGCCCCTCTGGGAATTTCCCAAGCCCGGGGAGGGGTCCCGAGGTGACAGACAGGATGCCCCAGAGCTGGGGGGAGAGGGGATTGACAAGGATAGGTGGGGGGGTGGGATGATTGACATGAAACAACTTGCTATACAGAAAACTCAAAGGGGAGGAACGGTTACAGAACTGGGGGCACAGTGGAATGAACCATAACATAAAACTTCTTATAAAGCTTGATAAACAATTCTTGCACCGCCACAACAGAATCTTTCAGAATCCCATTTGAAAAAGATAAACATGCCCCAAAATTTGCTTCAGTCTCAAAAAGCATGTGTGTTTTCCTGCTGGAAATCCGACACTAACTCAGGACTGGAAAACCTAGATTTCAGATATCTTATTTGCTTTTCTCTCATATCACAAAGAAAACAGAGCCCTGAATCTACACCCCAGGCTAGCAAATTTTGCTTGGTTTTGGGACAGTGGGGAGGATTTTTGATGACAAAAAAAACTTTGCCACAGCAAATAATGTATGTTTTTAATTGCTTAAAACTTCTTTTAGATGGAAAATTCTCTATGAAATGTGATTTCCAGAAACTTCCTTTCCCCCTGACCCCAGTTTATTTTTCTTATTTTAATTTTTCTAGATAACCAGTAACACTGGTTATTATGAATATTTCTTTTTGTCTAGTGGCAGTGATAAAGACTTTTGTAAACATAGCAGTTAACATTCCATCATAGGTTTTATTTCTCATCTCCATTTGTTGGCTGAACATTAAGGTGGACATTGCTATTAATGCCCGGATAGCTGTCCCTGGTTTATTCTTGCCTGTACAGCATTACAGTTCTGACTTGAAGGCAGAAAATCCACTGATTTGCATCCACTAACAGCAAATAAGTCAAAAGTTCAGTTTCCTTTGAATTGTGTTACATTTCTCCCAGGTGATAATTGTGATACCATAATTATAATGGACTTTGTTGTGTTTTTTCTGGGTTTTTTTTGTTTGTTTTCTTGTTTTGTTGCTGTTGGGATTTTTACTCTGTGTGTGTATGTTTTTCTTTTTTTTCCTGTGTGTGTCAACTCCCACCCCCACATACGGTCTCTCTCTCTCTTTCTCAGAGCCCTGACTCCATTTTTGCCTAGACTAGCTTGAGAGACAAACCACAGCTGGAACGATTTTTTCCCACGGCCTTTAAAATCCCAGAGTGGCAGTGAACCTTCTCCTTTAGAGAGAACATGTCCCTGTTGACGGCAAAAGGAAAGAGTCTGCACTTGTTCTGGGGGAATCACGGCCTTATTAAGCCTTTCTCCTGTGGTCCTGCCCCTGTAGGGCCCAGAACCGAGTCCAGTCCCCATCCCAAGAGGGAGAGACACCTGTTTTCCTGGCTTTTATCCAGGGGGAAGGGGCTAGAGGTGGGGACAAGCCACTAGACAATCAGGGATAAGGTGGGAGTGGAACAGAGTTGGATTACATTCTGGTGTGGGAGAATGGGTGGAGAAAAGGAGCAGGGACAAACTTTGGGATGATACATTTTCCAGGGGAACAGGGGTACAAAAGAAACCATCATAAAACTGAATATAAAAATTAAATACAATATAAACCCAAATAATGCATAACAACACCTATAATTATTCTTCTCTTTTAGGCTGTTTCAACACAATTTCTTTGCTTGCATGTAGTGAAGGACATTGAATATATTTCAGCTGTTTTTGTTTCTGTTTTTGTTTTTCTTTCTTGCCTTCTGAATACAGTCTGAATTGCATATTCTGTACTTCACTATTTCCTTTCAGTTTCTACCTCTCACTTTACAGCATTCTTCCATATTGTCATCTGCTAATTAGTTTGATATCTTAATGCTACTGTATTGATTTGTCTGTGATATGAAAAGAATATTTCCTAATCTTGCGATTTTTGCTTGCGTTGGACCATGCACAGCATCTGCATATGCTTAAAGCTTCTTTGCTATATCAAGCACTGTCTCTTCTGTGTCATCCTGCTTCATTATTGCTAAAGCAGAAGAGTATTCTTGTGGCCCAAGTTGTACAAGTTTTTGCCATATCACAGATGTACATGGTACCAAGTCTGGGCTCTTAGTATTTAGGTCATCTGAGAAGGCAATCTCTGCCACTGCCATTTTTATTAAGTTTTGAATCTTTTTTTTCAATGGGCTTCCACTGGGTTTGCTTCATATAGAGATCATCTGCACATATATATCTTTGTGCCACACTTCCCAGGACCCGTTCCTAGAGACTGCAAGGGTGAGCCTCCCTCATTATTTCTTGGTCAGTAACTGGATCATGTGACAGGGATCCTAAATGCCTTGTTTCAGTGCCATCTAGCATTGTAGCTTTTCTTGCAGTAACCTAAAGATGGACTAGCCAACTAATTATGGATTCATCAGGTTGTCAAGTGTAATCTTTTTTTAGGTTATGAAGGTCCTTCAGGGAAAAGGATTCAATAGTGGCTCCTGATCTTTTACTAGCAGGTTGGGCTCCTGATCTGGTGCTAGTTGGTTTATCTTCTGATTTTGTACCACTTAGTTCAGCTTCTGACTGTATCATCAGTTGCTTTAGCCTCTGACTGTGTGTCAGTTGCTTTGGCTTCTTATTGTGTGTTAGTTGGTTCAGCTCCTTATTGGGTGTCAGGAGGCATTGAGGGTCCTTAACCTGGATTATCGTCCACTGGTTGATTGGGTTTGCTTGTGTGCTTCTTTCTCTTCTTTCCCTTCTTTACTGCAGCAACTGCCAGTGTCTTAGCCTCATTGTCTGGTTTAGCTACAGCCTGAGTAGCTGGGTAGCTGGCTGCAGCCTGAGTGACTGGGGTAGCTGCTGATTTATCTCCCTGCCCCCCTGCCTCTACCTGCTGTCCTACAGTATCTAGCAGTGTGCAATAAGCATATGCTAGGGCCCAGATTATTGCAATGAGATTTTTATCTCATTGCAATAAGTCATCATGGCAGTTCTACTCCAGATATTTCCCCACCTTGTCTGGGTTTTGAATTTGTTTATGTGAAAACTCCCAAGCTGGGGGGATCAGAAAATTCCTTCAAGTTTCAGCCCATTTTCTTCCATTCTCTACACCACTTAGGATTTTCCGCACCTGCGTCTAACTCTGGGTCTGTTTCTGGGTCAGCAGACTCATCAGCCCCTCTGGAAATCTCAGCCTTCATTCTAGACAAGCTACAAACCACAGAGGAAGCTCACTAGCTGAAATACCAGGAAGATGGTATCTTTAACATTCAGGGGACACAGGCTGTTCTCCAAAAGTGATGTAACCAAATCAAAAGAGAAGAAGGAAAGGAGAGGATGAAAAGCCTCATCCCCTACTCCTCCTCTAACAAACTTTGTGTAATTATTAATAAATCCCCAAAACATGGTGCTGGAACTGGAATGCAGGGTAGGATGAAAAAACCATATACCAAACATACCCAGCACAAACTCCAGTACCTTTATAAATTTCCTATAAATCGTAATCACTAAGCCCAACAAAATAGCTATTCTAATTCGTGCATCCTTAGTGTAAAAGCTATTTGTTAGGGACAATATTGGAGCTATTTCCAGATAAGAAAACAAACCTAGGGACCAGAAAGATAATAAAACCTCAAAAAAGCCTAGGGAAGAGAAACACAGAAAGGACCCCATTCCAAGAGACATTAGAAGTTTAAGGGGCAACATGACTACTGACTGTTTTACCCTCACACAAAGTACAACCAAAATGCAATCAAAAATTAATACAAGTTTTTTCCACTCCCTTGAGTCTGACATTGGGTGCCAATAAAAAGGTATTGTCCTGGTTTGGGGACAAATTTGGGAGAAAACGCCTCTATAGGATCCCTCTGGGAAGCAAACCCCAGTGGCCCCTCCCTCCAACCAGTCTGGTAAAAAATAAAAAAAACCTCCTTGGAAAAAAGTGGAAAAATCTAATTTACTAAACAAATGAAGTGCATACAAGTATAAAGAATGAATAATATGAAACAATAAAACCTCTTCTTCTGAAGTGAGATGGCAAATTGAGAAAGTCCTTGCCGTGGGTGGAGCTCGGCTGTCTCAGTGTCTCATCAGTCCCAGTCCCTCCGGCGCTGCTGGAAAATGCCGAGGTCCAGGCCCCAGTGAGCCGCAGGTGCAGCCCCCGGTGCTCCCCTGGGTTTTCAGTCCAGAGCAGGTTTAAACAGTCCCAAGAAAAAGGGGAAAAAACAGTTAATGGAACTTCTCTGCCCTAGCTAGCTGAAACTAACTAAAAGCAAAAAGATCTCTGTCTTGTAGTCTCTTTAAGCCTCAGCTGAACACCCCGTCTGCAGAAGAATGTGGAGGAGTCAGGCAGCTTTCTCAAAACAAACTCAGTGTTTCTTCTTGCTCTTAGAACCAGTCTTAAAGGCACAGAACACAATATATAGCACAAACAGAACAGATGACTGGGGACACAAGCATCATAAAGTCACTCTAGGGCACTCCTTTTAAATGATTTTAACTTCATTTGCACCAAAAGACGTCTTTTATGATATAATTTAGACTGAAAAAGGAACATGATTTAAAACTATATCCAAAGCAAAAGAGCATTCCTTGAGAGATTGTGGTTTACTGTCCAGTCTTTCCAAAGTAATTTGTTTATGCTCTCCTTATGGAATGACAGTTCATTTGTTTATTCACATTAGCTATTATTTTTCACTTTATTTCTATATGTTTCCTTCATTTAAATGAGTGTATAGTTCAGTTAACTCAATAAATTGTGGAATGATGGGAAAATCTGTAATCTACACTGTCCCTTTTGAGTTGAAATAATTCTGCATTTTCAAAATAATTCAAGTAACTAATTAACAAGTAAATAATATAGTATGTCCTCTTAAATATTTTTTTACTCCATACTTTGAAAAAATTCCTAAGAAATGTCAGTACTGGTGATCAAGGCTCACATTTCATTAAGATTTGCATTGGTGTTAAATCCATGTTTGGTAACTACTGCAATTATACAAACTAGTAGTGTCTATTCCAGGGCAAAAGAATTCAACCAAATCTCTTATGACAAACTCTTATTCCAATCCCATCTGTCGTGGTTTAAGCCCAGCCAGTAGCCCAGCCCCAGACAGCCAGTCACTCACTGCCCCACCAGTAGGGATGGGGAGAGAATTGGGAGAGTCGAAATTAAAAAAAACACCAGTACTTAGATACAGACAGCTTATTAGGGAAAGCAAAGGCTATGCACAAAAGCAAAACAACACAATGAATGAATTCACAGCTTCCCATGGGTGGGGAGGTGTTCAGCCATCTCCAGCAGACTCTAGAGCCTTATCACATATAATGGTGACTTGGGAAAACAAACCTCACCACTCCAAATGTCCCCTCCCTTTCTTCTTCTTGCTCCCACTTTATACACTGAACATGGTCTGGAATACCCCTTTGGTCAGTTTGGATCTCCTGTCCCAGCCTCCCAAGTCCCCCCAACATTGTCACCAGTGTGGTGGTGTGAAATGCAGGAAAGGCCTTGGCTCTGTGCAATCCCTGCTCCATAATAACAAAAACATTGCTCAATTATCAAGCCTGGGTTTGGTACCAATCCAAAGCACAGCCTTACACCAGCTACTGTGAGGAAACCTAAATCAACTCTGGACAAAACTAGCACATCATCTCTAATTAATAAAAAGTGAAGATACTTTTCATGCAGCAACAAATCCAAAAAGGCAATTTTTTACTTAAAAAATTGTAAACAGCAAAATACTTTGAGATAAATTTATTTCTGAGAATAGACGGCAGCTAAGTGCAGTGGACTTTCACTTTCAAATTATTCTCCATTCTTTTTTATCCAACAGGATAAATTTTAGAACACAAATTAACCAAAACACCTTAAATGCAGTCTTTATGAAAAATAAAATACTTCTTCTCCACTTAGAATTTCGTTTGCTATAAGTTGAGATGGTAGTAATTTTAAATTTTCCTGGTGCTTGATATATTGTTAGTAGCAGGAAAATAAATCAGGCCTGATATGGGGTAACGAAGTATTGTGTCTGTGAGGCTATACAGAGAACTAAAAGCAATGAAAACCATTCTGAACACAGATCTTTTGAAATTACAAAAGTCAGTGACAATAAACGGTGTTGCTAGGAGACCAGAACCACTGAAATAGTGTCTCCATTTAAAATAAGAATGCTGATTAAAAAACATTCTCAGCAAATAATGAATAAAGGTGTCAGAGGTATCTCTTGTGCCAAAGATCAGACAGAACACTTAATTTGTAAGCCAGAGCAGTATGTGCAAGTCTTTAGCAGGTGGAAATTTGCCACAAAAATTTCAGTACAAGGATAGAAGATAATAAAACTTCAGACACTGCTTACATCCAGAGTTGTTGTACATCATATTGCAGCTTCATTAATTCTTTATCTGTATATTGATGTTACATATTTAAACTAAATGGAGAATGCTGTGAAGTAAGAACTGTGAGCACTCCTATTTATGTGATTTTAAGAGCAGAGACAGGGTCTGAAGAACAGAGATTACCTCAATTGTAAAAATATTGCTATGCAAGTTAAAAATGCATACAACCAATTCTATTCTCTTTTAGTGATGAAGGAATGATATAAGTGGTTCTGTTTTCATCCCAGTGGATATGCATGAATATATCACAACATGTAGAAAAATTCTATACAAACAAATGGAAAACTTCAAAATTTGTGTTTCCATGGAGAAGAAATCATGCTGCAGAAGAAATGTCACCCTGCACAAGAGAAGAAAAATGGGTGCATTTAGTCACCTCAAATACAATATCTGAATCTAGAAAAGTACTATATGGATGGACTAAATGCATGGCTCTGCTCTTCTGCCTGTTTTCTGGTTTAACAGATTGTTTGATGTTTTAACATGTTTTTCTCTGATTAATATACAGATCCAAATTATTTCCCCATTTTCAAGGGGGTCTTCTTTTGTCTATCAGGTTGCTCTCTAGTTGCTTGTTATTTCTCCTCCTACACTGGATGACAACATAGCTCTAGGAATTTGAAAAGTTTTCTTTTTTTGGAAATAAAGTACTTGTTGAGAGATGTTTTCCTAAGATAAGGGGTTTTTAACCTGTTTCTCATTGATTTTTAGCATAAAATAGGGAAAGTAGTTATGCTTTTTTACAGTATTTCTCTGTGTGTGTATGCTGCAGAGTCTGCCAACATAAAATTTTCTTTGAGTTAATAATAGTCTCAATCCCAGACTAGCCAAAATGGAAATTATGTGAAGCTATTTCCACAATAGTATCTGGCCAGAACATTTCAGTTTTTGCGATTAAAGTTATTAAATTTCCCTCCATCACCAAGTACTTTTTTGTTTTCTCACTGTATCCCCCTGTTTTTAATTTTTGTCTTTGGACTGTTTTCAGAATTAGGAGACATGACAAAAAACGTCTTCATCTGGTTCTGTCAAAAGGTATAAAAATTTCATCCTTTCTTACTTTCTTTTTTTCTTTTACTATGGAGAAAAATAATTTATAAAATAACTTTAAAGAAATTACTCTAATTGCAAGGATGAGTTTAATATCTAGGATACTGATACTTTTTTTGTGCCTAAGAGTGAAGCTGTCATTTGAACTTTATATCCTGGATGCTTTTATAAAAAAAGGAGGGAAAAAATTGAAAACACACACTTTGAATCAATAATATGTTTCGGGTTATATGGAAGGTTTCTGTAGTGTAAGATCTGCAGGAGTGGCTCCTGTGAAAAGACATGAGAAATTGTTTTTATGTCAGAAGGAACCAGTTTCAGACAGCTCCAAAATGGATATGGCACTACTCAAACTGAGCCAGACAGCCTTGTTTGCGGCATGGCACCTCTGTGATAAAGGGTAAAAAAAGAATATATACTGTCTGTGAGATAAAAGGATAAGGAAAATGTGAAAGAAACAACATTAATGTTACCGATTTAAGAGGGGGAGAATTTGTTCCATCTCCAGAGCAGATATTCACACTACAGCCCATGGAGAGTAAATGTGAGAGCAGGAATTGTAGCCCATGCGAGTCCCACACAGCAGAACTCTTTTCTGAAGATTGCAGCCCATGGAAAAGATCCACACTGGAGCAGCTCTTGAAGGATTTTGTCCCATAAGAGGGATCCCATGCTGGATCATGTTAGAGCATGTAGTGAAGAAGTGGAAGAGAGGACCTGTTACGGACTGACCGAAATTCCTATTCCCCATTCTCCTGTACTTCTCAGGGTGTGGAGAAAGTAGAAATTTTAAAAATGAAGTTGATCATGGGAAGAAGGAGCATTGGAGTAAAGAAGTATTTAGTTTTGTTTCAGTTTCTCACACTCTCTTATGTCTATCCTACTCTGTTTTCAATCAGCAATTAATTAAATTAATCTTCCCCAGTTTGAGTTAGGTTTTTTTGCTCATTCTGGTACTCATTGATTGATTTACCTGCCTTTATCTTGATCTGTGAGCTTTTTAGTACATTTTCTCCTCCTGCTGAGAAGGGGGAGTAAGAAACCATCTTGGTTCACACCTGGTAGCCAGTAAATATCAGCCCACCAAATCATATTGCTGCAAGCCAGTAAAGAGGGCAGGAAATAGATTGGATGCTTTTGTAGGATACTTGTGCACAGGATCTGAACTATGCACTTACCACCAGAGAAATATTTAAATGACATATATTTAAGACCACTAGCCTTAAAACACAGTAAGTCCACTTTATAAACCAGCTTCAAAAAATATCTCTGTGCAGCACTCGTAAAACAAAGTAACTGTAACAAAGTACACTTACACAATCTCAGCTGAGGCACAACTCTCAATTGAAGTACAAATAAACAAGGTTACTGCTTTTATCATAGGCACCCAATCCTACAGGCAGCTATGAATAAACCATACTCCAATGTCACGTGAAATTATAATCTAGAACAGGAAGGTTTATTAATAACCTTCTTTTTAAAAAGAGTAAAGAAAAAAAGTAATTAATTGCAAACTGTCTTAACATGTACAGATAGAAAAGTAAGACAAATTTTAAACAATTTCTCAAAGACTTGTAAGTCAAAAGAACTTGCGAAAATCATCAGAGGACACTTCAAATGAATTTTTATTTAAAGGAAAATATTCTCTCTTTTGGAGAAAAATACATTCTAACACTAGTTAATTGAAACTTTGGAGATAATATGGACAAGTTCATTTGTGTCTTGTCCCTGGATAAGACTGTACACCTCAAAAGTATCTAAAATGAATGGAACATATCTAAATGAATTTCAGCATCTCTGGATATCCCAGTACTTTAACATTCTATAGAACAAGTAGTTTAAAATATTTCTTTTGGCTTAATAAATTAAATCAAAACACTTAATGTAAAACTTGTGCAGGTTTCAACTGGCATTTCTCCATAATTAGCAGCTAACTAATTCACTGTACCCAGACAGGACATAATTCTGATGGGATCATTCTTGTTCTGTATCTCTTTTGATGATGTGGGATCTTGGAGCTGCAATTCTTAAACACCCTAGCCATGGAAGGAAAATGGGACCTGCAATATAATTCCTACAGAAAATTTAATGCAAGGAAAATTGAATACCTCTTTGGTTTGATGATTTATTAAATGAAACATTATAAATCTCTGAGAACTTTAGCACTTAGATGTTTCAGAAACTGATTTTTATACCATTGAATTATTATAGAAGGCAAAGGAAAGATGGGAAAATGGTTTTTAAAGAGCAAAGAATTGATTTTAACTAATTAAATTTGAATTAAATAAATTCATTTTAATAAATTAAATAATTTTTAATTCAAATTTAAACATTGGGATGCTTTCTAACCGTTAAAATTACCTAAAAATCTAGTTGCACAATTATTAAAATTAATAAAAACCTCATTGTTTTCTGGCATATGTCCTGCATATTTGTTGAGAGTGCATTCATGAGCTAAATATTACCTAAGAAAATATCAGAAATATTGAAATAACATTAGCTAAAATATTATCAAAAAAGCAGCTTATTGAGATCATCAGACAGTTAAAAAATTATGCTGGGTTTTGTTTTGTTTTGTTTTTAAATTTGTAAGCTTTTCCTCAAGGAACATAATGACAAAAAACCAACCAACAAACCAACCAAAAACCCAACCAAAAAACAAACAAAACCAACAAAAAGCCCCCAACCAAATCTGCCCCCCCCCCAAAAAAAAACCCAAAAAAACCCCAAACCCACAATCATCTCAACTGAATAAATAACAACATTCCCTTTCTGTCCCTAAGTTTCACAGCATTCACCACAAAATCATTCTGTTCATTGCTGGAAGCAAAGAACTAAGGAAAAAAGTTCAAACAGAAGTGCGTAACAGCATCAGGGAAAAGCAATCTTCCAGTTCAGTACAGTTTATTTATCAATTTGCTTGAGATTGCCTATAAAATAGGGAATGATTTTTTAATTCCTGTTTCTTTATAGTTTTCTCCCCCTTCCCTCAACTCATGACTATGGAAATAATCACCTTAATTCAAAATTCATTTTCTAATACTGAAATATTTAGCTTATACATTAAAGGAAAGGGGTGAATTCCTTGGTTAGAAGACCGAAACTATCAAAGTTAATTTGATATAAAATACATAATATTAATTATATTCCTTATTTCCAGTTGCTTAGAAATTCTGGAGTAGCTTTTCTTGTCTAACTAAAGGAAACGCACTGGATTCAAGGACTTTTGTGGAGCTTTGTTATAATTGTCACTTACACCATAAGCAAAAACTTACAAAATAATCTTTAGATCATCAAAAATAATTTAATTTGAGAAATAAAGTCAACAGGACAATAAAACTTTCTGATGCTTTAAGAAATATCCTTAGTCTAAGAGCTAGTAAGCTTCCCAGAGAAAGAAGCCTAGAATAAATTGGAAACATAGTATTGTTGGGTGGCTTGGGCTTATTTTATAATTCTATAATAAAAGGAACAAAATTAATGACTAGATTTTTAAGAATTGCTTTCAATGCTCATGTCCTTTAAATCACAATGAATAGCCTCAAAAAACTACAGCAGAAGGAGTCAATTCATCAAAATGACATTAACATCTCAGTACGAAGACAGAGCCTCCAATTCCTTCAGGCTGCTTATCTGTCACTGAAACATGTATTTACAACATCAGTGCCCTATTCTGGTGTTGCTATCATATTATTCATTTGACTGTTGGTAATAATTTTAACCACTGGAGGAAAAAGCAATAAATAAGGTATCTACTTTAAGTAGCAAATGTAACAGGTAAATAAACTTTCAGTGGTGTCTCCTAAACAAAAAAACAAACCAAAAACAAAGAAACAAAAACAAGCAAACAAAAAAACAACCAAACACAAAACCCAAACAAGCAAACAAACAAAAAAAAAATCCAACCAACTAACCAAATTAAGAAAATATAAAATGGCAGAAACTTCCTAAGAAAACAGGCACAGGGGAGAAAAAAAAAAAAAACAAACCCAACAAAAAACCAAAAAAACCCAAACAACCAACCACCAACAAAACAAAAGCCCAAACAATTATCAGTATTCTTAGCAGTACTCCTAATGATTATTCACAGCAGTTCTCATACCACTCTCATTTTTGCTTACTTAATGCAATAAATGGTGACATCAGTCTAGATAAGAAGAATAATCATCTTAATTTGTGTTAAAGTATTCAAAATTCTTTCAATATTATTCCTGTTAGTATATCAACAAACTATATTGAAAAAATAGCATCATCTGTGATCAAAATGAAATTTCTGTAATAACGGTTGAAGCTTAATGCAGAATCAAATACTAGTAGCATAAGAATAGAATTTCACCATCTTTATAAATTGTGAATGTGAAGGACAAAAATTCAAATTAAGACTGACCAGTAGTATTTCAAAAACATTAAGGTCGCCTAATAAAAGTGAATAAGGAATACTGAGTAGTACAAGTTATATCCTGCGACCCTCCAAGGATCAATGTGTCTGGACTGGATACTGAAAGAAGTAAAATGAACAAACAAACCAAACAGATCCTAAATCAGCAATAGACAGTGTATATTTATTTGCAAGTTACTCCTGGGATTCAAGAGCAGTTATACACACACTGTCACTAGGAAGAATAAAAAAGAACATCTCCAATCTTTAACCTCACTATTAATAGTTTATACTTTTAATACTGGACTCTGACAATGTTGAACCAAATGTGAAGTGGAAAAAAACCTAGGACAAGTGGGGAAAATATTTTTTTATCTACTTCTGAATTATTAATAGAGCCTTTTTTTTCCTAGTGGTTTTCCACAATAAAATCCAGTATCAACAGTTTTGAGGCAAACTTCTTCAGAAATCAAAATTTATTTGTATGTAAATGGTACTTTGCTCAATATTAGAAAAAAAATTAATATTTAATTCTTTAGAATCTGGGGAATAAGAAACAAATAAATTCAGAAATTAAAAGGAATATTTGCAGATGACTATTTTTCTAAGCTAGATTATACAAAGCTCTGCTTTTGTTCAATCTCTGAGTTGTTTAGAAGGCAAAGGCAAGTTTCAGAAAGTGAAGTTTCAAGATCAAAATTTTTCACAGGATAACATGTCAAGGGTAAATAGAATTAAACTTACCAGAGAGTATAACAATCTGATGGAAATCATTAACTTTCAGCACTAGAAGGGATTTTCATTATTTTACTTGTTTATTTTTATAGTTTTTCTGTTGTGTGGTGGGGTTTTTTTTGTTTTTTTTTGTGGTATTTTTTGTTTGTTTGTTTGTTGGTTGGTTGGTGGTTTTTTTGTTTTGTTTTTTGTTTTTTTAGAAAACTTGTGCCATTTGGGGGAGGGGAGGGGGCGGTTTAGGTCTTTTTCCTTTCTGCCCAATAATTACACCTTTACCAAGATTCACACCAAAATCATGTAGCTCATTCAGTCAGTGAAATGTAGTTTAAAATAAGTAACGAAGAATAATTTGTTTTGTAAATGTGCCTTTCAGGGTACAACAAATTTTGGTGAAATATCAGAACCAACAACCTCACAAGTCAAATTGTTTCCATGTTTTCAGACAGTGGAGTGTTTGAACTTATATCTTTCATGACCATGTAAGACAACTTAGTCTTCAAAGCTGGTGTTTTGCCTGACCCCTTGTCTTGGTTTGGGGCAAATT
Organism: Delichon dasypus; assembly: GCA_037837765.1. Classification (NCBI taxonomy): domain Eukaryota; kingdom Metazoa; phylum Chordata; class Aves; order Passeriformes; family Hirundinidae; genus Delichon; species Delichon dasypus. The sequence continues at coordinate 42,701,260 of JBBAXF010000004.1, read as the reverse complement.
TGGGAGAAAACCCCTGTATAGGATCCCTCCAAGGAAGCAAATCCAGGTGGCCCCTCCCTCTAACCAGTCTGGTAAAAAAAACCAAACCTCTTTGGAGGAAAGTGGAAAAAACTATTTTACTAAACAAATGTGCATACAAGTATAAAGAATGAATAATATGAAACAATAAAACTTCTCTTTCTGAAGTGAGATGGCAAATTGAGAAAGTCTTTGCCGTGGGTGGAGCTCGGCTCTTTTTCTCAGTCTCTCAGTCTCTCTTCAATCCCAGTCCCTCCGGCGCTGCTGGAAAATGCCGAGGTCCAGGCCCCGGTGGGCCGCAGGTGCAGCCCCCAGTGCTCCCCTGGGTTTTCAGTCTAGAGTAGATTTAAACAGTACTAAGAAAAAGAAAAAAAACAGTCCAGGGAACTTCTCTGCTTTAGCTAGCTGAAACTAACTAAAAGCAAAAAAAATCTCTGTCCTGCAGTCTCTCCAAGCCTCCGCCAAACACCCTGTCCGCCGAAGAATGTGGAGGAGTCAGGCAGTTTTCTCAAAACAAACTCCACGCTTCTCTTTGCTCTTAGAACTAGTCTTAAAGGCACAGGACTTAATATACAGCACAAACAGAACAGACGATTGGGGATACAGGCATCATAAAGTTACTCTAGGACACCCCTTCAATGTTGTATTTTAGCCATTTCATGACTTTGGTGTTCTCCCGTAAATATTTCATTAACCTAGATGAAAGCTGTTTTTCTAGTTGTCTTTTGGTGGGTGATTCTTCCCCTCCCCTCCCCCCCCCCCCCCCCCCCCCCCGCCTCGGTTTGGTTTGGTTTGGTTTATTTGTTTGAGGGGTTCTTTTTGTGCGTATTTTTGTTTGGTTGGTTTCAGAAACAAAAGTAGAGAAAAACAATGTATTTTATTTGTAATATAAATTTCCTGCTATGTGTCCACATCAACACGTCCCTTCTCTGCCACCCCATCTGTTTCTTTGCAGATATTAGTGCTCAGAGATCAATATCTTTTTGAGGGAAACATGCTGTTAACATAAGCTTGTGAGGTTGACAAATTGTACCACAGAATGAGATTCTCTTTATTCTAAATCCTGGATAAAATATGCTAATAATTTCAAATGTTATTATACTATTATTTTATCTAAGGAAATATATTCTGCATTTATATGAGATAATTCAAATATGCTAATAGAGAAAAAAATACACAGTCTTTTTTTAAGTTAAGATCAAAATCTATCCAGAATTTAATGTTCAGCTTAATATTTCAGTTAAACATTAGTTAAAAAGAAGGATACTTTGGTATTTTTGTACGAACATACTTGTTTGCTAACACAGTAGCAGAGAAAAACTCCACGAAGGAGTTAGTTGTATTCTTTAATTTCATATAAATGTAAAGAACAAATAAAATGCTAGATTTTTCTGCTTTTCAGGACTTACCTGGTGGGATTTTTGTAACATCTAATCAGGTAAAAATGTTTTTGGGAAATTAGGAGAGGTAAATCTGTTACATGTCTAAGTCAATATGTGGTGGAAAATAACTGAAGAACAGTGCAGCACTCTCAAGGTACTCCACTGCTCCTCTGATACTGAGAATTTCTACCGCTATTTGAAAGATACATCCTTGTTACCTTAATTTTACAGGAAAACATCTCAGGGTTTTTTAATGTTTATTTATTTTTGTTATTGGTTTGTTTGTTTTAATATGGGTTCTCTTCATAATTTTTTTCTCTCACTATATGGTGATCTCTATTATTTATTATATCACTCAAGTGATGATTTTAAGAGCTTACATGGGTTCTTTATTTTTCTTTCTTACTTTGGGGGTGATTTTAATGTGTAATTGAAGCATATGACCCAGGACATTGTTAACAAGAACTTCTTAAAGCTCCCACAGCCGCGCAGTAAATATGCTCACACCTTTGCCATCCAAAACAAAAAAAAAAACCAAACCAAACCAAACCAAACCAACAAACAACAACAAAAACAAACAAACAAACAAAAAAACCCCACACCCAAAAAAACCCCCACACCAAACAAAAAAAACCCCACCAATGTTTTATAAAGGACAGAAGATCAAACCTAAACTCCAATAAAATGTTAAAATGTAAAATAATGGGATTTTTTTAAAGTGGAAGATATGCAAATCTGTGAAAGTGTGGATGCACATATATTCAGACAAAATTTTCACATATATATCACATATATATCCTAGGCTCAAATTTAACACAAGTAATTGAAATAACAATGAATTTTCACCTGTAAATTTTTGAGAAATTATTGTTATGATTATTGTTATGACTGACATGAATAGACTGACCTTCAGATCAAAGTCACAACGAAAGAACCCACAAGATTCCTGAGATTGATGTATGGCCTCATTGTTGGAGATATGGAAAAATTAGTTGCTGCAACATTTTAGGCAGAGCATTGATTGTGTCTTTCCCATACCCAAGACAGTTCTAGTAGGGAGGCACATTCATGCTGCCACTTTCATTATTCCCCTGCACAACAACTTGCAAACAGACTAAAGCTGGGAGTTAGGTCTTGGTTTTCTACCCTATTTACAAAATCTAAAGAAACACAAAGTGTGAAATCTCAACCTTTTTTTATCACATGCACACACACAAAAAAATAGTGCCAAAGAAGTAGGTATTGTGGCTGGTCCTACAAATAGCTTCATTTAAATGCAGCTATGGTGTGGCTTACTTTTGCTTTGTTATTATAACTTGTAATGTGATTTAGTAAAAACAGTTTCCTCTGCTATTCACTTCTATCAATGCACTACTGGATTAAGTGATTCTTATCAGCTAATATAGGAACATCACCCAACAGGGGTCACATTTACATGCTCTACTGGAAAAGAACTTTTAGTTGTTAAGTGTTCTAATAGTTCACAACCTGCTGTGAAACATATGTGAAGAGACATTAGACCCCTACATGTACTAGGAATGTAAGAAAGACTGAAAGATTGTTGTACAAACTGGCAAAATAATTGAAATTTTACAAGGAACTTCTCAAGGCAGAAAATTACCTCTTCTTGCATTGTCACTGAATTTCAACTCCTCATCAGACGGCTCAAAAAATAAAACAGTAAGAGCACAAAGACCAAACCAATCCTATTGAGTACTATATTTTACTGAGTATTGATTATCTTTAGGTGTGGGTTATTTAATTTTTTTCAGCTTAAAATATTCAAAACAGCATTCACTAGCTGATTTGGAATTCTTTCTTCCCAACAAATAGGAGATGGAAAATTCCTTCTTTGAATAGATAAAATGTCCTTTCAATGAGAAGTAATCCAAATTAAAAATAATTCTGCAGTGTTTTGGTAAAATAAACTGGTGAATTCAAGCTCATTTGGAAAGGCACACATATACTTTAGCCACTGGTCCTTCCACTAGATAAATTTATTTTGACCTTTGACTGACACCAAATCCTAACCTGGTTGAAGCCTGTATTTTGTTGGCTAAAATTTTGTTAACCAAAGTAAAGTTACTAGAATAAACTGTGCCAATTTTAACTTGCATGATTTTTCTCAAAGTTTGGTTAGCAAGTCTTATGCTATAATCTATATGTGACCACATATCTTCTTTAAAAGTGTTGTCCATTTAAATCTATGTCACATTAATAAAGTAAGGGTAAACAGAACTTATGGATCCTGTTACTGAGTCATTTAAAATGTAAGATGAAGTGTGCATTAAAGTAAACCTAATCTTGGAGCTGTCAATTTGCTTAGTTTTACTGTATATTGTAATGCATTTTAGATGTGATAACTACAATTAATCATGCAATACATATGCACTATGCAATATTAGCTCAGCTAAATTTTTTACAAAAAAGTTGTTATTTTCATCCAATGTTAATACATTTCAAAATTTAATTCTTATTCAAGTTTTACCAATACATTTTTTTCTCCAAAATACACTTTGTAAAATTTAATTTGTTAATTGGTATAGAATGTTTCATTTCTGCCAGCATGAGGTAAAAGTTGATGTAAACATCAGAGGTTCAATATCAGGCTTAGCATGAGAAAGTGTGCTTTAGGTAAGCAGCAATGTCTACTCCTGTCTCATAACATCTGCTGAAGCAGACCAGAAGATTCAATGCTGTCAGGCTCTCAGCAAATACACAAAGGAAGAATGGGATATCGCTCTTAGGGAATAGGGATAGGGTGAAAAAACATTTCCAGAAACTGGTACTTGGTGTATATTTTTGGGTGTATATGACTATAGTGTTTTTTTTCACTCATCAAATCTGCAGTTTTTGAAGTCCTTCATTTGGTTTTATAGTTGATATAAAAATATGTGTAAAAACCCTGGTAAAGAGAAGTCTTAAAGAAATGATGAGATTTCTGCTGCCTCATCCCCTAGAGCTGGGAATTTCAGACATTATTTCAGTGGGAAAACTGAATTTTCCAAGATGTATTTTTTGCATTTTGTTTGTCTTAAGATACAGGATGGATTAAAGATTTCAAATAGGTTATTGCTCCAGAGTGGTGAATATCTCTTCTGTCTGGTCATAATTAATAATTAGTGGGTTGATTTACACATTTATGTAAATTGGTATAAGGACAGGTTTCACTCAAGTTTGTCATATTACAATAATAGGGAAAGAAGAGTTATACCCACTAGCAGAGTAAAACACTTGTTAAAATGACAGATATGGGTAGATAAACTGCCTATACATAATCCAGGATGACAGGGCTGAAACTGTCCCCTGAAATAAACTAAGTATCAACAATCTTGAAAATAAAAAGAGTCTGGGAAGATTAGAATCTAAATGAAACCTGGAATAAATCCCAAACAAGGTTGTAAGTATAAAGAATGGCATTCTCCCCAGCCATTTCCCCTCTTTAGTGATAACAAAGCTGGTATTGAAGAGGTACCAAAAAAACCACAACAGCCTACACTCAGGTAATTTATCCACAGCTTCTCATCTGGATGAAACAGGAAGAGAGAGTATTCTTTCAGACTTGACATTGGGTTAAACAGAGAAAATTACCTTCTCCTCTTTTATGTCACCTTTATTTAAAAATATTTTGTAACTTTTTAAATCTAAAATCTTTGTAACTTCAGTGGGGAAAGTAATTTTAATTTGCTTTTACTTAAACCTGGCTTCTTGCAAACAATTATAAAATCTTTGTTAAATACTAAAACACTATATCTATTTTGGATGACCTGCAACAGAAAGCCAGAATACAGGAGCATACTGGGACATCTTAGAGCTCCAAAATACTGTCTCAGCTAAGCTTAAGAGCAGCAGTATACACCTACAGCTGCTCCGTGTAATTTGGAAGGCAGCAACGCAGTCTTTTGGAAGAGGTTCTGATGACTTCTGCTAGTCACTATTATACTGGCAATAGATTATCATAAGCTATTTTAAATTCAGACTCTAGATACTTTCATTTACTTTTAACTGGAAAGACTAAGATTACTTCTGAATAGTTTATTAAGATAGGGAAGTAAATGCAAAAGGATCACTAAACAATGGAAACTGCTATTTATGGATAATCATCACAATGGACTCAAGGTCTTGACATTCTAGCTTGATTTCTTTCTAATTTTATGAAAATACAGAGACAACAATTGTTCAGTACAGAGAACAGTTAATTTTGCCAATGCAGGAAGAATGTCAGGTAAATTTATTGCACTTTCCTTCAAGTTGCTATTGGAAACATTTTGAGTACAGGAGAACAGCTGGTTTTTAAAACTATATAGAAAACCCATATCTTTTAAAGTCAGGAAGATCCCATTTGCTCCCTGAGAACATAACAAAAAATCCCCAAGAAGCAAAAAACTGTTTCTAGTCGGGGCTAAATATCTTTCCTGGTTGGTGTCCTGTCTCTTCCTACTTTTTCTCCTGAAACAAAAATCCCTTTAAACAAAAAGGCAAGATTACAGAGTTTGGTACATGTCTAAAATGGTCATTGTACTAGATAACTTTTTTATAACTGTAACAGTATTTTCACTCTTAAGTAATTTGTGTGGGAAATACACATCAACATTTTCAAAATTACTCTGCTATTGGAGTCAGCTGTTAAACACTGAACTCAAACATATCTTACTTTGAGGATCCTACTGCAGTAATATTAATAAAAATTATGATCTATTTTCCTTTCGCAAGATTTGCCTCAGCTAATAACTTTTGCTTTCAATATTTCCTAATGTGAAAAGTAGACTCTAACATTTGTAAGTTGAACAGACCTTATACACACATTAAGGATTGTTTTAATTAATTTCCTCTTAATCCTAGTCCATAAACTACTGCCAATGTTTAACTTTTTATTCCAGCTTTCATGTCCACTGCCTTTTACATTTATGTGGCCTTATAAAAAGACAAAGCAATATTGTATTTGTATTATTATGCTTTTAAGCAATATCACAGACATTATGGAAAATCAAAGAATAGATTCTTATGTTGGTTGTCTAAGCTTATAGTAAGCTATGCTTTTGGCATCCATAAAAAGTCTTTCAGAGGCCAAAGGGCTATTGAAACTTGCAGAGAAATAAATGCCTGCTTTTTATACACATACGCATACACATACACATACACATACACATACACATACACATACACATACACATAAACTTGTCGTCACAAGTCAAGGATCCTTAATTTTTTGTAAAACCTTGAAGACCACATGCTGTAGGATCTATTTTGTGTTAGACACAGAGTACAGCCACAGATGAAAATTATCTGACACTCCTCTGCTGTGAAGAATCCATTCTTAGCCAGAGGCATAGGTATTACTGGGTACCAAGGGAAAGGCAGCTCTTTCCTCTGTGTCACCCTGAAAACAGAAAATCAGTCACATCTTCATTCTTAACAGCATTCTTTTCTCTTCCTTTTCTTCTGTTCCAAGGGAGAGAGAGTTCTCTGTATAATAGAGAGAGTCTCCTTGCAGGGCTGATGGTAACTATTCAGCCCTCAAGGCAAACAGAGGAGGGTCAAAATGACAGGGGGAAAAAAAAAAACACAACAACAAAAGACATTACTAAAACCAAGAAAGAAATTGAGAAAAATGCATTCAGGTCAGCTACCAAAATACATTTCAAGCAGTTTTTGAAAAAGTTAAAAAAATCCAGGATTCTTCACTTTTTCTAGGCAGCATTTATTGGTATGGCTATAGATGACAGTACTATATTAGAATTTGGCTTCCTTTCTTTTCATAACTTGACTAATTCAACTTGATTGCATTCACTGCTCATTTTCTGTGTCTCATCCTACTTTTTCTCCTGAAAGACTAATGGGTAATATTATTTCCCACCTTCTCTTCCCACAATAATTTCTTTTTCTGGCTAAGATGTATATGGGAATGCTACTTACTGTTAAGATGTCAAATATAAGGTAGAAAGAAAAAAGGAGTAATGTGAAAATCCTTTTTTTTTCTGAAAGTCAAGGAAAGAAAATAACATGTTTTACAGTGAGACAGATGGGGCTTTCTTATGAATGGGACAGGTGGATGTGGGCAATGGTTGTAAGCTTGAACAAGTGCTGTGAAACAAAGAAATTATGCTCCTCCACTAGAGATTTTGATAGTCACAGAAATAGTGACTCCTGTATCTTTCTCTCCTTGGATGTTGTGATTTAACCCCAGCCAGAAAGTAAGCACCACACAGCCACTCACTCAATATCACCTGCAATGGTGGGATGAGGGGAGATTTGGAAAGGTAAACGAGAGCACCCATGAGAAACTCACAGATTATAGTAAAAACAGTTTATACTTTATTAGGACTCACATAGTTGTCCCTAAATCCACCTGAAAAAAAATAATTTATTTTCTATTTGTAGTGAATTTTTTTCAGAAGATGAGACGTAATTCTGGCCTGAGTAATTGTGATTGAGAAGAGGAATGATGAATAGTGTAGGTCTGTAGCTAAACTGTTATCATAGAGCTTGAGAGGAACTGTACAGTGAGGTTTATGATGACTTATAACGCTTTGTCTCTGGCAAATCCATAACCAAACTACATATAATAAAATGTCTAAAAATTACCTAGACCAAATTTCCAAAGCAAAATAACTTTCATTTTAAGAGTTCTTTTATTTTGACTTTCATGTTTTTTATTCAAAATTTTGGTTAGATATAATTTAGTTGAATCTATTCTTTTTCACAATAACATTCCTACAGAGATTCCACATGATGCTTACCACAATGTTTCTTTCTTCTTTCTTCTTTCTTCTTTCTTCTTTCTTCTTTCTTCTTTCTTCTTTCTTCTTTCTTCTTTCTTCTTTCTTCTTTCTTCTTTCTTCTTTCTTCTTTCTTCTTTCTTCTTTCTTCTTTCTTCTTTCTTCTTTCTTCTTTCTTCTTTCTTCTTTCTTCTCCTTCTTCTTCTCCTTCTTCTCCTTCTTCTCCTTCTTCTTCTTTTTACCCACAAGATTAGCAAGTTCACAGACAATACAAAACTTGGAGGAACTGCTGACTCCCTTGAAGACAGGGAGGCCTTGCAGAGAGACCTCAGCAGGTAAGAGAGATGGGCAATCACCAACTGTATGAAGTTTAACAAGGGCAAGTGCCAGATTCTGACCCTGCAATGGGGCAACCCTGGATATATGGGGAATGAGGTGTTCCAAAACAGTGCCGCAGAAAGGGACCTGGGGGTTCCAGTCCCTGGCAAGTTGAATCTGAGTCAGCAGTGCCCTGGCAGCCAGGAGAGCCAGCCATGTCCTGGGGGCTTCAAGCACAGCATCACCAGCCGGGCCAGAAGGGAGATTGTCCCACTCTGCTCTGAGCTGGGGCAGCCTCACTTCCAGTGCTGGGGGCAGTTTTGGGCACCAAAGGTAAGAAAGATATTAAGTTGTTAGAGCGTCCAAAGGAGAGCAATGAGAATGGTGAAGTGTCTAGAGGGGAAGCAGTATGAAGAGTGGTTGAGTTCACTTGATCTGTTCTGCCTGGAGAAGAGGAGACTGAGGGCACAACTTACTGCAGTCTGCAAATTCCTGAAATGAAGAGAAGGGGCAGATACTGATCTCTTTTCCATGACCAATGATAGGAACTGAGGGAATGGCCTGTAGTTTCCTGTAGTTGTGTCAGGGGAGGTTTAGGTTGGATATCAGGAAAAGGCTTTTGACCCAGAGGTTGTTTGGGATCTGGAACAGACCCTGGAACAGAACCCAGGGCAGTGGTCACTGCACCAGCCTGACAGAGCTCAAGATGTATTTGAACAACACTCTCAGGGACACAGGGTTCCTGAGGAGGTCCTGTAGGGGTCAAGAGTTGAACTCAATGATCCTCATGGATCCCCTCTAACTCAGCACATTCTGTGATTTTGTGATTTTCCTACTTACGCCATTTTTTTTTCTTTCTTAGAGCAAATAATATCCTGTATGTAAGGCTTTAGACTTTTGGATGTGGAGAAAAATATAGGGACAGGAGTGGCAGAGTAGCCTGGAATACTCCTGTCATCCCAATACCAGCGCCACACAGAGGACAATATTCTGTTTGGCCAAAACTTGCCTTTGAACTCCTTTGATGCCTTGAAAAATTTATGGCAGCACTTGATAAGCTGGAATTCTAATCAGTAACAACCTAATAGTTCACTAATTAGGCAACTTGAAATAAAATTTAAAAAATAAGTCATCGTGTTAATTTTCAGTGTTCCTCCTTAGTACCTAAGTGGCTTTAAAGATAGACTCAGAATATTATTTTAATACTGATAGCTAAATGAATAAGCTATACAAAAATCATAACTAAGTAATTATTTTTAACTGGTACATTTAGTTAAAAAAAAAATCAGTCCAAATTTCTCAAACTTTTTTAAAAAAATCAACATTTGATTTTTTTAAGGTAGATTTGAACAGAGTGATTGGGGAAATCTGAGACATTTCAAGAGATGAAAATGTATTTTATAATTGATAAAAGTCTTCTTGCCAATTATGTCATAGTAATAGTGATTTATGTCATAACTTTAGATTATTAATCTTATTTTTATCTCATACTTTCCTTTTAAATTCCAAACCACATTGTACTTTGTAGGTGATTTGGGTGGCCTCAGAAAAAATAATGTTGGTAATGGATTTCTTTCTGTTTGTTATCTAGTGGATGAATTTCCACTGAAATAATAGGTCAAATCTGACAGAAGTAGAACAAAATAGGAAATGTGTTACCTACTGTCCTTGATGATAACAAAAATTCTAACATACTCTGACTTTAAATTTTGTGATTCAGAATTCCCTGCATACTTCTTAATCAAAATGTCAGTGTTCATAACTGTATCTTTCAGTTTTAGCATATTTTTGGCATCTAATGCTATTAATACTTTCAGCATTAATTAATGTAAAATTCCATTAGGTCTGTATGCTAATATTAAGTAGTGTAACCATTTGGTATGTTCACAAGAAGGATTAGTTCTCATTAAAATCAAATATCTAAATTAATTATTTTGAAAGATGACCAGGAAGATGAGTAAAAGATGAATAAATGTGAAATATGGAGAACAGACAACAAAATACAATACAAAACAGTTTTAGAGTTTTACAGATATTCTTGTTGGTTGACAAATATTAACATTTATGAACTTCTGTAAAAAGCCAGATTAGTAAACATCCATAATGGTATTACAGATGTGTTTAAAACTCAGATTTAATTCAGGTGGCTATTTAGTTGTCCTGGTTTGGGGACAAATTTGGGAGAAAACGCCTCTATAGGATCCCTCTGGGAAGCAAACCCCAGTGGCCCCTCCCCCCAACCGGTTTGGTAAAAAAAGAAACAAACCTCCTTGGAGAAAAGTGGAAAAAACTATTTTACTAAACAAATGAAGTGCATACAAGTATAAAGAATGAATAATATGAAACAATAAAACCTCTCCTTCTGAAGTGAGATGGCAAATTGAGAAAGTTCTTGCCGTGGGTGGAGCTCAGCTCTCTCTCAGTGTCTCCTCAGTCCCAGTCCCTCCGGCGCTGCTGGAAAATGCCGAGGTCCAGGCCCCGGTGGGTCACAGGTGCAGCCCCCAGTGCTCCCCTGGGTTTTCAGTCCAGAGCAGGTTTAAACAGTTCCAAGAAAAAGGGGAAAAAACAGTCCAGGGAACTTCTCTGCCCTAGCTAGCTGAAAATAACTAAAAGCAAAAGAAATCTCTGTCCTGCAGTCTCTCCAAGCCTCCGCTGAACTCCACGTCCGCAGAAGAATGTGGAGGAGTCAGGCAGTTTTCTCAAAACAAACTCCGCGCTTCTCCTTGCTTAAAGTCTTAAAGGCACAGGACTCAATATACAGCACAAACAAAACAGATGATTGGGGATACAAGCATCATAAAGTTACCCTAGGACATTAGTACCATCAAAATAGGTAGTTAGAGAAGAAGTTTTTTGTTATATCTGTTTGGAATATGATAAAGAGTTATTTAATTGATTTTGTGGTTTTGACTTTTCCCTGAAGGGCTTTGTAATCCTCTTCCAAAGCCTGACCTCTATTTCAGAAATCATACAATCTTTGTTTCCTCAGGAATTCCAAGAGGAGTTCCTTGTTCAGCAAAGCTGGTTTTTTTCCCAGCTTGCTTGATTTGATTTGCTTTTTGCTTGCTTGATTTGCAACATGAGTTGTCTGCTCCTCTGTCTTTAAAAAGTGGTTCTTTAAAACTGATCAGTACTTATGGATTCCCAAGCCCTCATAAACAGATTCCCAGAGAACACTGCTAAGTAGTTGCCTGAATAGTTTAATGCTTGCTCTTTTGAGATCTACGATAGAAACTCTGCTGATTTTTTTCCCCCCTTATAACAAAAATTTTTAAACTCAACCACCTCTTGATCACTGTGGCCAAGACTGCTAACCTACCAGCACATGTCCCAGGAATCCTTCTCTTTTCACAAACAAGTTGTGGTGAGTATGTTTCCTAGTTGTCTTACTGAATATTTGGGACAATAAATTGTCTTTAATGAATTTCAGGAGTTTTCCAGATTTGCTTATCACAGCAATATAGTATTTCCAGCTGATGTCTTCTTGGAAGTTGAAAACTCCCATGTAGGGCAAGGGCTATTTCTTGTAATTGTCTATAGAATACCTCACCAGTGCTGTCCTCGTTACTAGTTACAGACAAACACTACAACATCTGCATTGTTTTGCATCCCTTATCCCTCCTCCAGAGGCCTTCCACCACATAACCCTTAACTGTAGGGGCTGTACAGTCAAAACTCTCCGTTGCATATAGTGGAATTCTTCTACTTTTGTCTGCGCTGCCTACCTCTCTTGAACAGCTTGCTATCCCAGTACTCCAAATCATGGGACATATTCTACCTGCTCTCATTAATATCAATGAAATAACAGATTTTTTAACAGAACAACACTTCCAGTCCTATTTGTGTGAATCTCATATGTGTGAATCTCATATGCCTTGATGTATAACTGTTTCAGGTGTTCCTTTGGATAAGTATAAATGCTCCAATTACCATTGTCACCCTGAGGTGATGCCATACCAAACTTTTACTTATCTTTAGCTCTCCTGATGTTATTTATGTCCCCACTAAATTGTTGTTCATAGTCTCGTTAATCAGTCCTAGTAGCCTACAAGCAAAAAAACGTTTACCCCATTGGGACAGGTGAATCCCTTCAGGCTCCAGAACACTTTGCACATTAAAGTCTCTTCTATCAATATAAAAATCAAATTTCTGGAAGAGGCACCTGTTCTGGGTTTTGATTTACATCTTCCAGTGTCTCTCACAATTAATGGGACGATGAAGGAAAACATCACCTGTGTTCCTGAATAATTTTTCCCAGGGCTCTGGAATCTCTTTTGGTTGACCTTCAATTTCTTACTGCAATGTAATTTGTACCAATTCAACAGAGAAAGAGTGTGTCATAATCAAAAGACTGTATTGTGCTAATCAGTTGCCTGGTGACAACCTTGATTTGGGTCCCAGGGAAAAAGAAGAATTCCATGAAAATGTAGCCTAGTTTGCAGGTGGATGCCTCCATTCTGTTCAGGTGGTAGCCACCTATGACTATAATATGACCTTTCTTCTTAGTGCTAGTCTTAATGCAGCTCTTGGCAAAAGAGGCTGGTTAATCCAGCCTTTGTAAAAGTATTTACACAGATTCTTCCTTTTCTAGCTTGTTATGACTTTCCTTGACCATTCACAGAGCCGAATACCAATTCTGTTGTTATGGTTTTAATTTAATAAAACTGGGCAGAAACACCAATTAATGTAGGGGTTCTAGTATTTTTTCTCTTTTCGTGAGAGGAAGAGATTAGGGGGAAAAAAAACCTAAAGCAGCTGTAACCTTAAAAATTAACAAAAATAGTTTTATTAACATACACTAAAAGAATGAAAGAAAAAAATAGTTGAGAAAAGAAGAAAACTTAAACAGAATGACACTTTAAAACATGCTTCTTTCCTCTTACAAACTATTAACTTTCTTATCGAACAACATAGAAAGACACAATTTAGGATTTTCAGTCAGTTTCACTATTTAGACATAACCACTCATTGCTTTAGGAGAAGAGTCTCTCTAAGATTGTTTATGAAGACGTTTGCCACATGACAATAGTCCAGTGCTCCCAATGTCACACATCTGCTGCCGCCCAGAGTTTTTGCAGACTGTGATATTCTATCAGCAAAATTTCTCAGTGTATCTGGGGTACCATTTACGAATACTTCTAGTCTAAAATTATCTTTGTCTCAAAGGCTGAGACCTCCTTTTAACCCAGGAACGGGGGTTTTAAGGTTCCCAAATAAATCTCAATTACGTCAGTCCTTAATTTTGATTAGAATAGCATTCTAACAAACGTCACTAAGATGCTGCAAAGAACAGTTCATTTCTCCATAATTTACCTTAGAAAAGTCCAATTAAAAATGTCCACTTCTTCAATCCTATTCCAATATTATTAGTTCTTTCACTTCTAATCTAACTGACTTCATCCAGTGTCTGTTTCTATGCACCTTCTCTTTTTCTTTCTTCTTTCTCTCAAGGAAGAATTGTTCTTTAAAAGTTCCGTGTTGCTAGGGCAGGGTTACATCTGCCTGGGCCTGCAAGGGCCACATGCAAGCACCAAGGCTGCAGGGGCTGAAGGAAATGCAAAGCTGTGCTGATGGAAGAAGCTGGTAGATGTCCTTTTTTCCACCCCTTGGTCTCATCCAGGTTGGCTCAGCTCAGAGTTGTTATGAAGCTGCAGGCTTTGTATCTCCTCTGCCAGCAGCGATTAAGCGGGGCCATGTTTTGACCCTTTCTGCCGCGGTCATGCATCTGCTGCACACGGCCAGCACTGCTGAGCTGCAGCCGCCTCTTTCCCTGCTGGCAAGCAGGGGAAAGGGGCTCAGCTGGCCCAGGCTGCTCTCTGTGAGGGCAGCAGCCATCAGAGGCCTGGCTGAGCCTGGCCCGGCCGCCCAAAGGGGCAGCAAGGCCTGACCTGGGGCCGCCTGCCGCCCACAATGTTACCTCATGGCTGATTTCCAAAGCAAGAGAGAGTGATCAGCAGCAGATTAGTTTTAAATGTCCCTTCCAAAGTTGCATCGACATTTTCCATTAGTCAACCTAGCTGACAATATCCCTGTGAACTTTTTGATACTTGTGTGTATCAGAAATGTCAGACCGTTTCCATTGATCTAACTCCTTCTCAGACTGCCCTTCTTCTCCCAAAGCTCAGTGACCAAGCAGAACAATTCATCTACCTGAGTGTACCTCCCAAATGCATTCCTGTTACCTCCCAAATGCATTCCTGTTATTACCCATCTCCAGGCACACCCTGCAACCTGAAACCTAGGTGATTGCATGCCCTGACAGATGTTTTGTTTGTATGTCTATATTGGTTCTAGAAGCTCTGGAGAAGCAGAGGCTTTTTTTTTTTTTTTTTTTTTGGGATCATGATGTTGCCACATGCCTGCCTGTTGGTAGATGTATATGTATGCATCTACTAAAATTAACTGGACTTATTTTTTAATCCTGTTTAAATAACATTAACTAATCAATGCAGGCTGAGTCTCTTGCTGGCTTGAACAATAAATAAGTCTCGTCTGACCAGCTCAGGGAAGAATGTTTGTTTACCTCTCCATATACTTATGTATTCCTCATATTACTGCCACTGCCACCACTGCTGCTCCTCACACTCCTCCAGTGCAGCATTGCTTGCAGTTCAGTGAAGCATCATGTGAAAAGAACTTTAAAGTACATGTTTTAGTGGATTAAGATGACAAATTTTAGGATTATTCCATGGCTTGAAATATCTGTGATAAAAGGCATTATATAAAATGTCAAAGGTTTTGGTATCAATTAACAAAGGATGCAATTATTTTAAACATATGCCATTACTTGCTGCTGAGTAAGAACTTCAAACAAGATTTATTTTCCAGAATATGTGGTATTGTTTCTGAGATGATTTTTCCTGTTTTTATTTTAAAAAGAATAAATGCAAAGAAAAGTCAATTTTTGGCTGCCATCTTGTGTGAAAAGATGAGACCACTCATTATAAGAAAGGCAGCATGAACCATAAGCTCTTTCCTTGACTGCCTTTTTTCAAATTGTGAAGAGATGATTTCTGGTCAGAGTATGAAAAAACTACTTTTAGGAAAAAAGCAGACAACAGAAGGCATAATACATAAATTTATACGTTTGGAAATAGTCTGATTCTCCTAACTAAGACAGTTATTTTTTGCATCTTTAATGCAGAGGTTTTAATGTCAAATTTAAGAAGGTTTCCTGTTAAAAAAAAAATAAAATGCTAGGACAGGTGACTCCCATGGGCTTTGGAGACTATTGGGTAGAGTTTGGGTTGCCCCTATTCAATTTTTATTTGTTATTTTCTGCTGAAGTATTTTATTTTAAAAAACTGCATTGTATTTACACTGTGATTTAAAGGCATAAGGAGGCATTTCTGATTGTTGTATAAGAAGCAAGGTGTTATTGTTGCAACTCACTGTCTTTCTGCTTTCAGATATGTTTGAAGAACAGTCTGTAGAAGTGTGAGGATGGGTATTTTAGCAGCAATCTATGTCATGTCTTTATTATTACTGCTGAGCTGCTTGTATTGCACTGCCCATGAAGCAAAGGAAACAGCTCATCACATAGTACTGAATGATAAAGACTTGCAACAATTAACAGAAAGCAGGGCAGAAATGTATGAGAAAGACACAATTTTTTGTAATGCAGCCTAGCAAGAAAAGGTGCCAGAAAATTACTGCATGATGTGACATTAGCTTCCACCTTTCATAACACATGAGTTTGCATATCTCTCTGGCATCTCCCCTTGCATTGCACTCCCCTTTGATCAATCATACAGGCAAAGAGATTGATTAGATATGCAAACTGGAGCTGCAAAAAGAAAGCAAGAACAGGAATGGAATACTGACCTGTGTCTACCTGCCAGTAGACTAACAACATGTTCTGATTAACTTTTTACTAATTCAAAATGTGACTGTGGGCAAGCTTCCAAAGTCCACAGGCGTTGCAGCTTGTGGCAAGATTTTTGTCACTTAGGACGTTGTTCTTGCTGCCCATCAATCTCTTAGACTCTTTCTGTTCAGTTTTCTTCTTAGATTGATCAAAATTATATTAGACAGAACAGACTTCTGTGTATATAGTTTAAAAATATAACTGTAAGATAATCTTTAAAGACATTTTAGATTGAAACAGTAATTTTTTTTGTGCCAATATATCCATTATTACACACTACTCTAATTTCATCTTTCAGGAAAACTGAAACTGAACTCTTGTAAAACACCAAGTAATCCAGCAAGAAGCCAATGTATCAATTCAGGTTTCTTTCTGAAGGGATAAACTCTCTATATAATCTGTACTATACGCATTGTGTATTTCCCTTAATTTTTTAAGGTTCTACAACTGTGAGCTGTCAAAAACCAAATAAACAGCAAAGAAACCCCAAAAAATCAATCAATCAAACAAACAAACAAACCCACAAGCAAACAAAACAACTACCACAAAAATATGAGTGCAACTAGCAAATTACAATCATTAGTATAGGAAAGATATGATCTTTCCTTATATTGTATCCCATAATCTTTGAAACTTGTTGGGTTTGGGTGGGGTGGTGCTTTTTTTTTTTTTTTTTTTTTTTTTTTTTTTTTTTTTTTTTTGGTGTTTGTTGTTTTTTTTTTTTTGGGGGGGGGGGGTTTGGGTTTTTTTTTTTTTGGTCTCCAAAAGATCAAAAGCTGTAGCTAATAAAAGTGTACCAAGACAAACAGAACCCTCCAATAAAGATGCATCTGTTCAGACCCCTTCCTGTAAATACTACTGCCAGTAGTACCAAGGGACGATGCAAGATGCATGCCTGAGGGGTGAACAGGTGAATGATCTCCTGTCTGGTGGTCGAGCTTAAGGGGGAAGTAGAAATACAAGGGAGTATTAGGGAAAGTGAAAGAGAAATAGACTGGAAGAGTTTCACTCTTCCATCCCTGAGAGAAGCCCACCAGAAGCCAGAGAACTCCCATGCCTCCTATGATCAGGCAGTAGGAGGAGACTTAGTTGGTGAAGGGTAGTAGAAATGAGTCCCTCCTCAGGGAGATAATGAAAATTCATCCTGACATCTCATCACCTACCCAGGTGTCACTTTAGAAGAGTTATGAGGCCCTGGATCCAGAGGCTCATCCAGATGACATCAAAGAAAATAACCTGCCTGGAGAGCATCCCAATTACCCTTCATCTGTCAGACAGATGACGGCTTCTAGCATTAAAAAGAAAAGAAGGGTAATCATAGTAGGTGACTCCCTTCTGAGAGGAACACAGGGCCCCATATGTCAACCAAATCCGCCCAACAGGGATGTCTGCTGCCTCCCTGGGGCCTGGGTATAGGATGTCACCAGGAGACTCCCTAGTTTGATTCAGCCCTCTGATTATTATCCAGCACTGCTACTCCAGGCTGGCAGTGATGAGACTGAAAAGAAGAGCACCACAGCAATTAAAAGGAACTTCAGGGCTCTGGGCCAAGTGCTTGATGGGGCAGAAGCACTGGAGGTGTTCTGCTCAGTCCCTTCAGTGGCAGGAACAAATAATTAAAGGAGCAGGAGAGCCCACACTATCAACAAGTGGCTTAAAGGCTGGGGCTACCAGCAGAATTTTGGGTTTTTTGTTCACAGGGCAACTTTCATAGCACCTGGCCTGCTAGAGCCAGATGGGCTCCATCTATCTATTAAGGGCTAGCCCACAGGACTCTAGCCCATGAACTGACGGAGCTCATTTGGAGGGGTTTAAAGTAGGTTCAGAGGAGGAGAGGGATGCAACTAGGCTTTCCAGAAACAAGCCCAAGGCTGGTAAGCCAGAGTCAGAAGTAAAATCAGCACACCAGCTGAAGTGCATGTACAATAATGCACACAGCATGGGTAACAAACAAGAGGAGCTGGAAGCCGTGGTACAGCAAGAGAGTTCTGACATGGTCTCTCCATCATGGAAACGTGGCGGGATGACTCACATAATTGGAGCATTGCACTGGATGGTTACAAGCTCTTCAGAAGAGACAGGAGAGGGAGAAGAGGTGCAGAGGTAGCTCTTTATATTAGGGAAGCTCTTGACTCCATGGAAATTGAGATTAATGATGAAAAAGTCAATTGCCTATGTGCAAGAACCAGGGGGAAGGCTGATAAGGCTGACATCCTGGTGGGAATCTGCTATAAACGATCCAGCCAGGAAGAAGAGGTGTATGAGTTAATCTACAAGCAGCTGGAGGATGTTTCAAGATTGCCAGCCCTTGTTCTTGTAGACCTGCTGAGCTACTTAGATGCCCATACATCTGTGGGATGAGATGGGATCCATCCTAGGCCAATGAAGCAGCTGGCAGATGAGCTTGCAAAGCCACTCTCCCTCATTTACCAAAAGTCCTGGATCACTGGGGAGGTCCCAGATGACTGGAAGCTGGCCAATGTGATGCCTGTTCACAAGGACTGGAAGGAGGACCTGGGAAACTACAGGCCTGTGAATCAGACCTTGATGCCCAGGAAGATTATGGAACAGATGATCTTGAGTGCCTTCACATGGCACCTGCAGGATGGCCAGGGGATCAGACCCAGCCAGCATGGGTTTAGGAGTGGCAGGTACTGCCTGGCCAACCTGATCTCCTTTTATGACCAGGTGACCTACCTGGTGGAAAGGCTGTTGATGTTGTCTACCTGGACTAAAGCAAGGCCTTTGACACTGTCTCCCACAGGATACTCCTGGAAAATACGGCAGCCCATGGCTTGGACAGGAGCACCCTTTGCTGGGTTAGGAACTGGCTGGATGGCCGGGCCCAGAGAGTGGTGGTGAACGGTGCTGCATCCAGCTGGCAGCCAGTCATCAGTGGTGTTCCTCAGGGGTCTGTGATGGGGCCAGCCCTGTTCAATACCTTCATTGATAATATGGATGAGAGGACTGAGTCCTACATCAGCAAATTTGCGGATGACATCAAGCTAGGAGTGTATGTTGATCTGTTGGAGCATAGGACTCTGCAGAGGGACCTGGACAGACTGGATAGATGGTCTGAGTCCAACAAGGTGAAGTTTAACAAGTCCAACTGCCGAGTCCTGCACTTTCGCCAAAATAACCCCCAGCAACGTATACACTGGGGACAGAGTGACTGGGCAGTGCCTAGGCAGAAATAGATCTGAGGGTACTGGTTGGCAGCCTACTGAACATGAGCCAGCAGAGTGCCATGCTGAGACCGCCAATGGCATCCTGGCTTGTATCAGGAATAGTGTGGCCAGCAGGAACAGGGAGGTCGTTCTTCCCCTGTACTCAGCCCTGGTCAGGCCACACCTTGAGTGCTGTGTCCAGTTGTGGGCCCCTCAATTTAGGAAGGATGTTGAGATGCTTGAATGCATCCAGAGGGCAACAAGGCTGGTAAGGAGTTTAGAACGCAAACCCTGTGAGGAAAGACTGAGGGAGCTGAGGTTGTTTAGTCTGGAGAAAAGGAGACTCAGAGGTGACCTTATCACTCTTTACAACTTCCTGAAAGGTGGTTGTAATCAGGTAGGGTTTGGCCTGCTCTCTTAGGCAAACACTGACAGAATGAGAGGATATAGTTTTAAGCTTAACCAGGGGAAGCTTAAGTTAGACACAAGGAAAAACTTCTTCATTGAAAGAGTGATTGGGTAATAGAATCATCTGCCCAAGGTGGTGGTGGAATCACTGTCCCTGGACATGTTTAAAAAGAGACTGGATGTGGCACTCAGTGCCATGGTTTAGTTGATGAGGTGGTCACAGGTTGGACTTGATGATGTCCAAGGTCTTTTCCAACCTAGTTCATTCTGTGATTCTGTAATTGAGTTCTTAATCTTACTGGTCCTGTCATCTAGCAATGGGTATGATCTAATCCACAATTTTCCTGGAGAAATAAAGCAAAATTTTACTGAAATGAAGTATCATCAGTCAACATAGGATGAACAAGACATTTTACAAAACTGATAGCCCAGCGAACTTGCTGCAAAGATGAAGGAAATATCATGCTTTATCCTAATATTGTTGAATTGTGACTTATATACTGACAAGTATGATATAAATAATATTCAACAAATAATGAATTTAGTTTTCTGCTTGTAAAGTACTGGACAATTAGCCTAATTTATGCAGATCTATTTGCTTATAAAATAAATAATTGAAGAAAGATGAGAAAATGACAGTTTGAGTTTGATTTAAAATCTCTGGTGGTAATAGCTGGTATTTAAAAATTTACCCTAAGAGTAATAATACAAGGTTTTTTAGTCTTGACTTGTTTTTGTTTCATTGGTGTATTGAGTCTGACTGAGGTAAAGTTCACAGCACTTTCAGTGCTATGCTTTGAATTGGTAGCTGGAAGGGTGTTGGTAACAGACCAGTGTTTTGTCTAAGGCTGAGCAGTGCTGTCCGTCTGACATTCCTTCCCCCACCAAAGGTGATGGGAGTCAGCAAGATTCTGGGAGGGGACACAACCTGGCCAGCTGACCCAAATTAGCCAAAGGGATATTCCATACTATGTAATGTCAGCTCATATATATAAACTAAAGGAGAGAGGAGGCAGGGGGAAAATTTGTGAGTTTTTCAGCATTTGCCTTCTGGAGCAACCGTTATGCAAGCTGAAGCCCAGCTTCCCCGGAAGTGTCTGAACATTGCTGCTGATGGGAAGCAGAGACTGAATTTTTTTCTCTTTAGCTCATTGCATCCAGATCTCTGCTTCCTTCTTTTACTGCAATAAAGCCACATTATCTCTCCCTGATGTTTTTTCTCTGTTTTATTCTCTGCTCTGTCCAGTTGGGAAAGGGAGTGATACAGCAACTTAGATGCCAGTGGGCATCTGGTGCCCAGCCAGGGTCAACCTGCTACTATTGGTTTTGGTATTGTCCCCCTGCACCCCATCTTCCCGTGACTACTTACAACTATTCAATGTTGAACACATCTATTTCTGGCTGACTAAAAACATTTGACATCAAATTCATATATTTGACTGGAACAAGCAAACCAAATAAAAAGTCTTTTAAATTCACAATTGCTATTCCTTGTACATGTAATGAAATGAAAACAGTCTAAATGTATTCCAACGGCTCTCAATTTTTCCCTCAATATCCTAATATGTTATACTATGAAAAAATACTAATGCTAACCTAACCTTCTAAGATATTTCATATCTACCTGTCCATAGGTACTGAAAGTTCATGAAGAAGCATATATTGGGAAGATTATTGAGTTTTCATTCTCTATTTCTTTAGCAAATTTAGTTTTGGAGGAAATACTATTCTAAATCAACTATTTTAACAAGTACATCATCTTTTAGGAATAAGAGTACTTGGCTTTCTTTTACATATGGTAGAATGTCACTAAAACATTCTTGGGAAGTGTTGCTGTTTAAAGTCTTATTGGTGAAATAGGTCACATGACTCAAAAAAGAAAGGAATCTTCTTTGACTGTGTAGATAAGTTACTAGATTGTGCTTTCTCTCATCTTCTCTTACCAATATCTCTTAAATAATTTACGTAAGAGTATACTATCAGAAAAAATATCCAATTTGTTTTCTAAAATTAAAAGCAAATAGTAAATAATAATTGTTTACCATTGTCTCTGATTCAAATATCAAACCTGCTGACTGTACCAGTACAACAAGAAAAGGTTGTTGAGCATGGAAGGAGAATGAGTAGAAAAAAATGTGCAGAATGAAAGCCTTTGGAATAACGCTTGATTTTTGGAAACCAAAGCAGAATGACAATATGTATAATTTTATAGATCCTACTTCTCATCCATCTATAAATCACACACTTATGTAAGAACGGCAGTCATATTATTTTAAAACAAAGGAAATGCGAATGTGCACAGGAGATAAGACAGAAGGCTCTTTCTAAAGAAGGAGCCAATGTTTCTGCTCAACTGGCAAATGTATATTTCTGAAGTATACCGGGCCATACAAGAGAACCTTTGAGAACAAAAGAATGTATGGGGGCATAGAAGGGGGAGGAATGTTGGTTTGCAAGTGCTCAATCAATCTATGTTGGAGTACTTTTTGCATACATTATTTCCTATCAGCTGAAGTCCCTCAGCAAATGTTTTGTTTCATGTCATTCTATAGACCTTTCACTTTTAGCCAGTGAAGACTTGATGAAATTTTATTGCACCAAAGGAGACAAAATCCATCTGGGGGATCTGGCCCAAACAGAAGTTTGAGCATACAAAACATTTGCACAATAAATCCCATGTCTCAGGCTTGTGGACTTCTATCGGAAAACACTTTGTACTATCATGTTTAGAGAGCTTTATAGACAGAATTATTACATTTTTCCACAGGAAGCAGATATTTTTCACACAAACAAGATTTATTCTGCTGAAAACCAGTTTTCTGTCAAAACAATTTTAGCTGAAAACGTTGAGCCATCTGTTTCCCATCATCACAGTGAGAAGAATTTGGAGGTAGCTTGGTACACTGTACAGGCAATTTTGCTCAAACCAGCCAGTACAGATCAACTAATAAAAATGAAGTGTTGGATGTTCAGTAGCACTCAACCAAAATATAACTAACTCCATATTTTAAATAAGTTGACTAGCCACAGTAAATTACATTTTCTTAGTTTCTCTCAGTACTAGAAAGAAACTCAGATGTTTGTCATTCATCTGTCCACTTGACAGTATTAATGGATGAGGGGGAGTGGGGGTTATGCTATGTGCAGTGGGTACATCTGTTCCAGTAACTAAACTATGGTCTATGCAGTAAATAAGGTGATCTGAACAAGACGTACCATCTGTGCTCCTTACAGATTGATTCCTTATTACTTTATTGCACTCTAACATGTCTCCTAAAAAGTAGGATTTTTTTCTCTTTATGAAATATCTCACTTGCATATATTGTAAACATAGCAATGCTCAATGAAAATTATATCAAATGTATCTTTGAATAGTTTGGGAAAAATGGAACTTTTCTCGAAAAACCCAATTTGAAGAATTTAAAAGGGAAAAAAGTAGTATTGGAAAATATGTTTGGTAATTAAATAGAATAAAGCTGGTTTTCTGTATCAAATGTTAGATCTTATAATTCTAACTGTGGATATATATTCTTGAAAGGATTTTTTATCATTTTTGAAAGTAGGATAAGTATGGATCAATAAACATTTTTGAATACTTGAATAATTTTCAGTTTGATCAGTTCAACAAACTCCCTCTATAGCCAGTTGCATTGTTGTCTAATTCCTTGTCAGAAAGATTTATCTAAATCTTAAAGAAAATATTTATTATCAAATAAGTTGACTTCTATGTGAATGGAAGACCTATTTTGACTATGCTAACAAGACAAATTCTTCCTGAAATCAAAAATAAGACAATGTCCATATGGATGACTAAAATGATGATTTAAAAGTATGAGAAATGGCCACACAATGTAGATAAGGAAAATTAAAGAAAAGGCCAAAAGAAAAGACCAACCAACCAAAAAACCCCAATAGAATCCAAAACACCTAAAATGGCTTTACAAATCCTGGCTAAAGTAGATTGCTAAAACAACTGTAATGTAAATACCTGAATTTGGATTTAATAATAGGGCAAGTGAGACAGTGAGATGACAGCAGTAAAGAGTAACAATCTAGCAGAGAAAGGACAATGAAAAAGGATATTTAAAGTGACATAAATTATCAGTGGTCCCTGCTTAGAAGCCATTCACCTGACCAATGCATTTCGAAGGACAAGCCCTTTGTGTTGAAGTGTCCTTCATTGAGCAGTGACTCCGTCCACTCAAGCTAACCCAACACTGCCATCACACAGGGAACACTCCTCTGGATCCTAGGAACCAGAGGAGTGGCTAAGGGGACTTTCCCCTTGCTGTGGGAGAGACCACACTGAAGGAGTCAGACTCAGCTGGAGGACAAATTCCAAGTTGCTTATTCAGTCCCAGCTGGGACACCTGAACCTCAGGGGAGCAACTCCAGCAGAGTGCCTGGGGCAATGAAATCCAGGCTTAAATGTAGGGGAGGGACAAAGAGAGGAGACAAACCAACATCCAGTGAGGGGCAAGGTGGAAGTGGAACAGGGTTGGAGGGACATTGAAAGAAACCAATGAGAACATAAAGGGAGGAACCTCCTCAGCTCCTGCCCAATCATTCAATGTCCTTACCCGAACACTCTAGAAGCAGGGAGGAACAATCAAATGACAGGAAGGGCCCGTAGGAGGGGACTGGGAGGACTGACAAGGAAGAGGAGAAGGGACAAATCTTGGAATATAACATTTCCTCAGAAGAACAGGAGAGTGCAGAACAAACCATTACTATGAAAATAAATAACATAAAATACAATATGAAAATAAATAACACAGAGCACAATGCAACACCTTTGTTTACAGCGTACTCATGTATGACTTCCCCCTTGAGTAACAGCAGCATGGGATTTCTTAATTCTCTAGCATTTTGATAACATAGCATAGCACAACTGCAGTTACAATTCCATTTCTTCCCTGTTCCCTGTAACCGTTACTCTGAGTCTATGCACCTTTAGTGGAAAGAACAATATTTACATTCTTTGCAGAAAAACTTCCAGAAATAAAAATCAATTTTATTTCTATAGAGAAAATAATGTGACTGACACCTTTTACAGGCTTTCCTATTTTTGAGGATTTTTTAAAAACTTTTTTTTATTATTATTATTTTTAAACTTAGTTCAATGTTTCCTCACAATATATATACAATGTTCTTTTTATATGTGTCTTGTTTATTTGGACCTAAGTTTGAGCAACACTAAGCCATAGCGTTCAAATACAGCACTGCAACTCCAGTGACTCCTATTGAATTAGATAAACAAAAATAAAAGGGAAAATAATCCCTTTAAAAGGATAGTGTTTCATAAATATTATGTCTTTACTCAGATTCCTTGGGCTACTGCCTGCTAGACTCTTCCCATCATAAGTTTTGATTTCTGATTTTGGGTCTGCTCTGACAATAATCAGAGATTTGCAGTATATATATGCTAGTGAAACTTGTTTATTCTGCAACACCACCAGAAAAGTGCCTTCAGTCTTTGGTCTACTACGGCTCCTGTTCCTAAATACACTTATTTAGTGCTTTGCTACCCAGCTCTTCTACTTTTTGGTTTTTTGATTCTCTTCTGAGATGAGTTTTGAACTTTTCTTGAATTAACTTCTTCACTTTTAATCTCAGTTCACTTCTTGAGTGGAAAGCAAAGTGCATACTGGTGGAATCCTATGAAATGCCCTTCTTTGTACTCGACCTTTGAAAATCATATGTTGACTAAATTATTAATGAATTCCATGATTTTATCATGATCTTTCCCTTGTCCGTGTAGAAAAAAAATGTGCTCAGTGTCTTGCTAATTCAAGATAGACCAGATCTATCCTTAGCTGGGTTCATAGTTTAGATGTTAATGGTGTTTACTGCAAGACTTTGTGATACTTTGGGATGGATCTTTCTTTTCTTGAAAATATGAAAAACCACATATGAAATTATGTTTTTGATCTTTGGAGCACATTAAATCCAGCTTGGGATATTTTAGTCCTTTTATTTTACTAAAGTGAATATTAAAATAGTCAGGATTGATCAGTTAGTGCAGAGGTGACCCACATTTCAAAAGGGGTAAAATTGCAAAAAAACCCAGTGATTTGGATGTTCAGACAAGGAGAAAGAAGAGTGTTTAGGCTAACTCACTCTCTGTCAGTATGCAGTGCATTCTTCAAGTCTTTTATATGAGGAATTGATGGTCCAAATCCTTGGCTTCTTCTTGTGTATACGGGTGCACAATGAGCACTCTGTGTCAACTTACCAGCCAGGTAGGGCAGAGTATCCTGATTGTTCAGGTGTGTGTGTTCCTCCATATAATGGGTAGCATATGACCACTCTATTGAATGGTAGAATTAAGCAGTGTACATATAAGCAGCACATAGTTGAGCAATATACATTAACTGGATGTGTACTTCATTACAAAACTATATCGTATTGGGGCATACTGTGGCTTGTCTCTCTCATGGTGCTCCCAGCTCCGTTCTTGCCTTGGCTAGCTTGAGAGACAAACTGCAGTTAGGAGTTTCCTCAGGGTCCCAAAAGCCAGGAGGCGGCCAAGAACCTTTCCCTTAGCATGAGAGAGAGAGAGACCCCGCCAATGCCAGAGGAAGGAAGACTGCACTTGCTCCGGGGAGTGAAACCAGGGCTTTATTCAGTCTTTCTTCTGTGGTGCTGCCCCAGACCTAGGCTTGGGTCACAAGCCCCGTCCCACTGCCCAAACCAAGAGGCCTGGCCACTCATGGCATTGGCTTATATCCAGGGAAGGGGCTAAAGGCAGGGACAAGCCAATACTAAATCAGGGATAAGGTGGGAGTGGAACAGGGTTAGATTACTTTCCAGGAAGGGGGCTCAGGGAAGGGCAGGGACAATCTTCAGGATATTACATTTTCCATGGGAACGGGAGTTACTGAACAAACCGTTATAAAACCCAAAATAAAAATGAAATACAATATGAAACCAAATAACACACAGCAACAGGTGCACTATCCAAGGATATCTTCAAAACTAAGTCCACATAGATATGCCTGTGATCAGCGAATAACGTTTCTGTGTCGTGATAAAAACTCTATAAGCCTACAAGAAAACTTGGAGCTGGTGGATCTCATTATGAATGGTAACTCTGCACAGCACATCAGGGTCTGTCAGGAGGGGCTCATCTGAAATTGCAGCAGTCATCACTCACAAGAAGAAGGCACTTGAGATTGTTTTCTATAACTTTCATCCTAGCTAGTTAGCTAGGTTTGAGTATCTATGCCTTTCTTACTAAGAAACCAAAATAATTTATGTTGCCTCTGTGCAAAACAGCCTCTCAGAGACTTGTGAAAGTATGTTCTCTTCACAACAC
Source organism: Delichon dasypus (assembly GCA_037837765.1). NCBI lineage: Eukaryota > Metazoa > Chordata > Aves > Passeriformes > Hirundinidae > Delichon > Delichon dasypus. The sequence continues at coordinate 42,674,063 of JBBAXF010000004.1, read as the reverse complement.
CTTACCACCTTCCTTGGGTAAAACCCATAGATTACAGGAGGCTTTCTTAAAATTCTATTACCAAGTTGAATTTAATTAAAATTTAAAATACATTCCATAGTAATGAGAATAACATATGCACTCTGCAAATTTCAAGACCTCAGTTTAACAACAATTTAACTGCATCAATTATGTCATGCTGATGAAAGAGATGGTATTTGCAGATCATGCTTTCAGTTCCTCATGGTCAAGGAATGTTTGTGTTTCCTGATGAAGCAGTGGTGCTGATATAGCCTGAGAGATGTAAATTGAAGCATAGATGTGAAGACCAAGTGAGGTTTTTGTCATAGTCATTAGAGGCTAGAACACAGAAAACTCAGCTCAATAAAGCCAGGAATGCCACAAGTGTTATTTATGGTCTAAACTGTGCTGAAATATTTTGTACACTAAATATCGTATGTTGGCACTTTAACTGCAGCTAGTTCTTAATATGCCAACACAAAATATTTTTGTGGTCCTCTTATATCATTAGATAAAAGTGAGCAGAAGATAATCCGTTTGGCTCTTCCCATTCAAAAGTTTTGTTTCTTCTGTGTATTCCCCTTTTTGGTTAAAAATTTACAGGCAGGAGAAAACAACATGCCACAATTCATCCTCAAAATTCTGTGTGTGATAGATTAAAACACAGTTTGCAACAAATGTTCTAAAATTCTTCAATAAAGAGTTTTAATCTGAACTAAAAAGCATTAAAGAAGCTACAGGATTGACGGTATAATTTGTGAGAGACATCTGTGTTTCCTGTTGCAGTTTAAAGTACTTTACTTTCCCTGATAAATAGATTAGTATGTGTGCAAGAACAAGCTCAGGGAGGGAAGATCGTGATAATACCAGACATTGTGCAACAAATAAATAACTTGTGGATGAGGAGTAAATACTGAGCTTTCAAGCATCATGTGTAAAGCATGCCTAGTGGTACCAGTGAATATTTGAAAATTAATAGGGGCATCATGTCTTTTGATGAAACTAGATTGGCATGATCTATTAAGGAGTTTGAAAATATCAGAAAAATATTAATATTCACATTAATGAAATAAATAACTACCCAAATTTTAGCTAAAGGTGGCTTCTCTGCTTCTTTGATGGGTTGTTTTCTTACAGAAAACCTCAAAGTTTTTTTTGTTTTATTTTATTTGCCACCAGCGCTGCACACAGAACTGGGATACTTACAGTGACCATCTCTCTGCTGCTGTCTTGAAGACTTGGGAATTTTATTTGTGATTGATGTTTTTCCTTTCCTATTTCCAGGCTCCGTCCCAACTCAGGCTGGTATTGGGACCTTTCCAGAACTCTGCTTATAATCAGCCCTTCCATGCTTCATTTGCATCTGTTCACCAGACTTTTTCAATGGACCTCCCTTCCTCCCTTCCTCCCTTCCTCCCTTCCTCCCTTCCTTCCTCCCTTCCTTCCTTCCTTCCTTCCTTCCTTCCTTGCTTCCTTCCCTCCTTCCCTCCCTCCCTTCCCTCCCTCCCTCCCTCCCCTGTTATAAGTTAACACAGTTTGGCTTTTAGTTAGAAGAATATGGAATATTGCCCTGTCAGGACCTTGGAATTGTTTTAGAAACTACAGGGACATATCAGAAGCCAATTCTTAGCTACTGGCATATGGTTTGACCACTGGGGCCCTGAACAGCAACAAGCCTTTGCCCAGATCAAGCAGGAGATCACTCATGCAGTAGCCCTCAGCCCAGTCAGGACGGGACTAGACGTAAAGAATGTGCTCTACTCTGCAGCTGGGAAGAATGGCCTGTCCTGGAGCCTTTGGCAGAAGGTGCCTGGGGAGACCTGGTGTCAACCACTGGGGTTCTGGAGCTGAAGCTATCGAAGCCAAGTACACTACAACAGAGAAGGAAATCTTAGCCACCTATGAAGGACTTCAAGCTGCCTCAGAAGTCATTGGCACTGAAACGCAGCTGCTTTTGGCACCCTAACTACTGGTGCTGGGGTTGTTGGAAACTAACCGTTTGTTAAAAAATAGGTTGTGAGGAAAGTACAAGGAAAGAATGTGCTGACAACTGAAGCATGGGGAACGGAGCGAGACGTCGCAGTTAGATGATTGCAACAGTCAAACAAGAATAGAATTTATGGTGGGAGCTTTTGGTGTAAATAAGATAAGGGAAGTAGAATCCATGGGAACCGGATAAGGAGAAGTAGATTAGGGAAGTAAATGTTTAGAAGAATTTATAGCCTATAGAAATTTAGGAGATTGATGTTAAACTGAAATGTCATGTATAGCACGTATCCTGGTGATGTAATCTTAACAAATAGTATAAAAGATGCAACAAGAACTGTGGCAGTGTGGTTTTGTTTCGATGTATTTCAATATGTTCTATGTATGTTTAAAGGTTTTGTAAAAGGGTTCGTTCCTTGTATCCTCCTATTTCATTGTTGGTTTCAACTTGTTTATCCTAAAGTCCCCATAGTTCGTTACTTGTCAATCATCCCTAGCCCCTCTACCCCAGTTGTCAATCCCCTCTCTCTCCCCCCTTGGGCGCCCTGTCCGTCATCTCGGGGCCCTTCCCTGGGTTCTGGAAAGATCTAGGGAGGGCATCGAGTGATTGGTGGGTGCCTGAGGAGTCCCCTCCCTCCCTCTTGGGATTGGTTCCACATCTATGGTTAACACCCTTTGTTACACCCTTCAGTTTCCCTATTGGCCGACCTATTGTTGCCTCCCTTGAACCCTCCCCCAGATAAAATCTCATGCACAGCTCTGCTCGGGGCTCTCTGAGCGCAGCTGCCCCCCGAGGTAGAGCTCCGTCTGTGACTCCCTCAATAAACCATCCTGTTTGCACTGTGCCAGAGAGTCGGCTTCTTTCATACCGCCACGGTTGCTTTCACATCATACACTCTGTCGCTAGGTGGGGAATCTAGTACCCACGGGGAGGAGGTGGCTTGCGTGCCTTGCCATCCCAACCCGCTGAACGCCAGTCGCAGAGTTTCTGGGCTAGCCTGTGATCGGCTTCAGCGATAAAGCACCGCGACAAAGAACGAGTGTCGGTGGGATTCTGATTTGGGATGCTAGTCCCCAGGTCCCCGGGCCCGAATAAAGCACTGCATAAACTACTCTGTTAGTTTGTGTTCCTTTATCGATTGTTGGGCAACAGGGTGGTTTTTCAAGGGAAAGGCTCCTTCCATGCATCATGCCACCGACACCACATGGAGCAAATGAATTGCCCTCATTACACAGTGCGCCTGTATTCCAAACCCGAATCACCCTGGGATTCTGGAAATTATAACAAACTGGCCTGAAGGTGAGACTTTTGGATTGTCTTCTGAAGAAGAGGAGCAAGCGACACGTGCTGAGGAAGCCCTGCCATATAATGAGCTACTGGGGACTGAAAGATGATATGCTCTCTTCACTGACGGTTCTTGAAAAATTGTAGGTGCTAACAGGAAATGGAAAGCTGCAGTATGGAGCCCCACATGACGAATTGCACAAAATACTGAAGGACAAGGTGGATTGAGTCAGCTGTCCAGCTGGCTTTGGATATTGCCAAACAAGAGAAATGGCCAAGACTCTATCTCTACACTGACTTGTGGATGGTAGCTAATGCTCTGTGGGGATGGCGGAATCACTGCAAAAAGGCCAACTGGCAGTGCAGAGGGAAACCCATCTGGGCTGCTGAGATTTGGCAGGAGGAGAGTTTGAGTAGAGTAGAGTAGAATGGAGTAAAGCAGAGGAGTAGAGTTTGGCCACCCAAGTAGAGAAGCTGACCATGAAGGTTTGACACGTGGATGCACACGTACCTAAGAGTCGGGCTAATGAAGAGCATTGCAACAATGAGAAGGTGGACAAGGCTGCCAAAGTGAAAGTATCACAGGTGGATCTAGACTGGCAACACAAGGGAGAACTATTCCGAGCTCGTTGGGCCCATGATGCCTCTGGTTCATCAGGGGAGAGATGCAATATACCGATGGGCTTGTGCCAAGGGGTGGACCTTACTATGGACAACATCTCACAGGTCATTCACAACTGTGACACATGTGCTGAAATCAAACAGGCCAAGTGGATTAAGCCTCTGTGGTGCGGTGGACGATGGTTGAAGTACAGGTATGGGGAAGCCTGGCAGATTGACTACATCACCCTTCCACAAACCCACCAAAACAAGAGCTACTTGCTGACCATGGTGGAAGCAGCCACAACATCATTGGAGACCTATCCTGTGCCTCATGCTACTGCTTGGAACACCATCTTGGAACTAGAAAAGTGAGTCCTGTGGAGACATGGCACTCCTGAGAGAATCGAGTCAGACAATGGGATCCATTTCAAGAATCGCCTTATAAACACCTGGGCTAGAGAACATGGCATTGAATGGATATATCACATCCCTTATCATGCACCAGCTGCCAGGAAAGTTGAAAGGTGCAATGGACAATTTAAGATTACCCTGTAGGCACTTGACGGGGGTACCTTCAAAAATTGGGAAATAAACTTAGCTAAAGCCGCCTGGATTGTCAACACTCGAGGCTCCATCAATCGAGCTGGTCCTGCCCAGTCTGAACTCTTGTACACAATGAATGGAGATAAACCTGCTGTGCTACACATGAAAGGTATTTTGGGAAAGACTGCTAGGATTAATCCCACCTCAGGCAAAGGCAGACCATCTGTGGGATTGTTTTTGCTCAAGGACCTGGTTACACTTGGTGGGTAATACAGAAAGAAGGGGGAACCTGTTGTGTACCACAAGGAGACCTAATTTTAAGTGAAAACTGTGTGGAGGGTTTCATTCTGTGTATGTGTGTGTGTGTGTATGTGTATATATATATACATATGTATATAAAAGAATGTATTGATTTGGGTATGATGTAGATGCTAATAGTGTGAGGGGTGGGTTACATCCTGGGTTACAATGTAAGATGTTCCCAAAGCATGTATTCTATCACCATCTTCACGAGCTGTTGAAACCAGGTTGGGCAGTGTTTCCTTTGACCCCTCCCTCCAGACTATCTACTGTAATGGGCCATCAATGCCTTGTCACATGACTCATAGGTAACTCCCTCCAGGAGCTATCTCTGTTTAATGGGCAATCAAGGACCAATTGCATGACTCATAGAACGATATGAGCCCTTTGTGAGAGGGTCCACCTAGGGGGAATAGCTGAGCATTCCCACCTGGATGCAATCTAGGATTTAGAACAGCACAAGGGGCCTTTACCTACTGGATTCCCAGAGGACAAGAGCTACCAGACCTTTCTATGTTATCACTGCTTCAATAAGAATACTTCATCTGGACTGCTACCACCACCCTAACTAACAGGGTGTCAGGTTGTATTCTGACTCTGCCAGTGGTCTTTTGTACTATAGCATTTATTTTATTTTACTTTTTTTCTTCCTATTAAATTGTATTTCTGACTTGGAGTCTTTCACTGGTTTTGCTTTCAAGCCAACATCCATCCATCCTTCCTCCCTTCCTCCCTTCCCCCTTCCTCCCTTCCTTCCTTCCGCAGTACTAAGAAAGTGTATGCTACAGATTCCAAGGAGAATGTAGGCTAAAAATATTGGTAAGCCAATCAACAGAAAGTATCTGAAAGAAATTGAGGAATGCTAAGATGAATTACTTCTCCAAAATAAATTTAGACTTTAGGCTAGGAAGCTCTCAAGAATATCTATATCAAATAAGTATTACAAATTGTTTCATTTTTGCTCACACAGTTTAATAAGTTAATGGAAACAAAATAATAGAAATTATGCAGTCTTTCTTTCCTTATATTCCCATTGTTCTAACTGACCAAAACCCCCATGCCATGTCTCCCTGAACTGTCAGAATAAAGGAGGGAGGGGCTGGGCGAAAAGGTATTTTAAAGGCTTATTTTACTTCTCATTATCGTCCTCTGATTCTGTAAGTAATAAATTCACTTTGCAATTTTAAATTGAGCCTGTTTTGCCTCTAGAGTGTTTTCTCCTGGTCCTTATCGCAACTCATGAACCCTTTGTTAATTTTTTTATTTCCTCTGCCCAGCTGTGGCAGGGAAAGATGAAGGAGTGGCTTTTGTGGGTGCCTGGCATTGAGCCAGTGTTAAACCATGATAGGAACCCAAATTCATAATTTTCCAGGGCAAAGTACAAGTGTGGAAAAATGATGCACTGCTTCATCTAATGCAGTGATAGTAGCTCAACAAAGAGCATTGAATTGAAAATGTTTCCTTAAGTTCAATGACTGGTGTTACATAAGAGTGTGTTTCACATGACATAGATCACCAACAGTATGCCACATACAGCATGTATATTTTTAATGATTTTCAATCCATCTCTAATTGCAAATATTATGAGAGGTTTTCATTTGTAAAGATGTATATGCTAAATACCAAGTCAGAACAAAAAATGAAACAACTTAAACCAAGATGTGGAAATAACCCCAAATCTTTGTTAGTAAGCACAAAAATTATGCTGTTTTGCTTTTCAATTGAAGTGGTTTTGAAATTGAAATATATTTTCTCAATTTGGAGATAATTATATTATTTCCCTAAGCTAGCTGAAGCTTTTAAACTGAGAGGTGAAAGAATTAGTAGAGCAAGGGTTCAGACCAGTATTTAAAGATAAGGCAATAAGAAACAAAAAAAAAATCTTTAACTGTGGTCTCCCTCCTGACAGTAACGTGCAAATTCAGAGTTGACTTCTCAAGAATGACTTCGAAGATTTGGGGTCACTCATTTCCATTGAGACATTTTAGCTTTACCAATAAGACTATTGCAGCTGAGTCTTAAAACAACTTAGGATCAAAGTGCTGAAGACTAAACACTATAAAAAAGTGTTTTTAAAAAAGAAAATTTTCTTTTGGGAAAATAAAAATGGATGAAATGTAAGGTAGGTCTGAATCCCCCTCCATAATTTCTTCTTCTTTCCTTTAAAATAAAAAACTTATTTATAGCTACATCTAAAACCAAAGTTCCTATTTTTCTAGCATCTTTGTACCTTACTATTTTTTGTAGTACAAAATCTCTTTATAATTGTGGTTAAGTTGTGTTAAGGATCTCACGTTAAAGCCCCATATAATAATCTGTCAAATCTACATGTGAAATGACTTTTAATTCAGGTATCTATTTGTAATAAAGTGTCGTATACATACAGTGAAGAGATATTGTGGATACCCGCTGTTTAATATATGGAGGCAGTAATTATTTAAAGTAATGTGCTTCTGTTTACTTTGATTTTCTTAAATTTGACCAAGAGGATGAACCCTGCAAGAGTCCTTTTAAAGCATTGAAAGCCACATATAGAACAGACAGAAATGGTAGACAGAATTTCTCACTATCAGGATGAAGATTTAAAAATATATGTTCATCTGTAATTTTGTTGAAGCTAAACCTGATCAGGTTTGAATCTTTGAAGGACAAATCACTGTATTGATTCAGTCATACTATGTAAAAAACAATATCCCTGAAAGGAAATACCATTTTTTGTTTATTTTAAAATAAGTTGTGTCTAGTCAATTCCATAGAAGAATTTTCTACATGATGTAAGTAATTATTGATTTTTTATAAATTTCTTTCCCCACAAACTACAGTGAATGTAATAACCACACTTGGGTATTAAGTATTTTTTTAAATGTCACTCTAACAAGTGGCTTATAAAACCTTTAATTGTAAACAATATAATTTTTAGTACTGCTATTTGGTAAGTTACATTTTTAATATACTTTTTGAAATGTCATGATTTATTAACCTCTAAGAAAACTTCAGTGAACTCACTTTTAGTATTTCTAGCTCAGGCCATCCTGTTATTAGTCTGCCAGTTTCATTAGAACATGTCATGGGAGTCATAAAGAAAAAAATATTAAAACCTCATTTCTATAGGCCAAATAATCCTCAGGGACAAAATTGAATCATAGCTGTCAGAAATTTCACATTATGATACATTATGAAAGAGTAGGAAATATTCTGTACTAGACTTAATCTTTTATGGGGGAGAGGAATGTTGCTCCTTGTTGACAGTCTCTTTTTTGTAATGATTTGTCCTGTAATCAAGATGGCAATCAACATGTGGGAGGTCTTAGAAATGCTTTCATACCTTAAGTTGAAGAAATTTTAAGCCCCAATTACATTCTGCAAGAGATTCTGAAGAATTCTGGTTATTGGGAGGATTTTTTTTGCCGATACTACGTGTGCAAGACTGAAGACTACATTCTGACATGCAAATTTATGACTTTTCTAACAAATGTGTTTCATTACACTCTTGAATTCTAAAATCAAAATTACTCATGTTTTGATTGATCTATTTTTATTGCCTTCTGTTTGACTTCCTTCTTCCCTTTCTCTTCCCTTGTGGGAGAGTGAAAAGAAAAACTCCACTATTTTTATGAAATCAGAAAATTTTGTTTACTTAGAGCAATAGCAAATTAAATGTAGAGTCAAACATTTAGAGTCAAACAGTCATTCAGACTAATATGTGCAAGCAGTTAAAACCCGGTTTCTCCTCTCCAAGATGTTTTTGTACTTCAGCTCCAAATTACTTCCCATTTTGTGTTATTCAGAGATGACCACCAAATTTTAGCATACATTTGTCAACTTTTATTTTCCTGCTTAAGGTTACTGACTAAGGTTTTGTGGTTAAGACTGTAATTAGTATTAGAAATACTTTTGTGCAGTATCAGAAATTGTATGAGTATCAAAGGTTAATATGAAAAAAAATGTGAAAGGTAATGCTCAATATTATTTGATATTATTATATCATAACTTTTATGATATTCTGTAGATCTCAGTAGTCATTCACTGTTGGGGGTTAGGTTTGTTCCTTTTTGTCTTAAAGAAATTTTCCCCGTGAGTTACTGGGAAACAAAGTGCTGGTGCTTAGATGGTGCTTGACCCACACAAAATATGTGGTTGGGAGGGAGAAGATCACACAAAGTTTGGGGGAGGGAAAAGGAGAGGGCTGGGGGGCACTGAGAGTCCTTCCTTGCTCTCGGCATCAGAGAGGACGGTCAGGCTGCAGTTTGCTGCGGGAGAAGTCCACGGTCAACAGAAAGTCCAGTCCTGGGGGATTACCAACACCTGCTCGGGTGCCTAGGAATTCAAAGCTCCTTTGCCTACCCTGCTGGAGTTAGGCCAGCCCTGTCCAGCCGTTGCAGCTTCTTCAGCACTGCTCACTTTGCCAGGACACCCCCCTTACCTGCCAGAACATTCCCCCGTGCCTGCTGGGGATACCCCGCCGTTCCAACCACCAGCCCTGGAGTTTCCACCGTTTCAGCTTGGTGCTCTCAGGGTCCCAAGAGATGAGACTGCCCTGGTTCTGTTTATTATTAATGCTGTAGTTGTTGTTGTTTGTTTGCCTTGTTATACTTACTAGCGAAGAACTGTTATTCTTTTCCCCACAGCTCTGCCTGAAAAGGTTCTTTAATCTTCTAAATTATAATAACTTGGAGGGAAGGGATTGGAATTCCCCATTCCTGGAGAGGCCCCATTCCTCCCACCTGTCTTCCAAACCAAGGCATTCACACATATAGATTTGTCATGTGGTCTGAAGTGGTTTTGTGTTTCAGGTAGTTTCATATTTAATAGAAGAATCTGTTTCAGAGGAGTTAAACTACTTCTGAAACTGATATTTTCTCTAATATTCTAATACTGACACTGCATCCATCCCCTCAGGCCTTCATAGGAATATGCAATTTTTTGTACCTCTTATTTTTCCATTCTTCTAGTGTGCTGTTTCCTTGCTACTAAAATACTGCTTCCCTCAGATTATACAGTGTTCTGAGACAGATAAAACAAAATCATAAATCCAAGATATGAAATACTTCTTTGCTAGTCTAACTTGAGACAAGTTGATTAGGCAATTTGTATCTTTGTTTCAAGTATGAAATTCTGTGGCGGTGTGCAGTTGGTTCTGTTTGTCTTGTTTAAGATTTATTCTAGTTTCTGTACTGGTTTTGCAAAGATTTATATGTTAATTGTAATGGTTTGTTCCTTGTACCCCCCTCTGTTCTGTGTATGGTTCCAACTTGTTTACCAGTTAAGGAGCAATGTTCGTTTCTTATCCCTGCTTGTCAATCCTCTCCCTCTCCCCTTGGGCGCTCCGTCAATCACTTCGGGGCCCTTCCCTGGGTTCTGGAAAGGTCCAGGGAGGGCGTTGCGTGATTGGTGGGTGCCCGGGAAATCCCCCACCTCCATCCAGTGATTGGATCCCCATTCTGAGGTTGACACCCCTTGTTACGCCCTGTTATTTCCTGATTGGCTGACCCGTTGTCGCCACCCCTGAACCCTCCCCTGCGTAAAAGCTGGAGCACATCTCAGTTCGGGGTTCTCCTCGAGCAGCAGTCGACTGAGGTGGAGCTCCGTGCTTATCGCCCTTTCAATAAACCATCTTATCGTCCTGCTCTGGAGAGTCGGTTCTTTCTCTGCCACCGCGGTCCTGCCGACACCTTGTGCCCGTCGCTGTGTGGGGGAGCCAAGACCCCACAGGGAGGAGGTGGCTCGCTCTGCCTGCCACCCTGACCTCTCTGCGCGCTTGCCACAGTGTAGGCTGAACTGGCCCGTGGCTGCACTTTACCAGTGCTTTGAGGCACTGCGACAAAATTCTATTGTAGAATTAGCTTCTATCTGTAGAATTAATTCTTGCATGCAGATGTTACTTTTATATTTATCTCTTAAACTTCTGTAACTTCTGGGGTTTAAACTTAAGAGCCTAAATAAAATTTACACATTTAAAATACATTTTTCTGTTGAGAACGTATCACTCTTAACTTATCTAATTCTGATAAAGAAAAAAGTAACTATTCCCAGTAATCATGGTAAAAAAAAGAAAAAAATCAGTTACATGAAATCAAGACGTTTTGTGAATATTCAACACTCCTACTATAATTTATCAATTTATGTATATTTTACTACTATTTCTTAGAAAAAAATGAACTGAGGATATAAATTATCCATTTAACATGAAAACATTCAATGGTGTAGTAATCATATTAGTTCATGTGGACACAAAATTATGACAGATGCCGAAAAATGCTTGTTGTGTGTTGAGTTCTTAATTCACACTAATATTTTTAATGATACTCAGAAACAAACTGCACCCAAGGGAATTAATTGGCCCAAGCAGAAGTGAGAGAGGAAGTGAAAACAAGGGAATGAAACTTGAATGGAAAAATTGCCTATACTTGGCCACACTCTTTACAAAGAAAGTTTTTGATAGAGAAGTGTCTTTCTGAATATACTAACTATTCAGAAAGACACTTTTCTATCAAAAACTTTTCATTCCCTTGTTTTCACTTCCTCTCTCACTTATTCTTGGGCCAATTAATTCCCTTAGTTGCAATCTTCTGATTTTAAATGAGGCTCAGATTTCCAACCTGATGATAACAGCGCTTGTACTAATTACCAGTTATGCAAATGCAGAATTACTTTGGGCTGTTACTGCAGATGAGCAGAGACATTAGACTTAGTGAAAAGGCAAATTACAATCACAAAAGTAACATGGTTTAAAACATCAGAATGAAAGTAAAGCAGATGGTTCCAGGAGCTATTCAAGAGCTACTCTTGAATTCACTAATGTTTGCTATGTGTCCATCAGGTTAGAGTTCGCTGGGATTTATTGGAGCAAACAGGACAACCAGTATCTAGGAACTCCCCTGAAAGGACATCAGAGGCCAGTCACAAATTTCACCTGTTTTATGGAGGTTACTTGGGGTTCTGAGAGGCTGAGGCAAATTACAGATGGAACATAACAAGCAGCGTGGAAAGGTATTCAGTAAGGCGTCACCTCTCCAGAGCAACCAGAGAAGTCTTCTATTATACAAAACACTGAATGACACAGAGTACATTCTTGTACTCAGAGACTCTTGAGGACTGTGAACAAGTCTGTGCTGACACTCTCTCCTTTCAGAAGCAGAACACTGTCACCACTGATATCACTGCCAATAAATCAGTGGAATATATCCAGATTAAAGTTGGGTATTTCTCAGAATATCTATTACTGGACAAAAACATTTAGTCAACATTATACAAAATTTTTTCCACTTATGTCCTGTAGTCCCTTCGAGGCACATATTCAGCAAAACCTCTAGCCAGTGCTAATGTTCAATTGTCTTTGGATTCCAAATCACAAATCTCAGTAACATGTACAAAGTTATCAGGAGGCACCTATACAAGTATCATACTTCCTCATTCCAGTCTACGATTTCCTTGTTGTATGAGGGGACGCAGGCACTGATCTCTTCACTCTGTTGACCTGTGAGAGGATCCAAGGGAATAGGCTAAAGTTGACTCAGGGAAGGTTTTATTTGGATATCAAGAAAAGCTTCCTCCCCCAGTGTGGTTGGGCACTGTAACAGGCTCCCCAGGGCAGTGATCACAACATCAAGCCTGTTCAAGAAGCGTCTGTGCAATACTCTCGGGTGCATAGTCCTGTGTGGAATCATGAGCTGGACTCAATGATCCTTCTAGTTCTCTTCCAACTCAACTGGCTGGAACTGGGTGATTCCATACTATCCTTTCTTTGCTACATATAACATTTTCTCTTTTTGTTATAGCCTAACGTTGTAATGCATTAATTGGGTTTATATTTCGTTGGATTTGTAATGTTCTTTTCTATCTGTCCTTGCCCAGAAGTGCCCATCCCCCTCAAACCTAATCCTATTTCCTCCCACTTATCACTGATTGGGTGGTGCCTCTGGGTCTTGCCTCTGGGCCCTGCCCCCTGGGGGAAAAAGCCACGGCGGGGGAGGGGTCAGCACTCTGGCATCAGCGAGTCATCGAGAAAGGTCTCCAGCAACTGGAGCAGGACTTAAGAATAAAAGCAGAAATATCCAGCCTGAAGCCAGAGGGTCAAGACTCTTCTTTTGCTATCAGTGGCCGTCTAATCTCGTGGGGGAAACTACAGCCTAATTTTAAGACCAAGCATGTTTGATGACCTGCACAGAATTAAGCATCCCTTTCAAGAATAGCAGATATTAAACTTTTTAAAATAAGAACTTTCTCACAATGCATTCTAAACTTAATAATAATTCATAATGGCAAATTAGATTTGGAAATAGGAGGTTGAATTATCAACGTCACTGAATAGGCACCTTATACTTCCTTATACTTCCAAGTATATTGTCAAGCATAGAGTAAGAAGCAAGGGTCTGACGCTCACATAAAATTTGAAAACTACACTCAAATTACTTCATAACAACTCTCAAACAAAACTTATAATAAGACCTAATATTTTAAAAGACTGAATATGAATTTAAAAAGAGAGGAAATATAGTAAAACACAAGAAAATTCACTTTTTTTTTTTTTTCATAATGGAAGAATAAATCTGGTTTATAAAGTCTGCTGTGAAATGAGAAAAAGTACACAGCCAAGCACATTCTGAAATAGCTCCCAAACGCTTTAGCTTTCTCTTGTGAGGATTACTCAGCAAGAAGAGTAAGTCATCAAAGAACTTTCATGCTGTTTTTGATGTCTTACAATAGGCACTTAATCTTTAGAATGCTCTTTGTTCACAAATTAATTTATAACAAACAGAAAGAAAAGTTACAGTAAGCTGATATCTCCCCAAGACAGTGTTTTATGCCTTCACAAACTGTCTCATAAAAAGATGTTTCCCATATTCTTAGATTATCTTTTACAGGAGCTATGCAAATTAACTTTTAGGGGGCATAAATCCCACCTCATTCATGCTATACCTATTAACTTTTTTGATGGTATAGGCCCACCAACAAAGCCCAGACTGAAATCTTTCACTTCACCAAGTGATCAAAACCTCAATTTCTAAAGAGCTGATTTACCAACATAATAAATGTAACAAAGTTTAAGCTTTTTTTATATGGTATGGAAGCTCTAAAATCATGTGGAATATCTAATTCAGTAATAACACTGTCCCTGCTGACAACTTATGTTGAGAGACTGATCAAAATTATTTTAAATTTCAAATGTCCATGACTCAACATCTAGTTTCTTATGAAATTAGCCTCACCTGTATCTGTATATTATTTGAATTTGAACATCCAGAAAATTAAATAAGTGTATCCAATAGGTTTTAAATTATAACTGCATGGTAATAACTTTGAACATTAGCTCACTGTTCTTTGGGAAAGGAGTAGTGGGACTCTGACTCTGGATCATAATTTTATTATATTTGCATCATTTAGTCTCCTCTTATGAACAGACTTGAAGAATTGGAAGATAGCCTTTTTTCCCCTTTGTTGCAGGAGATAAGGTCTAGAAACATGCTTAATTTGGAATACAAATGCATGATGTAATGTTTTGTGAAGTGTTTAATTAAAAATAAATTACTGAATTGAGGTTTTTGTGAGTTTGAGAATGGGATATAGAGATAAAATTCAATTGTAAATAAATAAATTAATAAAAATCAGAAGTCTTTATTCTAAGATAAATTCCTCTCAACATTATAGTACATGGCTAGTCTACCAAGCACATTAATATGTAAGCAATTTATAGATAATTGATCAGAGGACATGATCAGTTACTTGTATGAGAATTTTGTAAAGATTATTTGAAAAACAAATGGATAAATAAAGAAACTTTGAAAGAGTAGAAAGGAAAAGGGCCAGTGAGCCTATAGTGTTGCTAAAATGAATAAGCCTGAATTTGACTGTTGACACGTAGCACACTATGTGTCCAACGCTGGGGATAGGTTAAACTCAATCTGTCTCTATAGCACATAATTTTATAGGAACATAAGGCATACAAAAATTAAAACACACCATATCTATGAAGCAGTAGACAAAGGATACCAAATTCATCTCTGACAAATACTGAATTCTGGACTGTGTATTAATACATTTTTTTTCTTATTTTCATGAAAACTGGTCAGACCTCAGTGAATCCTCTGTCACTGTAAATGCTCCTCTGAGTTATCAGTTTTCATGGGCAGTGAATATCCCCTGAAGTTCAAATAAAACAGAAAAATTCCCCAAAGTAAACCTATTGTTATGTCTGGGGCTTCAATCATCCTTACTCAGCAATGACATTTCAAGGAGACTGTATCACCATAACTGAAATGTTCTGTACACATCTGCATAAGTTTTTAGAAGATTTCATGTAGGCAAACTATACACAAAGGAATGAGGGATTAAATACCTGGCCTTTTAGAATGGCAGCTGCCCATCATGATCTCTGGGTTCATTCTTTTCACAAAATGTTTTCCAAGCTCAATCTTGAAGGCTAAAAACAGAGCAGAATTTTTAATGACTCTAATCTATTCTGTATGCATAAAAGGATGGCTAAATATTTAAATATAGCATTATTTCTCTAAGAAATTTATGAGACTTACATCATGTGAATGTCTAAAACATTTGTTTAGAATCTAACTTATACGTCCCATGCAAGCTGCATTGTTTGCAGTCTGTCAAGAGTAAGGCACATCACTGCTCTTGACAAGAAAAAAGGAAAGATAATATTTTTTGCTTTTTCAATCAAAATTAAATTCAGGCAGGAAATTTGAGAAGTATCATCAATAAGTTTCTGATTAATGATTAAACAAGTAAATATTATCTACTACTGTTGTAGTGCACTAAATAGTTCATTTTTGTTATTGGAGTGCACTGGGTGATTTATCATATTTGCACAAAAAAATCATTTTGTTATATTTTGTACATGTTATGTTCTATACCCCCTCTAAGTTCTGGTGTTGGTATCCTCTGGATGGTCCCTCCCTACCTACCCCCCCAGGTTGTTTCCCATTGGTTGTGGTTCCTCTCCCTGCCTCTTCCCCCGCCCCCCCCGGATTTAAAACCCACAAAAAGAATCTTGCTCTCTTATTTTTCCTCCTGGGCTGGGAGTTCCACAATAAACCCATGGGACCGTGGTCCCAAGGAAGAAAAAGAGCTCCTCTGTCTTTTACCTTGAGTCCATTATTGGGGTAACGCACCAGGATCTGGAGCTAGCCAAAATTTTACCCCAAGAGCGAGAAACCTCGATATACTACTATTTTCTTTCTTCTCTTTTACTCCATTTCTAGTTGACTACGCTCAGAAACAGTGAATAGAAAAGTGAAACGCTAAGCTCTAGGAGCATCTCCTGAAATGATCAAGTATTGTCTTGGTGGATTTTTAATGCTGACATGTCCTCTATAAATTGGGTAAAGGCCTTCAACTTTCTTCAAATTTGTGCCAAGTAGTTAAGATGGTAACAAAGATGCTATTGAGATGAAAATGAACTGTTATCAGTATATGTCATGCTCAAATCTATGTTTGGCTGTTTCTAGTCTTTTGAGCTGCATATCCACTTGATGATCAAAGACAAATGTTTCTTTTCATTTATTTATGCCTTATTATTAAATAATTCAATGAAAATAATCCTTTGCATTTGTTTTATCTAGACAGTAAATCCATGTTATAAAAATAGGAGAAGCAACATGTGCTTATTCTGAAATATATAGGAGACTGTGAAGTATTTTACATATTTAGAATCTCAGAGGTGAATGATAAATTAAGATATTTAAATTATTCATTGTTGTAGCAGGCTCAAAAATGAAGGCTTATAACCAGAAACTTCTTACAAGTCCATAACTACTGCATAAGTAGTTTCATTGAGGTCAGGAAAATTAGCCCATGTTTAAGTGCCTTTCTGGATTAAAAAAAAAAAAAAAAAAAAAGAACAGAGTACATTAGAGAATTAATGACTATTTAATGCAAAATGTGAAAGAAAGCACTGAGTATATAATCAGGTAGTGTAACTGACTGATAAGACCGGGGGAGGGCATTCATGAGATATCAAGCTTTCATATTTCAGGAAAGAGTAAGTACCATGATAAAAAGAAAGAATAGCAATTCATGGAAAATCCGGGGCTTCAGTATAACCATGGCAATTCTTGAGGTGGACAAAATCCCCTTATTTCTTTAATAAAGTAAAAGTTCTAGTGCCTGCTTACAAATGCTAGGTTATAAAGTTAAAATTTATCATTACTGACAGAAACACCCAGACATGTTTGGGAATTTCATAGTGATGTGACAGAGAAATGTAAATGAGTAGAAATTAACTGCCATTCTTGTGAATCTGAAATATTACAAGTGATAGAGGTACCATGATAAGCCAAGGTAAGCAACTTATTCTTAAAAGGATTTGGTCACCTGAAAACTATTAAACACACAAGTAATGTGAGTTCTTGTTTTAAATGCAGCCTCTATGCTTCAACATAGGGAGAGATTTGAGAGGAATTTTCATGTCATTTGTCCTTATTTTTTATTGTAATCCCCCTGAGGTTAGAATCATGCAACAGATAATTCTAGAAGGAAAAGCTTAATTCTGTGGGTATGCACTGTTACTTCACAGCCAACAGTTAATTATCTGTCTTTGTCTTCTCTTCCAGGGGTGTCAAGAGACCTTCATTAGTCGACTAATCTTCAGGAATCTTTCATAGGGCCTTCTTACAGAACTGCTGAATTTTGTTGACTACACGATGTTAGTATGATATAGGTTTCAGCTGCATTCTCATATATGAGCTGGCATCACATCCTACAATTCACGCACCGAATACATGTAATGAATGAAAATACTCATAAAAGTCACGTCACACATTTTTTCAAAATTGTACACATGCTCATTATCAGTAAAGTGGGTTTTATTAGAGTGATATTTAGAAATTAAAATTTTCAGAAATTGGTAATACATTCCATGAAGATAGTTGTCAAGATACTTAACAAAATCCTGTTAATTTCTTAGAATGATGCGTGAGATTTTTTGTCAGGGAAAAGTACACATATGGAAATATATATATAAAAAAATGTTTCGCACTAAGAAGTCCATATGTTATCTATAATTATTGTTGCATTGCACTTTTTTTTTCTTTTTTTTTTTTTTTCTTTTTTTTTTCTTTTTTTTTTTTTTTTTTCTTTTTTTTCTGTACGCTGCTCTGGGGTCTCCAGCATAAGAAGAACATGGACCTGCTGGACCTAATCCAGAGAAAAGACAAGAAGATAATCTGGAGGCGCTGGAGCATATCTGCTGTGATAACAGGTTTAAGGGTTGTTAAGCCTAGAGGAGAGATGGCTCTGGGGAAACCTTAGGAAGACTTCCAGTACCTGAAGGGGAGACTACAAGACAGCTGGAGAGGGACTTTTGACAAGGGAAGTGAAAGAGAGTAGGTTTATATTGAATATTAGGAAAAAATTCTTTATTGTGACAATGGTAAGACCCTGGCACAAGCTACCCAAAGATGTGGCTGCTCCACCACTGGAAGTGTTCAGAGCCAGGCTGGGTGGAGATCTTAGCAATGTGGTCTAATGGAAGGTGTCCCAGAGGGATTAGAGGTTAGTGACTTTTAAGGCCCCTTCCAACCAAAGTGTTTTATCAGTATATGATTTTCCCATGAAGAATTAAAGAAATCTGTCTCTTTCCTTGTCTTTTCATTCTGCCCCATTACATTTTACCAACTGGCAAGATCTCATAGAGAGCACTTGCACACAACTCAGAACCCACAGTTCTCTGTGTGACCTTCTGGTGTCTGCTCCAGCCTTCATGCTGTGGATCTAAACTGGTTTTCCAGACAAAGTTCCCCTAAACTTTGAACATATTTTCAAAGCAGAATATATCCCATAGTCTTAGTTAATAAAAAGTTAAATAAAAGCAGAATAAATAATATACTTTATAGCAAAACATTCTGTATTATACCCTGAATATTTTAGAATAATCATCTTTGATTCCAGAAATTTAGGTCTGATAGAAGAAAACAATGTATTGATACAGTCATGTGGAAGAACAATTTTTGAGGGAAACTGCAGACACATTACAGATTCATATCTCTTACCTATAATAAATCTGTACAAATCTGGTTTATACTGTCAATTTTAGTTTTATATTCCCATGCTGAAGTAGGATTTTAGTGCACTGCATTAATAGTAGTGCTTCTGTCTTATGACTTGTTATCTAGGCATTACACACATGTTAGCAAAAGCTGTTTTCGGGTTATAAATTACTTACTGATGGGTCACAATCCCATACCCACTGACTTGTATAGAAATGTCAGAAGCAGACCCTCAATTTTTTCAAGACTAGACAGATGAAAGGACAGATGCGTTGCTCTATGTCGCATTTTAATATTTGTTTAATCAAGTGGGAACTTGTTCATTGTATTATCTGGCTGTAAATAATTGAGGTTTTATCTACACTGAGAAACCTTACTACAAGTTATGAATGGCAGGAGTGAGAGTGGAAAGGTCATCTGATGATTGAGGAAAATGTCAGCCCGAAGAGCACTTGTGCTTTAAAACAAAAGTTTATTGCATTAGACAAACGGCTTTGAGATGAGTTGAAATTAAGCTGAAACATGAACTCGATTGAAGTTACAGAGAAGAACAGAAGACAATATATCTGCAAGCACATGCAGGGCCATCTGTGTGCGAGGTGATGCCCTTAAAATGCTGGGATGTTGACTCTCGGTGTTAGCAGCTCTGGGAAATGCAGGCTGGCACCCAGAAGAAAAAACATCTGTATCAGCTACTCAGTTTACCAGAGAGCATTGCTGCAGGTTTTGAGAGGATTGTGCATATATCAGAAGCATATGGTGCAACACACTTGCATTTTGCTGATAATTGGATAGCAATCATATACAATTTAATGTTAATTCCATTATACCATCAAATTTCTGCACATAAAAGAACAAACTTTTAGAGTGTATGAGGATTTTAATGGCTTTCTACTTTTTTCTCTTCATTCTTTTAAATTTTTGGTCCTGAAGTTAAAAACTGCTTGGATCTGCAGACCAAGGATGCAGCTGTTCCAGCCTCTGATGGTGAGCAAAGGGAAGTATCAATTTGATATGCAATGCTTTAGGCATTTTCTTCAAATGCTATATAATTCAAGATTAACTTTTGGATAAATGTTCTTTTCCCATAAGAAATCTAAATTACTTCAAAAGTTCCACTAAGCACTAAAATATAATCATATGAGACAATACGTGTCTAGGAATAAATATGTATGCCTACAGTTTAATTTCTTCTAACCTGATGGGGGCTTTCCCCAACATTCAGGTGGTTTCAGGGTCCTTGCTCCCCTGCACAGCTCCGAGCCAAGCCGAAGGAAGAGACGGAGTTCTCAGGTTTAGATTTTTCAATGTTGCATACTTCGTTTATTGTTTCTTATCTTACAATTTTCTTGGAGTCCGACAAGATGTTCGCAGCTGCATGGATTCCTCACGTCTCCCCCCGAGCTGGGCTGTCCTTATCTTTTATACTAATTACTACGTATTTCTTGTTTACTATTTCTTACCAATGTCTATCTCTATTACTAAAAAGGTCATCTTTACTTTGACCCAATCCTCACTAACTACCTTGTGCCACGTCAATGCAGCAATGGAGTGAGGGAAAGAGAAGGAGAAGAAGAAGGAGACAACGCCCCAGATTCTCCATCTTGTCCCCATTCACTTCAATGCTAGGTACCTAAAACTATTATTTTCTCACTCTGTGATAATCTGAACTACTATTTTTCACTTTCTTGTGGCCTGTAAACCTTCTCTCAGTGTAGGAAGTTTTTCCCATGGACTGAAATCAAAGCCAGTGTCTCTCTGAGCTCTGGGCTGGGGTCCCAGACGCCTCTGCCCAGGTCCCTGACCCTCCAGGGCAACCAAAGGAATGCCCTGGACTCCAACACTAACCTTGGCAAAGAACAGTAAGAATGAATAAAATGGAAAAGAAGGTTGCACCTACTTCTTTAATCCTCTCCCAGTCAGGAAACACTTTGGAAGATTAAATGTGCCCTAAACCTGAAAGCCTGACTTGAAACAGTTTGGTAGATTCACTCTTGAGAAGGTTTCACAACATTTGTCTTTAGCATGACTTTCTCCTCAGGATGACCTTATATTTGGCTGAAACTCTTGGATTTGTTGTCCATAAATTGGGAAATTTTGCATTTTGTCAGCAACAAAGGAGTGAAATTTACTTTTGCACATTCTTGGGCAGAGCTCAAAGAAGGTGTTTTTCCAGCCAAGAAAGAGTCTCTGACCAATCACACCTAGCAAAAAAAGTTGAATAAGTGACTATCTACAAAGACAGATTTTGTATGAAATAGTGAATGGCATCATCATCTCTGGTACCACTCCTTTTGAGCTGCTGAAATGGTAGAAAAAGAAATGGTAGGAAAAGAAACTGTTTTTGTAACTGCCATTTTCTAGTGGAGAGGCATAACCACTATAAATTTGTGGTGGTAAAATGGCCCCCTCATCTGTACCTACCCACCACATAGACGTAGCAAGAAGAAAGGCGAAATCAGCCAGGCAATAGACAAAAATTCATAGGTCCTTAAAGACACTTTCTGTGTGACAGATGTTGTGCAGGAAGATGTCATCAGGTAGAGCAGCCTCAAGGTAAATGCTTCCCACCTCTTACAGAGAATATTCTAATGCTGCTAGACATCAACCTACTTTTTCTAACCAGCCCTTCTCTTGCAAAAAAGAGATACTGAAACTGAAGTATTGAAAAACCATATTTTTACTAACTAAATTTTTATTAACTAAAGCTGAAAGACAGATAAGGTAAGCTTAGAAAAAGTCCATTTTTAAGATTTTTTTTTCCAAAGGATCACAGCTTCTGTCGTTTTGTATTCACACATTTTAATATAAATGCAATTTTAATTGAAAACTATTCTAGAAAGATGCAACATATGAAAACCAAAGCTTTTATTTCTAAAATTCTTTGCCTGATGTTATTGCACACTTTTACTAGTTCAAAAATCAATTCCTATTTTACTTCAATACAAATGTAAAATTGTTATTTATTATATAAATCACAATGTCCATGCGAGAAATTTATTTTTATACAGAATTGATCAATGCAACATTTGCAAACAAAAGTAGAGATAGGTTATTAGACATTAAAATAAACAAAGTTTTCAAAAATCCAGACTTTTTTTCATAATAGGATAGACCTAGTTGTATTTGTCAAAACATACTCAGCTTTTTGAGGGACATAATGCCCATAATACTGTTCTGGATTTCTATACCAGCAAAAAGATAATCTTTGGGTTGTGACTTCACATACATGATGATGACAGGAGTATGTACAAGTCAAGTGAAGAAATATCCCACATGTAATTTTATTTTATCTGCTACACCCGAGCAGGAAAAGAACATTTGGAATTCTTGCATTTCTACAAAGTCAAAGGAACATGGTGTGTGTGCATAAAAACTTTTCCTGTGGAGCAACCTAAGAGCAACATACATACTGGGATTAGGATTGCTAATTAGAATGTTTTCCACCTCTCTGTGAAATAAATGTGTTCCATACATTTCATTGCTTATGTTTTGTTGTGTTAGTTTGTTTTACTTTTTTGCTTATTTGTTGGTTTGGGTTTTTTTTTTTTTCCTTTTTATGATCCCCTGTTCGTGCCAAACAAACTCAGATGTGTTTGGAGACCAATATACTGAGAGTAAGTCTGCACCACATGCTTTAATGATACCTCAATGAAAGCTTATTGTCAATTAAACTGTAATGGTGTGGAGCCTGGCATACCTGAGTAGTTTTCCAAGTTTCACAGACAAATAGCTGGACTTGCTTCTGTGCTATGGGTGTAGTAACAAGTGTGTTTTATATTTAGCCTGGTTTGATGACAAAAGCCACAAACTCACTTCTGCCAGCAATAAGAATATGTGCTGAAAGACTTCAGAGTAGGAATTAATAACAACCAAAAAAAACCAAAAAAACCCCCCCAAAACCAAAAAAACCCCAACAACAACAACAACCAAAAAAACCCACCAAAAAGCCACACCAGATAAAAACCCCAACAAGCCCAAAAAGGAACACCCAAACAAACAACGTTGAAAAACAGCCAGCATAAAAAAAAAAATTCTGTCTTTGGCTTTGGTTGGACATACCTTATATAGGTAGAATTTTTTGTGGTGTGAACTAATGAAAACATTCTCATTTCTTAGGAAAACTGATGAAAATATTCTCAGCAGTTTTTGAGATTCCTTCAAAATATTTAGCTTAAAAAGTTAAAACATATTTTTTAAATTTCTAAAACTCTTATTTTAATGTTATTGCAAATTGATCAGATAGTCTTCAATTGGCTTTTGACACTAAATTTTATTCTTTCATGGCCTAATAATGACAATGAACTTAGCTTCCATATAATGACTTTAGATTTCATAGTAAGGTGAAAAGAGAGTTCCATTTTTCTGAATTCAGGAGGTTAATTTATCACTTGTATAGCTATCACTAGGAAATATATTTCTTGCATGTGTAACACAATTATCTGTTTGTAGTAGTTTATGAGGGGCATATGTGATAGTGTGTGTTTGGAGAGGAATAGGATGGGATTTCAGAACAAGTGCATGAAGAGATAAATTATCAATGCACACGTTTAACAAAATGGAATAAAATCTTTCAACAGTCACCATCAAGACTATGAAATAAATTGCTTTTGAATACTTTTGTAGCAGATGTCAGCCATCTTATCATTGAACAAGGTACATTTGAACTAAGCAGCTCAGTATCGCATTGAGGGATGTGGTTGCTGATTGAACACAGGTGTAATAGTTGATATGCTGTCACACAGTCTGATGTTAACCTAAGATCTTTGTTGAAATACTTATTACTGATGGCACAAAATGTAATTGCTAATTTTCTGCCTGAATGGTTACATATTTTCTCCAAATCTTAAGAGTTATTCATCCCTTTTCCACTGCCCATTTCTCAGAGGTTAAGGCAGATGTGTCATTGGTCCACAGACAAATTATTGCACCTGTCACTTGCAATCTACTGACTTCATTCCTCAGAAATGTATCCACTGCTTCATTCACTTTCCTGCTTATTTTTGTCTAGATATCTAATGTCCAGTTTAAATCCACATTAACAGATATTCACTGTTTACTTTGCAAACCTGTGGTCACAGAGAAAATTATTCAGAAGCATCCTGGCCTGATTATTAGTTAGGATTCATTGAAGAGCTCTTATTCGAAATAAACTGTCCACTACTAGGCTAATCTTAATAAATACATCTTTTAAGTTGGAGGGTGGAAAATATTATTCAAGAACATGGCTACACAAAATTCAGGCCCACTGAATTATTTTTTAGTCTTTCTGAAATCTGTAGTACATGAGTGATTTTTGCCTAAATGGATAGCTACGGTTCCAGTTTTGGTGACCAATGCCTTGAATGGTAGCACAAAGAACAACTGTGTCTGTGGAAACTTATAATAGGAACTCTGTAAAGTAATCAGAACCACACAATAAAATAATCTTGAAGTGATTACGTACATAGTAATTGGGTGTTTTTAGGCTGTAGATTATTGTACAAGTCACTACCTTAATAAATTAATATTTGAAGCAAAATAACTAATAGCACATGATTCAAGCAGATTTCATGCTGATTTTTTCAAGTGGAAACTTTCTGAAATGCTCATGAATGTTCAACTCAAGTTTATTTATCTATCTATCTATCTGACAGTAAAAAAAAAAAAAATCAACTCTGAAAATACTGAAGCAGTACAGACAGCCTGACATACAGAACAGTACTGGTTGCAATGTCTAAAAAATTCTTTTTGAAGTATTAAATTTGGAAGATGTTTCACTGCTTCATCACAAATACATAGACCTGAACAAAGGTTTACATCTAAAGGAGTTTTCTATATAAGGTTTGAAATAGTTAATATTGACTGAATGGATTTTTTTAGCATGAATTCAGTATGTTGTCAGTCACTTAACAAGGATCTCTCTGTCCTGAGCATGGAAGAATCTCTTAAATTCAAGTAAGGAATCTCCTGTCTCAAGAGACATGCCTGCTCAAAGGGTGAAGAATCTGGCGTGTAGTACAGTTACAATATAGAGAGAAATAAAACTGGAGTCATGCAAAAACCTATCATTGTTAGCTACAAAGTCTCTCCACCTGGAAGAGAACCCTGAGAAGCATCCTAACTCCAGGGGAGAACACCACCATGCAGCCACACTGCCTAGAAAAGAGGTCAAATGCTCACTTGGGCATGAATATTTTCAGAATAAAGTGGATGGCTCACAGTTAAATTGCATGCAATGGGAGAAGTATCCATAAGACTCCTTGTGTCCATAATATTCTTTGTTCCCTGATAAATGAGCCTTGGAAAAGCCATACACTATTCATGTGTTAACTTTGTGATCATTTTTCCAAGCTCATCAGCATGAATGCTCACTGGGTCACACTGCTCCTTTCTGGGTTTTCTAGAGGAGCGCTTTGCACAGGTATAGCTTAGGATTTTACCTCCTTTGAAACCTGTACCAAACTGCTGCATGTTTGGTTAAGGGGTCCAGTGCATCTGTGACACTACATAATAATAAAAAATGTCTGTATGAAAGAATGAAGAAATTTAGTAAATAGAAGTATACTGCAAGGCTTAATGAATAAGACACTTTAATATTTCCTCAATTTCACCGGTATATTTCTTCCACCCTATTTTTGAAAGAGTATTTCACTGTAGTAATACCATCTATAAATACTTTTTTCTTTTTTTTTTTCTTTTTTTTTCTTTTTTTTTTTTTTAAGTACAGGACATTAAGAAAGCTTAACTGTCAACTGTAATGTCATTTAGGGAAGAATCCCTCAGTATTCTCATGTTATAAACTTCTGTCACTCTCAGAATGGGCACATACTCAGTGGCTGGACTCTTAGAAATTCTACCCTGTATGGGAACTTCCTCAATAAACATTTACATCACTTTGAAATGTACTACTAATGATTCTGAGAGGTGAAAAATATCTATCCTGAGTTAACACTTGCATCCAAACAAAATTTTATTGTATGAAATATTTTACTGTTTTCCAATTCAAATTTTCAAGCTTAATTGAGTTGAATCTAAATGTGTTGGAGCGGGCAGGGTTGACTGATGTGTTGAACAAAGGAAAGATTACACTGTGGAACCAATGAATGTACTTTTTTCATATAATTTATTATATTTTTAGTTATTTATCTTTTTTTTACTAAATTTAGGATTTTTACACTAATTTTAGGAATGCAGAAGAAAAAGGAATATAGGATGGGAAGATCTAAAAGATGGTGGCATCTTGACAACTTCAGAGCAAGCAGACAATTCAGACCAAATAAATGTGTAACTTTGGTTATTTTTTTTTTTAAGTTGAAATGTTTTTAATTTTACAAAGGACTTAATAGTACAGGTTTTGGAATAAAAGAAAATAGATTATAACAAATTTTATTCTGTATAAATTTTCATCATTTGTGTTTAAATCTCAAATGCAGAAGAAACAGCTGACGCAGAATTATTCCTGTTTCTTCTTCCAGTTAATTGTGTCCTACCAGGGTGAAAAATGTCCTGTCAAAGATGGTACTCTGGTTTATATTTACTTCTACTACAGCACTGTACATCCTTTGCCAGCCATGATGAGCAGTGCCGTAGTGAGGTAAGATGCCATTCTTACACTAGGCAAAAAAATCTTTTCCTGAAGCTAGTAGCTCATTGTGGTATAGAAGGATTTTTCAAAATTAGTTAAACATTTCTTCAGAGTTATTTATCCTGAGATTCTTCAGCTTCTGTGAATTTTGCATGAGACTCCTCAAAAATAATCAAACACCAGGCTCCTTATTTGTCAGACTGCATTTTTTTTTTTTTTGGTCAGACTGCTCTTGGAGAGTGTTACAAGTGTATTAAACACTTGTAACACGCTCCAAGATTGAAAGGGAAATTCTAATTGTATCTGCTCATTTTGGGGAATTTATGATCTGGCACAAATGACCTGACAGTAAGAAGGCCAAGCCAAGAATGGATTAAACTGGATGAAGGAGGATGTCAGAGGCAGAACAGATTCTTGCGAGGGAATGAGGTTTCCTTTGAGGTTGAGGTAATAAAAGTCACCAACATTTTCTTGTAGTCATCCTGGAATGGGAGCATTGAGGATGCCAAGCTCCAAGCCCACTATTAGCCAGCTGAGCTGGGTGAGGGGGTGAACCTGTGGTTGGGCTGAGGTACCCCATAAAACTGATTTCAGGATTGGTGTTGCTTTCAAGTATGATATCATTATCTCTAAACTGGAGAAGCATGGAATTGACAGATAGACCCCTCAGTGGATAAAGAATTGCCTGGATGGTTGCACTTAAAGAGCTGCTGTCAATGGCTCAGTGTCCAAGTAGAGATCTGTGGTAAGTGGCATTCCTCAGGGTTTGGTATTGGGAGTGGCTCTTGAACTTCTTTTTCAGTAACACAGACAGTGGGATCACCTTCAGCAAGTTTACTGAAAACACCGAGCTGTGTGGTGCAATCCACATGCTGGATGGAAGGAATGTCAAGAAAAGGGACCTTGACAGGCCCCATGTGAACCTCATGAAATTTGACAAGGACAAGGATGGAATCCTGAACCTGGCTTGGGGCAACTCTGAGATCAAATACAGCCTTGAAGGAATATGGAGTACCTAAAGAGGGCCTATGTGAAAGCTCAAGAAAGACTTTTTACAAGGGCATGCAGTGATAGGAGAAGAGACAATTGCTTTAAATTGAAAGAGGATACTTAGATACTAGGGAGAAATTATTTAACTGTTAGGATGGTGAGGCCCTGGCACAGGTTGCCCAGAGAAACAGTGGATGCTCCATCCCTGGAAGTGTTCAAGACCAGGCTGGCTGGGGCTCTGAGCAGCTTGGTCTAATGAAAGGTGTCCCTGCTCATGGCAGGGGAGTTGGAATTAGATGATCTCTAAGGTCTCTTCCAACCTAAGCCATTCTTTGCTTCTATAATTGATTCTATGAAGTGTATATAAGGAAGCTGTGACACATCTTGGTAGACCCCATGTCAAACAGCCTAATGTAGTAAAATTTAGCCTAATATATGGATAGTTAAAATTTCTTTTAATATTTAAGCACTAATATGTGTTCATTCACCTTGAGGTGGATCATAAAATTTCCCAAACCTGTTTCCCAAAACAATTTTTAGTTTAAGTATAAATTTTTTGGCTAGATCACACCATATGCTCTGCCTGTGTGTATTCTGTGTTTTTATGGTCACAAGAACCTGCCTAAATGTCAGCCTCAAAGCTTTATGAGACAACCTAATTGTTTTACTTGAATATCATCTTCACAATTAATTTGCTGCTGGTAGGCTGGCATCTCATCATAAAGTAGATAGTGCTAATTAAGTAGTCAGTCTTAATATTAACATCCCTTATTTGGCTGCTAATGATCAGATGGAACAGTAGGAATTAGTTGTATTAAATGCCTAATAAAAATCTTACATATACACCATTGAAAATATGAAGTATTATCCAACCTTGGAAACTATGTATTTTTTCCCCTTTTTAGTTATTCTGTCTAATTTACAGAGTTTGCACTGATTATTAAGAAATGTAGCATATTTAATTAACTAGTTTCCTGCCCTTAAAGAGTTTAATTGAAATTCTATTTTATTTTCAAATGAAGAAATAGTGTGTTCTGATTTTCGTTCCTAACACATATTTATTCCCACTCATCCCTAAAAATCAAAATTCAAATCTGAACAACTTACAGAATTCACTAAACTTAAAAATCATGTATGTAGTATTTACCTTGAACGAAACCTTATAAAAATAAAATTTGCTTTTGAGGGGAAAGGTAATCAGTTTTATTTATTAGCAGAACAATAACATCAAGAAAAAATGTTCTGAAAGAATGATGTAGGAAAAGCACATTTTGGGTACTTTAAATACATTGTGATGTTGCCATATTATGTGAGCTTCTGTGAGTATTTTCCTGTGTCCACTAGTGACTGTGTGATACATTCGGTTAAAGAAGGATGACCTGAGAAGGTAGGAGTCATTCTTAACACCAAAAATTTATATATGTATCAAAATCAGACAAGTAGGGGATACCTGTGCTTTGCTGATGATAAGCAGTTGATAGGAAGAAGGCAGAAAAACAAGAAGAAAGAGGAACTCCAAATCCCAAAGAAGTTTACTTTCATAGACATTTCTAGAAAACGTTCCACAGCACAGATGATGACACTTTCAGAAGAGTCTTCAAATAAAAGTTAAATCAGAAAACAAAAACAAAAACAAACCCCAAATTATTTTAACATAAAATAATTTCTAAAATATTACTGAATCCTTGCCTTCTTATTTCATATTCTGATTTCTCTTTGCTTGTCTTCATATTTTTTTGCGCATATTTTTTGTCTCTCACAGATCTATACATATTAAAGTACCTGACATAGTAAAGATCTAACAATGAAAATACAAATAGGGGTGAATTTATCCACAGAAATGAAAAATGTTACATAGATATATGATATTTTGTACATGCATACCAAAATACAATTTTTATTCTGAAGACTGTTTAACTACATTTCCAGACAGACAACAGCAGAAAAAGGCTTTTAATATCATTTGGAAATAAAGGTTTGAGGCTATCACTCTTGATTTAAACAGAAAGATGTCTTCATCAGCAGTTCTAAAGGTAGTTTTATTAGACTATTCTTAACCACACAGCATGACAAAAACTGATTTTACTAGCCATTCTCATTTATATTTGTTAGTCAATTTTTAGTTTCCAGTGGAAAGCAAATTTATATGGTGAAGATAGAGTGAAATCATGGTTGAGAAGGATTGTGACAGCATCATTTCTATAACAAGTATGATCTTCTCTGCCTAGAATTTAGTAAATTATTGCTTAATTCTTCCATGATTCTTACTACTTATCAATTTTGCATTACTTACAGGAGAAAGATCTTCAAACTAAATGCCAGAAACCCCTCAAAACTAAGTCAAAACTTGATAGAAGTAATGACTCCTTTGCTACTTCGCAGAAATTTCACTGTGTGGCAGATCTTTTAAGGTATGGTCAGAACATACTGGAATAGATAGTGGAAAATGCTCTGTAGTGGGGAGACAGAAGAATAGCTTGAATTAGCCATTCTATTTTGAGCCTCACATATTAGGATTCATTCAAAAATAAACATGATTCTTTCATGCTTTCTTTGCTTTCGCTCATCTGCAAGAAAAGATGCTTTTAAAACTTTGATGCTTTAGACAGCTTCTTAGATGACCTTAATATAATTTTGGTGTGTAATATTAATAAAAAATACATCAAAACTTAGAATAACACAATAAGAATTCTTTTTCCTCTAAATCTCTAGCTCTCTTGACTACTGGAAATCTCTTCAACCTTTGACATCTCATTATAAGAGAGAGGTAATTAAACTCTAAGAAGG
The DNA here is from genome assembly GCA_037837765.1 of Delichon dasypus. Lineage (NCBI taxonomy): Eukaryota > Metazoa > Chordata > Aves > Passeriformes > Hirundinidae > Delichon > Delichon dasypus. The sequence continues at coordinate 42,644,002 of JBBAXF010000004.1, read as the reverse complement.
TTAGCAAACAACATAAAATTATCATCAGGATGGAGAAAATAGCATAAAGGAAAAAATTAGTAAATTATTTATACTTAAATGCCATGAAAATGAGGGAGAGACAGTTAGAAATCTTAATAGCAGTCAAAGTGCACTGTAAGCAGGAGAGGGAGTTTATTAGCTTTTGAGCAGTTAGAAAATTAAAATATTTGAGTACTAGGAAACACTTATTTGATAGTAGAATTTGTTAATCCATTAAATATTTTTCCAAGTATAATGTCAGAAGCTATGAAAGTTTGAAAGGGTAAAGCATTAGAAAATCTATTACATTATATTTTTCATTGTTGTTAAGCATAATTGTCATATATTAGAATCAGGAATTGTCAAAGTCAATAGATTTTTTCAGCACATCCTGGAGTACCTCATTACTTCTTACTCATAAGATTGTTATTCCAAAAAAGGGACATTTAGAGAACAAGCAGTAAGAAGAATACTGGTTGGGTGTGGAGTAAAAAGCTCCAAAATCAAATGTGATCATCAACTACTATTGAAAACTAAGTGACATAATTGTACAGAAATATAGGAGTGTCTAAATGTTGAGTAAAATACAGACAGAACAGCAAGTAAAGAGTAAATCTACCCTCTGAGTTTACAGCCATCCCTCCCTTGTCCCAGCACTACATGCCTGTGTAAAGTCCCCTTCCTGTGTCCTTATAAGCCCCCTTCAGGTACTTAAATGGTGCTCTAAGGTCAGTCCATACCCTTCTTTTCTTTAGGCTGAACAGCCCCAACTCTCTCAGCCTTTTCTCGAAGGAGAGGTGCTCCATCGCTCTAATCATCTTTGTGGGTCTCTTCCTAACTCATTCCGACAGCTCCATGTCCTTCCTGTGCTGGGACCCCAGGGATGGGGGCAGTTCTGCAGTTGGGGTCTCACCAGAGCAGGGCAGAGGGGCAGAATCCCCTCCCTCCCCTGCAGCCCATGGGGCTTTGAGTGCAGCCCAGGACACACTTGGCTTTCTGGGCTGGGAGTGCCCATGGCTGGCTCACATCCAGCTCCCACCCCCAGCACTCCCAAGTCCTTCTGGGCAGGGCTGCTCTCGATTGGTTCATCCCCAGCCTGGGCTGGCACCGGAGCCTGCCCTGATCCAGGTGCAGCACCAGCACCTGGCCTTGTTACACCTTATGAGATCCCTATGGGCCACTAGTCAAGTTTGTCCAGATCCTTCACATCTCTGGATGACATCCCATTCCTCAGGAGACTCAACTGCCCCACTCAGCTTCGTGCTGTCTGTAAACTCGCTGAGTGTAGACTCAATCTTTTCATCTGTGTCATTAATGAAGACATTAATAAGCCTTGTCCCAATACAGACTCCTGAGGAACACCACTTGTCACAGGGCCCATCAGAACACAGTAATTAAGCACTACTTCTGGATGTGACTGTTTAGTCAATTCCTCATCCACTGAACAGTCCAGCTGTCAAACTCTTCCTTCGACTTAGAAAAGATGTTGTGTAGGACCATGTAAAAGACCTTACAGTAGTCTATAGCCCTTCCCTTGCTCACTGACATAGTCATTCCACCATAGAAGATGCCTGGGTTGGTTAGGCAGGACTTCTTGGTGAAGCCATGCTGATGGTCCTAATCACTTCCCTCTTTTCCATGTGCCTAAGTTCAGTTTCTAGAAGGGTCTCTTCATGATCTTCCCAGGCACAGAGGTGAAGCTGAGAGGTAGGTAGTTCCCTGGGGTCCCTCTTGCTACGCTTTTTAAAGGCAGGTACAAAGTTTCTGTTTTCCAGTCAACTGGGATTTCACCTGATTGCCAAAAATGTTCAAATATCATGGACAGTGACTTGGCAAGTACATTAGCCAGTTTCATTAGGACTCTAGGATGCATCTCATCAAGTCTCATAGATGCATGTGCCCCCAGCTTCCTAAGGTGACCACTAATCCAGTTTTCACTTCCAGTGAGAAGTATTTCGTTCCCCCAGTTCCTGTCTTGCAATCCACACATTCAAGAAGTATGGGAAGAGAAGTTGTCATTGAAGACTGAGGCAAAAGTATTGCTGAGTACCTCAGCCTTCTCATATCTTGTTCCCGGTTTGACAACCTTCTTTTTTGGGAGTGGGGCATAGGTAGGTGTACACCTTCTTTGATCTTCGTTTTCTGTCTAACCTACCTGTAGACATCCTTCTTGTTATTTGTATTCCTTGTCAAGTTCAGCTGCAGCTCCTTCTTGTGCTTCTTTTTCCAGCCATACACAACCAAACATTGCCCCCACACTCTTGTCAGGATATCTATCCTTGCTTCTACCTCCTGTAGAAGGTTTGCTTCTACCTCCTGTACATCCGCTTATTGCTCTAAAGTGTGACCAGCAGGTCCCTACACAGCCATGCCAGTCTCTTGCCTTCCTTTGTCTGATTTCTTGTGTGTCTAGATCACTGATCATTGTAACAATGGTGGAGATCCTTAAGGATCTGGTAGGTCTGTTCTTCTTCCTTGTCCCTGAGAGTAGATTCTCGGGAGGTCGCATTGACTATCTCCTTGGACACATGGAATTCTGTTTTCCTAAATTCAGGGTCCTGACTTTACTCTTTGCCTGACTCATATCCCTCAGGACTGCAAACTATACTACTTCACGATCACCAGAGCCTAAGCTGCCTCTAGTACTGGTGTCCATGATTAGCTCAGTGTTGGTGACCAACCGATCCATTATCACATCCCCTCTGGTTAAGCTATTACCTGGCTTAAGATGTTATCCACCAGACATTCCATGAGTCTCCTGGATTCCCTACAGCACATTGTGCTACTTTCCCAGCAGATGTCTGGGTGGTTAAGTCTCCCAGCAGGATAAAATGTTGGAGCTTGTTGCCTTCTGCAGCTGAAGAAGGAAGGCTTTGTGAACAGGTTCCTGCTTATCAGAGGGCTGTAGTAGACACCAACAATGATTATCCTTTTGTTGCCTCAGTCTCTGGAGCAACAAACAGCTTTGAATTTTCTTGTGGTTCTTAGTCAGCTCTTCACACTCTTTCCATCTTTTGATTCAGATGAAAAACTTACACCTGTAAAGGTGGCACTTAGGGTCATACTCCTGATCGTTATATTAAATTTAAGGTTACTGTGTCAACAATTAATATGACTCCGGAATTTGCATTAACATTTCCCTTGTAACTAAATCCCACATTTTCATGCTTGCTGTAACAGCAGCAAACTAGACTTATGCCACTGTATTTCTACAGCTGTCCCACCCCAGTCAAATTAAAGTGAAACAGTCCCTGCCTTTCAGTGTCATCTGGTGTAGGCCATGGGGTGTCTTCTGCACAAACCAAAAACCAAAAAACATGACAGTGAAGAATATTAGAAAACACATGTATAAGTTTAAGAGTTATTTTTCTTAGAATTATCTATCCCAGTTTACTTTAATATAAATAAGTAAAATAATTTATTAATTGCAAAGAGATCTCCAAAGAGATGTTAAATACATTTCAGCAGTTTAAAGAATTACTTGTAAAAAGGGTAACATTTATTTTTTGGGGTTGTATTGTTTTCTGTTGGTTGGTTGGTTGATTTTGGGTTTTGGTATGTTTTTTGTTTGTTTGCTTGCTTGGGGTTTTTTTGTTTTTGTTGGAGTTGGGAGTGTTTTTCTTTCTATGTATCAATATATTTGTTCAAACCCTCAAATTATATTGTTTTAATGTAGTCCATCTGCAGATATAAGTTTCATTCCCCTCCAATCTTGTTTTACTTATTTTCATTCTATTTTTTCTTTGCCTATGTTTTTTCTCTTATTTATTTTCTGCATCTGTTATTTATGTGTGCAAAGTAATTGAGAACAATTTTAAGAGAATGCTAAATGAAATGAAAGTTTCATCCTATCAGTAAACCCATTTATCTTAATGATTTCCAATAACCTTTTATTCTCTACAGAAACTTATTGCTTACAGAAACTTATATACTTACTAGCAGGGCAGCCTTCATTTCATCCATGTATTAAAACAGATGAGCTACTGAATATATTTAAAAGATGATCTTCATCTGAGTAGATGAAAAATTCTCAGTAGATAACTTCTGTGATGGGTGTATCCTCTCCTGTAGGAAAAATTTAACTGTTCAACATGCTTTGAAGTACATATTTTTTTCCCATAAATAATTCAAAATAATGCACATTGTTTTACCGCTAGGATACTCACCTTTCCCCCCCTATTCATTCCATTTTTTTTTTTTTAAGCCCATCATGGTATCCTTTTTTATTTTCTAGGTATAATTAAGCATGCCTTATAGCAATGGGATAATAAAGTGTCCTAGGATTATTAAATATTTTTACATACCTTCTAAAATCTATGGATCTTACAGACATTTGGAGGTATCAAATATATGCAAAACAATTTTGCCTTCCTTTGTGTCCACTAAGAGGAAACACTGACAGTCTTGAAATAAAAATTACTTCATTTCAGCTTCTTCAATGTATCTTTAATACTCTCTATCCCAGAATGTTCCAACTTTATTTACTGTTCAGTAGAGTTGCAGTGTTAAGTGTGATCTGGCTGTCACTTGGATACCACAAAACCACATCCTTCTTTTTTAGCAGATGCTCCTCCGCCAGCTCATAAATTCTGGGATACACTGATGCCTTGCAGTAGTTCAAGGTGCTGAAGTCTGCATTATATCACAGTAGCTGTACTCCAGCTACAGGATGACTAGCTATTAGGAGAGAAGAAAAGTATGTCACAGATGAAACATTGATTTTATCAAGCATTTTGTCAGCAGAAGGAAACATTGAATGGGTATGACAAACCCAAAATCAAACATAGCAGTTTGACTGGAATATGTGGAATATTTCAATCTCGATAAGCTTGAACCAGGTAGTCAGATTTGTCTATTTCTTATTTTTATTTTTCCTTTTTTAATTTTGATTAAAAGAGATTATGTTTTCCTGTAGAGAGATTTTAGTATCTACTGAAAAGAAGCTATAGTTAATTTTTCAATTTAATAAATGATTTTCCAATCAGTTATAACAAATCTTTAAGTATTTAGAGACCATTTCAGAAGGATACAAACCAGAATTGTGTAGTCCTAATTCCCTCTTGGGAATAATAAATAATTATTTTTCAACACTGTTCATGACAGAAACAGAGAGAAACAAGTTAATTTGCTAACAGGAAACAGAGGTTGTGTGGCAGGTTAAACATTTTCCAGATTTTTCCTAGGATTTTTTACATATTAACAAGAATGAATAGATTTCATATGATTGTCATGACTTTTAAAATGTGTAACTTAGCAAATACATCAGACAACTTCCTCAAGACTTTGGAATGTACTTGTTCAGGAGAATCACGTGGCCTCAAATCTGAACCTGCTTGTTGTCCTTTCCCTACACTGATGTTAAGGAGTTTAAGACGTGGGAAGAGATAGTGCCCTTGAAAACAGAATAAAAAATATTGTGGAATATTTCAGCCATCTCCCAGTCAATTGTCATGAGTTCTCATATCCTATTCATCAGAGAAGTTTTTTTTATCTTCATTTTCTCACCAAAATTCTTATTATTATTCTTAGCATCCCTTGCCAAATTAAACTTCAGCTGTGCCCTGTCATTCCTTTTCCTTGCCCTACATATTTCACAGGACATATATCCCAGTTGCCTCTGTGTTTTATTTGTACATTTGATAATATGTCATAATGAGAGTGAGAGTTCTTGTGCTTTAAGAACAAAGTTCCTAAAGTGCTGTAAGCTTTGTTCAGCCCTTTTAAGCTTGAGACAAATTTTACAGGGAGTCCCTGTAAACAATTCCTAAAACAATTGATAAGATGTTCTTTGAAAATTCAGTATCTTGCCTAGTGTTAATCTGGCCCATGTACTTGAAATGTGAATTTCAGCAGGTCATGATTCTTTAAGCCCAGGCTCAATGAACCTTGACGTCTCTACCTAGTTTGCATGTGTTGCTAAGCAACAAGTCTAGTAATTTCTCTCCTCCAATCTTGTGGTCTATCACCTGGATTAAAAATTATCCTCAGCATACTCCAGGAATGCTCTGGACTACTTACATCTTGCTGTGCCTCTTTTCTGGCATCTCAGGAAAAGTTGGAAAATTGGCTCATTGAAGCTGTTCATCAGGAGCAGCCTTGCAAGCAAGATGCTTCCAATTAACAGCCTCCCCTTAGTCAGGTGACCTGCAGTAAACACCAGCCATGAAGTCAACTTTGGTGTCTTGTCCCCTAAATTTTACTCAGAACTGAACTGTCCATTCATTCATCATGGTTTTTCAATAACTGTTAATTTGCAGTTATTTTTTTTTTTTCTTTTTAACATGGAAGGCAATCCCTCATCCTCCTTTCTGACCTGTACTTGAAGGTAAATAAAATACTGAGACAAATATTCTTTTTTCCACCTTATTAAGCTGATTTAGATTAAATTACTTGAAACACTTGGTGGTAAATCACCACCAAACTTAAAATTTTATGCTACTGTCCTTGTTAGTCAATAACCTCCAACATATTTTGCATTTGATAATATTCAATAATTAAGAAAGTAAATGAAGATATAGCATTTGGTTTGGCATTCCTAAAAATTCTAAAGTCAATTATTTTATTAGATGTCAACAGTTGCTGAGTAACACTTATATTATAGATACTAACAAAGATAAGATCTTGGAGTTGACAGGCATCGGCATCTAATTCATAAGATTGAAAATGCCACTTAAGGTTTTTCTACAGGTGGGGAATGCTCTTATGAATGAGACCCTAGGATATTATTCCATGCTGTGCATGGTGTTGTAGTATCTTCCATTTCAGTCTGGACTTCCTGTGAATGAAACAAAGGCATACAAACTGAGAAGGAGCAGCGCTCCCCACAAACACCCTTTATCTCTGGCACAGAAAATATAATCAGATACAAAGCCTTCCTTCCTTCCTTCCTCCTTCCTTCCTTCCTCCTCCTCCTTCCTTCCTTCCTTCCTTCCTTCCTCCTTCTTCCTTCCTTCTTCCTTCTTCCTTCCTTCCTTCCTTCCTCCTTCCTCCTTCCTCCTTCCTTCCTTCCTTCCTTCCTTCCTCCTTCCTTCCTTCCTTCCTCCTTCCTTCCTTCCTTCCTTCCTTCCTTCCTTCCTTCCTTCCTTCCTTCCTTCCTTCCTTCCTTCCTTCCTTCCTTCCTTCCTTCCTTCCTTCTTCCTTCCTTCCTTCCTTCCTTCCTTCCTTCCTTCCTTCCTTCCTTCCTTCCTTCCTTCCTTCCTTCCTTCCTTCCTTCCTTCCTTCCTTCCTTCCTTCCTTCCTTCCTTCCTTCCTTCATTCCTTCCTTCCTTCCTTCCTTCCTTCTTCCTTCCTTCTTCCTTCCTTCCTTCCTTCCTTCCTTCCTTCTTCCTTCCTTCCTCCTTCCTTCCCTCCCTTCCTCCCTCCCTTCCTCCCTCCTTCCTCTCCTCCCTCCTCCTCCCTCCCTTCCTCCCTCCCTTCCTCCCTCCCTTCCTCCTCCCTTCCTCCCTCCCTTCCTCCCTCCCTTCCTCCCTCCCTTCCTCCCTCCCTTCCTCCCTCCCTTCCTCCCTCCCTTCGCTTCCTCCCCTCCTGCCTCCCTCCTTCCTCCCCTCCTTCCTCCCCTCCTTCCTCCCTCCTCCCTCCCTCCCTCCCTCCCTCCCTCCCTCCCTCCCTCCCTCCTCCCTCCCTCCCTCCTCCTCCCTCCTCCTCCCTCCCTCCCTCCCTCCCTCCCTCCCTCCCTCCCTCCCTCCCCCTCCCTCCCTCCCCTTCTCCCTCCCTTCCTCCTCCCTTCCTCCCTTCTTCCTTCCTTCCTTCCTTCCTTCCTTCCTTCCTTCCTTCCTTCCTTCCTTCCTTCCTTCCTTCCTTCCTTCCTTCCTTCCTTCCTTCCTTCCTTCCTTCCTTCCTTCCTTCCTTCCTTCCTTCCTTCCTTCCTTCCTTCCTTCCTTCCTTCCTTCCTTCCTCCTTCCTTCCTCCCTTCCTTCCTCCCTTCCTCCCTCCCTCCCTCCTCCCTCCCTCCCTCCCTCCCTCCCTCCCTCCCTCCCTCCCACCCCTCCCTCCCTCCCTCCTCCCTCCCTCCCTCCCTCCCTCCCTTCCTCCCTCCCTTCCTCCCTCCCTTCCTCCCTCCCTTCCTCCCTCCCTTCCTCCCTCCCTTCCTCCCTCCCTTCCTCCCTCCCTTCCTCCCTCCCTTCCTCCCTCCCTCCTTCCTCCCTCCCTTCCTCCCACCCTTCCTCCCTCCCTTCCTCCCTCCCTTCCTCCCTCCCTTCCTCCCTCCCTTCCTTCCTCCCTTCCTTCCTCCCTTCCTCCCTCCCCTCCTCCCTCCCCCTCCCTCCCCTCCTTCCTCCCCTCCTTCCTCCCTCCCTCCCTCCCTCCCTCCCTCCCTCCCTCCCTCCCTCCCTCCCTCCCTCCCTCCCTCCCCTCCCTCCCTCCCTCCTCCCCTCCCTCCCTCCCTCCCCTCCCTCCTCCCTCCCTCCCTCCCTCCCTCCCTCCCTCCCTCCCTTCCTCCCTCCCTTCCTCCCTTCCTTCCTTCCTTCCTTCCTTCCTTCCTTCCTTCCTTCCTTCCTTCCTTCCTTCCTTCCTTCCTTCCTTCCTTCCTTCCTTCCTTCCTTCCTTCCTTCCTTCCTTCCTTCCTTCCTTCCTTCCTTCCTTCCTTCCTTCCTTCCTCCCTTCCTCCCTTCCTCCCTTCCTCCCTTCCTCCCTTCCTCCCTTCCTCCCTTCCTCCCTTCCTCCCTTCCTCCCTTCCTCCCTTCCTCCCTTCCTCCTTCCTCCCTTCCTCCCTTCCTCCCTTCCTCCCTTCCTCCCTTCCTCCCTTCCTCCCTTCCTTCCTCCCTTCCTTCCTCCCTTCCTTCCTCCCTTCCTTCCTCCCTTCCTTCCTCCCTTCCTTCCTCCCTCCCTCCCTCCCTCCCTTCCTCCCTTCCTTCCTTCCTCCTTCCTTCCCTCCTTCCTTCCCTCCTTCCTTCCCTCCTTCCTTCCCTCCTTCCCTCCTTCCCTCCCTCCTTCCCTCCTTCCTTCCCTCCTTCCTTCCCTCCTTCCTTCCCTCCTTCCCTCCTTCCTTCCTCTTTGCCACTTTCACTATTAAATAAAACATATCAATCTTCTGGCACCAGCACCTAACCTCATTTGGTTTTTATCCTGTTTTTTGGGTATATTTTGAACCTTTCTGGTTTCAATACATTTTATTCATAAGCTTAGTTTCCCTTGCTCTTCTGTGTTTAATAGGTTCGTAAGAAATGTCTTTTCCTGTTTTCACTTTGTCAGTTTTTTCTGGCAAGTTTAAGGAATAATGTAACAATGTTTCTGCTGAAAATTTTGTAATGTGGCTAGGAATTACATTATATTAGGAAGAAAGGACTTTTTCACCACATAAAAGAACATGCAGAGATTCAGGGCATTACACTGGAGGGCATTACACTGGGCATTACATATCTTCCTTTCTCATCATATGCAATCACAGTATGTAATATTATCCATAAAGAAATCAAGCTCTGTCTACAGATTAGATACTGGTTCTACTCCTTATTCCAGTGGGAAGTTCATTCTTCAACTACACTGCTCTGATGAGTACAAATTTTCATCTAATACCCAGAATAATTTTATTAATACTCATGTCAGATCTATTTGTTCTTTTACCAACATTATCTTTGTATATATATATATACACACACACACACACATATATACATACACACACACATACACACACACACACACACACATACTTACAAGATCTATTCAGAGAGAATAATGAACCTGCAGTGTCTGATTCTTTCTTTCCTCTTGATGGATCAATAAACTGTGTAGCCAGTTTCATATCTGCCAGCAATTCCTCCCCCTTTAGCTTCCACATAAACAAGTTTTTGCATTTTTTTAGTGTTGAATCTGTGAGTTCATCTGCTGATTTGTAAAGAATTATGATATCGAATTATGTCTAGCCCTTTGGAATTCATAGAGTCTAGCAGCTTGGCTTGCTTTGTGGAGAAATAATACCTACTATTTCTCACTAGATGCATTGTCTTATTGCCTTTATCTTAGTATTCATCATTAATCCCTCTATTGAAAAAGAAACAAAATATACTTTAGTTCAATTAGGCTTTGAATATCCTTAATTAAGAAAAGCTTTTTCAAATTTTCCCTTGTTCTTCATTCTTTTAATAGCTGAAGAAGATCAACTAAAACATTGCCATTGCTAAAGTTAGTTTAACATTAAGTAATTCTCTCTGACCCAAAACTTGATTTTATGTTACTGTCCTTCATGACTAGTCCTTTTGCTTCTCCTGCATAATGAGACATAGTTTGTTCTTAACATCTTCTCCAAGATCATAGTTTCGATAGTTGAACCAGTCTATATACATTTTTTCTTCTGCTTGTATTACATTCTTCAGCTGGAGTTTTGAGCTCACCTATATTTCAGTCCAGCCAAGTTATACATTAGTTTGACGACTTTAATTAATTAAGTTAAAATTAGTTTTAATGAAATAATTAATTCCAAACACAAACACTATTGAAATAAGCACCCCTTAAATTACAGCTCATTTTGTTCGCTAGTTAATTTCTTTGTTTGCAGTTGGTGTAGCTGTTCAATTTAAATTAAATATACCCAGGGCCTAATTGGACTAAAGTTCTGTACTGTGAGATTCATGAGTATCTGAATAAGAAAAAATAATAATAATTATTTATGTACGAATCTGGTAGTTCCCCATTAATGTTTAATTTCAGTTAGAAAAATAAGATGATCAACAAATAAACATATCATCTTCTATAACCAAAATTACTTGATCTTTGCTTTAACAAACCACATTTTCTTCACAAGTAATATCTTCTCCCTCATTCTAAAAGGATTTTAACTGTCCTTGAATGTGTTACATAGTTCATGTTACATGTTTTTCTCAATTTCACATCTGATGCATTAGCTTACTTTCAGCTTTACTCAGTAGATTGACTATCACATTCTGTTCTGAAATCTTCTCACCTAAATGAATTTTACTGATTTGGAGTATATCTTTATTGTTTCCTTAAGGTCTAACACAAATAACCACATGTCTTGGTTTGAAAAGACGGGTATCTGCTAGGGAGAGGTGGAGCCTCTCTAGGAATGGGGAATTCCAATCCCTTGCCTCCAAGTTATTATAATTTAGAAGATTAAAGAGGCTTTTCAGTCAGAGCTATGGGGAAAGGAGTAACAGTCCTTTACTAGTAAATATAACAGGACAAACAAACAACAACAACTACAGCAATAGTAATAATAATAAACAGAACCAAGAACTCCAAGGGACTTTGTTTCACAAGCCCCGGAACAGTCTGATCTCTTGGGACCACAAGAGCACCAAGCCGAAATGGGGGAAAAACGCTGGGGCTGATGGCTGGAAATGGTGGGCTGTCCCCAGCAGGCAGGGGGATGTCCCAGCAGGCAAAGAGAGCAGTGCTGAAGAAGCCGCGACAGCTGGACAGGGGCTGAGCCAGCTCCAGCAGGGCAGGCAAGGAGCTCTGAATTCCTGGGCACTCCAGCAGATGATAGAATTCCCAGGACTGGACCCTCTGTTAACAGTGGACTATGCACGCTAGCTGTTGCCCAACTGTCCTCTCTGAAACTGCGAGCAGAAGAAACCACCCTCAGCTCCCGGAGCCCCCGAGCCCTTCCATCTCCCCCAAACTAAGTGATCTACCGCCCTCTCCAAATCTTTTGTGTGGGTCAAGCACCGTTTAAGCATCAGTGTTTAGTCTCTTAGCAACTTATTGAGGGGGTGGGGGGGCGGGGGGGGGGGGGGGGCAAGGGGGAAATCTATAGGCAAAGGAAAAAACAAAACTAAACTTAACCCCCAACACCACATATGAACATATTAATATCAGTGATGAGATAATACACTGTTGTTCAACATCTGTTTCTCTGACTATTGTATGCAATTTTATTTCTGCTCTGCACTAAACTTAGATGTATATTACTGATTAAACATATTTTTAGATTAACAACAATGATGTAATATTCCAAGTTTCATATGAATGAGTATGAACTCTGATTTTCATCTTGTTTCTCTTTCAATATTGATACATTTAATGGGAAATACAATTTCTATGTCTTGGTTTTGAAACACAGCTGTCTGCCATGGAAACCTAGAACCTCCCTTGGAATGGAGAATGTAAACCCCCCCTTCACTCCAAATTATTATAATTTGCAATTAGGGGCTTTCAGGCAGAGATATGGGAATTGGAGTAGCAGTTCTTTCCTAGGAATATTAAAAAAAAAAAATTAAAAAAAAAAAAAAGGAAAATACAAATGTAGTAGTACAAAAAAACAAGCAAGGAAGCAACCAAAAATCCTGGAAACACCCTGACGGAGCCAGGGATATGACCTGGCACCCTGGTGGTCAGCGTGTTGGAAGCAGTCCAAGTAAGTCCTCTTGGAGTAACAGATGTGGTTCTGTGGAGTAGAGATGGTCCTGTAGAAAGTCCAGTGGTGGTGAGATGGGTCCAGTCTTTTCTACAGGAATCCAGTTGAAAAAAACTGGAATACCTTGTGTCCTTCAGTCCCAGTTTTTATCTAGCTAGGAACAGTTGGCTCCTCCCCCACTGTGTGGAACATCTCACAATGGGATGATGGAATGTGTCATGTCATTGGTGGGCCCTAATGGCCCATTATCAGAAGATGTCCCCATGGAGGATGGAGGGGTGGTGAAAGAGATATGAAACACTGCCCACCTGGTTTTAATGGCTGGGCCATAATCAGAAGGCATCAGCCCCACTCCCCCATGGGAGGGTGACGAGAAGGATAAAATATCTCCAAAAAACAGCTTTCAACAGATGAAATAGAATACACATTTTAGGTTACATAATCCAAGACAGTATAAAAGTAATGCAATTTCTGACTTTTTTACCAATATAAAAATGAATTGATTCCAAAGGAGAAAACATCCTGTAACTGGCATAGATATTCCCTTCCTCTAAATCATACTTTTTCTTCTTCCTTTTGATTATTTTGACCATTATTTTTACTCACAGAAAATGAAACTGATATATGAAGAATTAAAAATACAGATGTTATTAAAATAGATTAATTTTTAAATCAATATTTCTGTGTGTACACATGTAAATTGCAAAACATACTGTTCTCAAATTGTGAGAAGGTATTTTGAAGTCCTTAAATTACATCTGTTAGTTTGGTAAGTTAGTTTCTTAATCTGTTTGAGTCTTTACTGGTCAGACTGAAGTTTTTATTGTTTGGAAGTGGTAAGTACATGGTGCAGAAAACTAAATATGAGCCAAACTACTAAAATCACCATGAATGCAGATAGATTTAAAACAAAGAACAAATGAAAGTGTCTTTTAGACCAGCATATGCAGCCTGTAGAAATAGTATATGATCTCTCTCTTAAATTAAGAAAATAATCTGTTGTCTTTTTCAGTGCAGAGACATTGAAAATAAAATCAGCATATACAGGGTCCAAAGTACTTATTTTTCTAAAATGAGGTGTTTCAAAAGGTCTCTGTAATCCACTATATGCTAGATAAGATTTATATTTTATATTTCTGAAAGTCACTCAGAACAAGGAATCCACTATGTCTCAGGAATTCCCTTGTCAGGGTGTGGTATGAAATATATTGGGTTTTCAGAATTTTGTTTTGGTACAGATGTTTTGTATATCAAGAGGTAGAAAGAAATACAAGTATTTCAATAATTTTGAAAACCAATATTCCACTGTGCAAGCCAACTGTCAGGCTGATAGACATTGAATAAGCATGTTTACTTGAAGTTTTACCCAGAAAATAGTATAATTTCAAACCAAAATGAAGATGCATGAGTCATGAAAAGGATTATTACTGTTCAAATACTGTTGTAGAAATAGTTCAAGATGGCAAGTTAATTTCTGCCATCCAGATTTAAGAAAGAATGTGATTTTTCTATTATAAAAGGCAAAAACTACATCATACTTAAAGAAGTTTTATAGCCAAGTAATTGATCATGATGTTTAGACTAATCTTGCTATTTTGGAATAAGAATATATGCAGGTGGTAAAAAAAGGGCATTGTTTCTTAATAGCAATGTCCAAGGGTAGAATTTATAATTTCAAAATTACTGTTCTGTACTGTACTCATTCTATTGTCATATAAATGGCACCTTTTTTTCACAAACCCCAGTGGATTGCAGAAACTGTGCTGACACTGAGTGCTGCTGTAATGCTGCACACACAGCCAAGGGGCTGTTTTGTCATTCCCCAGGCTGATTTCATATTACACATAGCCAGACTAAAAGAAAATTTATATCAAAACCCCCCCAAATCAGACATTTATAAAAGGTATTTCAGCTCTTTCAGTAGCAACAGCTATATTACTATTAATCTGTGATTGTGTACTTCTGCCTCCTAAGAGTTATTTCAAAAGGGCAAATAAACCAATGTTTTCTGTAGAAAGGTCTCCTTCTCTATGTTTAGAAGATTACAAAACTAATAAATGAATTTTTTACCTTTTTATTTGCATTTAATTTTTGGTCTTTGGAAGAATTTGAGGACTATTTCTAAAAAGTATTCTAAATTCTATAGTTGAGGTACATTTGTACACAACGGTTCTAAAGGCATGTGGATGGAATGGTGTAGTAGTGAAGGTGGTGGTGCTGGGTTAACAGTTAGACATCATGGTCTTGAGTATTTTCCAACACTAATAATTTTATGGTTTTATATGAAGATATAATTAGTATAATTATTCATCACATTCTTTTTATTCTCGTTATTAAAAAATATATGGAATTTTTTTCCCAAACTATTAAGTGGCAGTATTAAGTCTGTGGAATAATTTATTCATTCATTTTTTTTCAGTATTTATTTACTGAATTTTAGTTGTTTGTTCCAGATCACAGAAGTGAGATACTAAAGTAAAATTCTGTGGTTCTGCATTAATATGAAATTATGTTTCCTTCAAGATCATCTACCACATGGTTAGGTAGCTGAAATACCAGATGAATCTCTGTTATTATTTAGTTGCATGATAATTATACTGATCCCTACCCTTGACTTAGTTCTTTGCCTTATTGTATGACTTCATTGATGACAATTTTTGCCTAGTAAAAAGCACATGAATCCATGGTTACATAAAGATTCTTTTCCTGTTGTATCCTGCAGTCTTGTTAAAAATCAAAACTAAGCACACAAAAAACAAAGCCACAAAAACCCCCCAAAGCAACAAAAAAAGCAAAAGATCTCACAACACAAGAACAACAAAAACACCAGTCATTATCTACATGCCTATAAATTAATGCCTGTAAATTCAGCTGACTTGTTCTTGTCTATAGTGGTTCTAAAAAAACCTTGCTATCTTGCCTAATCTATCTAGCTCATGATTTTATCCGTAATTTGGAAATGCAATTGTACAGGTCAGGTTCAATTCTCATCCTCTCATCTATGATCCTTTCTTATTTTCAGATGATTATTTTGTTCTGGAATTTGGGCTGCAGATTTATGTGACTCAGAATTGCTTCAAATTTGGCTTCTGAAAGTCACTTAAAATATACCACAGAGGTGTCATTTTCGATATATTTGGGTATAATCATGTGATCATCCAATTTTAACTTTTTACTCCATCACAGGCCTACTTGGAGCTCCTTCATTCTCTTCCTCCTTAGAAGGTCTGGTTTCCAGCATTATCCTGCTATGTTTTTCCCTTCAAATCTTCCTTTGTATGGTGATCTCACGAGAACACTCTGACTCTGAGGAAACACAGAAAGCACAAGAAGGGTTGAGAAGTTTTAATTGTATATCTGACTGCTAAAACTTACAAACTGTTTACTGAAGCTTTATAAAATTGTTCAGCATAATGAAGAACAGAGCACTGGCCAACAGGGATCAGTCCAACTAGGCATGGAATGCATTACTGTGACTTTGTTTACTTGCTCTTTTTAACAAAGAAAAGGTATTGACTGGAAAAATTGCTGATATTGTTCTGGGTTCTGTGATCATCAGCTTTTAAACAATATATATGTCTGATCATTCCTGCTGAGTTCTAAAGTACTAAGACAAATCAAAACTTATTTTTCCTAATAAAGTGTTGCCAGATAGTAAATGCCATCTAACAATATAATTTTCCATTGTTGTTAATTAACTATTAGCAGATCAGATCATACAATTCTAACCATTTTTGGTTTCCATTATCCACATATCCACAGTGGATACTGTGATTTGTGAATGTATTATCACCTTAGACATCAAATATTATTCTTTTCTTTCAATACATTTAGAAAATCTATTGTTCGTCACACTGTACTAATGAGAATTACATATGCATTTTTTAAAGGATTAAAACATTATGGAAATATTTCAGTCCTTTAGATTACAGAAGCATTTCTGTCCTTTAGAATTTTAGGTTTCTTTCCGACAGAAGAAGAATAAACAAATTTACTTTTATGCATTCAACCTTGTTAACAATCTCAGTAAACGTAAACAATGGTAAAAGTCAAAGATGTGTAAAGAATTTATCTTTCTCATTTCTTTGGATTATGATCAGAAACCTGTCTTGGTCAAACAAAGGAAATAAAGGTTTGCTTCCTAGTGATTTACATGCATCATAAGGACATGTACTTGTCTTGATTGGAATACCTAGAAACAAAAAAGCTGTTAATCAAGAAAAAAAAATGGTATTTTAAAAATTTGATTATTTCATATTGGTTTTTATGCCTTCCCTAAGAGGTTTTTTTCCTTTGAATATTTTAATATTTTTCTTTGTAACCAATGCTAAAAGGTGTTTGAAAACTACCATGTTGCTTTTATATTAAGACAGAAAAAAACCCAAAATCATAGAAATAGGAACCATTTCCAAATTAAGGTTTAAGTCACATATATCTTACACATATATAAAATCTCCTATCTCCATGGATACCAAAATCTCCCGCTAAGACCAGAATTTTTCTGTTGAGAGCAACAGTCTAATAGCTGACGCATTAGCCCTCACTGTACAGTCCCATCCAATTAAGTAAGTACTTTGGCAAAAATGAGCCTGCTTACATAATAAATTTTTTCTTCTATGCAAAAAAGAAGGTATTAAAATATTGACGAATCTAACCAAATATATTACACATGAGAAATTACAGAGGAACTTAGGCAAGTATATTAACATTGAAACTGGAATCTGTCAGGAGTACTAAATTCTAGCTCTGTTTTTATAGTAAATTCCAGAACATCTTAATGCTTAAGTGTGTCCTCCAAGACTGTACATTTTGTATGGGCACTTCCTTACACATAAATAAGTTTATTTTCAAAGATGGCATCTTTGTAAAAACTATCCAAGTAATATAAAAATAAAAATTCGTGTATGTACCTGAAACAATTTCATATGTGAAAATACGAAGAAATACATAGTTAGGAAGATGTGGAACATTTCTTTCTGATTTTGCTTTTACCCCGACTCTATGAAGTTCCTTTACAGAGACAAACTTCTAGGAAAAAAAAAATAAATCTTTTAATTATCCACCCACGACAAATAATACAGAACCTATACAATAGAATTCACTTTCTTAATGAAGATTGCCAATATTTTCCCAGAATAGGAATTTTTCAAGAGCATTCAGCATCTTTATTGTATGAACTTTTGATTAAAGAACTGAGTTTATAGTGGGAATTTAATGAAAAATAATGAAAAATCACCCTCAATCACCCTTCTTCATGAAATTAACTGCTTCAAATTCTTCCCTTAACTTATGTAGCAAATACTTTCTAATCATTTTCTTGCATCAAGAGGAATTTTAAGAGAAAAATTTGATAAGCATATGTAATATTTCAACATACTCAGACATATTTATGAGTTTAGCTCCTTTTACTAAGCAGAAGCCATCAAAAAAAAAAAAAAAAAAAAAAGGAAAAGAAAAAGAAAAAACCTTTTAAATTGCAAAAAGTACAAGTTAACTCTCTATGCTGCTCAAGAATGGACAAGCTTCATATGAGTAAGTCACTGTATAATTTGTCCCACATTAGTCTATTTTATCTAGTTTTAAATAATCTTATATTATATATATTAAAACAAAACAAAACAAAAAACAACCAACCAACCAACCAAACACAAAAACCAAAAAAAACCCCCCAAACCCCAAAAAGCCACATGCAAACTGCCCAATTACTTTTGGGAAGCCAAAGTATGATGTTCATTCCACAAACTATTATACATCAGTGCTACCAGATATGCTGGGCCAAAAGTTATTCAGATTGCATTTCAGGAAAAACCCCAATGTGTTTTGTTCATTCTGTCATCTTGAATTAATCTGTCTTCCTGGGGAAAGCCTATTGTCAATAAAAAATGAAGCAATGAAAGTGGACATATATTATTTTGGCATATCTCTAGAATACCAGGAGACTGAGCAGTTAGTAAGCAGTTTTCTTGCAGCTTGTCCAGTGGGTGAATGATTATACTTTTAAAAGTTGCTACAAAGATTAAACAGACAGAACAGGAAAACACAGTTTTAAAGATGCAAGCTGAAGTTAGAAGTGTGGTTTCCAGAAGCCTTTATTGATTGTGTATTTATATTTTTTAATTAAAGGATGCTGGGACTGCAGGTCAGGTTTCTAGCTACTGTGATGTGATTTTGTCATACAAGCACTTTTTTCTTCAATAGGCTTCCCTGAAAATAAATGAAAGTAACTGGATTCCAGGGAAAAATGAAGCAGAAAAAGAAAACAAACAAGGAAAACCTGAACATAATCACCTTTGTAAAGCATAAAGGTATAGTAAAAAACATAGGTGGGTTGGTTTTTTTACTTTACTTAACCTTTAAAATTGTTTTAAATGAGAAGAATCAAATTCCCACTGTTTTTGCTTTTTTGCTTAGTTGCTACAAGGGACAATGTAGTACATGAATAAACATAAGCATTTCCATATGTGATTTCTATAATAAAAATAGTACATTCATTCATTTAAAATAGGATAGTAATTAGTGAGAAATTCTACAACATATTTTGCAGGATATAGAGTAAGCATTATGTAATAAGAAATAGCTCACTTATTTTAAGTTTCTCAAAGCCATTGATGGACAGTACATATAATTCTGAATACAGGTCTAGGAATGAATCATTACTTAGATGGAAGCTGTGATCTTTTATAAATTTTGACAGAATATATTCCCTCATCAGCTTAAAAGGCCTAGGTCAATATTGTATTATTTACCTATTTGTTAGTTATGTAGTTTAACAAAATTTTTGCCTATTTTTTGGCTGTTCTTATAAACTTGACCTTTATTTGACCTTTATTCTCAGGAGCAAGAAAAATTGAATGCAGATGGAGGTAAGAAACACTAAACTGGAAAAAAAGTAATAAAAATATAACATAAACTGTACATGGTAACATTGTAGATACTAGAGTATGCAGAAGCATAGTGAGTGTTTAAAACATATATATACTTTATTGCAAATTTTAAAATTTGTTTTAAGCTTAATAAATCCTGTATTCTTCTTTCTGCCAAAATTTTTAAATCTCAAAATAATTTATAAAATGGCAATTTAAGCATCATACACTGAGTTAAAAAAACCCAAACCAACAAACAAACAAACAAAAAAACCCCAAAACAAACTCAAAGTTACATTGTTGTAAAAAATAAATTTATAAAAAAGCCCACTTTGACTTCTGTAAATTTTGTTCACAGTGCAATATTGACATTTGCAATATGTCAGGCTTCCTGTTTCATAAATATACTTTGTAGTAGACATAGTTCTTTGAAAATATTATTTCCCTCTAGCCACCCCCGGCTCTCGCTAGCTCAGTTATTCAGGGGTTTTAGGGAAATATATTTTCAGAGAGACAGAATAGAGATTTCAAAAGAGTGGCTCTCACCCTCAGCTTCCGTCCAAGCTTTATTCTCGATGTGATGTTCCAGGAGGCCGAGGAGAGAGAGAGAGAACCAGGAAGGAACAGGGGTATATCTAGTTTTGGGCCAAGGAAAGATATTGGCCCTGAGCCAATAGGGTCAGGAGTAGGTATGATAGGGAAAAAGGGTTGAACTACATAGCACAGGTTTCAGGGGGACTCTGAGGGGAAAAAACATTCCTCAGAGGAACACAACAGTTCTTCTGTCTTTTTCTATAATCTGTAGTAAAATTAAACTTCTGGCTGTGGTAAGAAAAGCTAAAATAGCAAAAATGACTGCACGGATTTAAAAGACTAGGCAAGCTCTCAATATTTCAGACTAAAGTCTATTCTGTGATATAAATATGAAGGATTTTGGATAGTATTATAAATTTAGACTTTTCATACCAGTTTAAATCCATTTCAATCAGCATTTTGACAGAAGTTACTGAACTGGAGAAGAATTCCTGAGGCCATCATGTACTATTGCCTTCAAAACCATTAAAGGATAAATCCTTTTCCAGAAAATAATAAAGCCTTTGTGGATCAGATAAACAGGAAAGTTCTTCAACACATTTGATGGCCTGATCATGTCAGATCTCTGATATTTTTCATACCATAATCCCCAATCCTCACTCTATTGATGATTTCCAGGCTAATTGTATCAATGTTAAGAACATTCTGTGTTTTCTTTTCTAATGTTGTCCTTAATTAAATAACCTCACTTTAGTACTATTTTATATAATTAGATTTGTTCCTCTGGTATATCAAAGCTGTATTTTATTCTGTTCCCCCCCCACTTCATCTTATGTTTCATTCTACTTCCATCACTTTGCTTACTTATTCCTTCAGAATATAATTTCTAAATATTTAACGTTTCCAGTTTTCTCCAGTACTTACACAGAATCAGTTACCCTGAAAAAATCTTCAAAGTCTTTGAGCCCAATCACTACTAACCTAACCCAGTACCACCAAAATATATCTCTAATTTTTACATATTTACGTCTTTTGAATACCTCCAGAGATAGTACCTTGTCCTGGGTTACAATGTAAGATGTGCCCAAAGTATGTATTCTATCACCATCTTCATGAGATGTTGAAACGAAGTTGTGCAGTGTTTCCCTTGCCCCCTCCCTCCAGACTATCTTCTGTTAATGGCCCATCAATGCCCTGCTGCATGACTCATAGGTAACTCCCTCCGGGAGCTATCTCTGTTTAATGGGCAATCAAGGACCCATTACAAGACTAATAAAATGATATCAGCCCATTGTGAGATGCTCTGCCCAGGGGGAGGAGCCAAGCATTCCCACCTGGCTATAATCTGGGCTTTGGGACAGCACAGGCAGCCTTACCCACTGGATTCCCAGAGGACAAGAGCTACCAGACCTTTCTGCAAGAACACTGCTTCAACAAGACCACTTCATCTGGACTGCTACCACCACGGTTTCAGGTTGTATTCTGACTCTGTCAGTGATCTTTTGTACTATTGCGTGTGTTTTATTTTATTTTACCTTTTTTTTTTTTTTTTTTTTTTTTTTTTTTTTTTTTTTTTTTCTCTCTCTCCTATTAAATTGTTTTTCTGACTTGGAGTCTCTTGCTGGTTTTGCCTTCAAGCCAGCACACTTATTAGCACAATTATTTCCATAATTTGAAAGCTGAGAGAGAATTTTGACTAAGCAAGCATGAGGAAGAATGGCAGGACTGTATTTTCTCAGGATATAATAAATAGCATAAGGCATACCTGATAATAACTCCTCACCTTCAGGTTCCAAGAAGCAACTGCTCAAATTAGTTGTGTGCTCTGATGAAGATGAGTTTACTTGAATGGAATATCAGTGATGGATTTGTTTTCTGTCATATGAATATTCCCTCAAACTGTAAATACTGAGTAATTTTAGAGGATTTTTTTTCTAAGAATTCATGAAATAACACTTGCATTATAGAGGTAATAAATACTTAAATGCAAGGCTGTGCCCTGCCTTCTCATCATCATTCCACTTTAGAGAAACAGAGGAGAGAGGAAGGGGAATGAATGGGAAATGCAGGGGAAAATTTTTACTGGATGATTCAAGTATGATGCAAGATTTCTTGGGAAGAATGATGGTCACTGCTACACATTGAAGCAGTTCCTTGGCTGCCATGGGAAATTGGAGCAGTAGAGTTCAGAGACAACTGGCTAAACATCAGTGACTCTTTGTCCCTTTACTTTTTCTGTGCACAGACCTCTAACATGCCATATGAATCTTACTAAAAAAAGGTTTAGCTGAAGTTCAGCAGTGCTTCTCAGTTAAAATATCCTGTTTGGCAACCTTCTGATTTTTTTTTTTAATATGTAGATATTAATAATAACAATAATAACAACACGAGCAACAACAATAAATCCAGCCCCATCCGCAGCAATAAACACTTTGAAAATATTCTTGATATAACTTCCAGGCTGTGAAGTTAGTATAGTAGCAATCCTGGATCCCTGTTGTGAAAAGGCCATCAGGATATAGACCAGCTGAACCCTTCTGCTGGAAGTGGATTTACGTTTATGTTCAGAGAGAAGAAAGCAAGTTCAAGCCTTGTATTTTGCTTTTTTTTCTCACTTTTTTTTTTTCTTCATCTGATTTCATTTTTCAAAATGCAGACAATCTAAAATGTTTGTATCTTTATTTTGGAAATAAATACATTCATTTAAAAGATGAAAAAATGACTTGCTCCAGCAGCTTTATGCTCTTAATTTCTGATTATATTGAAATTTTTTAAAAATGGAAGTTCCTCTGCCCAAAATGACACAAGAACAACAACCAGAAATTAGTCTTAAAGGATTTATCATGTGTTCATACAAAGATGACATGAACTACAGCTGTGGCTGCAGAATCCCTCAATCACACTCTAAGGTTTTTGATCAAATGGACAAGGGCTTGAAGGCCATTTCTAGCTCCCTTCTGTATCTCAAGTGCAGTGCGCCTTCAGACTTGCATAGCGTTTTCTTATATTCTCCACCATGCACACTAGTTGTATAACAACATTTTTGCAGCCTTGGACTGTTCTCAATGCCCTGGCCACCGATGCTGAGCAATAAGGGGATGAAATTGAAGAAGTTTTTAGCTTTTATAGCTTATTGATTTTTGTATTTTCAGATGTATTAGAGCAATTCTTCAAATGTGTCCGCCTTACCTTGATATCTTGAGTGTGGAGAGAGGATTTGACATTTATTAGCTCTGCTTTGCTGAAAAAAAATACAGCAGTAGAAGTACTTTTGTGTTATCTCAGGGATATAAATTATTTTAGTATTAAAATAAAATCAATTTTCAGAATAAAATCCAAGGCTTGTGTGCAAGTGTTACATAAAAAGCAGACAAGGAATGTGCTTTCCCAAGTAGGAAACAAAGATGGGTTTTAAAAGTACTGAATTGCGGTTGAACTCACTCAAGCTCAATACTTCCCAAATAGGATGGTTCTGTCTTAATGGAGAGCATATAATACGGTAAATACCTTTTTCATTATCTCTGATCAACCATGACAGCATCAGAAAAGGAATGTAGGAGAAAAGACTTCTTCAATAGGAGTACTCTTTTCTCAGATCAGAGACAATAAAATTATGTGTGAGCTGTTTCATTATAAGAATTTTTATTCCATTAGTTGATCTGAATTTTTAAACAGTATAAACAGGAAATTCTATACTGCAAGAAAAGTGTACAGCAAATGGCTCAAGAAATGAAAGGAATACTGCTATGCTCCTGTTTTAAGAGTATGATATTTATTTATCCCATAGAATTCATATCTAATGATAATTGTAAAAACATTCATTCAGCTATAATGAACTGTTTTATCCCATTTTGCATTACTTCCACCACCTTCTAACTGTTTTATAATGCAAATGCTTTTGTCTCTATACTTCTTTGTACATTTTTTCATAACAGACTAGGAATGTACACTTCAAATAATTTAAATAGCTCATAAATGAAGGCTCTTTTTCATAAATTCTCCTCCACAAGGGAGGTGAAGAAAAAGCAAATCTGTAATTTCCATACTATAGCACTTAATTTTGCAGTATGCCATTCATCCCAAGAAAGGAAAAATAAGCTCCAACGGTACTTGGGGCTGAAGCGGCATTCTGACTGTGCTTTTCTGTCTAGGCAAATACAATTGAAAGAGAATAATTTTAGAAAATTAATTTAGCAAGTAAATTACAGATGAAGTCTTCATATGATCCTATTTCTAAGTCTTTTCCTGATGAGTCTGCAATTGTGGCATGTTGAAAGTTCCATTTATGAATGACAATATAGTAAATCCATATTAAAGAGCATACTTTCAAAAGCATCTTATTTTTTGTATCTAATTGGACATATTTCTGACTGAAATCCTAAGTAAAAGTTTCTGAATAATTACAGAAGCTCATGGGCAAATATTGTCAACATCCATGTTTATCTAGTAAGATTATGATCTATGATATGTAAATGCAAAATATAAATATAGTTTAGAATGCAAAAGATTTCCACACTTTCTACTAGAGATCATGAAAAAATTTATAAATTAATTTGTGACACAGTCATATTATACCCTCTGAAGAAGTAGTTTTAAAGCAAATAATTTTTTCCATTTTTCTGGTTCTCAGTGGAAGTGTGTAACACCACCTCCATGGCTTTCATTAACCACAGAAAGTCTCTAGCTAGCAACTACATGTGACCCTGTATCATTCCTTCTCTAGAAGAAAAGTTGACATTGCATACTATGAAGGACTTCCTTTCACTAAAAAGTAGAGTAACTATTGGAAATAATACAGTGGGCTATAATTAGTATGTAAATAGGTATTTGCCACTCTAGTGGAATACCAAGATCTAAGTCAGGTTTCTTGCTTTCTCTGGAAATACATAGGAAGGGTTATGTTTCTGAATATGGAAAAAAAAAAAGAAAAAATTGTGTATTGAGTTGGCTCAGTCTGAAATAAACAATATAAAATATTGCAAAAAATATCTTAGAAAAAAAACACATGCCAAAATTTAAGGTGCTTCTCTGCATTTTAGTTCTGAAGAATTTGTAGCCATATGCCTAAGCCTTTCGGGGAGGGAATGGTGGTGGGAAGGAACAAATTTTTGTAGATCATCCTCCTACTGAAGTAGAAAAAAGAAGCAGAAGAAATTTCTTATTATACTTAGAAACACAGCAATGAGATCTGGTCTTTGGATTCTAAGGCACTGAGGTTTAATTTGAATCTTTCACTTTCCCCGAAAAGCCTAAGTGTTTGGATCTTTCTACTACATTTAAACTCCTTTTTGTTTGTGTGTATGTTGGTTATTTGGGTTTTTTTTTCATTTGCTGGAAATATTTAATGAGATTATAGTTTAGAATGGCAATGAAGAAGAGAAAAGTAATATTGGCCCTTTTACATGAATCAATAAGGAAGGAAATCCATAAGGAAATCCATTATAGAAATGAAGAATTCTGTCTGCAGCTTCCCTGGAACAATAAAGAGGGGGGGGGGGGGGGGGGGTGTGGAATCAAAAGAAAGAGTAAAGAATAGTTCAGTACTTATTTAATCCTATACTTCTAAAGGTGTAAAATAATGGCTGGGCTTTTTTGACATTTGTTTTGGGGATGTTTTTGGGTTTAAGGTTTAGATATTTCTAGGTTTTATTTTTGGGGGTATTGTTTTGTTTAGTAAGAGAAGAGAAATAAATATGCTTGAACAACTTAAATAATTATTAGGACAGGAAGGAGGAAACTACACATTTACTAAGAAATCTGATCTTCAACTATGATCTAAACCTATTGTATGTACTCCCTTTTCCTCTGGAATCCTCTGACTAAGGTCTTAGCCTTCCAAAACTTAATAAGGGATGAAAACATTGTACATTAATGAACTAAAGTTTCAAGGCAATAAGATTTACTAAGATTTACCTTGCATTTTCCCTTAGAGGAGGGTTACTTTCTTGCATCTGTCCACCTACTTTGCAAAGTAGGCAGTGAATGCCAATAAGAAAGATTAATACTAGTCTTAACATTTCTTTTTCCTTATTTATAAGTTGCCCTGCTTACTTGTATTTTAATTATTTAAATACAACTGAGTTCTAACAGATGTAGCTTGATACCTCAGTATCTAAAACATACTCAGAGATTTTTACTGAATTATGTTAGGAGAAGGATATTGTGAAGATATGTGAATGCTTTGTTAGTGAATCAATAGAATTCTGTGTGTCTGTGTTATAATAATCTAGTTTTATTACCTGTTTTTTACTGCTAGCTTGATTAACAATGCACTATTAAAAGTTGCTAACTTTTTATTTATACAGAAATATGCTTTTTATTAATGTTTCTATATAATCTCTATACTGTATTTATGAGCCTTGTTTAATGGTCCAATGTTTCAGAAGGAGCAAGAAACCGGTTGTGATACAGTTTTTATCTTATTCCTTTCTTCCTTATTTATTTCTTGTATAAGAAAATGGGCAAGCAAAGGAAGAATCTTTGGAGCATAATTATTTCATTAGTCTGCAATAGGTGTGGTAATAAAGCATACTGCATGTAGAAAAGATTTTCTTTATGCTAGGTGAACTTGTGAATCATATATAAAAGAATTTGATACATATATGAAGAAAGTTATAAGGAAGGAAGGAAGGAAGGAAGGAAGGAAGGAAGGAAGGAAGGAAGGAAGGAAGGAAGGAAGGAAGGAAGGAAGGAAGGAAGGAAGGAAGGAAATTTAACATCTAAAACTCATGCAGTCTACAACTCTGAACTGGACTGGAAGTCAACTTATTTTTTATTCATGCTACTAATTCTGTGCAGGAGAGGTGCATCCAACCAAAAGAATCAGAGCACATATTTTCTCTCACTCTCTGATTAAATATGTATTTATAATGAGTTTGTCTTGGTTTTTGCTAAGGAAGGCACGAGCCTCCCTGGAAATGGAAAATATAAATCCCCTCCCTCCAAATAATAATTTTGAGATTAACAGGCTCTCAGGCAAAAATATGGGAACAGGAATAACAGTTCTTTACTAGGAAAATTAAACTAAAAGTGCAGTAGTACATTAAAAAACAAAAATGGAAAGAAAAACAAAACACTGACAATCAGACTACTACCTGACACCCTGTTAGTCAAGATGTTGGTAGCAATCCATTTAAATGGTGGCTGCAGTCCTCCTGGAACGACAGATGTGCTTCTGTTGAAGCAATGATCATGTAGAAGGGTGCCATTTTCCTCTGAAGGTCCAGGTGTGGTATAGATGTGTCTGGTCCTCCTCTGGGAATCCAATCAGAAATAGGTTGCCTTGGTACTCTGATTATATCCAGGTAGGAATGCTTGGCTCCTCCACCTGGGTGTAGCATCTCACAATGGGACGATATAATTTTATCAGTCATGCAGTGAGACTCAATGGCCCATTAACAGAAGATATCCCCCTGGAGGGAGGTAGGATTGTGGAAAAGATAAAGAACACTGCCCCACCTGGTTTTAACAGATGGTAATAGAATATATACTTTCAGTTACAGGTTGCATTGCAACCTAAGACAGAGTTCTATTACTAAAGAAAAATACTTCAATGAAAGATTTTTTGAAACTCCTAAGGGAATTTCTAAAAAAGATCCATTTTATTAAACACTTTTTCTTGTTCTTTTTATCAAGTCAGTATAAAATCATTGTTGACTCTGTTAACAATTTAAGGTAATTTTAGATCATATTTTTATTATATTTTAATTGTGTAATTCTTTAAATACGACATAACATCTCTGTTTTATAGACATATATATATATATATATATATACACACCTCAGGTTCTCATACATACATATGGAAATATGAGATTCCATGGCCAACAATTTTTTTCCTGATTTGCTGATTTTTACCAAGATAGCAGAGAAAACAAATATTAGAAATTAATGAGTACTTCAGTGTGTACCATGAATCCCTTCAGTCATCAGCCACTAAAGCACAATCAGTCTGGCAGGCAACACAGCTTAGTATATTGATGATCTAAGCTGAACTAATTGTTTTTTTAATGCATCAAAACATGAAGTCAGGTAAAGTTATCAACCTATATTTACTTGTTGCTTATATGGAGTAAATAAGCTGTCATTCTAAATAAGATTTTGAAACTAGTCGGTTTATCAACATATAATGAGAATAGCTAAATATTCTCATAGCTGAGGAAGTTATAATATTCATTTCAGGTTCAGATTTTAAAAGATAAATTTAAAGTTCAAGGTCATAACTTCAGAAATACAGACAATTATGATCAAGTGTTTTTAGCGCTTTGTGAAATTTAATCCCTTTAGATATAGAATTTGGCCTGAACTTTTCAATGTATCACCTCTGGGTTTAGTTAATATAAAATAAACACTCTAATAAAATATTTGGTACATTTTATTTCTCTCCCTAACTGAACACAGGCCAGTAAAAGAGAAAAAAAGTAGTGGTATAGTCATAAGAAAAATAAATAGTTATTATAAATAATTATGGTTTTGTTATCAATTTCAGTTGTCAGGTAATAAGTTTCTATCCTGTTCATCAGTTGATCTAGTTTTTTTCCTTACCATAAGTGTTTTCAATTGTTTTAATCAACAGAGTTCATACATGAAAGGGTCAAATGCATATAAAAGCAGTGTTCTTGAAAACTGAGGAAGTAAGAACAATAAAATCCTTGGATAGTAAGTACATGTCATAATTGCCATGATTTAAATTTTTGACTGTTAGCTAAATATTAAGACAAAATTCTACAGTTAACCAAAAAGCCGTAAGACAAAGAAGACAAATTCATCAAAATATGAAAACACAGAAGCAAGAAAGTGTGGATTTCCTTGTTATCTATCTACTATGAAGAAGATTTAGGAAGTTATTCCTAGGAATTTGCTTCCAAAAGGCTGATATTCCACCCCCCCCCCCCCCCCCCCCCAAGCTGGTAATTTTCTGTGTGGAATCCTTTGTCCTATAACTAAATTCACCAATTTTTGTAAATACTAAGAAGGTTTATTTTCCACAATGGCAAAAGTAGCAGATGATAACCACTAGGGACACCAGAAGTATCTTTAATTTCCTATTTAATTTTCCAGCTTTGCTGCTGAACTAGAATTGAACTAGAATTGCTGAACTGGGATTCAGATTATTTATTCATTTTAAATCCACCAAAAAAAACCCAAAAACACAAATTACCAATATTTATTTGCCAATCAAATTTCTCTATAAAACAAAGCAATAGAGACTGACCTGTGAGAATAACTGTCAGCTGAGACTTAAAATATCTGTGTAGACCAATACACCTTAAAGATAATGCTCTTTTTGTTACTAAATGAGGTGGAATTGAACATTCAATTCACATCATTAATTCTTCACATTATTCTATTGTTATAGAGGTGAAAAATAAATCTTTCTAGCTTTGTTCCACTTCTGTTTCATTTACATTTGCATTAATTGTTTGCTGGATCATTAGAGATGTGTGGTGCTGTTGTTGATGGTCAACAAAAATAGTTGAACTCTGCATAATATAAAGACTTCTGACACACTAGACAAAGCCAGTACCTCTAGTTTTCATTCTTAGTGGTGTTAGAAATAAATTCAGGCAACAAGATCTTCAATTACTACCTACGACACCTTCCTCATACAAGAACTACCTGAATTGAAAATATACTTCCCTCTAGCCACCCCCCGGCTCTCGCTAGCTCAGTTATTCAGGGTTTTTAGGGAAATATATTTCAGAGAGACAGAATAAAGATTTCAAAAGAGTGGCTCTCACCCCAGATCCAGTCCAAGCTTTATTCTCGATGTGATGTTCCAGGAGCCTGAGAAGAGAGAGAGTGAACAGGAAGAGACAGGGGTTTATCTAGTTTTGGGCCAAGGAAAGATATTGGCCCTGAGCCAATAGGGTCAGGAGTAGGTATGATAGGGTAAGAAGGGTTAAACTACATAGCACAGGCTTCAGGGGGATTCTGAGGGGAAAAACCATTCCTCAGAGGAACACAACAGCTACTGATAGAAGTTTCAGTAAAGACAAAAAAATAACCCACATTTTCTCATTCCTACTCTTTCCTTTTTTGATAAATTTGTCTTTCCCTTATGCTTTTCTAGATAGCCAGGTTGGTGGTGGGTTTTTTTTTTTTTTTTTTTTTTTTTTTTTTTTGGTCTTAGTATTTCATTAACAGATAATATAAAAATCACAACTGAAGGACAGGATGCTATCCAGAGAGTTCTGGGCAACTTTGAGAACTGGGTTCATGGAAATCTCATGACGTTTAACAAGACCAAGGTCTCGTGCTGCACCTGCATCTTTCCCTCAATTTTCGTTTCAACCAACTGGTTTCATACAAATGTGCTCAAAAAGAAAAAAATAGGGACAATTGCTCTTGAGAGATGAGTTAATGAAGGTTTGACAAAGTTGCATTAAGCTGTCTGTCCCAAGACTCTCAATATAAGCCTTCCATAATTAGGAATTGATTTGCTCCAAAAATACAAAAACAATATTAGGTACTACATAAACACCCTCAATGGATGAGAATATACTTACAAAAACGGATTTTGGACTTTAAATCTACATCTCATAATAGTGTTCACTTAATTAATTTAGATTCTCAGATATGATACATTCTCTTTTATTATTTCTCAGTAAGAATGTCCCAATTTTCACATTAATATAGAGCAAATAAATTTCTGTAGAATACTGCTGTTACTTTTTCATAACTAATAATAGAAATTGTTGGAACAAAGCCTAGCTAAATCTACTAGGGTTTTTTCAGTTTGCTTGGTATGTACATTAAGAACACACATGATTCTGGGTTAGAGTCATTATATTTAGGCACTTCAGTGTTGATCTTCTGCATCGAGACAGGGAAACAAGTTCAGAAAAACTCCATTATCATATCAGATGATGAAACATGATTGGATAAGGATAGAATGGTCCTGGACACTTACCTTCTTCTTTGTAACACTGTTACCTACTGCCTCCTTAATGTATTCAATTTTACATCTCTAGTTGACCTTGGACAATAAAAAACATACAGCTTCACCATTAGCATTATATATCTGATGAGTTCCATTAGTAGACCTTTACTACTTTAACTGATCCCTAGACATTATATTTTTGTTGATTTTCTTTCTGTCATACTGCCTATTTAATAATATTACCTCTGTCCAAAATCAGATTCCATCTTAATGATCTTATCAAAAATCTAAATCTAAGTCTAAATAAAAGTCTAATGAACTTAAATCTAATAAATAAGGTTATTAGACTCCCAAAGTAATTGCTCAGATTCATATGTACTCAATATATTTCATAGCTAAGCTGTGAAATAGATTATATAAATAATTAACTCTCTAGAGCAGGTAAATTTAACGTTTTGTGGGACTATTCTTAAGTCAATCTCAAAATCTTCAGCTTATAGAGTTTTTTCCTATGACAGTAGGCTTGCATTTTATGCAACACACTTATTAATATATGACATAGTCACAAAGCTATTGCTTCCCTAAATTTAATGAAATAATAAGACTTGCTGATGAATCACTGATGTACCTTCAAATGCCTTTTTGCTCCCTTACTAGTGGCAATTGTTTGGAACACTGTGTGACAATGTGGACGTATTTTAAGTCTATTTCTTCTCAGAGGTTTAAAATAGGTGTAATTAACTTTTTCTAAGATATTTCAAGGCTTCTTATGAAATCTCTACCCACTAAAAAATGGAAAGTAGGAGTCCTGATGTTGTGGAAAGAGATGGTGTATGACTCTACAAGCTGGGAATTGCAGTCAGACACCTCTAGTTTCTATGATGCTTTCTTTCCTCATGGTTCCCAGACCAAGAGTTTTCAACTAGTTCAAAATTAATAATTAAGTAAAATTGATTTCAATATTATCAAAACCTTAGTAAAGGGTTTTCAAAAATAAAGACTAGTGGAGGTTTTATTGCTTTTTCTGTGGTGACCTCAAGAAGATGAATTTTGAAGTTAGGTGTTTTTTTAAAAGGGATATTATTTCTTAGTGATACAAAATTATCCATTTCAGTGTGGGTGCTTGGTCTGTTTGGAAATTGTGAACGCAATCTAGAAAATAAAGTTCAGTGCAGATGAGCCGAAATAAACCATAACAACTGAAAATGCTGTAAAAGCAGGATATGTATTGAATTTTCTATAATATTTTGTTGAATTATTAAAAAAAATCATCCTAATTTATAGAATTCCTCATGAGATAGAAAAGAGTTGTTAATATTTTTGTTCAAACTACAGAACCACTTCAAATTTTGCTAAAACTGTGGTCTGAGAAGAATAACAGTAACATGCACTTTCATGTGTCATTGTGGTAGCCAGATCTATTTATTTAATGCTGGACTAAAACGTGAAAATAGTATCTCTTTCATTCCTGAACTATCATCTCTGAACAACAGGTTTTCCTTCTATTTTACACTAGGATTTTTTCCCCTTTATATAAAAAAGCCACATATGAATTTCACTATATTCAGTAAATCCAGATAGAAATTTATCAAGTAGTTCTAGTTGAGAAACAATTAGAAATTTAGTTATTTTTATTTCCTTAATCACCATATTTGGATAGCACTTAGGAATTAACACATTAAAGGTTTTGATTGTTTCAATTATTCTACTTATGTAAGTTTGTTTTAGTAATCTTTACATTTGAAACACAGAAGCTCATACCTTCATTAAGATATAAAACTCATAAGCATGAGAAAAGACCAGGTTTTTTATTTACACACAGGTAAGTGTCAAAAAAGCCTGAAACAAGTGGAAAAAAACCAACAAAAGACCAAAATAAAACAAAACCAGACAAACTGAAAAAAACTACCAAAAATGTATTGATCAAACAAGTCCTTCTGCACTTTGTACTTAAGTACTATGAGATCAGCTGAGATTTGAGTTCCTGTCAAATTTCATACAGAACTATGATTTTGAATGGCTGTTCAACCAACTTAAAAGTCAATATTTTTCTTAATTTTTTAGCTGAAGAGACATTTAAAATTACTCCAACCCATCAGTCACCAATAAATATTGTGCCTTTGAACTGAGATACAAGTAAATAGAAAGAGAGTAAGGTCTGACACGTGCCAGTTGGATGCAGTTAGAAATTTCTGTTGAAATACCATAAAGTATATACATATACAGAGTGGGAAAATTAAAAATAATATATTGAGCTTGAGGTTTTAAAATTATCACAATACAGGCTATATATAGGAAATTTCAACATAATATTCTTCTATAATATATTAATTAGGCAACAGAACTTAAATTCCTTTTCCCTTTCCAGATTCTATTTTCTCCCAGAAGTTTCATAGTCGGTGTTCAGCATCTGATCTTTTGGATATTTGATTTTCCTACAGCTGATTAGGACTGTATCCACTTCTTACCTTCTTATTTTAATCAGCAAGGCTGACTGACTTTTTGTTGTTTTTGAAAAGTCACCATGCCAATCCACAAGTCAACACTATGTGCATTGGCACTTATGAGCAGGTTCTGCAGTAAAATGTCTGTTGGAGTACCTGGCATAAACAGAAGCCTCAAAATCTTGGCCTTGAACTATTTATGCTAGTTAGACTGAAATGGTTCCATAAATGTATAAACAGAAATCATATGACATCTGAAGTACTCTGCATTAAGAACATTTGCTCTTGCAGTGGAGTTACTGTCAAGGTGAGTAGGAATTATTTCTGATTAAAAACAAAAAACCCCAAAAAACTAAACAACAACAACAAAAAACAGAAAAAACAAACACCAAAACAAAAACAAACAAAAAACAACAACAACAAAAAAAAAACCCCAACCCACAACACTACAAGAAATAACTGTGCACTTGGCAGCTCTGTTCTGCAAAGTCACACTTTAAAGACCTTATTTATTTATTTATTTATTTATTTATTTATTTATTTATCTTTAAAGATCAATATTATTACTTGGATTTAGTCCTTAGCCTTTTTCATTCTAGTTAGGACACATCTAATTCAATTAAAATCATTAGAATATAACAAGTTTCACCCTATGTATTCTATCAAGTTAAAGGCATCAGTTGTGAATTATCATATGAAATAGTAAGCATGGTATTATTATGATATCTTTCAGAAATGTTCAACCACTTTTCCACTTTAATTATTACTAATATTTAGAAAAATACATACAGGATCCAAAGCAAGAAGCTAACTATAGTTCATAGGTGAGAGCAAGACCCTGAATCATTAATGGACAAGCAAGTTTCTGTTGACCTTCACTGATTTATTACCTTTTATTGTGTTAAAACTGAAACTCTTTGAATTATTATTCACTATGTACCATAATGTTACAACTTAAGAAATAAAGTAATATATGAACAGTTTGACCTGTCATGAAGGGAAGCTATTAGAAATTTCTTATATTTTATTGTCTTGGAGAAAAGCACAACTGAATCACTAGTTGTCACTTTGAAGTTTTAAATCTGCTATTATATCTAAGACTATACCTATTTCTTTACAACCACTTTCTTCTTCTTCTTCTTCTTCTTCTTCTTCTTCTTCTTTCTTCTTTCTTCTTTCTTCTTCTTCTTCTTCTTCTTCTTCTTCTTCTTCTTCTTTCTTCTTTCTTCTTTCTTCTTTCTTCTTTCTTCTTTCTTCTTCTTCCCCCCCCCCCCCCCCCCCCCCCCCCGGTAAAATAAGTCAGGAATACTAGAAGTACTGTCAGGTGTAATCCTATCTTCATTGGATAGGCTTGGAAAAATATCTGGGGGATAAACAACAGGTCTTTAGATTTGGACTGTCATACCTTCTCAATGTTGTTGGTATTATTATTAATTCAGTTGCATGTGTCCTTGTCCCAGGTAAGAGGAAGGTTTAATCTATTTTGAAAAAAGAAAACTTTGAAAAACTACAGACCTAGAGAAGTAAGATTTCATCCGCTAGTCAATCAAATATATCAGTTATTGCTATGAATCTTTAAGTCTGCAAAAGTTTCTCTTAACTCTTCTTTCTGATGTTTTTTGTCTGACTCATAATTTTTACTACTGTAATACTAAAAACTCTTGCCACTGATATTTTTCAATAGATAAGGAGAAGGAACTGAACTACTTTCTCATAAATTATATATATAAATGATATAAGCATGTCAAACCCTGCTAAAATAAATGCAGTTTTCCAGTTAATATTGGAGCTTAATGTTAAGATACCATGTTACAGAGATGCAATTTTATGACATTCTATAAACATCAGAAAAAATGCTTGGAAACTTCCTTTTACTAGTCAATTACCTGTAGCCTCATATATTGCTCACTTCTTCTTAATATTTTCTGAATAATGCCTCTAGCATATTCTTAGAACTTTTCTCTAATAACTTGAGTTTGAAAGCAGAGTGTTATGTCCCGTGGCAGCAGTGACCATTGTCCAGAGAGGTTACAACCACCAGCATGGAAACAGACGAGACATGCCTTTGTTATAAGCATGAGAATCCATTTATTCCCCTACCCCAGGTCAGGGAGGGGTGAGAGCAAAGAGGGGAGTGGGAGAAGGGCTGTGGGTTTTATTGGGCATATTAGGGGAGGAGTCTTAGGTTTAGGTCAAAGTGGGGGAGATCAGATTTCAGCCTCCTCAAATACTGCTCCTGTAGGAGACAGTAGCAACTCCTCCCTTTATAAATTGGTTAAAAGGTGCATTAAATAACTTATAATAAGGGGATTCTTGGGAATATGATATTGGTTTGCAAAATTAAAATTAACAAGTAACAGAAAAACATTTGAGGCTTAATTACAAAAATAAAGTAACAGAGAATTGATGACACTGAATTAAAAGAATACATTTTCTCTTAATGGGTTAATGGTTCAATCTCCTTTGGCTTTTGCTCTTCCTACCAGAAGGGATGCAGTTCTTTAATCTCTTCTTTATGAAGGGCATGGTTCTTACTATTTGGTCTCGGCTTTGGTATTGATGTTGTGGGCGTTGTTATTGTAGCTGATGATGACTGTGAAGCAAGGAACAGTGAAAGTGGCATTGAGAGCTGTCAGCAGCATACGGCAGGGTCCGGCCTTCTCTCAGGGCTGCGCAGTTCCGCTACACCTCCTCTGCGGTGCCAGCTGCCAGGGGACAGCAGGGCCTGGCACTCTCTTTGGCCAGCCCCACTTCACCTCCTGTGCTGTGTGGGCCTGGAGCAGGGGAGGTGAAGCTACGTGGCAGGAAGGTGGGGGTAGGTGGGCAGGGGGAAGAGCAGGCACAGTGTTTTGGGAAAAAAAAGTCAGACTTGCTCTTTTGTATGTCTTTATTATCAAGCTTGGGTCTGGGGGAGAGCTTGCTTGCTCCCTTGGCAACGCGGAGGAGGAGGTACAAACAGCTTAGCTCCACAGCGAAGCTAGGACTCCCACACCCCTCGCAGGCTTTTTCCCCTTGCCGGGGAGTCCGTTTTGCTTCACTGATCAAGGGTCATCCAGTGATGGGGGCCCCTCCTCCGGTCACGGCGACTAAATAAATCTGCTTTGGTGGACCCCCGTACCCCTTGCACTAGTCTAAAGTGCGACTTCAGTCCTGGATTCTACTTTGTTTCTCTGCTTTTCAGAGTCTCTCATTCTTGAGTTGTTCCCAGAATTCCAGTGTTCTTTTTATTTGCATATTCAGACACTGTCTGACGAATGGGAGCAGAGATACAGGTAATAAGGTGAATTCTTAATTAACAAACAAGTAAATAAGATGATTAATCAATATTAAAACAGGAATAAGGCAAATTCTTTAAACAGAACTAGCATTAACAATCTTAATGGAATTGCTTAACAATTAAGTAATAAAACACAGATCGTTTGAATAGAACTTGTTTATAACAACAGGATTGGAAGAGAAGGACTTCAGTGGGAAAGAAGGGATCTCAAAACCGCATGGTAAATGCCATATTTTAGAAGGAGTGCCCAGGACTGTGGGGCCACTGCCTTCCTGGGCAGGGAACGGGGGATATGGAAAGACAGGGGCGAAGGGGGACACAGGATGGTGGGAGGATGGTAGTGCACACGCGTCACTTCTGGAAGGTTTTCCAGCCTTGTCCTGCCTTCAGGGAAAGGGGGATAGCGGTGGAGAGACGCATAGGGTGACAGTAGCAACTCCGTGTCATCCTGGCAGTTTTCACTCCTTGCCACACTCTTAGGAACCAAGGGTAAGGAGAGATATAGGCAGCTTCACAGAAAGAGAAAAATGTGAAGGTTCACAGGAGGAAAGGTCTAGGGCGCTGACACTCTGCATGCAAATCGTCCATAATCATCCATAGGTAGCCACTAGAACTTTATCATCCATAAGTTGCAGAAAACATGTCGGGAGAGTTGGTAAGAGTCCCCAGCACGGTCCTTTTTTGCAGGCAGACTAGCTGCTTGTAGCTTTTTAAAAACTCCTTCCCATGAAGAATGAAAAACTTGTGATGGTAGATGTTACTCCATCGCTCAGTCCCAGAGAGCTGGTCTCCTTCTTGGGAGTTTCCCTCCCCATAAGCTTTTTAGCCCCATGTTTTTATGGGGGTCCTGCAGAGGTGATTTATGGGGTGTCGGTCCTGTTGTCCTCACTGGTTGTCCACATTCATCCACTATTTGTTGCATCATGTGGCAACAATGACCATTGTCCAGGGAGGTTACAATCACCAGCAGGGAAACAGATGAGACAAGTCTTTGTTATAAGCACGAGAATCCATTTATTCCCCTTACCCTTGGTTGGGGAGAGGTGAGAGCAAAGAGGGGTGAAAGCGAAGAGAGGGAGTGGGGGCAGGGCTGTGGGTTTTATTGGGCATTTTAGGCGAGGAGTCTTAGGTTTAGGTCAAAGTGGGGGAGATCAGATTTCAGCCTCCTCAAAACCAGACTCCACAGCAGAGGATATGTTGTAGCCATCTGTGTTTACTACTTTTTAAGATGGCATCCATATTCTATTACATTGGATGGTAATAGATCTCCTTCAGATTGGACAACATATTTTAAAGTAGTGGTTGGGTTTTGTCCCCACCTTTTTCTCACTCTTTGTCACATTTTTTCTGAAGTCATCGGACAATCATGGTATGTTGGCAGCTTTTTCTGTCACTTTTAGAAATTGTTTGGGGGAAATTGTGTTATTGTAAGCAAGTCAAGGCAGAGGAAGGAGGAGTATAGTTCTGTGAAGACATCAAAAAGCCTTCTAGCAAAGTAGGAAGTAGCAAAATGTGAATTTACTTTGACTTTGGAGCCAGATAATTTGTCAAGAACCTTCACTGTCCAGCTGAATCTCTGAGTGATAGAGAAAAATAATCTACCTGTCAGGAGGGGAAAAAATGAAATCTTGATAACTGTCTTATTAATTAATTGTTACTTAATTTCCTACAGCTGGATGAAAACTGAAAAGTTTCACACCAACCATGAATACTGTGGGACAAGCCCCCCCGGTCACTGCTGAGATTTCCTCATAATATATTGTTAACTCTAATTCTAAAACTTGTTTAGCTTTAAATCTAACCTTCCGTGAAGATAAGGGGAAATTAAATGAATTAGAACTGTTCTTTAATTTGGTGTAGTAATGTTCTTCATGAGAGTGAAGGTATTTAAGATTCACCATCCAGATGATGGCAATGAAACTTGCTCATTGCATACATGACTTACAAAACAAGCTAATCATATTCTAATATCACTTCATTCCCATTAAATCTGTATTTGTGTTTTGCTTTCAAATCATGCTTTGCTATGTTCTCAAAGCATCTAACAATTTCTAAAGCATTTATCTTTTGGACAAGTGTGAACTATAGTTCTACTAAGATAACTAAGATAAGAGAACTAAGATAACTAAGATAAGAGAACTAAGATAAGCCTAATCTTAGAGGCAGAAACTGAAGGATAATGGATCTACGGTTGGGTTTAACTTGCATGTCTATGCTAAAGGCAACACTGAACTATTTGCCAAAATTTTGTTGTCATCACAGCCACTAAATAATATTTGTCCTATACCTAAAGGAAGACATTCAGAATACCATATTTCTTTATTTTAAAACTATTGCAAATCCATAATTTCTACTATTAATTAATGCAACTGGATTTGCATAATTAGCAGTTAAGCACAACATTTCTGTAGAGAAAGTAGGACATAAGAGAGAGAGAAAGCATAAAATATTCTGCATTTTTGTTTGTTTGTTTGGGGGTTTTTGGGTTTTTGTTTGTTTGATTGTTTGTTTAGGGTTTTATGCTTATGGATCTCATAGAAAGGATATTTCCTGACCTGCATGAGCTGAGATGATAGAAATCAGAAGACTGGCTGCTTTCTACATGTTCAGTGGTAAGGAGTATTTATTATAACAGAAAGCACGATTCTGCTGTTCTGTTCTAATAACAGCAGGCTGCTACTAGCTTCCAATCCCAGCAAGCTGAAACACATTCAAGATGTTTACATCATTATATGGCATATTATAAAATATGAATTTTCAGTTTTGCTTTCAAGTACTGAAGGAACTGAATCAGAAATACCAAGATTTTGTACTGGACAATGAAAGAAACCACATTTTTCTGCTACTATCCTACTTTTAGACTAAATCTATTACACCTTATGTCTTCTTCACCTTTAAAACACTACACCTTCTTTAAGTTACACACATGATTTAAAAATAGTCTCTCTGTTTCAGGATTAATCTCTTTAGTTGCCATTAGCAAATTGCATGGCAGAGGACAACAGAAATTATGTTTGAGGTTAGGTAGCTCAAAAAATTTACCTTTTGTAATGCACACAGAATTGAAGCTGAAGATGCATTTACATTGAGCAGTATTGCTTGTTTTAAAGTAAAGTGAGATGAAATAGTCCTAATTTACTGGTGTGCAAGCTCTACTGTGTCACATCAGTCATTCTTAATCTTGCCAAGTAGACTCTTTGATCTCAGAAAAAGACACCACTAATGTATTGTAACTTTCAAAGTGGAATTCAGATTAATTGATGGAACTCAGCTTGAAATGTATCCATTATGCTGTATGTGTGTTTGTGAAACATTCATTCTGATATTAGATTAAATATAAATACAGAAAATGTATGTAAAAAAATAGTCTTTTAAAGTGTCATTATCAACTTACTGTCATGGCAATATTTATGCATAGTTATTAACACAAGTTATCTTACTAAAGCTAGTTACAGTCTAATTACTATTAAGTGATATGAACAGACTGCAAAGGAACTGATTTTTGGTTTTGTGAAGTCTTATAGTAGTAGAGTTAAAAGTTGTATTTGATAGTGATATAAATTCTTTTGACAGATATTTTCCTTTGACTAAAAAGAAAGAAAAAATGTATGAAAAAACATTTTCATAACTTGAGAAGTAACTAATTTAAAAAAATATATTAATTTACACAATACCATTTACTTATGAATTATTTCTACAGAAAAAAAATAATACAAAGAGAGCTTACAGCTTATAGTTTTCACAATAAATTATAGTTATTTGATGTCTAGAACAGACAAATTATGATGGTACTTACATTGATAGGCTGGGATCTAGTTTTTCAGGAATTCCTCATTACTAATTGTTGACATTGAGAACTACCCTGATAGTTAGGTACCTTGAAACTAGTATAATTTCTGGATAAGAAAAGACGGTCTAGTTTCTAAGTGCAAGGCTTCAGAAAACTTCCCTTTTTAAATTTAAATCCTCCCTTTTTTGACACCTCCCATTACACAGTCTAAGTGGCATTTATATACTACATGTCAGGCTCAGAGAGAACCATGATCATCATTGCAACAATACCCTCATGGACACTTGTGACTAGTCTCTCTCTCGGAGCCCTGGCTAGCTCAAGAGGCAAACCAGAGTTGGATGGATTTTTTCCTCAGGGCCCCAAAAATCCCAGGATTAGCTGTGAACCTTTTCCTTTAGAGAGAGCAGGTCACTGTTGAAGTCAAAGGTTGAAGGCACTTGATCCAGGGGAAATCAAGGCTTTATTCGGTTTTTCTCCTGTGGTCTTGCACCCACAGGGTCAGGAGCCCATACTCAGTCCCCAAACCAAGAGGAAGTTTCCACGTGCTTTTCTGGCTTATATCCAGGGGAAGGGGCTAAAGCCACTATCCAGTCAGGGATAAGGTGGGACTGGAACAGAATTGGATTACAGTCCAGTGTGGGACAATGGGTGGGAAAAAGGGGCAGGGACAAACCTCAGGACAATACATTTCCAGGGGAACAGGGGAGTACAGAAGAAACCATTACAAAACCCAATATAAAAGTGAAATACAATATAAATCCAAATAATACACAACAACAACAACAGACACTAAGTAGTTTCATTGTCTCCCAAGGGTATGAAACCTGCAGAACCCTACATCCTAAAACCAGACAATATGGAATGTGCAAGTTCACTAGGCTTCTGAACAACTATGGTCATACTTTGTTCATTTTATCCAAATCCCCCGGGTTTAGATTAATTGTTAAATTATGTTCAGATGAATTGCTAAATTATGCCCAGGTATAATATTGCTCTTTTTGGTTTTTTTTACTGTATGAAACACTAGGTGATCAGGTTGATTTAAGCAATTAAAATTCAGATTTTATTCCAGTATC
Source organism: Delichon dasypus (assembly GCA_037837765.1). Classification (NCBI taxonomy): domain Eukaryota; kingdom Metazoa; phylum Chordata; class Aves; order Passeriformes; family Hirundinidae; genus Delichon; species Delichon dasypus. Next base: position 42,602,817 of record JBBAXF010000004.1, on the reverse strand, counting down.
AGTTAATCACATTCCCACTTAGAGCATGCAATATTCTAAGAGATGAGCTGTGAAACTACCACTAAGGTTTGATCAATTTTTAAAAACACATATCTATGCTAAATGGAGGTGATTTTTAAATGGAACATTCATTTGCCAATACGGAAACATGATGTTTATGAAAGAGAAACCATATTTGTTGCATCTTTTTGAATTAAGTTTATAGTCATAGCTACAGTAAACAGATACTTGTAACATAAATGTACTTTGCAGAAAATACTACAGGTTTAATATTTGGAATACAATTATAATAGATTTTCCCAGCAATACTACAATGTCTAGGAAATACAAACCCACACTTTCAGTCTGAAATTGATTCAGTTAAGGCAAAGAATATCATTCCTCACTTGTAGTTACTGAATACTGAATAAAATACCAGTGGGGTTTTTTTTGTTGTTTTCATATGTTATTCCAACATCCCAGTATCTTGGAATAAATGGAAATCTTTATTGACTTTAATAGGATAGTTGTTCCAATAATTTTTCTTTCCCCAAAACACTTCATTGTTATATTTTGTTGTATCTGTTTTACTCAAGCTAGGAAAGAGCACTTTTACTAAGTAATATTCTCCAGCCAGTGTGTTTCCCTCTCCTTCCCGTGTTTTCCAACCTTTGTCTTAAGAAACAGACAGTGCTTTGCAAAGTTAAAATTACTCTTCTTTCTCATTTATTTTCTGTTATATTAGTATTTGTGTGTGTGTGTGTGTATTAATGTGTAAAGTCATACATAAAAACTGACAACACAGAGGCCAACTATGTTCATATATTTTGTAAATGATTTCCTGGCTCCTCTGTTTGGCAACAGCATTCTGCACTTGATCTCTCATTTCAGGTTCGCTCAGATACAGATTATACTGCATATTTATATTTCATAAAGAATATATCCCACTATTTGCAATAGGACTAACTAAATTACTGAAAACTGTGCATAGTAAACAATCTCCATTTTGCAAATGGTTTTGAGTTTTCTACATCTGGCTTCATGTCATATAAGGTACAAAGAGTTTTATATGTCCTGAGAAAATAAATTCTGAAAAATATAATTATGTTGTTAGGAACTGTTATTTTACTTTTTTTCTCCCAGAAAAATAAAATTTTATTTCATGTAAATCATTCAAGCTTCCAAAAAAGCTTGTTTATCTTTATAGATATTGAAATACAACATTTTAGCAAAATAAAAAAAAAAAATCCAACTCATTAACTTATATTTTTAGTTCTAATAGTATGAAAAGAGATGTCATGGCCACTATCAAGACTTTTAAGTACAGTCTGTTTCACTCTGTTTTGTAGATGATTTGAGAAAATTCTTATTTAAAATGGTCTTTCAGGCTAAAAAATCCTTCTTATTCCATAGAAGAAAAATTCTATCCAAAATTAATGAAAAATAAGACTAAATCTGCTTTTATGGAAGGATAAAATGTAACACCCCATCCAATCTCATTTGTAATGTTTGGGAATGCTTCTGAAATGTGCTGCCTATTCACTCTTTCTCTTGCTCCTTCTTAGCTTTTTAGTCTTGTTAAAGGTAATAATTTTACAAGAGAATCACTGGTAATGAATGAACAATGACTTCACTATTTTTTCAGCCCATCTTTTCAAAATCATCTTGTTTTGACCTGAAAGATTTATGGTGTTGTCAGTATTGTTTTCTACTTTGAATACCATGGAGAACAATTCAATATTTAGATGTTTGTCCTTTTTTTCCTATTATGTTTATTTTCCTCAGGACTGGGATGAGTATCTGAATTCAAAATGTCAAATGAATCTCAGAGAGTTCTTGTATACAATATACGGAAAAAATGTCCCTTTAATCAGTGAAGTGCATTGTATTCTGTCTTTATGACCAAATCATGGTCATATAAGGTCATATGAAATTATCAAAATAAGAAAATTTACATTTCAGCCACCTTTGTTTCTGTTAGACTGGTATTTCAGATAGTGACCATGCTGCAAAATAATTTAAAAAAAAAAAAAAAAAAAAATCTTTTAATTTTAAAAAGCAAAACTCAACGAAGCAAGGCAAAATCTCACCTATCTAAATTTAAAGAGCTCCACATGTGGGATCTCTTATTGCTACATTTTTTGATGTCATTTTTCTCTACCAAAATAACATGGATTATAATATTTAATCTTAATAAAACTTGTATATTGACAAATGCCATATTTATGTCTAAATTTTGAAATTGATTTTCATCAATGACTGTGTCTGGTTCCGTCCCGCACCGGGCGGGAGGTGACCTCTGGCTAGCTCGGGTCAACCCAGGCACAGAAGGTCCCAGTTCGTTTCGGCTTCTCGGCTTAGCAGCTGAACCCCCAAAAGTGTGACAGCAACAGCAGCAGAAGAGAAAAGGCTGGCTCTCAGTTTAGCAGATTAGAAGATGTTTATTAGCTCCAGAGTTAAGACGCTGAGGGGTTGAGAGCAAGGTGCTGAGAGAGCGATGCTGAGAGAGTTGCTGAGAGGGATTTTTCCTCCCTTCTACCCCTATAAGCGGGGGAGGGGTTTCAGGGAAGATACTGCAAGACCATGAATCAGGGGTTTCAGGGGTAACAGGGTGTGCCCACCCCAAGCCTCGGACCACTAAAATCCAGAGCTAAAGGAATTCCCCCCAGGGGGCCTATCACCTGAAGCCCTCTCCCTGAGATTTTGCAATCTTGGGAGGGCTCCTGGAGAGACAGGCTGCCCCAGAGCAAGGGGGGTGGGAGGACACAAAACACCTTATAATACAGACAACACAAAAGGGATACAGAATTGGGGATACAGTGAAATGAACCATAACACAAACTTCTTATAAAAACCTAATAAAACAGTTCTGCACTACCACAAATGACACAGCTCATTGAATAAAGTGTAAGACAGTTTGTAAATATTTTATTTGATATGGGCAAAAGCATGTATGAAAGAAATGCAGAAATGTATGAAATACATGCAGAAATAGATTTTGGATTTTATGATTGTTTTTGGGTGAACAGATTTTTTAAAGACAGTACATTTTTGGTGTGATCGATACAACTTTAGAACTTAGGGATAGTCATGCATTTTATTATATTTTTTAATACAAGTTATCATTTTGGGGGTTATGTTATGGATTTTAAAGAGATATAATAACTAAAAGTTTAATATAATTATTATCACATTTATCTAAAAAAAAACTAATCACCATCATGCAGGTTTTCTGACCAAATAGGTTGAAATCATCATTAATTCCTAAAAAGCACAACCTAGGAGGTAACTTTTTAAAAGAGTAATATGTCTGTTTAATTACAAGATGACATTATTACTAAAAAAAATGCTGAGTACTGAGTGAAGTTTAAAGCTGTACATACAAAGTTGCCATTTTCAGCTTGTTAAAATTGAGAGGACTGAACACAACACTGATTAGGAAGAAGTAAACTAGATTCCATAAGTGAACAAATTAATTTAGTCACTTAACCAAACTGATTTTGTTGTCATCTAAAACTGGAATGCATCAACAGTTACTTAAAGTCTTCTGCACTTCTTAAGTAAGTTTACTGTACAAGTTAGTCTACATTTTTTACTTGAAAGACAAAGTCAATCTTATATACATTTTGCCTTTGTTTTCCATAGCTGTTTTTTGAGAATATCATAAATGAATGATGCCAGACTTATTTTTTTTAATTTATAAAAATTTAGTTGAAATTCATCTTTGACTAAGGATATGATCTAACTTCTAGACTTGCAAATCACTACACTTCCTTTTTCACTAAGGAAAACTGATATTTTTGAAAGAATTTCTGATTTTTCTTAGATCATATTTTCAGTACTTACCAAATAAACAGGAAAGCAGGAAATTCTGCTAGTAAAACCACTTACCAGGGCAATGGCAATATGGAGTAACCCAGAAAAATTCAGCATCTCAGTAATTTTTCTAGTTCCTGTAAGTCAGTTGCCAGAATTAGCAACACTGGTTCAATCACAGTCCAGTTAGATTTAAAAAGAAGATAAACAGTGATGCCACTGGACTACTCCTCTTTCTTACGGATTATTGGAAAACAGCGACTCCTCCTGAACACCAGAGATCCAGTAAGTTGTTAGGAATGTATCCAGCTAAACCGAGCTGCAGAACTGACTTCACGCCCCAAGGATACTGTACACTATAAGTGTCTACCACACACATGGGAGAGTGAGGCATTTTGTTTGGCTAGCTGAGATGACAGAGGCATTTGTCTTAATCCTGCTTGTGGAAACAGTTTATTCATGTTTTCAGAATTCAACGCAGCAGATGAGAATCTGGGCTACTACTTTAGTATATGGGAAAACATCATAGTAATAGCAAAAATCCCTAAATTAATTGAATAATTTAAAAAATTTTCACTTTGTCTGAGAGTAGAACATGATCTAAGGACTCTTTAGCAGTCATTCTGACACAAAGTATATTAATAAGTTAAATTATTCATAATTAGATAATGGAAGTTAAGAATTCATAATCACAGGAATATTTCTGAGAAAACTTCTAGTAATTGTTTTATAATAGTGATTGATTAAACAGATTCTCCAAGAAAGGGTACTTAAATAAAATTCAGAGTTTATGAGGTTATTGCTCTTGCTTGCAATTCTAGAAGTAAAGCTATTAGGCTCTATCAGGCTCAATGTCAGCTATGTTCCTACAGATCAAGTTGAAAAAAAATTACAATTTTTCTAGAAGCAGCAGATGTTTTTTGTGGACAGACTTTGAGAATTGGTGAATGTATTAAAAAACAGATGTAATCCACAATATGTAATCATGCTACAAGTGGTACAAAACTATGGACATGAAAACTGATGATTTCATAGAAGCATTTAAAAATTAACTTCCAAAAGCTACATTGAAATATATATTTTTATGCCACTCTAAAAGTCAAATAATACAAATAATTTATTTATACTGTTAGAATTGTATGTTCTTAATAAACAAGCACCCAGTGTCAAACACTGGAATAAGTTGCCTGGGAAAGTCATTGAATCAACATCCCTGGGAGAATTTAGAAGACATGAGGTAGCAGACATGGTGCTTAGGCATATGGTTTAGATTTGGACTTGGCAATGTTGGATTTGTGACCATAAGGGTATATTCCAACATAGATAATTCTATGACTCCCCAAGACATATCAAATAATCTCTTGTGTTAGGTGAAGAAGATAATTTTGTTGATTGGCTGTGTTTGAACTTTGCACCATTCACAGCTTTATCAGCCTTCAAGTAAAATAGCTGGTGCTCACAAATAAAATAGTAATAAGAATGGGATAATAGTTCTGCTTTTATCAGCTAGCACTCTTTTCTCTAGTTTAAGTCTGAAGAGCTCAAAAAATATTATGGGAAACATGTATTCCTTATCAGTTACTAATCATGATTAAAGTATATATGGAGCTGTCTGCAGATCAAGATAGCAGTGAGCTCCTCTGCAACACCACCCCAACTCTTCCAATATTAGAGTCATAGAATAACCTGAGTTGCAAGGAACCTGAAAGGATCATCAAAATTCAGCTCTTGGTGTGACACAGGACACCCCAAGGAATCACACCATGTGCCTGAGTACATTTTTTGCAAACAGTATTGAACTCGTTTTTGCAGTATTTTGCAAACATTCTTGACCTCCTTCAAGCCTAGTGCTGTGACCACTGCCCTGGGGAGCCTGTTCCAGTGCCCAGCCACCCTAGGAGTGAAGATGCTTTTCTAATATCTGAGCTAAACCTCCCCTGAAACAATTTCAGGCAAGTCCCTCAGGTCCTATTACTGGTCACCACAGAGAAGAGATTGTTGCGTGCATGTCCTCTTCCTCCCATGAGGAAGGTGCAGATTGCAACGAGGTCTCCTCTCAGTCTCCTCCAGGCTGAACAGACCAAGTGACCACAGCTACTCCTCATATGATTTCCCATCTGACCCTTCACCATCCTCATGGCATGCATTTGGAAATTCTTAAATACCTTTATACCTTTCTTATATTTGGGTGCCCAAAACTGCCTCCAGAACCCAGGGTGAAACCACCCCAGTGCAAAGCAGGACAATCCCTTCCCTTGCCTGGTTGGTGATACTGTGCCTGATGTCCCCAGGACATGGTTAGCTTTCTGGCTGCCAGGACACTGCTGACGCAAATTCAACTTGCCATTGACCAGAACACTGAGTTGCTTTTTGCAGGGGTTCCTCTCCAGCTTCTAATTCCCCTCTGTACATCCAAAGTGGAAATATATTGAAGGAGTGAGATTCATGTGAGTGAAACTACTTGTACAATTCACATATCCAGTGGGCTACTTTTTTCTAGATCTAATTGCGCAAGTGAAAATACTCTAGTCCACCTTTGGAGACCCTAGAGTGCACCAGAAAACACTAGTGGAAAAATGAATACAAAACCAAAAGCATAACAAAGAAGTATAAATAAGGAGGAACTCTAATTAATTATTCTAATTAGCATTGAACAGTTATATTGAAGAACAAAGCCATGAGGAAGTGCTGTGTGACGGACAATGGAAATTCAAAATTCACTGTTAAAAGAGGTTAATTTTTTCTGTGCCATGAAGTTACATGAAGAATGACACTGTATTCGGTGTTTACACATAAAATGAAAAGGTCTCTTCATTTTAGGAAAAAAAAAAAAAGCTCACTTCAAAACAGTGATTAATCAAAATCATATACAGAAGTTCTGATCCACATTCTGCTAATGTAAGATGGGAAGTATTTTGTTTAGGCTTTTCTGTTGTTTAGGAAAATGTAACAATTGCAAAGATTTAACTTAGGGGCACCATAACAGTTCTACTAAACCTTTACAAATACCTAGGACAACATTGTTCCAAAATTGTTTCATGATCTGTCTTGAAGACTTCATAAAGTTTTCATAAACTTCATGAATGTATGTTAAGGTATTCCATCACAGTAAATGTTATTATTTAATTTCCTGGAGATTTTGCGCGCTGCTTCTCTCCTATTCCTTTTTCTTATGTTTACTTGCTTTTCCTCCTCCCACAGTGGCACTGTGGGAGTCATGGCACTATGGCATCATCCCAAGAAAACTTAAGTCATGGAGTTTTACCTCAGTTCCAGCTGGAATTTCTTTTACACTGAAACATATCACAATAATTCCACAGTTTTGCAACGCTAATTTAAAATTCAAAAGGAGACTCACTGATCACAGACATAGCCCTTCTTCAGTTTTGGGGTATCATACTGAAAATTATTTTTCCAAATGTAAAACTATTGTAATTCTTTTTTCTACACTGAAAGAAAGTGATAATATATAACTTCACCTGCATGCAGACACACCCTCATACCAAATCACTACTATTTCACTGTCAATCTAAATTAGGGTACCTGACATTAAAGTTAGGCAATTTTGTTTGCACTTTCTTATAACATTAGAAATGGCAGATCAGGATTATTAGCATACAGAACTAATCTATTATCTCAAATGCCCATGAGGGAGATAGGAAAGCCATATTTAAATAATACAAAATAACAGAAAAAATAGACTGTATGTTTTGCTAAATATGTAAAAAAATTGATTATGGTAATGACTGCACAAGTTAAATTTTTGTTCTGTATCATAGGTTAACACAATTTCGTTCTCTGGATATAGAGAAATGTAAAATGGTTTTTCCCTGCCCTAACCATGACGTGGGTTGGGGGGGAGGAGGACAAGGACCTATCAAAAAGCAGGCTGGGATAGTGGCGGCTAAGTTGACTGATAAGAACTGTCAGTGTGACTTTGGAAGGAACATTTAAAACTAATCTGCTGAGGCTGCCCACTCTCTTGCTTCGGTGACTTGCCATGAGGTAACGTGCTCAGGGCCGGGGCCGGCCCCGGTCGGGCTCTGCTGCCTCTCTGGGCGGCTGGGCCTGGCCCGGCCGGGGGTCTGGGAGCCGCTGCCTGCACGGGGAAGGCTTGGGCTGGCTGAGCCCCTTTCCCTTGCTTGCTGTCAGGGGAGAGGGGCGGCTGCAGCTCGGCAGTGCAGGGCCGTGTGCTCAGACCGTGGCAGAAAGGGCCAAGCCATGGCCCAGCTTAATTACCGCTGGCAGCAGAGAAAGCAAGCCTGTAGCTCCATAACAACTTTGAGCTGGGCCACCCTAGATGAGACCGAGGGGTGGAAAAATGGACATTTGTCGGTTTCCTTTTACCAGTTCAGCATGTGCACGTGGCTTTGCAAGCCCAGGCAAAAAAAAAATATTAACCCTTTCTTAGCAACACAGAACTTTTAAAGCACAATTCTTCCTTGAGAGAAAGAAGAAAACAAAAGGTACGTGAAACAGACACTGCATGAAGTCAGTTAGATGAGAATTGAAAGAACTAATAATATTGGAAAAGGATTGAAGAAGTGGACATTTTTAACCGGACTCTTCTAAAGTGAATTATGAACTGTTCTTTGCAGCATTCTTAGTATTATTTTTGGGTAGAATGCTATTCTAATAAAAATTAAGGACTGGTGTAATAGAGATTTATTTGGGAACTTTGAAACCCCTGTTTCTCGGTCAAAAAGGAGGTCTCAGCCTTCTGAGAAAAAGATAATTTTAGATAAGAAGAAGTATTGGTAAATAATACCCCAAATACACTGAGAAGCTCGGCAGATAGAACATCACAGTCTGAGAAAACTCCAGGCGGCAGCAGATGTGTGACAGCACTGGACTATTGTGCCTTGTAGCAAATATCTTCATGAAAGATCTTAGAAGGACTCTTCTCTTAAAATAATGTGTAGTCATGTCTAAGTAGTGAAACTGACTGAAAATCCTAAGTTGTGTCTTTCTGTGTTGTTTAATAAGAAAGTTAATAGTTTGTAAGAAGAAAGAAGCGTGTTTTTAAAAATTCATTCTATTTTAGTTTTTTTTTTCCTTCTATTCTTTTAGTGTGTGTTAATAAAACCTTTTTTGTTGTTGTTAATTTTTAAGCTTAAGCCTGCTTTGTTTATTTTTCTCCTAATCTCTCCCTCCCACAAAAATATTAACACTGAACCCCTACATTAATTGGTGTTTCTGCCTGGTTTTATTAAATTAAAACCACTACATTGTGGTATGGGGTTTTTGGTGTGGTTTGTTAGGAGGTGTTTTGCTAAATACATTTACAAATTTTGTCATTTGAATCAACAACTGAATTAGTCCTTCTTAGGAAAAATAGCATACTAAAAAATTGAGAGGTGCATTTGTAGGCCCATCACTCAGCTACCTTTTGGCATGGGATGCTTTTTAACTAAAAAATACTTAGGGCTCTTTTGTGGAAGTTTTCATCCATTTTATTAGAAAAAGACAACATAAAAAACTACACTCTTTGTGTAACTTACCACAAAACACAGAAGTTGTTTTAGAAATATTAATGTGATTGGATGAAGTATAAATATATTGCTACTGGTACAAAAATCACACTTTCAGTACATTGTATAAAAAATGTTTAAGGTATTCAGTACAGGAATTTCAGTTTTAAAAAAACTACTAATTTAGCATGGTGAGAAGATTCTGCACACCTTAAATACCAGTTCACAGCCTTGAATAGCCCTTGGCACAACTTAGCTGAGTTTGAACATTTTCTGATTAAAGATTTCCTGAAACGTGTGTTGTCCATTTCTTCCAGCTTTGTGTGCTGGTACATCCTCATTTCTACAGTACCATTTCTTTCCCATCTGCCCTTCTAAAGCAGGTAAGTTCACTTTACATCAATATTTTAGTGTATAGTAATTGAAACAATGTAAAACTTCACAAAGCTTGAGATCTTGCTTCTGATAATTAATAATTAACTGAATTTTTCTATAATAATTACACAAATGCTTATGTAACTACATTCATTTGAGGACTGTCCTGAAAAGTATTTATTTATTACTGTGAGGTAAGTACGATCAAGAAGTTTTTAATTAACATCATTGAAGTTATTAAACAGAATATGACAACAGAACACATCCTCTGGAGAGCAGAAATCAGATGCAGACAATATATGATCCTGATGCATGAAAAGAAATTTTTGGTTTAATTTGTTTTTTCTGAACTTTAATGATTAAAACCACCAGCTAGGACCAAATGTCCCTCCTCAAAGATTCTCTTAGGGGAAAATGCTTTGATACTAGTTGCTTAAAATCAAATATAAAATCAAATATAAGTAAGAGAAAAGTAGTGAATGTAGCAAAATATTAGCCAGGTGTGGCAATATACATATACATTAACTAGCTGCTTAGTAGAAGAGATAGAAAACTAGGCTGAAAAGTGTAGAGGATGTCTAGTATGAAAATTTGGTTTATGAAGGGGACTGATTTAATTGCCATGGAAGAAATAATGTGTTTAATGAAACATCTGGTCTCAGGATGTCATGGGAAGCAAATGTTTGGTTTTTTTTTTTTAAATGAGGATATAAGTAGGCAAAAAAGATATTGCTTTTGCTTTGAAAGCATAAATGAACCTTCAGAAGCTTTTGATGAATTCTCTCCCAGGCAAAAATGACCAGGAAAAAAAAAAAAAAAAAAAAAAGGAAAAAAGAAAAAAAGAAAAAAAAAAAAAAGGCTTAGAGGAAGGAGAGTTTAGAGGATGAGTACTCTACTGAAAATGAGGCTGTGAACTTATTGGGGAAAAATTATGAGGATAATACATATTTTCTAAAGGTACTGACAGTTGTAAGGTCACAGGATCTGTATTAGAATGGAAGATATATATGTACATGTGACAACTCAATGGTGTTAACCATAAAACTATATAAAATATAAAATAAAGCTTTTCAGAATAAATCTCCCTCAGTTGTATGATACTTAAGTATTTGAAAAATTTGGTACTTGTCTCTTGCATTTCAGATGTTAAATAAGTCACGACTGCCATGATTTTATAAGTTCCATGTAACAAAAACTGAAGTCAGAACAATTCAGACATGTTGAATAAAAATAGAGAAATAACTATGATGGCCTGAACTTCTCTATCAAAAGTTTTGAGCAAAAACGGAGCCTTGTAAAAAATTAACTTCTAAGGAAAAAACCCAGATGTTTAACTTACTTTCTATTTGCTTGTTTTCTATTTGCTTCTTAGCAAGACATAGGTTCCATCTGGCTGCTTTAGATGTCTGTGTATTTGGATGCTTTACATTGCTACAGTTTGGCAAAATTCAGCTTGTCCAAAATAGGTATAATAGCCCTTCAAGCTTAAAAGAAGAAATATGTCAGACTTTAACGTGAATTACCTCAGAGGATACATAATTTCACTACCATTCCCTGTACTGCTCCTCATTCATTATAGTAAAATTCAGAATCTGCAGCCCTAAATTACTTTAGTAAAAAGGATTGTGGTGCTCTGGCTCTCTATTCACATCTGTTGTAACAGGGAACAGTCATAGAGCAAAGCATATAGCAATATAGATGGCTGTATAGTTTTCTAGGTTGTACCAATGTTTTTGTAAAGTGCCTGATGTATATCATGTCCAGGTGAAGAAGGGGAGTGAGAGAAATTCTTCGGTGGGCATCAGGCATCCAGTCCAGGTGGACACCTGGCATCCAGGTTAACAAACTGTTAACTCAGCACCACCAATTTCCACCATTAAGCCATATCCACCGCCACATCAGCAGGCTTTTTTTGAGCACTGTCAGGGATGTCAGTTCAACCAATTCACTCAGCAGCAAGTTTCAATCCTTGGCCAGCCTTTCAGTGAAGATATTTTCCCTAAACCTCCTCTGGTGCAATTTAGGGCCATTTCTCCTTTTCTTTTAACAGCTTGCCTGGAAGAAGTGACCAACACCTCCCTGGCTACAACCTCCTCTCAGGCAGTTGAAGAGAGCAACTGAACCTTTTTTTCTCCAGACTAAACATCCCCATCTTCTTCAGTTGCTCCTCATCAGACTTGTGCTCCAGATCCTTCCCCAGATCTGTTGTCCTTACTTGGGCATTCCAGCATTCATCAATGCCTTAATTTCATCATTCCAGCACCTCAATGCCTTTCTTGTCATGAGAGGCTGACAACTGAATCCATCAGTCAAGGATGGGTCACACCAGAGCCAGCACAGGGGGATAGTCACTGCCATGGTCCTCCTGGCCATCCTATTCTGATTTAAACCAGGATATTCTTGTCCATCTTGGCCGCCTGGGTACAGATGGCTTGTGCTCGGCTAGCATTGACCAGCCCCTCCAGGTCCTTTTCCACCAGGCAGATTTCCAGCCACTCTACCCCCAGCCTGTGATAGTGCATGCAGTTGTTGTGACTCAAGGACAGCATAACTCAACACCCCAAAGATAATATGAATACGTGATATCAGAAAATGGTAAATATATACTAATTTCAGAAACTGAAAATGAGTATGTAAAGGATTATGCTATATATATGTAAAGATTATATAAATAATGTAAAGATTATAGTTTAGTGTGGCATGATGTTGTATGAACAGTGGAAGAATTAATGATGTGGCAGAATAATTTCTAAAACTACTTTATGTCAAATACATGAAGAATTTTTCCCATTCAGGGTTTTCTAGCCAATGAATTCTTTCCTGTTTGATTTTTAATTGGAAGGAAGCAAAATATATTCTAGACATAGTAACAGTAATTTGTCTTTATTGTGTCATTCTAATCTCTTTCAGATGAAAGACAACTTATATAAGTCAGGAGCAATGATAGCTCACTTTATAAGACAGGTTTTACACAAAAGTCTTTACAATTGCTGTTTGATCTAAGGGGTAGAAAGAGTGTTGTCTAAAGTGAGATAAGAATAAATATTCGAGCAAAATAAAACAAATAAGGGGATAGTGGCAGATAATGAAAATTTGCACTTCCATCTGTCTAGACAAGACCCATAGAGGGAAAAGTCATGGGAAATGTAGACTTTTATTGCTGTAATTATTTTAATAGAATTTTTTTGTAATGTTCAACAGCTCAAAAACAAGGAAAAGTGGAGTATTAGAATGATAGGATATAAGGGAGCAACAACAAAAAACTCCAAAATACTAGGAACAAAGTAGGGGATTTTGTGAGAAAAGCAGAAAAAATACTTAACACAGCATGTTTACCACAGTTTTAAAAGAGTATGTCTGAAAGCATGCACTGAATTTAATTCAAGTTTGTACATAAATTTTGAAAATTTGATCCTAAATTTGTATTGCCTACTTGTATGTAGGTATAAATGCATACCATATATTTAAAAAAATATTAAAAGATTAATAAAGAAATTGATATCTCTAACAAAAATAATAATACATCTTTATAAGATGTCTGATTTAGACATCTTTAGCACAAGAAATTCTCTATATTGACTGAAACCATGCTTCTTAATCTATAAATTAAACTACTGCATTAAGGTATCACATATAAGCTAGGCATATACCTATCCTGTGAGTTACTCAATTCTTGAAACACTAAAAGAACACAACTTTCAATCAACTAGGTATATACCTTACTACTAGAATGATAATAATACCTCAGTGCTTTTTTCAACTGGGTAAGTAGCTTGTTTGGTATTTTTTTATTTCATTATAAGAGTCAGAAAGTCATACCACAGATACATCTTTGCTGTTTATGACTGGCATAATCTTTTTCTTTTTTAATTGCATTGTTCTAGAAGACTTTCTGTCAACCCAAATCATTCTGAGATAAGAGCAGTGTTCTTAACTCTTGTCTCAGATGCATTAGACAATATAGATATGTGCATTCTTGAGCTCGGTAAAATTGTTTATTCTAACACCTATATTATGTTTTCTGTGTAAAAACATTATAGTGTCATGGCAATAAAATGAAACATGACAGTGGCAAATGCAAGCAGCCATTTGAATATTGGTCAATGTTCTGCTGGTAGTAAGACAATTGAGCATACAAGTAATTTTCTAATAATGGCACATTTATGCAGCCAATATATTCTCAACTCCTTAATTAAGTTAAATAATTATGGTCTTTAAAGTGTCTGTAAACGTACGGGTTTTGTTGTTGTTGTTGTTGTTTTTTGAGGGTTTAAGTGATGATTGAACAGATGAGTAGTTGTCCTGGTTTAGGGCAAATTTTGGAGGAAACCTCTGAATGCGGTTCCTCTGGAAAGCAAACCCAAATGGCCTCTCCCCCAACCAGTCCAGGAAAATAACTTCCTTGGAGAAAAATGGAAAAAACCACATTTATTTAACAAAGTGCCCAACAGAATAAAGAATGAATACTATGAAACAATAAAACCTCTTGTTGCTCTGAAGTGAGATGGTAAATTAAGAAAGTCCATGCTGTGGGTAGCTCAGCTCACTCAGTCTCTTATCAGCTCCTCCGGAGGTACAGGCCGCAGTGGGCCACAGGGGCTGGTGTGAGCTCCCGGTACTCCTCTGGGTTTTTCAGTCCAGGACAGGTTTAAACAGTCCCAAGAAAAAGGAAAAAATAGTCCAGGGAACTTCTCTGCCCGAGCTAGCTAAAACTAACTAAAAGCACAGGAGATCTCTGTCCCGGTGCCTGTCCGTGCCTCAGATGAACCACCATCCAGAGAAAGTGCGTAGGAGTCAGGCAGTTTTTCTCAAAACAAACTTGGCACGTTTTCTTTCTCTGCTTTGCTCTCAAAACCAGTCTTAAAAGTACAGAACACAATATGCAGCACAAACAGAACAGACAACTGGGGATACAAGCATCATAAATTCACCCTGGGACAGCAGTATAGCAAGCAAAGCCCTTAGAAAAAGGCAATATAATTTCATCAATGTTTTGATTTTTTTACTCCTTGATGACAGATACGAGGTAAATAGATGCAAAGTAACAGAGAAATTCATACATGATGGATTTGAATCAGCAATTTTATTGCTGATGCACTTAAGAATAGGAAAGGTTTGTTAGGAAAGGGATCACCATCTAAAGGATCAAGAAACCTATATTTGAAGTGGTTAAAGACTGCTGCTGACGTGCTTTGCAGTTTGAAAATCACTTTTCTTTTCTTTCTTTCAATATCTCTTGTCACTTGGGCAAGCCTCAGCTGCCTAAGTAAAAATCATTTGAGATTCTCCAGAGTATACTTCTCTTGGCTTACAAATGGACAGGTTTATGACAAGATTTGGGTGAATTCTGCCATTCTTCATGCTGATATCTTAGTTATATCAGTATGTCTTAATGGCATCTGTGCTAAGGCAGTAGTAATAAGCCTTTGTGTTTTTTGTGAATCCTGTGTACTTCTACAACAATATATTTACATGATGCACCAGAACATATTCAGTAGTTGTTTTGGCAAGAAATAATAAAAATTATAAGGATAGGCTTTTAGTAAATTAAAAGTGATTTGTTGTGATACTCTTACCTCATAATAATATCCTCCAGTCAGAGATCCATATCCAAAAGCAGAGGTCCCTCAAAAATTTCTTTTTAAAAATACATATTATCTTTTTAAATAGGCATTTTGCCATGTGTGTTCCTCACCAGGGCCTCATTATATTATTGCTCATTTTTCCTTCAGACAGGTTTACATGCACAAATTGTTGGTCCATTTTAAGAATAAAATGTCACCTTTCTCTCTGTGAGTTTTGAAAAAACCCCTTTTTTCTCCTCCCCATATTGATTATCCTGTATCCAAAGCCATTGATATTTTCAACCAAGGAATTTATGGCAGAAGGAAAATACTATATATCAATATAGACATGATTCTTTTTTCTTGCAGATCATGTATGGCCTTTTAAGTTTGGGAGAATCATAAAGTGAAACTGAACGGTTCTATCAGCCTCAAGTCTTAAGAGGTGATGCTTCTGCTCTGGGAAAAGGCAGAGAAGCACATCTAGAAACATTTTAGGTATCACTAAGATAATTTTAAGTGGATATATTTTTAATTATTTTGAATGCACAGACTACCTTTCTGTCCAGGATTTTGTGTTAATTAGACAACCTTCAGGGAAAAAATAAAAATAAGTATTTAATTCTCACACTACACCAAGACTGATCCAGTGATTCCTCCCAAAATATTTAGAAGTGCTTTCTTTGTAAAAGAAAGTATTACAGAGGATCAGATCAGAGTTGCATTTTCTTATTCCTTATTTCTGAGTTGTAACCTCAAAAAAATACAGAATAAAGCCAAAATCTTTCACTACTGAGGAGCTTGAAAATAATCTGTATCAAGGATATTGTATTTCTCAAACATTTTTAAAGGCAGCTCAGCAGTTGACTTATTTGATTTTGGAAAGTGTATTGGCTATATTCTATAAGTCTGTCACTTGATATTTAACTACATAGTCTAGCTATGTTACTCTTTAGTGTTACTAGAGCATACAGATTGAATTTGTTTTTATGTAAAATAGTGTATACCTGTTTATTCATGGAACCCTCAACCCTATATATTGCATATATTAAATGCCTTGTTCATTAATACACAATGTTTTATCTTGCCAGTATGCCTAGAAGTCTGACAACCATCATAATGTAAATCTTTAATTCCTGCTCTGTATCTGACGTAAGTAAATTTGTTTTTGTAGAATATCTTAGGATGACAAAAACTATTGCATCCAATTATTAATTTGGACACTGGTAGAAATTACAGTACCAAACACCTCTAAACTACAACTTTCAATGTCCTTACTGCATTTAGTTAAGAAAAAATATTTACACACATACTAAGCTTTAAGAAGGTTTTCAAGATGATGTACTGATATAGGATTTTAAGGGGAAGAAGATAAACAATAAAGGCAGAATCCCTAAAAGGCCCCCCAACTCATAATCTTGATATCAGCTGTGTATACATTGAAAGAGATACATTCCTTTCCATATTGTAGTGACTTACATAGTCAACAGGCTGGAACAATGCCCGGATATTTTTAAGTTTTTCCTTTATGTTCTGAACGTACAAAAATGGAAAGCCAATTTTATATATTTTTTGCATTGTTGTTTAAGTTATGTCATGTCATCAAAAACCTGGTAAATGTTTCATAAGTGCATGAAGCATTAAGCAATTAGTATAATGGAGTTTTGATGGTAATAGTAGGGAATAAAAAAAAATAAATAGCTAAATTGAAAAACAACGAATACAGAGAGGTCAGTTCGAGCTGGGGAAAAACAATCCTGGTAATTGGTAATCATGGTCATTACTATTTGATTCAGAAGCATTAAAATAAGCATCAGAAGCAAGCAAGAGCACCTACATTTTTAGATTCTTCTAATATAAGCAGATTTCTTACTGCTGTAGAGTTCTCACAGATAATTCTGTACAGTGGGAGAAAATTGGTAAAGCTATTTCTACTTTAAAAAATATTCAGATCCAAAAGAGGTTAGGAGTACTGCCTGTCAGTCAGAAAGATGAGAAGAAAACAGTGATAAAAGAAATTCTTTATGAGTATCTCCTGTCAAATCACTCCTTTACATAGAGGTTGCAAAGTGAAACCACAGTTAAAAATTTACAAAATTGTATGCAAAAATTTTCTCATTAAAAGATTTCAATGGGCAATTGTTAAAATAGAAAAATATACTAAGCAGGATTCACAGAATAACAGAATGGGTGAGATTGGAAAGGGCCTCTAGACTCTGAAGGTCATATGGTCCACCTCAACTGCTAATGCACAGTCACAGTCACTACCTCCAGGTAGTTTTCAGAATGGGCTTTTTTATCCATATTTTTTTTTTATATCTCCCATGAGGAAGACTCCAACACCACTTTTGGTAGCCTGTGTCAGTTCTCAAGTCATGGTCACCGTGAAAAAATTTTCCTGACATTCAGTGAGAACTTCCTATCCTTCATGTTGTGCCCATTGCCTCTCAGTACCATTGAAAAGAGTCTGGATCCCCCTCCCCTTTGCACCCTCCCTTCGTGTATTCGTATATTGATGAAAATATATTTGACCCTTCTGTTCTCTGGGCTGAATTGTTACATTTTTCTCAGTTTTTCCTAACAGGAAATATTCATAAACATGTCTGTGTCCCTTCACTGGAATTTCTCCAGTATTTCCATATCTCCACAGTTCCTGGTGGTATGTCCTGAATTTTCTGTATGCAAGAAATTGCCAAACCCTTGAGAAACTTTTGGAATTTTCCAACCATAAGATCCTTCAAGAACGCCACAGATTGATGTCAAACTCATGTTGCAGCTGTAATTGTCCTTTGCCTGTCTACAGAAAGAAAACTGCAAATAAGTTTTCTACCTATCCCTCTAGTTCAGGCTGAATAGCTAAGTGTTTGTGAAGAATCAACTGTTCTTGGAAGATTATAGGTTCTTGACAGTTATCATAACAATAAAAAAGAAGAGTTTGCTGCCATTGTCCTCCTTTACAAAGAAAAAATAGACCAAGGAATCCAGGTTAGAGGGTCACATATTTAGTAGAAAGAAGATTCTTTAGGCATAGTGAGTATCAGATTCTGGGGGTTTGAGTTTATAATTAGGGTGTCTGTCATTCAGAGGCTCTTATACATGTTTGCTAGTAAGGGAAATATCACAGATTGTAATTGAGCACACTATCAAAATCTCTGTATCTGGTCAATTACGTATCAGTGTTTTCTGCATACCAAGCAGCTAATTATGGCATCAGGGGAATAGGAGGAATTGTAGAGTAAATGAAAAAGACTAAATTTTGGTAGAGAATATGAATTATTTGCCTTCATTTAATTGTAAATACCCCTTGTAGAAGTGAAATGTTACCTCTGTATGTAGTTGTGGTGGTGCAGAACTGTTTTATTAGGTTTTTATAAGAAGTTTATGTTATGGTTCATTTCACTGTATCCCCAATTCTGTATCCCTATTTGTGTCGTCTGTATAATAAGGTGTTTTGTGTCCTCCCACCCCCCTTGCTCTGGGGCAGCCTGTTTCTCCAGGAGCCCTCCCAAGATTGCAAAATCTCAGGGAGAGGGCTTCAGGTGATAGGCCCCCTGCGGAGAGTTCCTTTAGCTTTGGATTTTAGTGGTCCGAGGCTTGGGGGTGGGCACACCTTGTTACCCCCTGAAACCCCTGATTTGTGGTCTTGCAGTATCCTCCCTGAAACCCCTCCCCCGCTTATAAGGGGCAGGAGGGAGGAAAAAACTCTCTTAGCACCTCTCTCAGCACCTCTCTCAGCCTCTCAGCAACATCTCTCTCAGCACCTCGCTCTCAACCTCTCTGCTCCTCAGCTCTGGAGCTAATAAACATCTTTTAATCTGCTAAGCTGAGAGCCAGCCTTTTCTATTCTGCTGCTTTGCTGTCACACTTTTGGGAGTTCAGCTGCCAAGCCGAGAAGCCGAAACGAGCTGGGACCATTCTGTGCCTGGGTTGACCCGAGCTAGCCAGAGGTCACCTCCCACCCGGTGCGGGACGGAACCAGACTCAGATTTTGGCGTGCCAACGTGGAGCAGACCACACTGGCAGAAGCAGCTTGGACCACGTGGAGCACGGCTCCACGGTGACAGAGCGTCCGGTGCCCACGCAGGACCCCCCCGGAGACGAGGTGGACCCTGCGAACAGACTGGGGCTGATTTAGCCTGAAGAACAGTCTCTGGGCGTCACGCACCCCTGTGAAATTGACTTTTAAACGAGGCAAAGATCCGGGGGAAAGAAGGGGAGCTTCGGGCCCCGACCGGAGTCCTTCTTGCGGCAGAACAACCCGACCCACGCACCCCCAAGGTCACAGGACATGTAAGTGTACCCCCAGCGGGAGATATTTACTGGTTTTAGGGTTCCCCCGAGGGAGGGGGATCTACTGGGGAGGTAAAATCCTCCAAAAACAGCTGTGCAGCTAAAGGGTTAAACCTCCTGTGATTTCGAGCAGACGGGGTCTGCGGGGGAGTGCTTTTCATCTGGGTTCGGGTTCAAAAGCAACTTAGTTTCAAAACATGGGCGGAAAGCTAACGGTCGCTCAGAAAAGGTTGTATTATAATTATGTTTCAGTTCTGAAAGAGGAGAAATTGAAAATCGCAAAAGGCGAGTTAAAAAGTTTTGTTCGGTGGCTTGGTCTGCATTTCCCCCAAGTAACTCCTGAGACAGTCTGCAGCACCGATTTCTGTGGCACTGTAGAAAGGCAATTAATTCGGCTGATTGAAACAGGGGACAAAAAGGCTACAAAGTATTTTATTGTAGCAACTAACATTAAATCAGCGATTCAGTCTCAACAGGGAAAGCAGCATGAGCCCAGCAGAGAAACGCGTTCTCCCCCTCCTCCCCCCCCTTCTTCTCCCCGGTCCCCGTGTCCCCGGGAAAGTGTTCTAAATGGAGCAGCAGGGCTCCCGCCCGCCCGCTCAGCCTCCGGGACGCCCCAGCCACCCCGCCCGCGCTGGCCCCGTGGGGCCGGGAGGGAGGTCTCGGGCAGCATTGGCCACATTGCACGAGACAATCTTCCGTCCCTGCTTTCCACGGCTGAAAAATGCCGAGTTCGTTTTTCTGTGGGGGGGGGAAGCCACGTGGCCGGCATGGGGACCCCAAGATGGCGGTGACCGCATGGCAGGGGACTCCCCCGCCCCCTCGGCACCGCCCACCCCTCCCTACCCCCACGACGTGGCGCCCACATGGTGCGGCCCCGCCCCCACCCCGCGCGTGGCCCCGGCCCCGCCCCCGCCCTGCGTGGTACCGGTCCCGACCCCCCCGGCCCCGCCCCCGCCCCGCGCGCCGCGGCCGCGCTGCCCCCCCCAACCCCCTGTGCCTGCGCGTGCGCGCTGCAGCACCCCCCCTCCCCCCCCGCGGCGCCGCTGCCTGAGGGGTTCCCCACCACGGAGTGGCCGCGGCTCGCTGCGCCCCCCCCGGTGCTGCCGGCAGGGGTTGCCTCCGCCGGGCCGTGGCCCACCACCCCCCCCGCAGCTGCCGCGCTGCCGACCGCCCCGGAGCCCCCTTCTCCGGGATTCCCCCCACTCTCCCAGTCCTCGATGATGTCACCCCCCGGGGCAAACCGTGCCCCCTGCAGGGACGTGGTTGCCAAGCAACCAAGTGACTCAGGGCTCCCTTGCTCCCTCAAACCCAGAGGTGCCTGAGCAGGGAACCGGAGCAGATGCAGCTGCCGGTTCCTGCTCCATTCCGACTCTTGCTCCTGTCACCTACCGCAATGCCCGCGGTGGTAACAACAGGGCAGAGTACCACCCATTTCCCCGAGCCACCATCAAAGAAATCTGCAAAGCTCACAGGACATATGGCCGGGATGGGCCATATTTCAGAGGGCTCCTCAGAGCAGATCTCTCTGCAGAGGAAGTGGTGCCTGCTGATTTAAAGTACCTGTTTTCTTGCTTGCTGAACCCAACAGAGTACATCCTATGGGTCACAGCTTGGAAACAGCTGCTCCAGGATGCCTTACCAGGGCTCCTCAGCCATGTCAACACTAGAGTGGATGCTCAGGGAAATCCCATCACTCTAGAACACCTCGCTGGTGAGGGGCAGTGGGCAGAGGCCACTGACCAAATGGTCATTCCTGTCCAGTGCCTCCACGTAGTGAGAGAGACAGCCCTGACTGCATTCTTCAGCATGCAAACACAAGGTCCCGTGATTTCATATTCGAAAATCAGACAAGACCAAAGGGAGTCTTTCACAGATTTTGTGGAGAGACTGTCCCGAGCTATTGAAGCTCAGGTCAAAAACTAAATGGCTCGGGAACACATTTTAACAGAGATTGCGTTTTCGAATGCAAATGATTTATGTCGTGCTGCAATTTTAAGTTCACCCCTACACCCCAAACCAACCTTACCAGACATGCTTCAGGTATGTCAGGTAAAGGTGCCTTTTATGAGTTCATCCACAGGTCCACGGCACAAACCTCATCAAGTTGCAGCCATGGAAGCTGAAGATTCCCGAAAAACACCGAACACCGGGAAGAAGCTTTCTGCTCAAAGCTCCCAGAAGTGTTTTTTGTGCGGGAATTTGGGGCACTGGGTTTCCAAATGCCCCCTCAAGAAAGAATTAGAGGACCTCAAAAACAAAAAAGGGGGAGGGGAAGGGGAAAAAGGGAGAGGGTTTAAACCCTCACAAAAAAACTGGTGAAAGAGCGCAGGTCCGCCCTGCGTGAAGAAAAAAATGGGGTGGACTGGGCAGGAGGGGAGGGGAAAGGGAGCCAAGGGAAAAAGAAGGAGAAGCTGCATTGCCCCATTCAGGGCGGCAGCAAAAATAACACACTGGAAATTACTTATACAGACCATGACATGGCACAGCCGATTTTGACAACTAATTCTAAGTATACTCCCTACAGGTTGCAGCTCACAGAGGGTTTGCACCTGAAAGACAACGACTGGAATTTTGTGTCAGTTGACAACAGTGAGCAGGGTACCTGTCCAAGGGTCAAAGGTAAGCTCATCGTTGTGGGGGACTGCAAACACACCGCAAAAGAGATCGAAATCCTTCCAGGAACACTTGATAACAATCTTGGAAGGTTCGTTCTCTGGCTACGCTGCACTCACCCACCAACATTCCTACCTAAAGGGCAGATAGTTGCCCAGATCATACCCACCTGGGAATGCCTGGAAGAAGACAAGATGCCAACTGCTTGTCTCGTGCGCAAGATCACAGAAGTGAAACCCCAGGTGGGATGTGAGTTACAGGTGGGTGATGAGACCATTAACATCACAGGCCTGCTCCACACGGACATGGACGTGACTGTGATCCCAGCCAAGCACTGGCCGTCACATTGGGCCTTGGAAAACATGGCAGGACACGTGCAAGGAATAGGGGGAATGCAATTGGCCAAACAATCAAAGAGTGTGGTTCAAATTAAGGGGCCAAAAGGGCAGTTGGCCAGTTTACGCCCTTTTGTTTTGGATTATAGGGAACCCTTGTTGGGGAGAGACCTGATGGCTCAGTGGGGAGTCACAATTGACATCCCAGACCCCACACAGAATTTTTGGGCAGCGGTCGCTGAGGAGCGCCCTACCCACAAGCTGAATTGGAAAACAAATTCGCCAGTGTGGGTGGAGCAGTGGCCACTTTCAAAACAGAAATTGAAGGCGCTCGAAGAGCTCATGGAGGAGCAGTTAGCTAAGGGTCACATTGTAGAGACCACCAGCCCTTGGAATTTGCCGGTTTTCATTATCCGGAAGTCGTGGAAGGACAAGTGGAGGCTCCTCCAGGATCTCAGACAAATTAACAATGTGATAGAAGATATGGGCTCTCTTCAACCCGGGATGCCTACCCTGACCATGCTCCCACAAAATTGGAAATTGGCTGTTATAGATATAAAAGATTGTTTCTTCCATATTCCCCTACATCCAGACGATGCACCACGTTTTGCATTCTCAGTTCCCACCATTAACCGAGTGGCCCCGAGGAAACGCTACCATTGGCGGGTTCTTCCCCAAGGGATGAAGGTGTCACCTATCATCTGCCAGTGGTATGTGGCTTCCTTGCTGTCCCCGGTCCACGTAGCCGCAGAGAAAGCAATCATCCATCATTATATGGATGATGTGCTTGTGTGTGCCCCCACCGATGATGTCTTGTCACACGCACTTGACCTGACAATTAATGCATTTGTTGTTGCAGGATTCGAGCTGCAGGAAGACAAGGTTCAAAGGATGCCACCTTGGAGGTACCTTGGGCTGGAAATTGGCAAGCGGACCATTGTGCCGCAGAAATTGGAAATCAGGCCCAAAATTCAGACCCTCGCAGATGTCCATCAGCTGTGTGGGGCATTGAACTGGGTGAGACCCTGGCTAGGCCTCACAACTGAGGACCTAGCCCCTCTTTTCAATTTATTGAAAGGGGGAGAGGAGCTGAGTTCTCACAGGGAACTCACCCCGGAAGCAAAGGAGGCACTGGAAAAGGTACAGCATCTCATGTCCACTCGGCAGGCCCACCGGTGTGATCCAGACCTGCCTTTCAAATTCATAATTATGGGGAAATTGCCACACCTCCATGGAGTCATTTTCCAGTGGAGAAATAACATCAAAAAGGACCAGGGCAGAGAGGACCCGCTTCTAATCATAGAATGGGTCTTTCTCAGCCATCAAAGGTCCAAGAGAATGACATATCCACAGGAACTGGTGGCTGAACTGATCCGAAAAGCTAGAGTCCGGATCAGGGAATTGGCAGGGTGTGATTTTGAATGCATTCACATTCCAATTGGATTAAGATCGGGCCAAATTACAAAGGCAATGTTAGAACACCTGCTTCAGGAAAATGAAGCACTGCAGTTTGCTCTGGATTCCTTTACCGGGCAAATCTCAATTCATCGGCCAGCCCACAAAATTTTTAATCAGGATGCCAAATTCACACTGAATTTGAAAGATGTTCGGAGCAAGAGGCCTTTAGAGGCCCTGACAGTTTTCACGGATGCGTCCCGAAGGTCCCACAAGTCAGTTATGACTTGGAAGGACCCTCAGACTCAGCAGTGGGAGGCAGATGTTGCCGAGGTGGAGGGATCACCTCAGGTTGCTGAGTTGGCTGCTGTTGTCAGGGCTTTCGAAGGTTCCCAGAACCCTTCAATTTAGTAACAGACTCCACTTATGTAGCGGGGGTGGTATTGAGGGCAGATCAAGCAATACTACAGGAAGTGTCTAACACAGCACTGTTTGAGCTGCTTTCTAAGCTTGTTAAGCTTGTCTCCCACAGAGAGCAGCCATTCTTTGTGATGCATACGAGATCACACAACGATTTGCCGGGTTTCATAGCTGAGGGGAACAGAAGGGCTGATGCTCTTGCTGCTCCTGCAGTCATGGCCCCATTGCCAAGCATTTTTGAGCAGGCAAAGCTCAGCCATCAGCTTCACCATCAGAACGCGCCTGGCCTTGTTCGCCGGTTTCACATCACTCGGGAACAGGCTAAGGCAATTGTGGCTACGTGTCCCTCATGTAATCAGCATGCACTCCCCACCTTAAGTGCGGGAGTGAACCCCAGAGGTCTGAACAGCTGTGAGCTGTGGCAGACTGATGTAACACATATCCCCCAATTTGGCCGATCTAAATATGTACATGTGTCAGTGGACACCTACTCCGGTGCAGTTTTTGCTTCCGCCCACGCAGGGGAGAAAACCTCGGATGCAATTAAACACCTCATCCAGGCTTTCTCCTTCATGGGCATCCCAAAAGAATTAAAAACTGATAATGGCCCGGCGTACCGTTTCAAGGAATTCTGCAGCTTCCTGCAACAATGGGGAGTGGGACATAAAACTGGCATCCCTCATTCCCCAACAGGCCAAGCTGTAGTGGAGAGGACCCACAGAGAGATCAAAAGGGTCCTCAACCAACAACAACCGGTGTTGAAAACAGAAACACCGCAGACCCGATTGGCCAGGGCTCTATTCACATTGAATTTTTTAAACAGCACCTTTGAGTTTTTAAACCCACCGATCGTTCGTCATTTCGGGGCAAACCCTCAACTAAACATCAAGGAGAGGCCGCCGGTCATAGTCCGGGACCCTGAAACTGGAAGGACAGAGGGACCTCATGATTTGGTCACGTGGGGTCGTGGGTACGCTTGTGTGTCCACCGCCACGGGGCCGAGATGGTTACCATCAAAATGGGTGAGGCCCTATGTCCCGAAGGTCTCAGGGGAGAAAAAGAAACTGCCACAGGTTACTCAGGCAGCTTTTAGGAGGAAAAGGAAGGAAGATTTTTCCCAGGATGGTTTCGCTTTCCTGAATGACCCCTGCTTGAATGTTAATTGTTTGTTTTAGTTCTTTTAGTCCTGTCAGAGCCTGTCCAGCGCCAGTCCCCAGGCTGAGGAAGTTCCACCTGCTCCTCAGCATCCTGCTGCTTGCCGGTCTCGCTGCACCTGTCTCCAGATGGTTGGTGCCCCAGCCCAAAGCCACCAAGGCAATGGGGCAGACCACAAAGCTAGCCAGAGCATCTGAGACATGGTGAATGACATCAAGAGAGAGACTGGTGACTGGCTGAATGGATTGTTTGGGGACTGGGGAATTTTGGGCTGGGTGGGTTCAATTTTGTAATCAGTTTTGTTATTTTTGTTTGTTATTCTGTTAATTTTAATTGGATTTGGTATCATCAAAAAAATGTTAGGTAGATAAATTTCTAGCACCACACATGCCCCCTTCTGTGAACCAAGTTGCTGTATCATCCGTGCCTGGATGGGAGGAGAACGTGGAAATGGAGGAAGACCCAGAAGACAGGAGACACCCAGAAGAGGAACCTCAGATGGAATGGCCCACTCAGCCAGAGTGGCTCGCCGAGAGTTACCCAGACTTTGAATATCATCCTCCTCCATTCCAGCCCTCCTCCTGTTATTAAAACAAAAAAGGGGGAGATGTGGTGGTGCAGAACTGTTTTATTAGGTTTTTATAAGAAGTTTATGTTATGGTTCATTTCACTGTATCCCCAATTCTGTATCCCTTTTTGTGTTGTCTGTATAATAAGGTGTTTTGTGTCCTCCCACCCCCCTTGCTCTGGGGCAGCCTGTTTCTCCAGGAGCCCTCCCAAGATTGCAAAATCTCAGGGAGAAGGCTTCAGGTGATAGGCCCCCTGCGGAGAATTCCTTTAGCTTTGGATTTTAGTGGTCCGAGGCTTGGGGGTGGGCACACCTTGTTACCCCCTGAAACCCCTGATTTGTGGTCTTGCAGTATCCTCCCTGAAACCCCTCCCCCGCTTATAAGGAGCAGGAGGGAGGAAAAAACTCTCTTAGCACCTCTCTCAGCCTCTCAGCAACATCTCTCTCAGCACCTCGCTCTCAACCTCTCTGCTCCTCAGCTCTGGAGCTAATAAACATCTTTTAATCTGCTAAGCTGAGAGCCAGCCTTTTCTATTCTGCTGCTTTGCTGTCACACTTTTGGGAGTTCAGCTGCCAAGCCGAGAAGCCAAAACGAGCTGGGACCATTCTGTGCCTGGGTTGACACGAGCTAGCCAGAGGTCACCTCCCACCCGGTGCAGGACGGAACCAGACACATGTAGTTTACTTACTTCTTTAGTTAAAGTAGCATTTATATGTGTGCAGTTGTCAAGGTTTAACCCCAGCCAGCAACTAAGCCCCACAGAGCCACTCACTTTATGACAGTGGAACTGGAGAGAGAATCAAAGGAGTAAAAGTGAGAGAACCCATGGGTTGAAATACAGATAATTTTATAGGTCAGGAAAAGCAACACACATGAGCAAAGAAAAACAAGGAATAAATTCACTGTTTCCCATGGAGGGGTAGGTGTTCAAGTATTCCAAGAAGAGCAGGGCTCCCTCATGTGTATCTTGGGAAGACATAAGCTGTCCCTCTAACATCCTCTTTCTTCGTTCTTCTCCTCCTAGCTTTGTATATGGAGCATGTCATATGGTCTAGAATATGCCTTTGGTCACTTGAGAGCAGCTGTCCTGGCTGTGTCCCCTTCTAACTTTGTATGCACCTCCACCCTGCTCACAGGTGTGGTGAGAAGCAGAAAAGTCCTTCACTCAGTGCAAGTCCTACTCACCAATAACAAAAACATTCCTGTGCTATCAACAATATTTCCAGCACAAATTCAAACCATAGCCCAGTACTAGCCACCATGAAAGAAATTAACTCTCCCACCCCAAAACAGTATAAGTTATATTTATTCAGCACTGAATCTATGCTGAAATTATTGAAAGAAAATGACTGGTGCCTGCTTGCAAAGACATGGGTATTTTGATTTGATGGATCTTTAGATTGATTTCAAATCTGTGCATTCTATTGTTACGTTCTAATTAAAATTTCTCCTAAAAATGTTATTGAGCTGCTAATCTCTAACAGGACTGAGTATGAAAATTATTTTATTAAACTAGAGAGGCTTTGGGCTTTGTTTGTTTTTATTTCCTTTTATGAGGATGTCCTATAGTCCTTTGAAAGGCCTTTATGTAAAAACATGAAAATAAATAATATTAAACCAGCAATTTATAAGCTTAGTGAAAAAATGTGAACTTGGGATTTGAAAATGACACTCAGATGAAAACATATATGTTGATATAAACTGGAGTTGCCAAAAAAAGACAATGAATAATCTGAATTGAATACAAAGATAATAATCAAAATTCTTCATCTAGAAAAAGGCAAGATTGGATTTTAAATGTTCCTTAAAAAGTATTTTGAATGTGTTCGAAAGTACTAAATTGAGTGTAAGCTTTTCCCAGAAATTTCAGCACATTTTTTTGAAAAGTTTTACTTTTGATAACTTGCAGCAATACTAATAATCTGCAAGTATAATTACTGACACAATAAGCTTTTTTTTTTTTTTTTTTTTTTTTTTGGTAACACTATGACATCATTTGTGTGACCACTGGTACGAAAATGTTGTACTTAAACATTACAAATGAATCTTGTGTTTCCTGCATAGATGACCGTAGATAAACCTAATATGAAATTCAATTGTCAGGGTTTGTAAATGGTAACGCCATGTGTAAAGACAGTAGATTAAGAGATTATATGCATTTCCTTAAGATTATCTCATCCTCTTATTCTAGAATAGTATGCTAAGATAAAATTAGTTAGTTAGTTAGTTTGTTTAATTTTGCAGGAAAAATTTAGAATTTTCAGAACCAGTTAATTTTAGAAAATTAAATATCCTGGTATGGTAGGATTACGTTTGTTTTTGTGTTTTGTTTTTTTTTTAATTCTGTAAAATAAAGACATATGCAGTAAGAACTTTATAATGAAGCGTCAAAACTATTTGATATTATTAAAGAGCTTTTTTTTTTGCCAACTACTTTGGTATTGATGAGATAAGGAATTCAGAATGGGGTTTGTTACTCATGTGTTTTTGTTTCTTGAATATAAGAACAAAGCTGTAATAGGAGAGGATCAAAAGAAATATTACGATGTTGTCTTGTTACTCCTGCAAAAAGATGGTTCTTTTGCCCCAATAATGGATGAAATAGTTCAGCACAAAATGCCCACAGTCACAGATCTTAAAGGGAGGTACAACATATTCTAGGCAATGCACAAATTTTAAAGACTTGCAGCAATTTTCTTTTTTTTTTTTTAACTAACAAAACAAATTCAATTGATTAAAAAATCAATTGAGAATTCAATTTATTTTAAAAAATAAACATAATTATGTTGTAATGCATTAATTGGGTTTATATCTCATTGGATTTGTAATGTTCTTTTCTATCTGTCCTTGCCCAGCAGTGCCCAGCTCCCTCACTGAGATGTAACTTAATCCTGTCTCCTCCCACTTATCACTGATTGGGTGGTGCCTCTGGGTCTTTTCTATGGGCCCTGCCCCCTGGGGGAAAAAGCCATGGCGGGGGAGGGGCCAGCACACTCTGGCTTTGGCATTCCCTGGGTAAGGTC
This sequence comes from Delichon dasypus, assembly GCA_037837765.1. NCBI lineage: Eukaryota > Metazoa > Chordata > Aves > Passeriformes > Hirundinidae > Delichon > Delichon dasypus. The sequence continues at coordinate 42,573,809 of JBBAXF010000004.1, read as the reverse complement.
TCCAGCAAGCAGAGCAGGACTTAAGAATAAAAGCTGTAATACCCAACGCGGTTCCAGAGAGCCAGACTCTTCTTTTGTCATCGGCGACCGTCAAATCTTGTGGGGGAAACAATATACTTAGGCGATATTACTTTGTTTAACTTTCATCTCCTTTAGCATCGCTGCTTATTAATAGAATAATAACATCCAGCATGTTGCCTTTCATTGTATTTCAAAGTACAAACATTTGCAAATATTTATAGATAGCATCTATAGAACACAGAGAAAGTGTTTTGCTTTAAGGAGATGTCAGTCTTTGAGGAGGACTCTACAACAGACCAATTGCTAAATATTAAGAATCTAACAAGATATCAAGTATTTGCTTAATTTTTTTAATAATTCTTAATCCTTTACATATAACATACATTATGTATTTGATAAGTTGTCATCTTTTTATGGGACTATTTAAATTTGCTTTATAGAATTTTCATTGCTAATAGTTATATGAAAAAATCTGATAAAATGCCACTAAGTCACTGGGCACTGTTTTTAAGTGTCATCTATCTACTAATTAACACAGTTAAATAAAAATTCATTATTAGCATATTTCATCCATCATCTGTAGTATCTCTATATACTGTTGTTTGTGAAATGTTGGTTAACACCCACATGAAATGGCTGAGGTAAGAGGTAAGAACAAGAAAATTTGTACAAATGTACTTCAGATTTGATTTGGCTGCTGGAATTCTAATCTACATGTTAATTAGAGAAGGCTAAATGGTAGCAAGTACTTCACTAAGGGAAATTTTAGTAAAGTTAAGGAACACATATCTGGGTTGCATTTATTAAGGCCATGCATAGGAAAGCTGTAATTACGGGTGATGGAGTATTAAAACTGTTCTGGTTCTGTAATTTTAATTTTTTGAAAAAATAATGATGTAAAAACTTTCAAAGTTTCAATTCCCCACTTCCCAAATTAAGAAGATTAATTCTTAATAATAAATAGTAGGAATAACTCTAAAATAGATATTCTAGGTTCAAGTAAATTTTTTTCTGCTTATTGACCAAGAAGGACTGATTTTTTTTTTAATATTTTAATTTCTTTTTATATATGTGCATTTAATTTAATTAATTTTGGACTGAAATCAGAATTTTATATAAATACCAAAGGAGAAATCTACCAGCCATGAAGTCATGACTTAATTTTTATTCAAAGCATTTGTTAAAATTAACAGTTAAATTTACACACATCTGACAATGTTTTGCAATTTTTGCAAAGCACTGTGAAAATTGATATTTTGGGGAAAAAAAGAAGAAAGAATCACCTATACTGTACCTCAGAATTTCAAGTGCACAATCCATCTTGTGTCACATGAGAGTACAGGCCTATTAACTCTCCCTCATTCCTGTGACAAACGAATCCTGATCTATCATTTTTCCAGTACTGTGATGTGCTATTTTCATACATTATTCTACATGAACTATTCATAAATACACACACAGTGGTTTAGGAACAGAATGAAGGATGTTCTATTCAGTTAATTTTTTATTATGAATTGATATGTTAAGGATAATGTAATTGAAAGTCTTGAGGCACTGGCAATCCAATGAACTCCTCAAAATCTGTTACCACTGGTTTTCACCATGATTGTGAATACATATCATTTCTCTTCACCTACAATTGCAATGTTTTAACGTTCAGTAATTTCCACAAGTTCTCAGACACTACTCTTATATTTCCATCTGATTAGAACAAGGGACATTTGGGTTCGCTGCAAGTTTTCCTACAAGTATAGCTAAAAAATATATATATTAAATTCACCTTCTACAGTTCCCCTGCTGCCCTGACCTCTTTGCCTTCAGCTTTCTGATATGTTTCCACAAAAGAGACACATGTGTTATTAGTATGCTGAAAAGGAGTTGTATGCACTGAGAAGGCCACTAGGCTCCTGGTGGCCCTCTGAATTTTGCAAGGAGTTGTGGTACAGTTAGCTAGGAAATTTATATTTTGTTATTTTAGTTGTTTTGGTTTAAATCAGTGTTTAGTTTCGCTTCAGAAGAATAAGATAAAGTATCCTGTGAAAATTAAGGAGTGTCCTCACTGTATTTGTATGGAGTTGCTCCATAGACCTATACACCACAGAAAACTCAATCAATGGTGATTGTTTAGCTAGAACAGTAAATTCAATAAAGTGATGTTTAGCTAGATAAGCTGCGAGTTATCCTCTAATCAAAGATAGATAGAATGTCATAACAGTAATTAAAGCCAAAAATATAAAAAGTGTGACTCAGCAGAGTTGGACCCAGCATGCACTACAAGTTGCCAGCATGAAAGTTCACCCAGGGGACAGGAAGCACTGACTGCCGCCCCCAAAATTATGTCAGTAATCGGATCTTAAATGGCAGTCTTACTCCATGAAAAAGCAGCAAGACTAAATTAGAGAAAGCATTTATAATGTTATGAACTGGGGCTGGACTGGGGAGAGGGTCTTGGAAATCTTGAACATTGCAATGTATATCAACTCCTGGAAGTTTTTGTTTCATTGGACATGTTTATGGTGAATACATTTCCAATATGTCCCCAGCATTGGCCAAGAGCTGAATAAAGGAACCATTCAACCTAATGGTCTTTTACTGTTGGACATAAAGTCTTTAATTCAATGCTCTTAGTAGTGAATTTTCCATTGTATTTCCAGAAAAATTGAGGGACCACTTTATTGCTCCCTATAACTTCCTGAGAAGAGGTTGTAGCCAGGTGGGGTTGGGATCTTCTCCCAGACAGCTAACAGGACAAGAGGACATATTGAGATATGCCAGGAAAGGTTCAGGTTGGAGAGCAGGATGAGTTTCATCACAGAGAATGATTTTGAACAATGTAATGGGCTACCCAGGGACTGGTGGAGTCACCCTCCAGTGTTCAAGAAATGACTGGATGTGCTATGGTCTAGTTCACAAAGTGGCGATCAGTCAAAGATTGGACTTGATATCTTAGAGGTCTTTTCCAAATTAAATGATTCTGTGATTCTATGATCTTTCTTGTAATTCCCCTTTCAATACTGAAAAGCTTCAATGAAGCCTCCTCAATAATTCTGTTCTCTAGATTGAGCAACCCCAACTCTCTCAGCCTTTCTTGACTGGATATGTGTTCCACACTTCTGATCATTTTTTGTGGCCCTGCTCTAGACCTGCCTCCAGCAGGACCCTCTCTTTTCTGTGCTGAGGACTCTAGAGCTCAACAGAGTACTTTAGATAGAGAGTCATGAAAATAGAATAGAGGAACATAATCTCCTCCCTCAACATGCTGCTTTGGGTGTAGCCCAGAATGCAATTTGTTTTTTGCTGTGGGAGTGCATATTTCCAGCTCGTATTAAGCCTGTCACCCACCTGTACCAACAAGTTCTTCTCCACAGATTTGCTGTCAGTCTCTTCACCATATAGCCCATACTAAAGCCACCAGTTGCCTCAATCTCTTTCACCTGGCCTTTTTGAACCTCACCACATCAACATGGATCCACTTCTTGAGCTTGTACAGGTCTATTTGGATGGTGTTACATCCTTCAGGGATCTGAACCTCACTGCTCAGCTTGATGTCCTCTGCAAATTTTCTGAGGGTGCAGTTGATCCTATTGTTTATGGCATTAATGAAGTCCCAATACAGACCCATGAAAACCACTTATCCGTGGTTTTTATCTGGACACAGTAGTGTTGATCACTACCTCTTGGATATGACCATCCAACCAATTTTTTATCTGCTGAACAATCTACCCATCAAATTCAAGCCTCTCCAATTAGGAGATAAGGACACCACGAGGAACCATGTCAAAGGCCTTACAGATTGCCAGATGGATGACCCAAACATCCCTTTCCTTGTCTGTCGCAGTGTCCTCTGTGCCTGGCAGGCACTGGCCACAGGCTAGCTCAGATGCTGCACTGCAGCTAACGCGATTAGGTTGGGGTTGTAGGCTGGGCATGCAACCTCCTCCCTGTGGGGTCTTGGTTCCCCCACACCAGCGACTGGACCAGATGGTGTCGCGACCACAGCGATGGATAAAGGGTTAAGGGTCAAGGATGGTTTATTCAAGGGGAGTCAGGCAAGGAGCTCCACCTCAGACAACTGCTGCCCAGAGAGAGCCCCGAACAAGACTTTGCAACGACTTATAAACAGAGGAGGATCAAGGGGTGGTGACGACAGGTCAGCCAATAAGGGAACATAGGGGTGTAACAGGGGGTGTTAACTCTTAAACAATGATCCAATCACAAGAAGGGGGTAGGGGATTTCCCAGGCACAAGCCTACCACTCAACGCCCTCCCTGAATCTTTCCAGAAACCAGGGCAGGGCCCCAAAGTGACAGACAGGGTGCCCAAGAAGAGAGAGAGAGGACTGACAGGGACAGCTGGGGGAGTGGGATGATTGACAGAAAAGGACCGATTATATAACAACTCATAGGGAAGGAACTATTACATAAAACGGGGGATACAGCGGAACAAACCATTACAAACAACTTTTTCTAACTCTTACAGAAAATTTACAGAAAATGCTTAAAAACATAACAAAACAACTTTTGCATCACTACACTTGTCCACTAATGTAGTCAGTCCATCATAGAAGGCCACCAGACTGGTAAGGCAGGACTTGCCCTTGGTCATGCTGGTATCTCAAATCATCTCCCTGCCTTCCATTTACCATAGTACAGATTCTACAAAGATCTGTTCCATGAACTTCCCAGGCACAGAAGCAAGGCTGACAGGTGAGTAATTTACAGGAACCCCTTTTCTTCCCTTTTTTAAAAAATAAGAGCAAGCTTTGCACCCATTTCTAGATAAAGTTGTCTTACCATTTCCATTGTAATGTATACTTATTTTTCAGGTACCTCTGAATATTACACAGGATCAGGGAAATAATGCTAAATTATTTATTTGGTTTTAGCACACTTTACATAACTAATCTATTTTTTTTTAATAAAGTATGTAAAATAATTTTAAACAACCTATCTGTAACAGTGAGAGAGAGAATATTCTCTAACATTTGGGTTTAATGAAACTACATCCAACATACGGAGAAGCAAATAGTGACAAACATAATTTTCTCTCTTTAAACATTTTATTTCTTCTAGCTCTGAAATATTTTCCAGATTTATTTATGGTTTGTATTAGTATAGAACATTCAAGCATAATACAAACTTCTCAGGCAAAAGTATTACAAAATATATGCCAAAACCTGGGGTGATTGCTGTTGCTCTTTATTAATAACTCAGGTTTAGACAGGTTCCTTCCAAAAAGGCATTATTATAAAAGCATGAAATTACAATGCCATGCAAATTGCTAGAAATTTCTTTGTGTGTGCAACAGATTTTATTTGATGAATTAGTTAATGTGTTGATCTGAATCTCAAAACATCCCAGCATTTTTCTGTTGTTATTTGTTATGCATATATTATATGCTAATTACACTATTTACAATAGCATTACTATCATAGGTTAGCACAATTTTATTTTCTAGATATAGAGAAATGTAAAATGTTTTTCCCTGCCCTAACCGTGGGGTGGGTTGCGGGGAGGAGGACAAGGACCTATCAAAAAGCAGGTGGGGATATTGGCAGCTAAGTTGACCAATGAGAAGTGTCAGTGCGACTTTGGAGGGAACATTTAGAACTAATCTGCTGCTGAGGGCCCACTCTCTTACTTCAGTGATCTGCCATGAGGTAACTGTGGTCGGGGCTGGGGCCCGCGCCCAGCCCAGGTTGGGCTCTGCTGCCCCTCTGGGCGGCTGGGCTGGGCCCGTCCAGGCTTTCAGAAGCTGCTGCCTGCATGGAGAGTGGGGGGAGCCCAGGTTGGGCCCCCCATTGCCACTTGGGCGGCTGGGCCGGGCCTGGCCATGTGTCCTAGGTTACAATGTAAAATGTGCACAAAGTATATATTCTATCACAATCTACATGAAATGTTGAAACTAAGTTGTGCACCACTGTTTCCCTTGCCCCCTGCCTCCAGACTATCTTCTGTTAATGGCCCATCAATGCCTTCCTGCATGACTCATAGATAACTCCCTCCAGGAGCTATCTCTGTTTAACAGGCAATCAAGGACCCATTACAAAACTGATAAAATTATATCAGTTCGTTGTGAGATGCTCCGCCCAGGGGGAGGAGCCAAGCATTCCCACCTGGATATAATCTGGGCTTTGGGACAGCACAGGCAGCCTTACCCACTGGATCCCCAGAGGACAAGAGCTACCAGACCTTTCTGCAAGAACACTGCTTCAACAAGACCACTTCATCTGGACTGCTACCACCACGGTTTCAGGTTGTATTCAGACCCTGTCAGTGATCTTTTGTACCATTGCACGTGTTTTATTTTGTTTTACTTTTTTTTCCTCTCCTATTAAACTGTTTTTTTCTGACTTGGAGTCTCTCGCTGGTTTTGCCTTCAAGCCAGCACATATATTTTGGCGCCTAACATGGGGCAGGAGGTACTGAGAAAAGTCAGAATTACAATTTTGTAGTGAGGAAAAACAAAACAAAACAAAACAAACAAAACAAAAAAACCCCCAGCTGTCCACTATGATGCCCAACATGCTTTCATATATCTTATACCTAGCTCTCTACATTTTCCCACACATGGAGCAGTATTTGCCGGTCTTAATGCTCATGTGTAAACCAGGTACCAGAATTGCTGTATTGGTCTATTATTTTTATTGTATGATAACCTCTGAGACAATGAGCATCATTCAGAATATATACTCTATTTTGTTTTCTTGTCCTGGTCCAGAATGCTACATCTGGACTCTCAACAATCGCACCCAGCCCCTGTGGGGAGGGGTAAAGAATGATTTTTTCCAGTCTTTTAGGTATGGCACAGCAGTTTTCAAAAGTATTGAGTTCTCTCTAGGTGCCAAGGACAGCATAATATTGTTGTTAGTTCTGCTTTGCCTTCTCTGCATGGCTTGCACCATGTTTAGAAATCAAACACTACATGTGGTGGTGCAGCGTCTCCTTGAGGAAGAGGGAAAAAGAAACAAATGCAAAACAACGGCATCCGTGTCTACACAAACTGTCATAGAGGAAACAGGAACCGCATCTACGCAGACTGTCACAGAAGAGAAAGGAACCAAAACCAAAGCAACAGTTTCTGCATCTACTCAGACCATCACAGAGAGAAAGGAAACAAAAACAAACAACAGTGTCAGTTTCTACACAAGCTGTCACAGAGGAGAAAGAAACCAAAGGTGCCATCAGCATCTCCACACAAACTGTCACTGAAGCAGAACAACCTAAACCAGTAGCAGTTGCCCCTGTTCAGAAAAAGAAATCGAAGAGCAAATCAGTCCGCATAGTGACTGATGAGGATGTGGCAGGACCTTCGCACCCAGCAGAAGAGACAGAGCCAGAGATCATCACCCGCTCTCTATCCCTGGGTGAACTGCGTGACCTGCGGAGGGAATTCACCCGCCAGACAAACGAGTCCATCCTGACCTGGCTGCTCCGCATCTGGGACGCTGCAACCAATGACACCATTCTGGATGGAACTGAGGGCAGGCAACTGGGATCGCTGTCTCGGGATGTGGTCATTGACCAGGGGATCGGGAGAACTCAACAAACTCTCAGCCTCTGGTGGCGACTGCTAACAAGTGTGAGGGACAGATACCTTTGTAAAGAAGACCTCCAGGTGCACCAAGGAAAATGGAGCACAATGGAACAAGGTATCCGATGCCTGAGGGAATTGGATGTGCTGGAGATCATCTTCTCAGAAGACAAGAGATTTCCTAAAAACCCAGATGATGTCCAGTGCACATCGCAGATGTGGTTGAGGTTTGCACGGCTTGGACCAGAGACGTACTCCCGTTACCTGGCAACACTGCAATGGAGGGAAGGTGAGGACAAGGTGGGTGTCTTGGTCAATAAACTACGAATTTACGAGGATACTGTCACTGCCCCATTTCGTACCCATGTCTCATCTGTGGAAACAAGGCTGGCTGAGCAAGTCCAGAGTTTGATTGAAGAGGGCCATCAGAAACTGAAAAAGGAACAAACTTAAGGAAGAAATTTACCACATCTCGCCAGAATCAACAAGAGTCTCTGCCATTAGGAGCAGGTACCCACCAGCCAGGGAGAGAGGATACACTCCACGGGGTAACCTCTGGTCTTTTCTTCGGGAGCATGGAGAAGACATGAGGAATTGGGATGGAAAACCCACCTCCTCCTTAGCAGCCCGGGTACATGAACTGAAGAGAGAGACACCTACCACAAAGAGCTCATCTAGAGCCAACACTGCTCCAGTCTCAAAGGCACAGAACTCCAGACAGTATAAGAAGAATGAGATGACTGATCCACTTGAAGGGACCTCAGGAACATATTTACAGGAAGAGAGCAACATGTACCATGACCAGGAATAGGGGGGCCCTGCCTCTAGCCAGGTAGAGGAAAGGGACAATCGGATCTATTGGACTGTGTGGATCCGATGGCCTGGCACATCTGACCCACAAAAATATACGGCTTTGGTTGACACTGGTGCCCAATGTACCCTGATGCCATCAAGGTATGTAGGAACAGAATCCATTTCTATTTCTGGAGTGACAGGAGGGTCCCAGCAGCTGACTGTATTGGAGGCCGAAGTGAGTTTAACCGGGAATGGGTGGAAACAACACCCCATCGTGACCGGCCCAGAGGCCCCATGCATCGTCGGCATAGACTATCTCAGAAATGGATACTTCAAAGATCCAAAAGGATATTGCTGGGCTTTTGGGATAGCTGCTGTAGAGACAGAAGACATCAGACAACTGAGTACCTTGCCTGGTCTCTCAGATGACTCCTGTGCTGTGGGACTACTGAGAGTTGAAGAACAACAGGTACCAATCACCACAACAACAGTACACCGACGGCAATACCGCACTGACAGAGACTCTGTGATTCCTATCCACGAGATGATTCGTAAACTGGAAAGCCAAGGGGTGGTCAGCAAGGCTTGTTCACCTTTCAACACCCCTGTATGGCCAGTGCGTAAGTCCAGTGGAGAATGGAGACTGACTGTGGATTACCGGGCTCTGAATGAAGTCACCCGACCACTAAGCGCTGCTGTGCCAGACATGTTAGAGCTTCAGTACGATCTGGAGTCCAAGGCAGAAAAGTGATATGCAACCACTGATATTGCCAATGTCTTCTTCTCTTTTCTTTGGGCAGCAGAGTGCAGGGCCCAGTTTGCCTTCACCTGGAAGGGCGTACAGTACACCTGGAACCGACTGCCCAGGGGTGGAAACACAGCCCCACCATCTGCCATGGACTGATCCAGACTGCACTGGAAAAAGGTGAGGCTCCTGAACATCTGCAGTACATTGATGACATCATTGTATGGGGGAACACAGCAGGGGAAGTCTTTGAGAAAGGAGAAAAGATCATCCAGATTCTGCTGAAAGCTGGTTTTGCCATTAAGCGAAGTAAAGTGAAGGGACCGGCTCAAGAAATCCAGTTCCTGGGAGTAAAGTGGCAAGATGGATGGCGTCAGATTCCCACTGAGGTCATCAATAAGATCACCGCCATGTCCCCACCGACCAGCAAGAAGGAAACACAAGCTTTCCTAGGTGCCATAGGTTTCTGGAGGATGCACATTCCTGAGTACAGCCAGATTGTGAGCCCTCTCTACCTGGTCACCCGCAAGAAGAATGATTTCCACCGGGGCCCTGAACAGCAACAAGCCTTTGTCCAGATCAAGCAGGAGATCGCTCATGCAGTAGCCCTTGGCCCAGTCAGGACGGGACCAGATGTGAAGAACATGCTCTACTCAGCAGCCAGGAACAATAGCCTGTCCTGGAGTCTTTGGCAGAAGGTGTCTGGGGATACTTGGGGCCGACCACTGGGATTCTGGAGCCGAAGCTACAGAGGATCCAAAGCCAACTACACTCCCACAGAGAAGGAAATCTAAGGAAAGCCGCCTATGAAGGAGTTCAAGCTGCCTCAGAAGTAATTGGCACTGAAACGCAGCTGCTTTTGGCACCCCGACTACCAGTGCTGGGATGGATGTTCAAGGGAAAGGTTCCTTCCATGCATCGTGCCACTGACACCACATAGAGCAAATGGATTGTCCTCATCACACAGCACGCCCGTATTGGAAACCCAAATCACCCTGGGATTCTGGAAATTATAACTAACTGGCCTGAAGGTGAGACTTTTGGATTATCTTCTGAAGAAGAAGAAGAACAAGTGACACGTGCCGAGGAAGCCCCACCGTATAACGAGCTACCGGAGACTGAAAGACAATATGTCCTTTTCACTGACGGTTCCTGCCAAATTGTAGGCGCCAACCGGAAATGGAAAGCTGCAGTGTGGAGCCCCACACGACGAGTTGCACAAGCTACTGAGGGACAAGGTGGATCAAGTCAGGTTGCAGAACTTAAAGCCATCCAGCTAGCTTTAGGTATTGCTGAACGAGAGAAGTGGCCAAGACTCTATCTCTACATCAACTCGTGGATGGTAGCTAATGCTCTGTGGGGATGGCTGAGTCGCTGGAAAAAGGCCAATTGGCAGTGCAGAGGGAAACCCATCTGGGCTGCTGAGATTTGGCAAGACATTGCCGCTCGAGTAGAGAAGCTGACCGTGAAGGTTTGACACGTGGACGCACATGTGTCCAAGAGTCAGGCTAATGAAGAGAATCACAACAACGAGCAGGTGGACAAAGCCACCAAGGTGAAAGTATCACAGGTGGATATAGACTGGCAACACAAGGGAGAATTATTCCTAGCCCGTTGGGCCCACAATGCATCTGGTCATCAGGGGAGAGATGCAACATACCGATGGGCCCGTGACGGAGGGGTGGACCTTACTATGGACAACGTCTCACAAGTCATCCACAGCTGTGAGACCTGCCCTGCAATCAAACAGGCCAAGTGGGTAAAGCCTCTGTGGTACGGTGGACGATGGTTGGAGTACAGGTATGGGGAGGCCTGGCAGATTGACTACATCACCCTTCCCCAAACCCGCCAAGGCAAGCGTTATGTGCTGACTATGGTGGAAGCCACCACTGGATGGTTGGAGACCTATCCTGTGCCTCATGCTACTGCTCAGAATACTATCTTAGGCTTTGAAAAGCAGGTCCTGTGGAGACATGGCACCCCTGAGAGAATCGAGTCAGACAATGGGACCCATTTCAAGAACGGCCTTATAAACACCTGGGCTAGAGAACATGGCATTGAATGGATATATCAATCCCTTATCATGCACCAGCTGCTGGGAAAGTTGAACGGTGCAATGGGTTACTTAAGACTACCCTGAAGGCGCTTGGTGGGGGGACTTTCAAAAATTGGGAAGTGAACTTAGCAAAGGCCACCTGGATGGTCAACACTCGAGGGTCAATCAATTGAGCTGGTCCTGCCCAGTCTGAACCCTTGCACACAGTGGATGGAGATAAAGTCCCTGTGGTACACATGAAAGGCATTTAGGAAAAACTGTTTGGATTAATCCCACATCAAGCAAAGGCAGACCCATCTGAGGGATTGTTTTTGCTCAAGGACCTGGTTCCACTTGGTGGGTAATGCAGAAAGATGGGGAAACCCGTTGTGTACCACAGGGAGACCTAATTTTAAGTGAGAACTGGGTGTAGGGTTTCATTCTGTATATGTGTATATTTAGCTATCTAGCTGTACGAATGTATTAATTTAGGTATGATGTAGATAGTCATAGAATAACGGGTCCTAGGTTACAATGTAAAATGTGCACAAAGTATATATTCTATCACCATCTACATGAAATGTTGAAACTAAGTTGTGCACCACTGTTTCCCTTGCCCCCTGCCTCCAGACTATCTTCTGTTAATGGCCCATCAATGCCTTCCTGCATGACTCATAGATAACTCCCTCCAGGAGCTATCTCTGTTTAACAGGCAATCAAGGACCCATTACAAAACTGATAAAATTATATCAGTCCATTGTGAGATGCTCCGCCCAGGGGGAGGAGCCAAGCATTCCCACCTGGATATAATCTGGGCTTTGGGACAGCACAGGCAGCCTTACCCACTGGATCCCCAGAGGACAAGAGCTACCAGACCTTTCTGCAAGAACACTGCTTCAACAAGACCACTTCATCTGGACTGCTACCACCACGGTTTCAGGTTGTATTCAGACCCTGTCAGTGATCTTTTGTACCATTGCACGTGTTTTATTTTGTTTTACTTTTTTTTCCTCTCCTATTAAACTGTTTTTTTTCTGACTTGGAGTCTCTCGCTGGTTTTGCCTTCAAGCCAGCACACCATGCCACTGAGAACTGCTGTCCGCATGCAGCTGAGGGGGGGGAGGCCCAGGTCAGGCCCCTCTGCCTCTGGGTGGCTGGCCGGGCCTTGCTGAGCCCTTTAAGAACGGCTGCTCGCATGAGAGCAGCCCAAGTGAAGCTTTTTTGCAGCTTAGTAATAGCTCTGAGCTGGACTGCCCTAGATAAGACCGGGGGGTGGAAAAAAGGACATTTGCTGGTTTCTTCTACCAGCCCAGCATGTGCACATGCCTTTTGCAAGCCTGAGCAAATTTAACCCTTCTTTAGCAAGAGAACTTTTAAAGCACAATTCTTCCTTGAGAGAAAGAAGAAAGAAAACAGAAGGTACATGAAACAGACACTGCATGAAGTCAGTTAGATGAGAATTGAAGGAACTAATAATATTGGAAAAGGATTGAAGAAGTGGACATTTTTAACTGGACTTTTCTAAGGTAAATGATGAAGAAATGAACTGTTCTTTACAGCATCTTAGTATTATTTGGGTAGAATGCTATTCTAATAAAAATTAAGGACTAGTGTAATAAAGATTTATTTGGGAACTTTGAAACCCCTGTTTCTCGGTCAAAAAGGAGGTCTCAGCCTTCTGAGACAAAGATAATTTTAGATAAGAAGAAGTATTAGTAAATAATACCCCAAATACACTGAGAAGCTCTGCAGATAGAACATCACAGTCTGAGAAAACTCCAGGCGGCAGCAGATGTGTGACAGCACTGGACTATTGTGTCTTGTAGCAAATACCTTCATGAAAGATCTTAGAAGGACTCTTCTCCTAAAATAATGTGTAGTCATGTCTAAGTAGTGAAACTGACTGAAAATCCTAAGTTGTGTCTTTCTGTGTTGTTTAATAAGAAAGTTAATAGTTTGTAAGAAGAAAGAAGCGTGTTTTTAAAATTTTATTCTATTTTAGGGGGTTTTTTTCCCTATTCTTTTAGTGTGTGTTAATAAAACTGCTTTTTTGTTAATTTTTAAGCTTAAGCCTACTTTGTTTATTTTTCTCCTAATCTCTCCCTCCCACAAAAATATTAACACTAAAACCCCTACATCCATTAGTGTTTCTGCCCAGTTTTATTAAATTAAAACCATTACAATTACCTTACACTTCAGGCTGTGCAGTTCCTACTATAGTAGGTGCAATTGCAACCTTTACACAGAAAATCCACTGATATATATCAGAGAGAAATTATTTACAGTCCTTATGGTGACTTTTTACATGATAAGAACTCAATAGAAAATGAGACATAACATTTACACTGTATTGTTTATTTCCATTCTGCTCATCATAATTGGAAAAAAAAAATTAACAATTCCCTTTCTGAACTGAAATATATGTTGGCCTAAGAAAGTCATAAGATTATATTAGAAGTAAAAAGTGGTAATGTTGGCAATTTAAAACATTTGATAATGTTGTCATAGATGTCTCCATATTTATACTGGAAAATACAAAAATTGCTTAAATCCACCGGAAGAAATTGACACAATGTATTTTTTTTCCCTACATCCATATAGCCTAACCAGGCTACTTTATCTTTCTTATTTAGAAGAAGGAGAAGAAGGAGAAGAAGAAGGAGAAGAAGGAGAAGAAGGAGAAGAAAGAGGAGAAGGAGGAGAAGACGGAGAATAGAAAATTTGAATGTCACAATTTTTTTCCAGGACTGATAATTACTCTTAGCTTGACTGCTTGAAGACTCTCACAAAATAGTCACTGCTTTTAACAGATTGATAAAGTTTCTGAGGTCATGACAATAACAACAAGAGGTAGGTTTTCTGGAAATCCTGTGCAGGTATTGCTGATACATGTGGGAAGACAGTACAAATAAAAAAAAGAGAGAAAAAAAAAGGCACAGATGGTTTTGTATGTAATGGCTTTTAAGGATTAAGGTTGTCTTCCTTATTGTGCAAAGCAGCATACACGGGGGAATTTTTTGTCGTAACATCATTAGTGATAAAAAAAATGTCTATTTAGTTCCTTGTTCACCTCTGTTGCATTCTTTACACACAAGTTAGAGGGAATAAAGAGATCCCCATGCATGGTTTATACAATAAATCTGTGAAGAAAGCTCTTAAGAGAATAGAGTACGGTCCCTTGTTTCTTGAGTAAGGCAGATACACACTCAAAAATCCACCATATTTTGAAATTAAATTATCAAAATATGTTTATGATTAGATCTAAACTGTTAGAGACTGATAAGCGACTGTGATATCTACTAAAAATACATAAAATATCAAGCAGTCTTCTACTTCTCTGTGAGTGTCAGAAGACAGAATTTTTTTAGTAGATCTGGAGAGCCTGCTGTGGGTATGAAAGCATGTGAAGCCAATTCATATATGCAGCTAGAACTTCTCTTAAGCATTGAGACCTTTACTTTGAGTTGAGATTGCATAATACTATATGTGAAGACCCACTAATTTTACATTGCAACAGCAGCTTTAGTATCTTAGTATCTTAACCTGGTAAAACTTTTTCCATCAAAGAATTTAGGTATATAGACTTAATTGAGCTCATTTTTAGACCTGTATTTTTGTACAGTAATGTATAACTGACCAAATTAATTTGGACATTCTTGAGCAGTTTTTGACCCCAGTGTAGGCCTATGGATAGTGTTGCCTATTGTTAGATATATGTGAATGGAGTCAGTGAGAATAAAATACTGATTTCCATGGCATCATGTACTGGTAAAGGACTAAGCAAAAATAACCCCCTTCCTTCACCTTACTTATATTTTTTATTTATAAACTAAATTAAAGGGGAAAATAAACACTGCCAAAGAAATACTGGCCACTGTACATATATGTGTGTGCAAAATTTAATATTCCATAAACCACGTGGGAGTTAAATATTAGGATGAGTTAATTTCAAATAGCTCAGTCTTTATAGAGAATATTTTAGAACATTTAATTTGTGTTTATCAATGAACACAATATGCATTACATCATAGAAAGGAACAACTTCACTACATGTTTTAAAAGCTGGCTGAATTACTGAAGACCAAATGTGGACACATAATCCAAATGTTGAAAAAAAAGTGCCATCTGTGTCTTCAAAACAAAGGGAAAATGTGTTTCCTGTGTGTTTTATTGTAATAGTCAGACTATATATATGCCTTTTTCAGCCCATATACTGAGAAAAAAAATCTTTTATGAGATTAGTATTTTCTCTAAAAATACAATAGTGTGGTTAGTGAATGTAATAAAGAATTACATTCATACAAATTCAGTTTTCTCTTATGAAATACAAGCTGAATTCCAAAACAATTCATATTTAGAATACTTAAAGGCTTCTTTTTTTCTCCCTTTATAGAGATGATTATATGGACAAAATTATGCCCTGTATTAATTTAATCAAAATTGTATTTGATTGCATTTAATAATTATTTTGATAAATTATTTTAAATTTGAGATAAAAGTGATTTCAAGCAGTTGAGAAAGGCACAAATTCTTATTTGAACATCAACTGATTAGTATAGACAGGTCTCACAATGCATTTGTCATCCTGGTTTTTTACTTCCCCAGTTATAACTCCCAAAAGTGGTAGACACATGAAGGCAAGTAGGTGAAACACAGTAACATCACAGTTCTGAAGAAAATGTGTTTCTGATGTTATGTTCCCTTCAGCTTCTGCATCTTCTTCCACACTTTGATTTCCCTAAAAATAAAAGTGCGATTTGTCTCCTCATCATATATATAATTACTTTTGATACCTCCATTGATATGCTTTTTAAATCCTGTGTTTGTAGTTACCTGGAGTAATTTAATATGAACAGAATCCTTATCCACTTTTCAGTCCCCATGCCCATAATACCACAGCTCGACTAGGAAGCTATGAAATAAAGTGTCCAAATCTAGACAAAGTTTTGGTTTTATGAGAGAAAGAATTACATCATGAGCGCTCTGTTTCTTTGCTGAACATGCTCAGATTTTATCAAACATTATTGCAATGTTTGTAGCTTTATATCTGTAAAGACAAAGTTAGGTAGCTATTAAAAGATAGTGCAGAAAGAATGCCAAACAAAAAAGGGTATAATGCGTGCTACTAAATTCCTGTGATGGTCCATTCAAGACGGCTTCTGATGTCTTTCCCAATCGACATGATTCTGCAGTTCTGTGATTCTTTTTAGTGTTGCCATTTCTTTTATCCATCTTTTCTAAGTTTTAGTGTCCATAATTGATATAAAGACATTTTGTCTTCACTCCTCCTTTATAAAAAATTTAAAAAGTGATGGGATCTTTTTTGTCAGTGGCTGAAACTTTCATACTGTCTATGCAGTTGTCCATTAGTTGAAAGTGGTTTTAGATAGCTGGACCCATGATTTTCAGTCAATTACTGGCTTTTATTTTGCTGTTATCATAAAAGAACATTTCTTTCTTAAATTGATCAATTAAGGTCATGGAAATAAGTGGAGAAGAATGTGCAATTTCTTAATAACACTTCCAGGATTATCACTGAAGAATAAACTACCATAGACTGTCCTAATGAATAGGAATAGCTTTTATCTAAGTAGATGCTCTTTCTCTCTCTCTCTTTTTTCTTTTTTGGTCACAATTCAGAGAGAACTACACAGCACAGCAATCAAGTGTTTGAAAGCTCTTAAAATACCTGCAATTTACTTAATGTAGAGCTCTACGTTTTTACTTATCTGCTTTTTTTGTTTCAGTTTGTACAGGGCACATTATAAAATCAATTGAAGCAGTGACTTTCTGTTGAAAGGAAGCAGACAACAAGTTTATTTTTTATCAAGAGATAATGTGATAGAAGAAAGAAGCAGATGGAATAAATCAAAGGGAAATTATTCCAATGCACAGAGGAAAGTTAAAGCAATGAATACGGAGAAGTAAAGGGATATTAAAGTGGCAGAAGGCAACTGGACTCACTTCTTAGAAAGTTCTGCTACTTCCCTGTGGCCCAGTTGAAAGACATGACAAAAACAGACAAAAAAAAAATCTTCTTAACCTTATAGGGCCTTGGATTATTATCCTTTATTTATCTCTTAATTATTATCCATTATTGACTTCTCATGTAGGCAGAGATGAAGTTGCATTAAGAAGTCATAGGACAATCATGAGAGGCTTTAAGGGCCTTGGAACAACTTTTTAAAGTATCAGGAGCACATTGGTGTTCTCAATTCTCAGTTGCAGTGAATGATGTTAGAAGAAACACAGAGACCAAGCAGATCAGTACCTGGCTCCATGACTGTTATCACAGGAAAATTTGAAGTTTTTTGATCCTGATGGGTCAGACTTGTTGATGACAGATAGGGTACACTTGTCTCAAAGGGACAAAAGATTATTGTGCAGGAGCTATCTGGGCTCCTGGAAAGAGCTTTAACCTAGATTTGAAGGGAAAAGGGATAAAATCAGTCTCATTAGAGATAACCATGCAAGCAGCACATAAATATTTGAGGTCTGCGATTTTGCCCCTTTGGCGTGCTCCACAATGTGCTGAGCACACATTTGAAATATCTCCTTACAGCAGCCTGGAAGTCTAAATGAAGGAAGGGGATGGAGATACATGTGGTATCAGACTTAAGTGTTGTTGTCATATTAGATACCACAGAAGCATCTTAGAACAATCCCAAAGGACTTAGGGCTTCTCCCCCCCAGAAAAAAGTCTCAGGGTAGATAACCCAGCTGAAGTGCATTCACAGCAATGCACAACAATATAGGCAACAAACAGGAGGAACTGAAGCCATTCTGCAGCTGAAAAACAATGATGTAATTAAAATAATGAAAACATGGAAGAATAGCGCACAGCTGGAGTGCTAAGATGGATTACTATAAACTCTTCAGAAGGGATCAGCAAAGAATAAGGTGATAGGAGTAACCCTGTATGTTAGGGAGATTTTTGAGTCTCTAGAGCCTAATGGCAATGACAATATTGAGTGTTTATGGATAAGAGTCAGGGTATAGGACAACAAGTCACATATAATGGTAGGAGTCTGTTACAGACCACTGAACCAGGATGAAGAGCAGTTGGAGGAAGAAGCCTTATAATCACTAATCTTTGTTCTTATAGGGATTTCCATTTACAAGATGTCTGCTGGTGAGGGAACAGTCCAAGAGGCTCCTGGAGTGAGTCACTGGTGACTTCCTGACATAGCTGATTAGGCAGGTAACTAGGCAGATAACACCTAACTGGACTTGCTGATCATGAACAGAGAAGAACTTGTGGGTGATGTGATGGTCTGAGGCTGTCCTTCTTCATTGGAATGCCGGTCAGGCACTGGAACAGGCTGCCCAGGGAATTGGCTAAGTCACCTGCTCTGAAGATAATTAAGGGACATGTGGCACTTAGGGACATGGTTTAGTAGTGGATTTGCAGTGCAGGGTTTACAGTTATGTTCAATGACCTTAAGGACCTTTTCCAACCTATACGTACCCAGGTTCCTGTTATTCTATAATCTTATAGTGATGCCCTGAGAATGTTTTCATTGTTTCCTTGACCTTAACAACCCCAATGTCATGTGTTCGTAAAGGTTGCTTTTTAGGAGGTACAGTATGGGGGTGAATATTTGAAATAACTTTGAGGATCAAGGGATAAAGGTATTTATCTTCCATGATGATGGGTAGATTTCCAAAGACTAAAACATGATGCAGAAGGAAAAGACAGAAGTATTTTCTGAAGTCTATAAAATCCTAAAAAGAGATCTAAAATAGACTAGATTTGTTCCTTCACAATTTAAGAGCTATTTATACTGCAATGTCAAAATAGAGACAGAATTTACTTCAGTATATTTTAGCTGCTGGATTAATGTAATAGAAATATAGTAGTTTTCAATTTGTATCAAAATGCATATAAATAGAAATAGATTGGAAATATTACTAAAGATGTTAAAAAAATAATTCATATTAGCTCTGCAATGCTTAAAAGAAAAATGTTACTCTAGAAAATAATACCAATATTTCTTGGATTACAAAAACACTTTTGCTTTGCAGAAGTGGCACAACAATGTGCCAATTCAAAATATACAGGTTTGAATTTTTTTTTTCTGATATAATCCTTCAGTACAATGGCTTTTCAATATCTCTGAGAATTATCAATATGTTTCATTTTACGTTACTGTATATTCGTGGAAAATCTTTGATGGGACAAATTCTCACAATTAACAACTTTGGGTTTCCTTGTTTCTTTCTTCCTTGAAAATGGAATTATTAAAATATTGGTATTTCAAGAGAATAAACTCAGAAATAATATATATTATAATACAGCTTATGCATTTAATATTCAATAACATATATATGGAAGGCAGTTTATGTCCAGGTAATAGGAGTACACAGCTCTCTGCTTCTACTATGGCAATACCTGGACATAAGCTAGACACAGTGGTGCAATCACAGAACTGAACAACGAAATAATTCAAAGGTATCTTAAATCCACTGAGGCATCCCTCTGCTCTTGTGCCTTGGGAACTATGCTTTGGATTTAAGAATAAATAAAATGGAAAATGTTGCACAGCCATGAAATTTATTTAACCACATTTTTAGAAAGTCCGAATTTTAAGAGGAAAATTATGGTGTATATAATACCTGTAATTAAACAAACACGTTTAAAAAACATTTTTTTTCCTTAAATTCTCTTCCATACAGAAAGAACCAAGAGCTCAAATGGAGAGTTTTATAGACAATAATCCAAAAATAACATTATTCAGAAGTGCTGTAAAGACATAAAGGATATCAGCTAACATTTGACACTGAACGAAAAGCTCTTGGTAATAGTTTGAAATTAAATGTAATTAATAAAAATAGAGGTAAAGGGTATCAGCTAACATTTGACACTGAAAGAAAAGCTCTTGGTAACAGTTTGAACTGAAATGTAATTAATACATATTCTAGAAATTCTGTTTTTCAGTTGCTGTTTAAAGAATCAGACCAAGATTTCAGTACTCTTGGTGACCCTAATCAATGTGTGCTTAAGCATTTCTGGAATGCAGCATTTTCTACCATTTCAAAAATTTCAGCAAATGCATTTAGGAACAGTTAAAATTGTATTTGAATTGAAAAAGTGAGGATTATTCACATGCTATGGAATGTAACATTTTTACCTTTTACTCAATTCTATAATGAAAATGTCTCACTGGGAACATTGCATCATTTTTGTATATTGTTTATCTCAGCTCAGATTTTCACTGGCAGAAGTTCATGAAGAAAGAAGGTGTTAGGTTCTGCAGTAACGGATTAATCTTTATGTGCATGGAGATTCCAGAGCCACGAGGCAGTGAAGGGGTGAATGCTAGAAAACAGAGACCACACAGAGTGGTGTCACACACTGTATCTGGAGAAACAGCAGCTAAAGGTGTATGCATGTCAGCAGGATTTTGCTAGTGAACATGAGGTGGAGATTTGGATGAGAGGCTGAGAAGCCAGTGCCAAGTGGCCATAAGCTTGGACTGGATACTGAAGTTATTACGGGGGCTGAGATTTGGCTCTTGGAGTTACCAGGGATCCAAACCATCAGCTGGAACAATCATAGGGTCTTGAAGTAGACTGCTGGCCATTGAGCTGGATCAGCTGGTGGAGAGACTCTTCTTGCATTTATATCTTCATTCATGGAGCTACTGGAAGATCATATCCAAGGGCTACTGGTTAAACTGAGTGTACAAACCCTAGTGGGATCCATAGTGTACATCTACGTGTGGGTACTTCCTGTGTGAAAGGACCAGCTGCTGAATGGGGATGTGTTACCCTGTTTTTTCTGAGTTTTTTTATAGCCTTTTGAATTTTCATAAAATGGAGTCAGATCTTTAGTTACTGTACAATATTATGAGCAGTTTCTACCTTTTTCCCACATATGTAACATAAACAAATCCTTTTTTTTCATTCTCTGTCCTTTGCTTGCATATTTCTAACCTGAAAACAATTGTAACTGACAGTTGGTCTAGCCACTGAGGCTGAGGGGTGTTTAACCCCAGAAGCCAATCTTTAGCCAGACCCACAAATGAATAAGAAGTAAGAAATAAACAAGGAGGTCTCTCTCTGCCCTGACTCAGCCTTGAGCTGGCACGGAGGAACCTCTCTGCCCTGCGAAATTTCTCGTCTACGTGTGATTGCTTTGCGTGTCTCGGTGACAGGGATGCAACTGAAGTCTGCTGCATAGCCTGTCTTAATCTGCTACTGAAGGGACATGCACTGAACATATGTATACTAATGTAAATTTATAGTACATTTAGGTTTTCACGCTCAACAGACAGAGAGGGGAATAGCATGATGTTGTTGATATCATTTGTACTTGTGTGAGTGGAATGGTTTCTTTCTTTGTGTTTATCTGTGTGATTGGCCAGTACATATATCTTATGCATGTGTCCCTACCGGACCTTATGCAGGGTCAGCAATGCTCATAGCTGGACTTAGCAACCTAGAGTGTCAATTGCCTCACTGTCTTGGTTTTGAAAGACATTTGTCTGCCAGGGGAAACTAGAGCCTCCCTTGGAATGGAGAACGCAAACCCCCTTCCCTCCAAATTATTATAATTTTGCAATTAGGGGATTTCAGGCAAAGAAATGGGAATAGGAGTAACAATTCTTTACTAGGAATATTAAACAGGAAAATACAAATTTAGTAGTACAAAAAAATACAAGCAAAGAAGCAAACAAGGATCCTGGAAAAAGCCCTGACAGAGTCAGGAATATGACCTGGCACCCTGTTGCTCAGGGTTTTGGAAGCAATCCAAGTAAGTCCTCCTGGAGTAAAAGATGTGGTTCCATGGAGAAGAGATGATCCTGTATAAAGTCCAGGGGTGGCAGGATGGGTCCCATCTTCCTCTGGGGATCCAGTGGAAGATGGTCTTGAGTCTCAGTTTTTATCTAGGTAGGAATAACTGGTCCTCCCCCACTGGGTGGAGCATCTCACAATGGGATGATGGAATGTGTCATGTCATTGGTGAGCCTTAATGGCCCATTATCAGAAGATGTCTCCCTGGAGGATGGCAGGGTGGTGAAAGAGATAAGAAACACTGCCCCATCTGGATTTAATGAATGGGCCATTATCAGGAGGCATCCTCCTCCTCCTCCCTGGAGGAGCAAGAGAAAGACAAAACATCTCCCCAAAAGACAGCCTTCAACAGATGAAAGAGAATATACATTTCTAGGTTACATAATCCACTATACTCACCTCTGCTGGGCTGCCAGGCTTGGCAACCCAAGAATCAAGAACTTTGTTCATGAATGAGTAGCACTGTAAATGCAGCCACAAATAGTTCTTTATAAGCCTATGTGGAGTTTCAGTAGCATACCTACATGTTTGTCACACATGCAAATATTTACTTCTTTCTGTTATAAGAAGATGCACATTGCAATTGAAAATATATATTTTGGAGTCTGAAAATTAAGGACATTTCTATGCTTCATAGCTCTAAATGTTGAGCCGTAGTGATTAGCATGTAACATTTTATGTGCAAATTATAAAAGTACACTATTACAGTTAGATGAATTGTTATGGCTTGATAGATCAAGAAATTAGGATATTGAAGGAGTGGTCAGAGAAGGGAGAAGCTAAAATGTTATATCTGTCTCTCCTACTGTCCCTTCATACAACTATGAGTCTGAATCTACTCACATTTTCATTCTGTCTTTGGTATCACATTAACCTAGAAAATTTGCACATTGTCTTCAGCAGGACTGACACCTATAATATTAAAAGGAATAGGACTCCAGAAATATGGGCAAATGATTCTTAATTAGTGCACAGAATATCACAGAATCACAGAATTTTTAGGTTGGAAGAGACCTTCAAGATCATCGACTCCAACTCATCTCTAGTACCTCAACTAGACCATGACACCAAGTGCCACATCCAGTCTTTTTTTAAACACTTCTAGGGATGGTGACTCCACCACTTCCCCAGGCAAGCCATTTCAGTACTTTTTTGCTCTTTCAGTGAAAAACTTTTTCCTAATATCCAGCCTATATCTCCCTTGTCACAGCTCGAGACTGTGTCCTCTTGTTCTGTATGTTGTTGCCTGAAGAAAGAGACCAACCCCCAGCTGACCACATCTACCCTTCAGGAAATTGTAGAGAGTGATAAGGTCACCTCTGAGTCTCCTTTTCTCCAGGCTAAACAACCCCAGCTCCCTCAGTCATTCTTCATATGGCTTGTGCTCCAAGACCCTCACCAGCCTTGTTGCCCTCCTCTGGACATGCTCAAGCATCTCAATGTCCTTCCTAAACTGAGGGGCCCAGAAGTGGACACAGCACTCAAGGTGTGGCCTCACCAGTGCAGAGTACAGGGGAAGAATGACCTCTCTGCTCCTGCTGGCCACACCATTCCTGATACAGGCCAGGATGCCATTGGCCCTCTTGGCCACCCAGACACACTGCTGGCTCATGTTCAGCTGCTGTCACCAGTACCCCCAGGTCCCTTTCCTCCTGGGCACTGTCCAGCCACACCATCCCCAGCCTATAACACTGCAGGGGGTTATTGCAGCCAAAGTGCAGAACTTGGCACTTGGACTTAATAAACCATTCCAGGTCTTTCTGCAAAGCCCTTTGTCCTTCCAACAGGTCAACATACGCTCCCAGCTTAGTGTCATCTGCAAATTTACTAATGAAAGACGCCGTGCCTTCATCCATGTCGTCAATAAAAATATTGAACAGAACTGGCCCCAGCACAGACCCCTGAGGGACAGCACTGGTGACTGGCTGCCAGCTGGATGCAGCACCATTCACCACCACTCTCTGGGCCCGGCCATCCAGCCAGTTCCTAACCCAGCGAGGAGTGTTCTTGTCCAAGCCATGGGATGCCAGCTTATTTAGGAGTATGCTGCAGGAGACAGTGTCAAAGGCCTTGCTGAAGTCCAAACAGCCTTCCCTGCATCCACCAGGCCCCCTCCTAAACCCGTGCTGGCTGGGTCTGATACCCTGGCCATCCTATAAGTTCTGTTTGATGGTACTTAATATAAACTGTTTCATTATTTTGCCAGGTACTGAGGTCAGACTAACTTGTCTGTAATTACCAGGATCCTCCTTTGCACCCTTTTTGTGAGTGGGTGTCACATTGGCTAGCTTCCAGTCGTCCAGAACCTCACCAGTGAGCCAAGACTGATGGTAAATGATGGAGAGTGGCTTAGCAAGCTCATCTGCCAGCTCTCTCATCACTCTGGGATGGATCCCGTCTGGTCCCATAGATTTATGGATATCCAGGCATTTCAGTAGTTCTCTGACTGCCACTTATTCAATAATCAGGAGACCATTCTGCTCCCTGACACCACCTACCAGCCCAGGAGGGCCGTTGTCTTGAAGGCAAGTCGTCTCCTCACTAAAAACTGAGGCAAAGTAGTCATTAAGCACTTCTGCCTTCTCCTCATCTGCAGATATTAAGTTCCCTCCCTTGTCCAGTAAAGAACAAAGGTTGGTCTTACCCTTCCTTTTAGCGTTAATATATTTGTAAAAACATTTTTTATTATCCTTTACAGAAGTTGCCATTCTAAGTATGAACTGAGCTTTGGCCTCCCTAACTTTTTTCCTGCATGCTTTAGCAGCTCCCTTAAATATTTCCTGAGAGACCTGACCCCCCTTCCAAAGCTGATACATCCTCTTTTTATTCCTAAGTTCCTCCAAAACCTCCTTGCTCATCCAGGCTGGACATTTACCCTGGTGACTTACCTTTTGGCACACAGGGACAGTCTGTTCCTGTGCCCTCAAAATCTCTGTTTTGAGGCATGCCCAGCTTTCCTGAACTCTTGTTTTTAAGGGCTGCTTCCCAAGGAATGCTCTGAATAAGTCTTCTAAACAGGCCAAAGTCTGCCCTTCGGAAGTCCAATGCAAGAGTTTTACTGGTGCTCCTCCTGACTTCACCAAATATTGAGAACTCTATTAGTTCATGATCACTTTGCCCCAAGCGACCTCCAGCCACCCCATCTCCCACCAGTCCATCTCTATTTGCAAACAGCAGATCTAACATTGTCCCTTCCCTGGTGGGCTTACTCACCAGCTGCGACAAAAAGTTGTCCTCCATACACTCTAAAAATTTCCTGGACTGCCTCTTTTCTGCTGTATTAAGTTCCCAGCAGATGTCTGGTAGGTTGAAGTCACCCACAAGAACAAGGGCTGATGATTCTGAAACATTACCTAGCTGCTTATAGAATAAGTTATCTACCTCTTCTTCCTGGTTGGGAGGACGATAACAGACTCCCAGCAGGATGTCAGCCTTGTTGGCCTCCCCTTTAATTCTTACCCATAGGCATTCAACTCCATCTTCCTTAGTTTCAATTCCTATGGTATCAAAAGCCACCTTGATAAAAAGGGCCACCCCTCCACCTCTTCTTCCTTGCCTGTCTCTTCTAAAGAGCTTGTAGCCATTGAGTGCAGTGCTCCAGCCATGTGAGTCATCCCACCATGTTTCCGTGATGGCAACTACATCATACTTCTGCTGTTGCACCATGGCCTCCAACTCTTCTTTTTTGTTACCCATGTTGTGTGCATTGGTATACATGCACCTCAGCTGGGCTACTGACTTCACCCCTAACTCAGGCTTGCAACCCTTGGGCCTGCTTCCAGACAGTCCAGCTGCATCTGCTTCCCCCTTCAAACCTAGTTTGAAGCCTTCTCAACAAGTTCTGCCAGTTCATGAGCTAAGAATCTTTTGCCCTTAACAGAGAGATGTATCCCATTTGGTTCCAGCAGAGCAGGTGCTGTAAAAATTTCTCCATGATCAAAGAATCCAAAATTTTGCCAATGACGCCAACCCTTAAGCTACTTGTTGATGGTGTGGGTTCTGTTTCTTTCACAGTTTTCCTCTGCCACAAAAGGGACTGAGCAGAACACTCCTTGTGCTCCTGCCCTGTCCACTATCTGACCCAGTGCTCTAAAGTCTCTTTTAATTGCCTTGACTCTTCTCTTTTCAATCTCATCACTGCCAGCCTGGAGTATCAGCAGTGGGTAACAATCAGAGGGCTGAATCAGGGCAGGAAGTCTCTCAGTGATATTATATACCCGAGCCCCAGGGAGGCAGCAGACCTCCCTGTGGGATGGGTCTGGTCGACATATGGGGCCCTCTGTTCCTCTCAGAAGGGAGTCACCTACTACGATTTCCCTTCTTTTCTTCTTAATGTTAGAGGTGGTGATGCATCTTTCAGATGAATCATAATTGGGAGACTCACTGGGCAGACAATTTTCTTCTAAATCATCTAGCTGGCCATCTAGATCCAGGACCTCATTTTTATTCTGAAGTGGCACCTGGCTGAGGGATGGGGAGAAGTTTTTGTTATTATCTCCCTAAGAGGGGACCCATTTCCACTCCTCTTCATTTATCAGGTGCCCTTCTATTACCTGGGAGCAGGAGGCATGTAAGTCCTCAGACTCAGAGTCAGAGGCCACCCTTAAAGATGGAAGGACTGAACTCCACCAGTCTATTTCCATTTCACTTTCCCTGATACTTCTTAATCTTTCAACTTCCTCCCTAAGCTCAGCCACCAGCGGAAGGAGATCTCTCACCTGTTCACACCGCAGGCACACCTTCTCCACAGCACCCCCTGAAGCCACCAATAAGCTCAAACACTCCGGGCAGGAATGGGTCTGTACAGACACATCCTTTTTGGAGGGCTCCATTTGGTCACATACACTTATACCAACCACAGTTTTTGACTGTGTAGAAACCATTAATAGCAGACACCCCAAAAGCAACCAGGCAGCAGAAATACTTCAAACAACACAGAGGACATCTTACTTGCAACCCTGCCTGTGCGAACTGCCACGCAAACTGCCTTGTCCCCAGTGACCCACCACACCCCTGTTTGCCCACTCCTGTTCGCCACGCTCCGGATCGCCACTCTCCACAGAGACCTCTTATAATCAGCCACTCAGTATCAGCGCAGGGAGCTCCACCCCTTGCTCCTCAATGACTCACAAATACTGATATATGTTTCCTAAATAATATGAATATATATATATAAATGCCTACTGACCATAGAACTCGTTTTTCTTGCACCTGCACAAATTATTCTGCAACTGGTAGACTTGTAATCATTTAGAATACTCCCTTCGTAAGGCCAGAAAATAAATTTTCTCATTTATCCTTCTACAGTGCCACAGAAATATACCTCACCTATTAAGGAGATGTAATGTCAGGATGTAGGGAAAAAGTATAATTTTGATAGAGGGTCAGAAAGCATGAAAGAAAGTAATGACACATCATAAACCTAAACAGTCATCCAAAACTGAGAAGCATCAGTACACTAAACTTGCGAAATTAACAGTATCATATTTTCCTCTCTCTCTTTAAGCAGATTTGACAGTTTAACTTTGGCTATAATTTTGGAAGGAAATTTTGTTCTAAACCAATAGCACAACAAAGGAGACAGGTAAATGAGAAACCAAAACAACCAACCAAGCCCCCAGATAAACAGAAATTAAGGGATTTTACTTACTTTAAATATGAAATGCCATATTCCAACTCACTGTATAGATGCCATGGAGAATTTGCATTTAAATTCTTATAAACATGGAGTAATTCTTGAAAGATGTGCTGCAGTTCCCTGGTGATTACAGTCCCATTGCAATGCTTGTGTTAATTTGCTAGGAGAATGAACTTTACTTAGTGAGAAACAAGGAACTTGTTTCCTCACTGAAAAAGGATGCTTCTGTTTCAGTAATATTATCTTACTAAAAGGTATGGGCAAAGGAATATTGCGAATCTCTTTATGCTTTAGTAGTTTTAACACTTCTTCCTTTCCAAGTAATCCAATTTTAGAACTGCAGACGTACACAGATACGATAACATGGGTTATTTTCATAGTCCTTGACTTTTTCTTTCCTTTTCTGGCATTGTTATAGCTACCTGTGAAATAAAATCCCAGATTTAAACATTATAAAGTCATAACATCTATCCATTATGATAAAGTAATATAATTAATTGCTTATCAAATGTCTGGCTATCTGGAGTTGTTTGGTAAAAAACTATGCTCCTTTAAATATTAGGTCTATTCTTCTCAGCTGGAATATTTCCATTTTCAGTTAGTATTTTTTTCCTGAAGCCGATTTAGGAGCCTTTTATTATTGCCCAGTAACAGACAGTTTCATTGATGAAAAAGAACTGAAATGTCTGTCAGGTCAATCTATTTAGAAATCCATATCCTGTTGTGAAGCTGATTCCTGACAGCAGAACTCAGCTCTGTTATAAGGGCTGTCTTTCATGGGTGCACCAGATAACAGACACAGGCTCTCCTCTGCATGTGACCTGTAGGTTGTGTAAAACCTACTGATCCAGCTAGAGAGTATTAGGTCAAATGGAACTAATATTTGCTTCTTTGCCAGTGCAGTCTCATAAGTGGTGGTTGAAATAGTGCATCTGCTTAAACTTGTAAGAAGACATGGAAAGTAGTTATGAAAAGCATTGATGGAATGTGTGAAATTTTCTATTTGTTTCAGGTAAAAGAATTAATACATAGTTACAGTGATGATAATTTAAACATCAACACTGTTTATTTAATTTGAGAAAAATATGGGAAGGTCTCTCGCACAGTTCTGACATTTTGTTTTGTTGCTTAGCTACAAATGGATTTCAGTTTAGACATACTTGTGTATATTTCCACATCTCAAAATATAATTCCAGATACCAGAAGAGAATGAGTGTATTGAAGTTCATCAATCCACCATTTTGACAGGGAAACGTGACAGATTTTTTAACCCAGTCGTCTTTTTTATAACTGTTTTTTTATACACCAGTTGTCATGCTTGAAAAGATCCATGCAGCAGTGTACATGGGTAATATCTTGGGGGTTTTTAAAAACTTCTCTGAGTGAAGACATCCTGGTATAAAGATGTTGATTGACAAGTTTCAAATATTCCATTTATTATATCGTTAATTGTCATTGTGCCAGAAAGATGCAAGGAAGTTCAGTCTTTCATATGACATTTCAATATCAGGCTCTTTATAATTCATTTCATGCTCCTGTAGATATCTAAGCTTCAACTGTGTTGAAAAGTTGGGTGGGGTTTTTTTTATTGTTGTTTTTTTTTTTCCCCCCCCCTTGGTTCAAGAGCTTTTCTTTTTCATAAATTAGTTAAGAAAACAGTGATTTCACCCAAATTTAAATGTTCACAGCCTAACTTGATAATATAGTAACTTTTTAAAATTATAAATCTACAAAATATTTTGACATATTGCAACAGTATATGGGTTACCAGTTTGCCAAGAAATTTGGAAACTTATGGGTTTGATTGGTTTTGCATCATCTTTGTTACTGATAGTAATTTTATTGACAGCTCCCCTTCAAATTCTGTAAAGCAAGGACTTTATTTTATATTTCTCTAAAATGTCTCAAAGTACCAATTTCAATAACTTTGGTTCTAGTCTACACCAAGAGTCAGAGGGACACACTGACAAGATTTTTTCAAACACATCTTTCCTGATCCTGGCATTTTCAAACAGTGGATTTTTCTGGGCCACTGGCTGTTATCCAGTAACAAAATTGTGTCTTCCCCTGCTAATTATTTTCACACATCTTCTCTTTACAGCTTCCAAAGTTTTCTTGCAAAGTGCTGATAATTTGTATTTGTTCAAATAACTTTTGAGTAAGTTAAGACAGAAGTGTGCCTACAATACACAGTAATTGGATAGTCCTATCAATTGAAAATGGAGTTACATTACAAGTTGAAATGGAAAGTATTAACAATCAGGATTAAAGTTGCTAATATATGATATGTTGTTACAATTTCCACTTAGATTTTGCATTTCCCCCCTTTCTTCAATGGACTGCAATACATCAAACATAGAAAAAAGAATTACCATAAATTTGTATTAATTCAACATTTTCACTTAATTTTTAAACTTTCACAGACTGCTCATTTATCAAAGCTCCCTTCCTTGCCCAGCTATTTCTTTCGAGTACATGTCCTTCCAAACATTGTACATCTATACATAATTATATATACATAAATTGCTTCCATTCAGAAGTAAAAAAAAAAAGAAAAAAATCTTGCAAAACAAAATGAGGGAAGATAGTGATATTTCCACATGGGGTTTTTTGATATCTTTTTTTTTTTCTTCCTAAGGAAGTAATGAAATTAATTTGTAATAAATTAGTCATGTTATCTGTTTCACAAATGCATTAAGCATCAAAGATGAAACATATGTAAAACCAGATCCATTGATAATTGCTACTACTTTCCATAGCAGCAAGATAGTAGACTGCCAGAAGTCAGTTGGTCAGAATATATACACAGAATAACTACTTTTAGTGATTAAACCCAACCATCAATAATGTCATTGAGCTCATGCATCATTTTAAACATTTGAAATAAGACCAGTCATAGAGCAAAAGCTAAGCTAAAGAAATGTTATTGAGCAGGGCCATAGGAAAGCCTTAGAGAAATGTTAGAAAATTTGGTTTAAGAAATCACTTACATTTGAAATATAGATCGCTAAGTATTCTAGATAGAGAAATCATCTATTACTGTGTATTTAGCATAAGTGCACATATGGAGGTGTGCCTTACTTTTGTCATCAGCTCCATATACTCCTCTGCTCCCAAAGTAACCTTCATTTTGTACCAGTCCTTTCTATCAGAATGTTTTGTACCCATCTTTCCTATTCCTTTTCAGAGTTTCCAAAATTTATGAATACTGTCCCTGCATTGTTTAAGACATCACACTGCTAATGCCACGCATCACTGGCTTCAGCAGTATATCCCATTTTAAATGCAGTAGAAAAAAAGCCAAGAGAAGGTAAGAGAATTGAACCTAAACTATCAGATCTAAACCTCCTCTCTTTTAGTTTGAAGCCATTCCCCTTTGTCCCGTCAATACATGCTCTTGTGTAAAGTCACTCTTCACCTTTCTTCTTATCTCCCTTCACAATTAGGTCATCCCTAATCTTTTTCTTCTTCAGGCTGAACAGTCCTAATTCTGTCAGCTTTCCCTCATAAAAAAGGGGCTCCATCCCTCTGATCACCTTGGTGTCCCTCCTCTAGCCTCTCTCCAACAGCTCCATGTCTTTCCTGTGCTGGGACCCCAGGGCTGGGAGCAGTTTTGCAGGTGGGGTCTCACCAGAGCAGAGCAGAGGGGCAGAATCCCCTCCCTCCTCTGCTGCCCACGAGGCTTTGGGTGCAGCCCAGGACACCCTTGGCTTTCTGGGCTGGGAGTGCCCATGGCTGGCTCATGTCCAGTTCTCATCTCCAGCACTCCCAAGTCCTTCTGGGCAGGGCTGCTCTCAATCTGTTCACCCCCAGACCGGGCTGGCACTGGGGCCTGCCCTGATCCAGGTGCAGCACCAGCACTTGGCCTTGTTAAACTTTATGAGATTCCCATGGGCCACTGCTTGAGCTTGTCCAGATCCATCTGTACAACACTGGGTGATTTACAGTTAATTATGGAACACTCTGATAGTGTTAGGAAAGAAAAGAACCTGACAACTGGAGTGTTTGTTTTTACTTTCTTCCCTATATTGGAGGGCACATCGTCCCTTGATAGCATGTGAAGTGGCACCTCCTCCAGCAGTGCCTGGGAATGGCGTCATGGACAGTTGGGAGCTTTCTTCAGGAAATCCAGAAAGATGTGCTCACCTTCCAAGAAATCATGGTCCTGAGAAGAGAGGGACGGAAGGGGTGGGTAGGAGAGAGTCACACAGAAACAGGGGCACTGTCCACGATGATGCTCATGACTGAGGGAAGTGTCCCAAACTATCTCTCATACAGGGAACAGTGGGCTGGCACTCATCCATGCTACATTTTTAGGTATGTGGAGGCCCTTCTGAAGTCCATAACCTCATACTCTGAGTGAGACCTACAGGCAAAGCCTCTAAGAGATCTCTGCCTGGACAAGGGCTGAACAGAGAAGCAGGGGGTGATAGGAGAGGACAGGGACATTGTGATATATATGTCCGAAAGTTAATTTGTGTTAAAAGATGTAAGATGTAATTCAACTCCTATAAATATAAGTTTTGTTTCTAATCCAGTATACCAAGAGTTAACTCAGACGAAAACTGCCCAGAGAAGGGTGCAGGAATTTCTTTTGCCAGAAGAGAGGAGGGACGCGAGGAAACTATGATTGGAATTACCTGAAAAAGGGACACGAAGATGCCTCTGCCAGGAATCGTTAAAGGGAGAACAAAGACAACAGAAAAAGGAGATGGAAGCCTGGAGAACCAGATGATTACATCAGATCGATATCTCATCCGTCTCCTCCAGAAATTAGTATCTCCACGCCACACATGGACACGACAATTAAAGGCATTGTCTTCTTGAGAAACTCTATTCAGAATCCCAGAACTGGAACATCAATGTCTAATGAGGCTACCTCAGAAGGAGGAACCTCGAAGTCCTGAATTTCTCTTAGCGATCCAGTGTATAAAAAGAGACTGCTCCAAGCCAGAAATGTGAGCTTGGGGGGTGACATACTAAGCTAAGTGTGTTGCCGCGTTCACCCAGCGCTGATCCCAGGCTCGATGCTGTCCTTTTAATTGTGGCTGTCCGAGACTGTCATTTTGTCTCTCAATAAAATTCCAAAATTTTGATTTATCGAATTTGGTGAATCGTATTTATTACAGACATCACAAAGTCTGAGTCAGGAAGAGCTGGCTTCTCCCACCCAGGGATGGGGTGGGAGAGGGACAACCCCAGCCAGCTAAGGATGTTATTCACGCATGTAAGACAAGCTGTGAGGAACCATCTGTCCTTGCTTCTGTTATCACCCCTTTAAATGTCTACAGCTTCTGCAAGCCTGCTCATCCCAGCAGTTCAGTAATGATTTTAGGGAAACACCCCACCCTATGTATTGTTAGTCTCAAGTCACACTTTACCCAGCCCTGCTCTCACCAGCTGTTTCCAAGTGTATTCCAGCCTCCACATCCTGCCACCTCACTATCTGGGCTTCATGTTTCAGCATCTGTAGCATAGCATAGAATGCAATGAACCTGGCTGTGTTGTCCTGCCTGCAAAAGGTGTCTGACTGGGTGATACTATTGCTGTTGGAGGGATTGCAGATGAAGATAACAGAGCAATTCCGGTTTTTTGCTGCCCATGTGTATGGGCCGCACAACCCTCCCCTAACTGCCAGTGCAAATGGGCTTTAACTCAACAACGTCTCCCTTCCTACTCTGTCAGAGCACTGCCCTGGCTCAGAGAGTTTAGATGAGCTCCTGCACAGGATGAGGAGGCAAACTGACAGCTGAGCTTTATACACAGGTATAAACAGCCCCCAAGAACATCTGTCTGGAGAAGCAGGCTACAAACACATCTGCTTCTCATACATCCCTTCCCATCAGCAGCACACAAGAAATCTTACACTTGTGTAAGAGTGCAAATGCTTGCAGGAGATGCCATCCACAGGGGCACAAAAGTCTTGGTCTTCAGTCAGCAGCATCTTCTGGTTCTTGTGTGAGAGTTCATTGCACAGCTGTTCAAGTTGCCTCCTCTGCTGAGCCATGCTTAGATGATCCTGCTCCATCCCCAGGAGAAAGAGAAGCTGTTGGCGAAGGTTCAGGCCCTTGACACACTGGGTGCAGGCTGAGAATGGAAGGTGGGGGTGTGTTTGCTTGGTGCAGAAGCTCTTGATGCTGCCTCAGTTGCTCCATCTCTCTCTGGATGGCCCTGAGCCTCTCCTGGTGTTCGAACTCTATCCAGCATGCCTCCTGCAAGGCTCACTCCCCTTCCTCATACTTCTGGCATGAACGCTGGAAGACAGAGCACAGGGGAGACTGGGAACAGAGACTGTCACTACTCAGGGACAATACCACTTTGCTCACATCCTTATTCCAAGATCAGTATAAGGATTCATAACTTTGTGAGGAGTGTGAAACTCCAGCCTTGCTCCCAGCCCCTGTACAGCTGTGAATTTCAGAACAGATGTTATGCTTACCTCATTCATGCTTTTAAGCTCCTTCTCCCTCTGCTGGATGCACTGTTCGGCCCTCTTCAACTTCTCTTTCTTCAGGTGAAACCCCTGCCAGAATTCATTCAGCTGCTCCTTGTCTCTCCAGCTGCTTCTTCTTGGCTCTCAGCTTCTAGCCATGTAACTTCAGGTCTGCTAGCTGCTAGGATGGGCACAGGGGAAACCTAAGCACCACCTTGCCCTGTTGCACCATCTCACATCTTCCTAAGTAGATCTGTCCTTGCTGAACTTCTCCTAAAGACAAATTTGGGGTGCAGAGCAATACCACCAAGTACTTGAGCAGGGTCCTCATTCATTCATCCTTGGGGGCCAAGGCTGGCAGAGCTGTGATTGTGCAGACACACCCACACCCTTTCCCCAGGATGGGTGGAGCTCCTCACCATGTAGGACAGAATAACGTGCGCCCAGCAGTTTGTCAGTAGTGGAAAAACCCAGCCTGAATGGTTATTTTTCACCTCAGTAGCCCTTAAAAAAGGAGTTCTACTGCACTCTGTGCACCACATATTACATCAGGGTAGCCCCAGGCAAAAAACAGAAGTAACTGTGGACACATCCCCATGGCATAGGGAGGTTTCCTCTCAGCTGACTTAAAATGGAGACAGCTGCTTCTGCTCTCTCTGCCCAAACTCCTCACAGCCACAGGAGAGAGACAGAGGTGATTGATGCTACTGTTGATGTCCAAACGTGCAGACAGAGGCTGTTCCTGGAACAGCCCTGAATGATATCTCTGACTTTACACCTGAAGGCAACACTGAATACCTCCCCTGTGGGAAGAACCCATCCTTAGAGACTCCCATGTGGTGCTGGAGGCTACAGGAAGGAGCTCTGCAGTGATACCTTGTCAGCCTCATCACGGTCAAGTCCATCTTCTGTGGTTGCTCCATCTTGTGCTCCAGACCCTCATCCATCAGCCATTCTTGGTTATGGAATTCAGCCCATTCAGCTGCTAGCTTCCCTTAGCTTCTCTAAGCACTGCTGCACCATTGACTTTGCTCCTCCAGCAAAGTCCTGACCCAAAGATATTGAGTGACCAAGGCAAGAAAGACTTTGCCAGCCTTGGCTGGACTGACTTTCTCCAAAGAACACATTAGCAGAGGTGAGGGCTCTACACTGTGATTGTGCTTGTCTAATTTTTCAGAGGAAGTACCTCTGGATCCTATTGGGATGAATGAATCCCACTTTGATGAAACGTATGCTTCAGCTGCTTGTCCTACTCTGGGACTTGGGATGATGCCGTGCCAGGGCCGTGTCCTGGCTCTGAGAGCTGAGCTACCAGCTGGTTTTTGTCCTGCCACAGCCTCTCCTCCTGCTGCCACATCTGTTGCCACTTCTCCCTTTTAATTTTTCAGGGAAGTACATTCTCCTCAACCTTTCTTTTCTGAATGCTTACAGAATGCCTTCTTATTTTCAATACCCCTTGCCAAGTCCCATTCTACCTGTGCCTTAATATCTTAAACAGTAACAGGAAAGGCTTTTATTAAAATTCTTCATAGAATTCTTCAAAATCTTTAAAGAGACTGGGTGTAACTCAAGGAAGAAGATTCATTTGCAGCACAGATCCCTTTCAACACAAATGCATGTTAATCTCTCTTGTAGTTTATTCAACTATGCCTTGACTGTAACAGGTAACTCAAGGTTAACACATAGTCTTTGACAAAATGGCCAACCCACATGCCTTGCAAAGGTATAAGAAAAGCTATGTAAACTTACAGCAGAAATATTTTATTGTATTTTCTCACTCAAAAGTTTTGATAATATTCAAGTAGAAAACATTATGATCTCTCTTTCTGTAAATTCCATTGAAACACAGTTAAGATTTTAAAGGTCTGGATGAAACAATGGATCTAATAATTCAGCTTTGTTAAACATCAAGGGATGGTTAATAACAACTTGCTCTTGTTTATAATTGCTACCATTAGAGATGGTATCCACTTTTATTTGTTTTGTTTTAATTCAATTTTTTCTGTATTAGATTACTTCTGATTTTAAATTCCCTATTTTTGACAAAAGCTAAGTTCAAACCTAGAGTTTTATAGCTGCAATTTATTAAGAACTAGTGCTTTAAACATACAGTATTGAAAGATTGGTTGTGAATTATGGTACAGCCTGCATATTAAAACCACCAGTTTATGCAGAAAATTTACAGACAATCTGCAAGTTGAAGTATCAATCAATCAATCTTTGTGCTTTAGAGACTGTATTAGTTATAGCAATCTAAGTGTGCAATAATTAGACTATTTTATAGTAGCCACTAAGGTCAGTTTATACAAGTATTTTTTTGTGTGCTACGAAGTTCCATGAATATAATAACTCATCACAAACCTGTGTTTTCTGCTCAAAGTTTTGTTGTTTTGAAAGGAAAGCAATAGAAGTGGTGGGCTTGACAGAATGAAAGTCTGGAGCTGCAGTCAGGGATGTTGTGGCAGAGGACTTAATCAGAAAGCAATATACAGCTATGAATGCTAATTGGCCTTTTGTCATAGCTGGAAAATCAATCCTGTCTGCTAACACAAAAAGCTTTTGAGAGAACATGGATTTTATTGGAATGCTGCCAAACCTGGAGAATTTGTACATTGTAAGATGTTTCAAAAAGTGCAAAAAAATTTGGGGAGTACAAGCAGGGATGTAACTCTGCCCTGTAGTGGTAACTCAAGTCAGTACCTCCGTTTTCCTGGAATGTTCTTATCTGGGGGAAAGAGAAGCAGAAAAAAACCCGAAAGGAAGAATTAAGAAACTTGGAGTTTTATTCTTACTAGTAAACAAAAATATTAGTTAATGCCCAATAGATTAAAAGACAACAACAAACAAGGCCGCAAAATAATTTATTTGTAATTTTTTAAAATGTTATTGTTTGAGCTTGAGTGAACATTTTAAATACATGCCATGAATTTTTAGTCAAAGTATTTAATGAATTTGTTTTGAAATTCATAGAGTTCAACTATGGCTATAGAAATGTATCAAGAAAAAAATATTTAACAGCAGTTATGGCAAAAGATTGGAACAGATCAGCACTAAAACTTCCATTTATTAAATTGGATATATAATTGTGAGGATAAATGCATATCAATCAACAACAACAACAAGATACATTCCTTACATGTCCAACTAAATCATTTCACAAAGTCAAACATGGACTTTGACAAATAATTTTTTTTCAGAGGAAACAGTTGTATTTTTTATTAGTTGTTTTTAATTGAAATAGTAGCATCGTCCAGTTAAGATTAGAACAATCTAATTCACAGCACTGTACATTGTACCTTGGATTGAATCTGTGTCCTGTAGAAGATTAAGGCTAGTGGAATAGATTTCATTGAAAATGCAACTTCAGAATTCTCTGTTGGTTTAGAATTAATAGTATATCCTGCAAAACAATGCCTCTTCTGTTTCTTTACTACAATAGCAATATCTATGGCCTCCAGACATTACAAAAATATTGGCACATATTAAATATTCATAGAAATAAAAAATGTATTGCTTTCCTTAAATGTTCAAGCAGCTTTCCACACTTCATAATTCCTCACAATCATAGTTTTCAATTTACATTTTTAGTACACTAATCTTCTGCTGTCCCATCAAATAGAAACACTTCATCTTATGGTGGGCTGATTCCTTTTTGATCATGAGAAGAGCTTCACAGACATGTATTTGAGTAGTATGATAGCCAGCTGGAAGAAAAGTTAAATTAATTACTCAGGAAAATATAAAGGTAACAGCAAAAGGTCAATAAAGGAGGGTTAACTTAGTATGAGATCGAAGTGTCAAGAATAAAATTAATCAGGTCAACAAGGTCTTTGAAGAAAATAAAATTTTAATTGTCTATATGCCTGGACCAAGAGTGTAGGTGATAAACAGGAAGAATTAGAACTGCATGTTTGTGAGCATAAATTTACCTTAATTACTAGTACTGAAACTTGTGGGATTCACATTATTGCACTGTTAAAACCAATATAGATTAAAAAAGAGAAGAGAAGAAGGGCGGATTTTCTATCTGAAATGTTGTACTAATTAATTCTGAGGCATTGAAATGTCTGAAGTAAATAATGTTGGATAACTATGCCTTCATTTTGTAATACATGACAAATACCCAATAAGGTAACTATAAAATTATACGGCAATCTGTAAAAGTTATCCTCAATTTTCTAGTAAACCATTGTTTCTTACATATGGGAATGTGACATTAGATATTGTGACAGTAAAAGATCACGAATAAAACCCATCTGATTAGATGTGCTATGTTTGAAATCCTGGCTACTAATAAACATAACTGATGCCTAAAAGGTATGGCCAGATTTAGAAACAAATTTGCTCAGAAGTAGGTAGCACAATAAATACTTGAAATAATGACTGAAAAATTTACTGGATTTCATGAGTAAAAAAGTAATTAAATGGTATTTTTAGAATTTCTTTAAACTGAAATCCACCAAAAAGCAAAAGCAAGTACCTACAACATAGTAAGTGATGTAAAGGAAAATTGATAGTGAAGATAAAATGTCAACTGTAGAATTTCTTAAGTAAAACAATGAATGAATAATGAATACACACACGCACACATACTCACACACTGGAACTGCTCACTGAAAATATACTTCCCTCTAGCCACCCCCCGGCTCTCGCTAGCCCAGTTATTCAGGCGTTTTAGGGAAATATATTTCAGAGAGACAGAATAAAGATTTCAAAAGAGTGGCTCTCACCCCAGCTCCAGTCCAAGCTTTATTCTTGATGTGATGTTCCAGGAACCCAAGAAGAGAGAGAAGCAGGAAGAGACAGGGGTATAAATAGTTTTGGGCCAAGGAAAGATACTGGCCCTGAGCCAATAGGATCAGAAATAGGTATGATAGGGAAGAAGGGTTAAACTACATAGCACAGGCTTCAGGGAGATTCTGAGGGGGAAAACCATTCCTCGGAGGAACACGACAGCTCACAATGTTAAGAGGAATAAATTCTACTGTGATCATATGTCAGCCTGAATGCAGAAATGATAGATTTGAAGGTTATGAACTCAGTGATTGTGGGTCCCTTTCAGCTCAGGATAGTCTATGATTCTATGATTTGTTACCTAATAAGCCTTGCCTTCAGTGGTGAAGGGCAAAGACAGGCAAATACCAGCTTCTAGGTTCAGAAGATGGTTTCATTTCCTTTCACAGCTCAGTCCATACTATCAAAATTTGTTCTTGTGTTTTAACTTCATCACTCACTATTTTTTACTACTAGCACCCAGGCAAAACAAAGTGACAATTTAATAGTATTACACGGCTTCTGGACTCAGTATTGCAAATTTACATGTCTTGCCATATGAACTTGAACATTTAAGAATCTCTGGTCTTCACTGACATGCTGACATGCCCT
This sequence comes from Delichon dasypus, assembly GCA_037837765.1. Lineage (NCBI taxonomy): Eukaryota > Metazoa > Chordata > Aves > Passeriformes > Hirundinidae > Delichon > Delichon dasypus. The sequence continues at coordinate 42,534,427 of JBBAXF010000004.1, read as the reverse complement.
AAAGATTCTTTAGTGTCTGCATGACACTGAGCTGTCATAGAAGAACATCGTATGAGCAGAAAAGGCAAAAGTATTTAGCTAGTATGTCTGGATTTCAGGAATATGTATATGTATATGTATATATGGTAATGACAACACTCTAAATCTGTTGCTAACTCTCAAGCACACTAAATGACATTTATTAGCACACAGTATTTTTAAATCGGCACACTTGTTTATATCAGTTTTATGTAAGTTTTGTAAGACTGTGAAAATTCTTAATACTAGAAAGCTAATGCTATGTCAACATTTAGAAAACGTAAATTAAACTGGGAATAGACACAGTTAATTATAGTCCTGTCAGCCTGCTATTGATCCCAAAGAAAATAATGGAGCAACTAGTACAGGGTTTGATTAAGGAAAAATTAAGAGGAGTTAATATAATTAATGTCAATTAAAGTGCACTTACAAAACCTAAGCCTAATCACTCCAATTTAGTATCTCCTTTGAATGCACCACAAAATTTAGGGGATGCATTCAGTCTCTGACTTTGAATAAATCTATTTTGATGCAGGGAGTTCAACACTACAAAATACTTTTGGTGATATATTACATGGAATAAAGTCTTTTTAGTGTCTTGAAGGACTTGGTAGAATTACGTCTTGGTCCGCCACTAATAAAATAGCAGTATTAAAATTTCTGCCAGAAATTTTTTACATAATTAATATTGATTCCCTAAATTATAAATAGTGATCACTACTAATGTAAATAGAGTCACTTATAAACTGAATTACAATATAATATATATAAAGTAAATTACTCAAGCAGAAAAATGTAGGACATGGTAGCAATATGAAGGATGCCAAAATGCTTTGCATTGGAAGGGAGCTTAAAAACCAGGTGTCTCAAAGCCAAGTCAAACATTTCCTTGAACATTTCCAGGGATGGGACATTCACAATTTCTGTGGGTATCTTATTCCACTGTCTCAACCACATTTACGGTAAAGTATTTCTTCTTAATGTTTAAAGTAAACGTACTCTCTTTCAGATAAAAGCCATTAGCCCTTGTCCTGTTGCTATGTGCTTTTGTAAAAACTCACTCGTAGGCCCTATTAGTTACTGGTGAGCTCCTGTAAGGTCTCCCTGGAGCCCTCTTCTCTTCATGCTGAACAATCATGAAGCTCTCAGCCTGTCCTCATATCAGAAGTGCTCTAGCACTTGGATCATATTTGTTGCCCTTCTTTATGCCCATTCAAGCAGGTCCATATCCTTCTTTTGTTGAAGACCCCAGAGCTAGATGTAGTACCCCAGGTGAGATCTCATGAGGGCAGAATCCCCTCCCACCACCTGCTGCCCCTGCAACTCAGGATGTGATTGTCATTCATTGCTTCAAGCACACACTGCTTACTGTTGTCCTGCCTCTCAATAACAGATTTTCCCAAGACTTCCTCCTCAGAGCTGCTATCATGATTCTGACAAAAAAAGAGACATATTTATTAAAGTAAAATATATAGTAATATATGTGTATCATGGTGCCCAAAACTTTGACTGGGAGTAAATGAATGAATGAATGATTTTCTTCCATGGGGAAATATTCTAATTGAAGTAGAATTTTTATTAACTCTGCGTTATCTATATCTATATCGATATCTATATCTGTATCTATATCCATATCTATATCTATATCTATCTATAACTGTATATCTATTTTATATGTTTATATGGTTATATTTATATAACCGTATATCTATATGGGTTTTACATGGATAGGACTGTGGTGGTGCAGAACTGTTTTATTAGGTTTTTATAAGAAGTTTATGTTATGGTTCATTTCACCGTATCCCCAATGTTGCAACCCCTTTTGTTTTGTCTGTATAATAAGGTGTGTCAGTCCTCCCACTCCTCACCTGACTTGTAACATCCCCTTTGCCCCAACCCCCCTCTCTGGGGCAGCTTGTCCATCACTTTGAGGAGCCCTCCCAGGTCGCAAAATCTCAGGGAGAGGGCTTCAGGTGATTCCCCTGGGGGGAATTCCTTTAGCTCTGGATTTTAGTAGTCCAAGGCTTGGGGGTGGGCACACCTTGTTACCCCCGGAATTCCCTGATTTGTTGTCTTGTTGTATTCTCCCTGGAACCCCTCCCCTGCTTATAGGGGGTAGGAGGGAGGAAAAAAATCTCTCAGCCTCTCAGCGTCTCAGCCTCTCAGCTGCTCAGCTTGGAGCTCTGAGCCTCCCTGCTCCTCAGCTCTTGAGCTAATAAACATCTTTTAACCTGCTAAACTGAGAGCCAGCCTTTTCTCTTCTGCTGCTGTTGGCTGTCACGACACTATTGGGTCCAGCTGCTAAGCTGAGAAGCTGAAACGAACTGGGACCTTCTGTACCTGTGTTGACTCGAGCTAGCCGGAGGTTATCTCCCGCCCGGTGAGGGACGGAACCAGACACATATGACCATGTACTGAGTCCAGTTACAGTGTCTTCACTTCACTTCTTTTCCTCAAATAATATTAAAAATCTCAAGATCAGAGAAAAATCAAATATGTTATTCAAGACTGGAAATTCTGATAGTCTTCCTATATTCTTTGTTTGTAGTATTCCTTTCACATATTTATAAGTAATTTTCTATATGAACAGCAATGTAGATTTGTACATTTCCTGTTATATATCTCCACAAGACTAGACAACTGCCGGTGGCAAAAGTAAAAGAGTCTGCTCTCTTTCACCAGGTGGGTTTTTACAGCCATTATTCTCGAGTCCTGCACTGCTTGGCTGGAGCCCTTCCTGATGGCTTGCCACTGCCAGAGAGAGCTCGCTACTCCCCTGTCGGGAGTTTTTTCCTCAGGGGCAGGGCCCAGAGGCAGGGACAAGACACCACCCAATAAGGGAGAAGTAGGAGTGGAAGAGCGTTAGGTTACATTTCAGGGTGGGGGATGGGCACTGCTGGGCAAGGAGAGATCACTTTATACATAGAAAAAAATTACAAATCCGATGAAATATAAACCCAATTAATGCATTACAACTATTTCCTATGCTTGTTCCCTCCAAACCCTAATTCCTACTCTCTAATATATTATAGTCATGATTAGCAGCTTTTCCTTTTCTGCTTTTGTACACATAATGAAGGACTTGAAAGGAGCTCACTCTCTTTAGCTCGTCAAGGAAAATGTAGAGAGTGACACAATCACAGACCATAGGAACCTCCTAAGGCACAGTCATCTCATTGATATAATAATTTTTTCAATCTAGGGGAGAAGAAGCAATAAAGGGTTGTAAGCCTGGTTAATTTTAAAATTGCATGCTGTGCACATATATTTAAAACCAAGTTCCTCCAAATGGTTGCTATTTTTTTTGATAGCTGACCCAGACCTTTTCTTGTTTGTATAAACTTTAATGTTAATTCAACACCAATGCATGGAAATAAAATTTCAAAGTTTTTCTCCAAGATGTCCACTGTCTCTTAAGTCCGTGTAGAACACATGGGATGAAAGGTGTGTGACTCACATTATTCACTCTCGTACCAGGGGGGTGATGTTCTCACAATTCCAAATGTTGAAACAAACTTTAACATTTTTGCCTAATATATTTTTTTTAAAGAAATGCATACTTGGAATGCAGTCACAGTTGGAAAAAATTATTCCAAAATGGTATTTTAAATTTCTTGTTGGGAAAAGAATATTAGTTTCATGGCTTGGGGTAGAGTGGCTGGATAGCTGCCTGGCAGAAAAGCCACTGAAGTGAGTCAGTGTGTGCCAAGGTGGCTAGGAAGACTAGTGGAATCCTTGCCTGTATCAGCATTAGTATGGCCAGCAGGACCAGGGAAATGATTCTTCCTCTGTATTAGGCACTGGTGAGGTCACACCTGCAATCCCATGGTCACTTTTGGGTCCCTCGCTACAACAAAGACATTGGTATCTGGAAGCATGTCAAGGTTATCACTTAAAGAAGCTTCTCCACTATAGGTTTCCATGAGCAAAATCTCAGAAAGAATTCAATTAATTTATTTATTTCATACAACGGCAGTATGCAGCTCAAGCTGTGTGCTTCTGGAGAGGAAAACCGAACAAAATCATCACCAGTAGTAATTACCATGAAAATTTCCTGCCCATTGCATGACAGTTCAATCCAATAATATTAAAAGGGTCTGGGGTCTTCTTGTTTTCCATTGTCTCTTAAGAGCAACTGTAAACCTATGGGAAAATGTTCTTTTCCATCATAAATAATTCTGTAACTTGAACCAAGTAAACCAAATTCATCTGAGTTTATGCTTGAGGAACATTTAATTCACAAAAGAACTGTGCCATTATCATGCTCAGTTTTTCCATCTTTCTGAACTGTTTGTTTACTACTTGCAACCAAATAACCTTCTCTTGCCCGAAATCTTCCCCTTGGGATTTTTTATGTGAAGAAAAATGTTCATATCTTCAAGTGAGATTTGCACAGATGGATATTTCTCTTCACCTTCGTGCAGGTCCTCTTCAGTGTAGCAATTAAAAACGGAAAGATTAATTTAAAAATTACAGTCTCCCAAAAATTCCAGGGCACTTGAAGGCTTTGGTGACCTAAAGATATCAGAAATGGATTCTGTCTTTATTTGACCAGCATCAGGATGACAGTCTAGTGTGGCTACCACTCTACAATTAAAAAAAAAAAAAAAATCAGTAAAGGTTGTCTTTAAAACCATTTCTGTGATATTGTTTATTAAATGTGCATGTGCTAGAGAATGCTTTTAATGTGACATACAAATAGTTGACCAATTTGGTGAGAAAGTAGTACAGTGCACAGATGAGTAGAGAGTAAAGATCAGATAATTTCTTTCCACAGTGGAAAGAAACTGGAAATTAGCCCTAGGTTATGTTAACCTTAAATTTTGGAGGGAGAATTTTGAAATTCTTCTGGAAATTGCCCCGGTACAACTTGCAAAGCACATCCCAGTGGCAGAAATACTTTTTCCTTTGTGTATGCAAGGCACCAATGGAAATTAAGCGTCAAAATTTCACTCTCTTTTAATAATCAGTAAGAGGCCTTTCAGACTTCAGTATGTTTGACTAGGGCTTATGAAGATCACAACCCTGAATTTGTAGTTTGACACATTGAATCCTTATATATCAGATACATGATGAACATCATGATAATATCAGGTTTTCTTCTGCAATGCAAGTAAACAAGATTATTGGTCTGAGAAAAAATTGTGGCATGCATATATGCAACACAATGAAGTTCAAAGCCAGGGGAAAAAGTAGCAGTGTATGCTCCAAATGGATAAATAACAAGGCAAAACTAGAAAAAATATTATTGGGTTGACCCTTAGAATGGAGCTGTCCTCAGCAGCAGTCTTTATAATTCAGTAAGGCTCTCAAGTGTAGTGCAGTACTCTGCTTAGTACTTGTGCCATTTCCAGTTCTCTTACAAGCATTTTCGCATGGTATTTGTCATTGCAGTACTTATTTGCATTATTTGGTATCAGCATAGTGGAAAATTTTCCAGATAGCTAGGTTTGTTTGTTTGTTTTTTGTATCAAATTGTTTTTGCTATTTTACTTAAATTTCAAGATGAAACCAAGTGTTTAATTATGGAACACATGATTGTCATGAACACAGAAAATTAGTATTCATCTCAATTTATGCTAAAGTTAAAAAAAGAATTTTGGTGCAAATCAAACATGTAATTAAATATTTACAGATTATTGTATGTACATAACTATAATATATTCATAACACGTATCAAAGCAAAGCTGCAGTTAATAAATGGTCACACCACAATCATTTTATTTGCTTTATTCAATATACATTTAAAATGAATGTATTCGTAACCGCCTCTTTTTCAAACAGATTAATGATGATCCTTTATGAGCCTTTATGATCCTTCTGTTATGCAACCTTCAGAATGATGCTCCATGGATGCACTGAGAAATCTGACAGTTTACTATAATTTACTTTAACAGGGACAAAAATATCACATGTATCTTGTTACATTTGTTTACTCTGTATTTGACATTATTTTATGTTAGTCTTGTAAAAGTAAGACTTTTCAGACTGACTTGGAGATTCTGAAAGGCCTAAAGGTTCTGAGCTTATTCTGCCTTGCAGGATATTCATATATGGATTCAACATGCACTAAGTTTTTCAAATATAATTTAGAAAATTTTGTGGGGGGTGGTGATGGGATTCCTATTTATGTCCCTCTATGTTGACTTATCACGGACTTCAGCTTGATACTAAGCCACATTCTTAGATAACATAAAAGAAAATGTGCTTTTGCAGACAGTATAATAATGCTGGTAAGCAAGCCTGGTGAATCTATATGTAAATATGATATCATCTGTTCCTTTCTTCAAATATGCTGTGCTGTGGACAGGGTTTTCTTGTTTTGCAAAGGAAAACTGAAGTTTTATATCATCTGCATATTGCCTGTTCCTAAGGTCAGCGACAACACCTGCACATTAATGTGCAGCTGTAGATTCTGAATTTGTAGTTATAAATATGGATGGATATGTATAAATATATATGTAAAGGTTTAAACTGACTCCTGGCAAGCCAACTTTTCCTTAAGTTAAAGTGATTTATAATTCAGCTAAAATGTAGTATTCATTTATTTTAAAGGTGGCAGAATATTCCAATAAAATCTTAAATGTTCTGTTTCCAAGAAACTCTAGAATACATTATAAAATACATAATAAAGAAAGAGAATTAAGCTTTATTGATAAGTTACATTTCAGATACATTTATTATACAGTAAGTTAAGGCAGAGCAGATGGGTTTTAAATTATCAGTGAGACTCTTACTGTCTTATATATTCTGGTCTGTAAAGATAAGCAACTGTGTTTACTTCTGGAGCTGCTTGAGGCTAGTCTAATATGGTTTGCCAGGCTTTATTTCCCTTTCTTTGATAAACGATCTTAGGAACAAAAATTAAGTATCAGAGCAATGACAAGATTATAGAGAGCCATGGCTGTGTCATAATGGCACACTACTTTTTTTTCTTTCTTTCCTACTTGTTTAATACTGGAATAAAAAATCAAGACAAAGATGGACTTCATTGATTTATATTCTTGTATCTGCTAAAATAAATGAAGAATTGAATAGTTTGCCTATCAGAACAAAGTCGGTATGTCATTTTTAAAAAGAACAAGAAACATTTCCATATTAGTTGGATTCAAGTATTCAAGTCATACCCAAAGCAACTAAAGCAGAAATGCCAATATAAGAGTAATGTTGAATATTTTGTTGTTTCGTGTCCAAAAGGGGAAAAAATATAAATATATATATTTTAGAAAACCTCTCTTCTATCTTGTCAGAGTCGAAACAATTTGCTACAGCACATTGCATTGCTACAGTAGTGTAAACTAAACACAACTGCTCCTTCTGATACAACTCTCCTTTCCTACACCTGACTGATAGCATAGCTCTAGACTGCCAGCATTTTCCCCCTCATGTGTCATTCAGACCATGCTACTGCTCTTCTTTACGCCTCCTCTCCTCAAATGCAATGCATCACCAGGTGCACAGGTTGGACCTGACAGGGATCAGTTTAATCACATTAAATTTCTTCCAGTGACTGATTCCATATTAACATGACCAAGGGTTGTGACTCACAGATATTTCACCTCTTGAGAAGACCTAATCCTTAAGAATTACTACCATTTCTTCTTCTGTGTAACATTTAAGTCAGAGCACCAAAGAAATTATTGAGGTGAGATTAACTATGGCCAACAACCATAACATCAGCAACGTTCAGCATAGCAAAGAATGTTAACTTATTCATTAATATCAGTGGTTCTACTGATCAAGAGGTTTTTCTACAGAAAACATAAAGATTCATCTGCTCATTTACATAACATTAATTTCAAAATATGCATCTTTAGGATGTAGTTAATATGCTAGATAAACTGTTTACTTATAATACATCAGGTTTTGCAATGTTGCTGCACACTTCTACTCTTCATTCTGTTGCAATTAAGATAAAGTCTACAGTTTACAAGAATAAAACAGTAGATTGCCATGAAGTTTCCAGTGTAATCTGTACAAATATTTTCCTGACCTAGTAGCATGCTAGTAAATGTGACTCACTGAATCCAGTCAAACTTCCAAAGCAAGCATCTCATGTTCAAAATTCCCCTTCACCCTTTTTAAGGTAGTGTTATTGTGATTGCCATAATTAAATAGACAAGTGTCTTCACATGTGATAAAATGCTGATGTCATCAAGACCTTTCCCTGTAAAATCGCATTAGTTTTTCAAAGACAAGGGTGTAAATATGGCCACATCCCTTTTAAATAGGCCTTTCAGTGCAAAAGGCCTTCAAATGGCTTTTAAGATACAATTCACTGTGTTATAGCCAAGAAAAGTGCTCCTCGTTGTGGAGGACAACTTCTTTGGAAGAGAAAACTTCTTTCCTCGTAACCATTTGTGTAACTCAGATCTCTGAAGTGATCTGATAATATCACTTGTGGGCTAGTGAAAACTAATTTTAAGCAGAACAGATAAATAAATGTCTGGAGAATCCTCAGGCAGAATAAATGCTAGATCTTCATTGACTTTTATCCTGCATGTTAGAAGCAGTCTCTTTGTTCATGCTGTTCAATTCGAATTAAAAGGAAAAACTGATCTTTTCAGGAGTAAACAAATATACCTAATAAGCCCTGATTATTGCTACATGAGTTGCATTAAGAGAACCAAATCCTTACCTGTATGCTAAACTTTTTTTCAAAGAAGGAATGGTGCATTTCATTTTAGCAAATGCCAAATTTACATATGTCTGTTTTCCATCCATTTTTCTTTCTGTCCTTCCATAGTATGACTTTGCTAGGACACATATCACACCATATAAACCTTTGTTCATGTTATCTAATCACAGTTTTAAACACTGATATGACTTTTGTTCCACTTCTGTAAACAATGAATTCTACTATACATTCGGCTTGTTTTACTTCTCTTGTTGCCTTCTTATAGAAATTTTCTTCCTCATCTTCTCCAGCATGAATACCTTAGAAACAGCAGTACCCCTACTGAGCAATGCAAACATCCTGAAGTGAATCTGTCTCATTTCTACATTTCTTTGGCCTCATCTTTGGTGCAGGACTCAGCTCCTGCTTATACGGATCTTAGAATTTTAGTTTATTCTTTAACGGTGATGTTATCTTCACATAACTTTGTCATAAAACAGTTTATAATGAAACCCAGTCTCATCTTCTAATGTTGAATTATTAATTAGTTTTCCTTACAATATTCAGCCATGTTGAGGAGGTCAGCCTTCCACATGTATAATAGATTAAGCCCTTATCCAATCTCAAGCAAATCTAACAAACCTTCCTAAGTATCCACACACCACATACCTTATTTTTAATAATCCTCTGACTACTGCAGTGTATGTTAATTTAAAAAAACTCAAACAAATGAACAAATTGATTGCTGTTAGACTTTAGTCCAATTGCTTTTGCTCTTTGAAACAGTCTTTTTATCAGAGATGTTTCAGCCTAAAATGCCTTAAAGTAATTTCATTTTTATAGTTGGAAAATTATGAAAACAGTTGATCCAGTCTGAAGCTCTTAGAAATCTGCAGGCACTTTGTTATTTGAGGTCTGAGATAATTTTATGTCAGCCAGTGAAACAGTGGCTTAGCGGTTCCCTCCTACTCTATCAATCAGAACATGATAGGCAAGGAGAAGAAAGATAATTAAACAGAAATATCAAAGGCACTCCAAAGTACAGAGAAAGTGGTACAAAGTTATAAAAAATTAACACATTAATAGCTGACATACAGATGTAGATTTGTGAGATATTTACATAGACCCTGCTACAGTGTTACAGAAAAATTATAAAAGACTTCTTTGAATTAAAGATCTGTACATGAAAAACAGAAGAAGAAACTTGAAAAGTTTTCCATTCACCATAGGATGTTGTGGGACATGTGATATGGGATCAACGCAGGGAGAGGGAGAGAGAGATGTTTTAAACAAAGCCTAACTCTTGACAAGGAGCAGAAAAAATGCATGTGACAGGCAAGGGCAGAACTGAGAGATCAAGATTAAGAATAATTAGATAGCTGAAGATTCAACAAAAGAAGTGTGGTGTGTGTGATCAGGAAAGCTTGTAACAAATAATAGAAAGCATGGATCCAAATAAATGGATTTGTTTATGCTCATTCCAACTTTCCAGTGTAGACCTGAATAAGGAGTTGAGGGACTCATTATTCTGTTTTTCTAAAATCCAATCTTCACTATTATCTAGTAGAAGTAATAGGTATCAGTAAACAGCTGTAAAGGTGGAAATATGTTTGACTTTTCAGTTCTGTTAAATATAAGAAGAACATTTCCCTAAATATTTACTAATCTTGTTATCTCCAAAAGTTATTTCTTCCATTGCTTCATTTTACTGTGCACATTTTCAGCCTTTATTTCCATTCAATACTTTGTGAAGAAATAAGTTACTTGTTCAGAAAAGATATTCTACCTAAAATACAGTAATACAACTTCCATATTTTACCAGAAAGATATTAAACAGTGTTTTGAAGTAATGGCTACTTTTTAATAGTAAAAAACATTAATAGAATAATGTGAATAGGAACTTGGAACTCGTTTACTTATCTTAGATTTGTAATATATATATTTATACATATTTTAGTTTACCTGTTGCCCAAAGTAATTGAGTAATTCTAAAACACTAAAGCTATTTTTCAATAGCACACATTTCAACCTAGGACTTTGCTCAGCCTGGTCAATCTGTTGTCAGTAAAACTCTCCCAGCAAACAAAAATATCCTCAAACAGAAGGATTAAGTTCAGCATATGAAAAAAGGGACTGTCTTTATTCATGCAGCACTTCCCTATGCAAGTAAAGTAAGACACAAATACACCATTATAGAATAGACATCCGTTCACCTGTCATTTTCTCTGATTTGTCTCAGGAATTCTAGTGAGTTATAGTGAGAAATTTCACACACAACACATACTCAATTGGTACTGCAGCTTTTTTTATAAATGTTCTAAATGTTCTATGTTTACAAAAATATGTACAAAGACTGGTACTTTGGAAGACCAAGGGAACCCTGAAACCAATTCTTTTTAGAGAAAGAGTATAGCATGCCATATCTCAGTTTCATAATCAACTCTGAGGAGGTAGAGCAAATATTTTTAAATGTCGGTATCTGATTCACAGAAATATTATGCCTATGCCATTAGTATTACTTGTTTTCACTTTGTAAATATCGATTAGACCAGAAAACAGCCCAAACTCAAATGCTACTTAGTTACAAAATCAGAGGATAAAAAAGAACATTTCCTTTTCTGACAAAAAAATTTACTATAATTTCTCATTTTTCAAAGACAAAAGGTGGTCTTCAGATTAAATCCTGAGCAATAAATTGTTCGTGAGCAAAGAAAATCTAAAATAAATTCAGATGTCAAGTAAGTAGTGGCCTCTTGCTGCTTCCTAGGTACAAGACATCGAAGGGAAGACCACTTGGTATTACTGGAAAATTAGATAACAGTGAAATACAACTTTTGTATTGTCTCTATTTGTCTGTCTTTTGTATGAAAACAGAATCACAACCCTATTTATTAAAAAAATCCCTCTCATATCTCTGTAATTTTTTTCTTAAGTCAGATGGGTGTAATGTAGAAGGATTTTAATGAAAATAGAATGCCTATGAGAATAAAACTAGTACAAGGAACTAGAAATGGGAGCTATTAGCCTAAGTAACTAGAAATGAGATATATGACTGCAAATATTAAGAAGTCTTTAAAATCAATAAATAATTTGTCCTAATTAACCAGCTCACCTACATGAGTCTCTTAAGCATATATGGAAAAAAACCCACAAGTATTTTCATCTTGGAAGTGCATACCCATATACTGTAGGTGGCTTCCTATTTCTAGATTGTCCATAAATTTTTTTATCCCCACCAAAATCGTAGTGCCTTTACAATCTCAGGTGTTGAAATGACACATACAAAAATAGCCATAAGACTGGATGCCTGAGCTGTGAATAGGCAAGAATTGTCCACACAAAATGTGCAAGAGCCTGGATGTTCATTTAGTAGAAAACTAGGAATGTAACAGAAATATTTGATTCCTGAAGTGAACTGGAAGAAGTTGTTTCAGAAAGAAGAAACTGTGTGGTCCCCTTAAATCCCAGTCAAATTTCATGGAGAATTTAATGCATTTATTATTACTTTTACACTAATGTACTAAAAGCATAACTTGGCAAATTGTTAGCACATCATTCACAAAAACATAAATTATCATGGTTTGTCCTTTAAACAGCTTAGGAGCAGCATTAAATTCTTTGCAGAAGTACCTATATCAAATAGTAAACTACACAGGCTCTTTAAACATGCATACTAAGTACACCTGTATTTATAAATGAGGAGGTATTAGACTAAATAGAGGTCTCAGCAGCAATGCCTGGAGAATAAAAACAAATTTGAATTCTTTGTTATTCAATAGGGAAAGTGGCTTTCATGGTGAACATGATTTCAGGAAGCTCTGAAATCCATGCTTATCTCTTGAAGTTGAAACCACCTTGTTCTCTTAGGTTCATTTGAAAGCAGTACAATTTTGTGTTGAACTACAAGCAAAAATGTGTTTCTTTATCTTCAAGTTTATTTTATTTTTACCAGTATCAATTTCTTGAGCTCTTTCAGTCCCCTGGGCTTACAGGTTTTATCAGCATTTTGAATGAATAGTGAACTAGAGTAACACACCTCATAGAATCATTTTTATTTTATATCAACTAAGCATGATTCAAATTCATTTCTGAATGTTAAAAATATCTAGCATAAAAGTGTTACAATCTTCATATGCATGCACTGTTCCTGCAAGGTAATTCATATGCCCTAGAGACGTTTGATTCTGTAAATCAACATTTCCTTTATCTCAAATATTTGCAAAAAACCAATTTCAACTCCTGTTTTCAGTTTATTTTCCTGTCTTGCTAGTTCTCCTTTGGCATAATTGTTAAGCTAGCATAAGCATGGGTCTTGGCTGCACAAGTAACTTCGCACAATCTGATGTATTGAATATGCAAGAATCAATTACTGCGAAAGTTATATACCCAGGGTCATAAAACAAGGATTTTTTTCCCTCAGGACTGGGATAAAAATTTATCAAGAATTATATCTCACATTTCTAAATTCATTGTCATTTAGATAGCACTTAAGAGAAATTTATGGTAGACTGTGTAATGGATTTTCTGAAACATTATTTTAGTGCATTAGGTGCTCTCTTACAACACTCTAGTCCAGTCCTTGGTTTCAGTTCAATTATAATATATAAGTAATTGCATTTATGTTAGTCACTGAAAGGTAAAAAAAAAAAAAAAAAATATCTGTTGCCCGCTACTACAAAGATTTGTGACCATTGAAAGTATTCTAGCTTGTATTATGAAAGATATAAAAATTTGAATGGGAAAGCAATAAGGTAAATACATCATGAAAAGGAAATATTGCTTATAAAATATAATTTGCATTATAAAAGAGCATTGAAGAGAAGAGACAACACTGTGAAACTATTAGAATGAGTAGTACAGCTTGAAATCTAAAGCTATTGGTAATGAAATAGGTAAATAAGATTTGACCAAAGGAATTCTGGGATACTGCAGGACCTCCAGAAACAGAAATATTTTCTATTATCCACTTACTGCAGCTCTTCAAAATTATGTCTACCAGAGTTTTTTTAGATTGTGTTTCTTGAAATTTTATATGTAAAGGCATACGGAGTGAGCATATATGCAGGTAATGTTGCTGTGATCTAATACTGTAGTTTTAAAGAACAGCATTAGAAATAGTAGGAAAATGGAAATTTTGCTTACTTATACTTAAGAACTATAATTAGGACAAATACGGGATCTATATGCCTCCAATACTGTCATTTTCAAAAATAAAATTAAGATGTGCTAAATACTGCATTTCAAATTCAATATACTATATTCTTAAAATTATGTTAGGACACTAGCTCTACCTAAGCCAGCTGTAGACTGCAGCAAAATTCTGCCTCTTGGACATTTCTGGGATGTCTCTGTGCACACAGTCACTGAGATGTAGAGAACTATGGGTTTTTATGCTGTGATATATTGCTGAGGAAGATGAGATCTTAGAGTTGAAAGCAATCAGATAGATTGCTATCAGAAAAGATAGATTGTATCAAAACAACTTCAGTGCAGTGAGCTTAATGGCTATAACTCCATCAAATTGGTTTGGAGATTAGATAAAAAAACCCCTTGGACTAAGTATGTAATTAACTGAAGTCAGTAAAGAGATTTGAATTAGAGCTTAGCTTCATTGAATGATAAAATATTTTATTGTAAATACAGGGAAATGGTAAATCTGACAAAGAAAAAGTTTGGTAAACAAAAACAAAAGCTCAAGAAACATAGAAGGTTTGGAAAATAGGAAGATGAGGATTTCTTGACTAAGGTAAGTACCTGAGTAAAGATCTGAGTGACAAATAATATTGTGAAGCTGACAAATCTGAAGCTTGAAAGCAGTTGTAAATATGTCCATACAAATGTATTGTTAGTTGTATATATAACAGACTTGCAGAAGTGAAAGCTCTATTGGAAATTTTACAGTAGAAAAGAGAAGGCAAATATTACCTGTTCAGAAGGAAATACTACTTATATAATATCAACTTAATTTTTTCTGTGATATTTTCTATAAAGTAGTTGTTAAACCCCACAACCTCCCCCCCCCCCCCCAAAAAAAAATAATCTTGTGGACAAAATTATTAACAGTGATGTATTTAATACTTGATCTTGCTTTCTGTAGTCGAAATTTCAACTGTTTTGCAAATAAATGTGAAGACTAGCAGCACACTATTAAATTGACCATACAAATCCCAAGGATTGTAACTGCTTGCTTGCTTGAACATACATCAGCCTAATATAAATATCTTCAAGGTAGGTCTTTAGGAGAGAAAGCAAGCTAAATGTTTTTAACTCATTTAACTTTGTCAAGCCGTGTTACTGCACAACAGTTCAACTCACAGATTTTATGACTCACTACATTTCTTTTGTTGAACTTGATATATCCCCTCTACTATTTGCTAATTTTCTCCAAGGTGTCTCATCCTCATAAATATTTCTGCATATCTATTAGGCAAAATACAATCCTGATAATTTAGATTAGCCCTCAAAAAATAAAAATTAGGAATGTGTTTTTGCAATGGCTGAATTCAGCCAGGACAAAAAAGAGAAGGAAGATTGAATAAGAATTACTCTTCCACTTAAAGACCTCTATTATTGTTTTGGATGGAAATTCAGAAAGATTGCTATGGTGTACATTGATGTTGAACTTCAAACAATTAGTATAAATATTTTTACTGGTCAAATTTTGGTAAACAGTAAAAAGCTTGCTTTTTTAGATTTATATGCTAGGTCTCCTGTGAAGTAAATGTAGCAGATTAGTCTACTTTCTGCTTTTTATTTAAGTCAAATTAAGTTTCTTCAACATGTCTCCTTTCCTTATAATTTTTTATTGCTGTCTTTCTCTACCCTCCAGTTTAGTTTTGTTTTTTTTAATGAAAATTCTGTTCAAATTGGGAAAAAACATTCAAGGCTTGTCTCATCAACTGTAACTATTACAGAATAATCTGTAACCTATATTGTATGTATTATTTATTCATAAGTATATGTATATATGGAGAACTCTGTGTGTGTGTGTGTGTGTGTGTGTAAACATATTGTTTAATTAAAATAAGTTAAAATAAGTCAAATAAACATCAAATAAGTATCCAGGGGTTCCTTTTATTATTTTAAGTGTAGAAGTATCATATTCCTAACACCCAAATAGATCTTACTTAAAACTTTAAAAATAATGTGATATTAAAAGGTGAACAACCATTACATTTTATGTGTTTCCTTTCTTTGCTTCTATTCTTCCCAAAGAATTCTCCAAAATTCACATACCAGACCCTTCTAGATAGATTTGATTTCCTCTGTAGTTCTATATTAGGCAAAATTATCTTTCCTGTGACTTTCATAGATGTCTTTAAATAGGAAATATTTTCACTCACAAGCACCCTGTTAGTCTGGTGGACTCCCCCTTTATGAAGCATATCTCTGAAAATGTTAGCACATATAAGACCATCATGTGGCTAAATTCTTGAATCACTATATCCCAGGAATCCATGGGAACATTTTCTGCCCTTTCAGATAAGGTTTAGACACAATATGAGACTTTTTTTTTTTTTTTTTTTAGGGCTTTTTTTAGGGTTTTTAAGGGGTTTTTTTAGGGTGTTGTTTTTGCTTGTTTGTTTGTTTGTTTGTTTGTTTGTTTGTTTGTTGTCTTGGTTTGGTTTTTTGGGTTTTTTTAGTTAAAAACCAAAATAACTTTAAACAAGGTCCACCTGTAGAGATAAATCTACACTTCTCATCTGGATCCCGGCAATTCCACCTGTAGCACTCTGAAAGTGATTAAAGCTGGAAAAGTTGTCTTCTATTTACCTTTTTAGTTACTGATATGAATTTTCTGCTGGCATTTCTTTTATGTCACATTCTGTTCTTCCATGATAGAAGTATGCTAGAAAGTCTATCAGTGGAAGAATCAGGGAATTTTCTGTAGTCAGACTAGTAATTTCATTTGTCAAGTTTCTGAAAATTGCGTGCTCAGGTCTGACATCAAGGGAAAAATTAACTTTTTTGTGCATCTCATAAAATTATGAGATAATGTTTTCTTCTCAGAGAAAAATTGTTAAATGGTGTCAAGACTCTAAATTTTCAACCAGGAATCCAGACTCCCTGTGGAAAATATTATTAATTTTAGTAACCTGACATATTTCCATAAAGAGAGTATGAGATCCTCTCTTACAGATTTTCCATACTGTAAGAGAGTATGAGACCCTCAAAGCAAAAAAATTTCTGATAGAATTGCAAGATCAATGAAATTGGACTTTTTAAAAATTACATCATTCAATAGTATCAGTTTTACTGAAAGGTAATAAGCACAGAAAAATAAATAGAGAGGAATATATTTTTGAAGGAAATTTAATCTTCAGATACCTCATTTTCTAGAGCTGTTTTGCTGTCTTGGGGAAATTGGTGTTCACTATATCCATTTTTAGGAAATATGCACACCAAAACAATCATCAGACTTTAGTCAATATTAGTCTGTGACAAAAACCCTGCCAAATTAATGACATAAAAATGGGGATAAAATAAGTAAAGAATGGATTTTTTTTTTTTTTCCTTTTGAGTGCTCAACATCATTAAACCTAACATGCATTTGCTTTTCTTTATTCTTATTCCTATTAGTTTTGGAATAACATGAAGAGATTGAATTGAGAAAATTTTAAAGCTTTATTTTATAGCAAATCTTTTATTCCATTCTTTCAATATGGTTCCTAAGGTGTGCTCTTGAAAACATCTTTACACAGTTGTTTTGTAACACTAAAGCTCTTAATTAGTCATGTGTCCTATTAAGCAACAAGGAGAGAATGGCTGAAATATTTTTAATAGAATCTTATGATTTTGCTTCTAATGTTTCCCATTGTTCCCTTTCATCAAGAACAAATCCCAAAGTATTAAGGTTTTCTTTCTAAGACTAATGAATCTTTGTGTTTCAGGTTTAGTTTGGCTTTTTTTGAGGGGGAGGACTGTTGTTTTTTTTGTTTGGGTTTTTTGTGTGTTTTCTCCAGGATATTTTATAACATGGCTATGCCTGCTAGTATGAAACATGATTTTAATGAGTTAAGATTTTAGCTAAGGGTTAGAAGCAATTTATATTGATCAAGATGTAAGTTAGATTAGTAGATGGTAAGTTAATGATTATTAGATGCCCAAGCTAGAGCTAACTGTTATATTATGAGCTTGTTTATAGAAAAAGTGGAGTAAGTGAACTGTCATAAGAACAGATTGAAGCCACTAAGAACAATGGCCAGCACCTGGACTTGGTATCAATCAGTCAAGAAGCAGGGGACCTTGGATCATGGCAGAGGGTCACAGAGACCTGATGAAGGCTCTTCTGACTTCATCCTTTGAGACCACTGACCCAATTCAAGACCACCGACCCAATTCAAGAGAAGAATTGTGCACGTACGTGTGAAGGACTAATATCCTCATTTTAATAGAGAGCGGGGATGGGAGGTGCTGGGGTTATGCATATGTATTGTATGTAAGATCTTGGAAAATATTAAATAGAGAGCAAAGAGCCTTGTTCAGGGCGGCCACGCTTTTCGGAGATGACTCCTGTGCCGCCGGCCAGTGAATAAACATACCACCTTCTAACTTTAAAGGGTTAGAGGGTCTTTGTCTGTGACTATATCAGTTTTCAATGACTCAAGTATTAAAATACTTAAGCCTATGTCACCAGTTTCATTATAACCTCCTTATTTTCATAACTTGTTGATTAAACGGTAAAATTTTAGTTTGTATATAAAGTTGGAACAGGAGGTTTCATCCTTAAAGGCTATTTGGTTTGGTTTGATTTTTATAATTACATCTAAAATGACATAATTGGATTATTTTTAAAGTGGAATAATCTGTCAAAATACAAAAGAAGCCATGTATTGTATATTTTGGTCTTACATACTTGTGGAGTACATAGCTTATTCATCTATTATATGTCAAAAGCCACATGCTGATATATCTACTAAGTACAGATAAATGTTGAATACATTCTCTTCCATTTGCCTACTTAATTACTATCATAAATTGGATTTTTATTTACTTCAGACCACTTAAAATGCAATTTTCTTATCACTTTAAACTTTTTTTTTAAATTTGAATTGTCACTACTTTTGGCTTTTGATAACCTCTTGAACTCCTGCTATAAAAAGAGCATTTTTAAATCAGCCTCTGCATTTACTCTTAAATCCTTGGATAAATAGTTTTTGCCACTCACCTCATTGAGAGATTGTAAAGTTCAAATCTCTGTCTTTACAGATATTTTTAAAAAGTCACAAGGATCTGTGTATCAGAGCATACTAATAACACCAAGGTTGTGAGTTGAATCCCTGCATTTACTTACCAGTTGCACTTGAAGATCCTTGTGAATTGCTTCCAACTCAGAAGATTCTGTATATCTGTGACATTTTCAGCAAAATATCCAAAGGTGGTTTCCATCTTAATCATTTACGTTAGTGAAGTTTAGTACCGGAAACTATTTCTATAATTAGAACAAAGAAAGTTTCACAGAGTAAATGTTATTTATTAGATAACCAATCATATTGCATTAAAGTAAATGATACCTTGTTAGAAAAAGTCCTCAAACTATAAATAGAGTGATGCAATGACTTTGCTTTGATTTTTCACTGTTTTTTGTTTTCAGGGCTTTAAAACCCCTGTAAATGGAACAGAATACATTTGGTATAAAGGATAAGCTTAATTCAAAATGATACTTTTATTCTACTTAAATTATGTGCACATTTTTTATACATGTCTCGAAATTCTCTGTCCGTACAAGTGAAAGGGCTTTAGAAAGTTATTTAATTCCCAGTGACAGAGAAGGTTATAATTTCATTAATCAAATCCTTGCATTCTCAAAATCTACAGGAAATATAATGTTATCACAGATATGTGTCTTATCATATTGTTAACTCATACAGAAGACAGAACTTTCTGATTGTGACAGAGGCTTCTGCTAGCAAGTATCACATATGTAAAAGGAACTGCCCAGAAGCTGTTTTCACTTGACCATGTGCAGCCTGTGCTGAGGTTCCAGCTCATTTTGCTCCCCAGCTTGAGAAATTTGCTTTCTAGGAATGTGCAGCCCAGAGCAAGTGGAAGGAAGAAAGATTGTCTCCTGTGTAAGTTTGGTCACGGTCACTGCCTCCCAAGATAAAACTGGAGAAGAGAAAAGCCATGGTCTCCCATATCTTAGAGAGAGGCAGGAATTATGAGTGTAGGGACAGATGTGTTGCATCAGCTCGATCTGTGTTGCACGATTCTGTGCTATAGCAGAGAATTAAGAAGCTCTGGTGGGGTGGTTAATTGAAGGAGATATGTACAAATTCACATTAAACCTCTCACAGATGCTGACCCCATTGTGGTGTTAGATCTGTGGGCCAAAGAACAAAGGAAGCTAAAGAATCCAATTTGTCTCGAAACATACAAGGTTTTGTTGTATTCTTTATTTAACTTTTCAGATCTTCAGTTTTCCATAGTATTGAAATAACATTATGTATTATGACAAAGAAAGTAGTGTGCTTACCTTGAAAACCTTTGATGTCCCATGATTTGCCATAATATTTAAATGCAGATAATATTTAAGCTAATATGAAAAAATTATTTGACTTCAAAACATTATTTTAGGAGGTTAAACGATATCTTTTAAGTTATATTTTTCTGTGTATTGACTTAATTCCCATTTTACCTTACAGTGAGTTTTATAAACAGTTACATAATTCATCATGTTCATGCACCTATAAAGATATAAAGACAACACTTAGTTCCTGAAATTGGCTGAATTACTTTTTTCTGCAATGTTAAACGGGGTTGGGGGCAGGGTGTTGTTTGTTTCTTGGATCCATGTGATGTAACTGTTCTGTTTTCTACAATCTGGACTCTTCTCTCAATCATCTAGTAAGTAATTTTGAGACCATGAAGTATATAAAATTTAGAATTATATTTCAGATTCCATGAACTATTCATAACTGAATCCTGACAGTGTCAACAATTGTTCTCTGCTATGCAAATAGTTCATTATAAAAATTTAAAGGCCTACAGATTGAACTCAGCACTGTTTTTCAGTATATTCTGTCTTTTGTAACTTTTACTTCTCAGGGGGAAAAACAAAACAAAACAAAACAAAAACAAACAAACAAACAAAAAAACCAACCAACAAAACAAACACATACCTAAGGGATTCTAGAGCTAGAAAAGTCTTGTGTCACATTGGAAGAACATTCGCAAAACCCTGATAGGTAATCTTGGCTGTCTCCACACACATACAACTTGCAGTCTTTTCTGGTTATTAAAAACACAATTATCTACTCACAGTTGTCTATTTAGAATATTATTTTTCCTTCTGGAAGTTACTATGCAGCTTTAGGAAAATAATCACAAATCATCTCATCTACATTTCAATCTGCTCAAAATGCTGTACTTTCCCTTAAAAATTTTACTTATTTTCTCACAAGCAAAGGAAAAAACAGAAGATGTTTTTTCTGACCTCTGTTTACCAGAAACAGCCTTAATGAGACAACAAAAAAATGCAACAAAAACCTCCCTGGACACAAACAAACAAAAACATCAAACAAACAAACAAAAAAACCCTTTCAAACACAAATTAAAAAAAAAAAATCCAACGGAAACACCCCTACCAAAAAAGCCCACAAACTCTGCTGCCCTGGTGATTAAGTCTCATCTAAGTAACTGATATGACTAACCACGTGATACTACTGTGCTTTCAATTTTTACCTGTGGCAGCAGAGATCCTAGGGACAGATTTTTGACTCCAGTGATATTTTTTGAAGTAATACCTCAATGATTCCTTTTCATGTGCTCCTCCCTTTTTGTCCCTTTTGGTATTGGGAAATTAAGTACCAGTAATGATCCTTCTCTTGTAGTAGTTGTCTACTATTTGCACAGTTTTATACTGTCAAATTTGTAGCTCTTCAGTGTTTTTAATGACTAGGTAAAGAGGAAAACAAGTAATTTCATAGGTATCTAACTGTATTCCAAAATCTTGTCCATTGCATTTATCTGTTTTAGTAAAGATCAAAAGAATAATGCCAATTATTTTTATCAATAAGTGGCATAATTATAGAGACCAAATACAGGTGTCCATAAAGTCATTGCTAAGAGGAGAGATGGAGAAGAAATGGAGAGAGAGAAACAATTTTTTGAAACTTCAAGTGGATTGCAGAAAAATACAAGTTGATCTCAGGGGTGCATCTTTCCCATTCTGTGAGCTGATGCGTACAAAACACAGATCATAAATCTGCCAGCATTTTTACTAGCCCCTGTGGGAGACATAGCCTTCAGTTCTGCACGGAAAGAGAATGAGCATTCTCAGCAGAGGAAATGTGACTTGTTAGATGGCACTGTTAACATAGAGGAAACCCCCTCCAAAGTGTTCTGTACATGCATGGAACCTGAGAAAAGAAAAAGAAAAAAAAAAAAAAAGATTGTGTATCATCTTTTTGTAATGGATTAGGTGTTGTTTGTTCTGAGTTGTTTTTTTTTTCTTTTCCCTAATATTTCTTCTCGCTGTAACCAAGCAAATTTTTAGCTGTTCTAATTAGCAGAAAGCTAAAATATCACAGTTAAATATTAGTGTAATACCATATCATTGGCTAACAATTAAAATGTGCCTCGAGGGACATTTGTGGTTTTGGGAAGCAGCTGGGAGAGGTGTGACAAGGCATAAGCATATGTGTATTCCATGAATTTCACCCACATAACAGAAATCATGTCCGATTACGCCCAGTTTATTGAGACTGTAGTGCTGCTTTTAATCTGGAGGATATTTGTGACACAAATTCACTCAGTTCTCTTGATTTTGAAGATTTTATGCTTTTTGCTTGTTAGTTTGATTACATTTCTAAGAAATGTTCCAGCTTTTAGTGTCATTACTGTCATTTTCCCATCCCAATCAGTTCATTTGCTGTATAGAATAGTGTGATGGTGCAGAACTGTTTTATTAGGTTTTTATAAGAAGTTTATGTTATGGTTCATTTCACTGTATCCCCAATGTTGTAACCCCTTTTGTGTTGTCTGTATAATAAGGTGTTTTGTGTCAGTCCTCCCACTCATCACCTGACTTGTAACATCCCCTCTGCCCCAATCCCCCCCTCTGCCCCAATCCCCCTTTCTGGGGCAGCTTGTCTATCACTTTGAGGAGCCCTCCCAGGTCGTGAAATCTTAGGGAGAGGGCTTCAGGTGATAGGTCCCCTGGGGGGAATTCCTTTAGCTCTGGATTTTAGTAGTCCAAGGCTTGGGGGTGGGCACACCTTGTTACCCCCTGAATCCCCTGATTTGTTGTCTTGTTGTATCCTCCCTGGAACCCCTCCCCCACTTATAAGGTGGAGGAGGGACTCTCTCAGCCACTCAGCTGCTCGGCTCGGAGCTCTGAGCCTCTCTGCTCCTCAACTCTTGAGCTAATAAACATCTTTTAACCTGCTAAGCTGAGAGCCAGCCTTTTCTTTTCTGCTGCTGTTGGCTGTCACAACACTATTGGGTCCAGCTGCTAAGCCGAGAAGCTGAAACGAACTGGGATCTTCTGTGGCTGTGTTTACTCAAGCTAGCCGGAGGTCATATCCCACCTGGTGCGGGATGGAACCAGACACAGAATAGGTTCTGAATCTCTTTATAGTCTGAAAAAAATGTGCAAAACACATGATGTCTAGTAAGACGTATTTTCTTCTAAAAAGCAGGCCAAATTTAAAGGATTTGTTAAATGCGAGAAAAATATTTTAGACTTAGTGGTTTCCATCAGGAAGATTTGTACTGCTTAGATATAAAAAAGCATTGAAATTTGACACATTGAAACTTCTATAAATACTGTTTTAATGCAATTTAAGACAAATTATTAATCAGATGCTGTAAAGAAACAGACAAACTAATTTTTGTAAAAGGAGAAAAGAACTTACTTTTCCACAAATGTGATTTTTGCTAGTACATGTTTCCCTCTACACGTGGCCTTTGCTCCTGACATAAGATGTCAAAACATTAAGAAAGTTGAAAGATGAAGTAAATGTGTGCAGAGTGAGTGGTAGTGTTCGGGTAGTTCCTTGAGTTCGTGAAACCAGTCTTCTCTTATTCTGTGGCAGAAATCCCATGTAAGCAAGAACTTACAGGGAATTACATTTAAGGAGATTCCCCAGTTCTGCTGAACTGCAATGAGATGAGGAGACTGGGTATTTAAAAGACATGTAAAAGTGGAGCTTAAAAACATGGTTTAGTGGTGGACTTGGCACTGTAAGGTTAGATTTAACTCAATGATCTTAGACATAGCTGCCAACATAGATTTTTTGTTTCTATTTTTCTGTGATCAGTAGGAGGGATGTTTGCTTTTGTAATCACAAAAGTCTTTGACAACTTATCTTCCAATCCATTTTACAAAGAAAATAATAGTACATAGCATGATTAAAACTGAGGCATTTTAAAATGTGTAATTGGTCAACAGAGTGCTTGAAAAGTATTAAAATGTATTTTTCTGATCAACAAGTGGTCAAATCCTCCCTGCTATGTCAGGGAACTCCTGTCTGCCTTTAAAATGGGTGGAAAATTCTTAGTCAAGGCTGTCCAGATTATGAGCTGAGTAGCTCTTAAAAGTGTATTTTAAAATAAATATTAAATATTCATATTTGGACTCTAAAAGTAAGAACTTTTTAGAAAACATCTGAAAATCTCATTGAGGTTGATTTACAATTTGCATTTACTTTCAACCCCATTGACTTTTCAAGAAAGTATTGACATCTCTTGATTAACTTCTTAATCTCTCCTGTTCTGTGAGAAATATTTTATTTCTCCATCATGAGTACTCATCTTCAATAAAATATTTAGAGTATTATATATCATAATAACTCAAAAGTTTCTTGTACAAGTATTTGTTCCTCTAACTAAAATTATTATGATGCCTAATTTTAAAAAAGCCTTAAAATGCACACAAATATAGTCTATGAAATATGTAACACAATTAAATTTTTTGTAGAGGAGGCTGAAAAACAGAAAATAAAAATATATACTTCTGGATTTTCACCTTTTTATGTTTATTACAATTTTAATCTTTACAAGTAAATATTCTAAAACTAAATTATTTCTGATTACTGTTGACTCTTCGTGGTATAAACCTCTCACTCACGAAATTATATGAATTAAAAAAGAGATTATTCATGATTTCAGACTAAAAATTCACTCTCACTCCCACTACTACACTTTATTATATTTGTAGTACATTAATTACTATCATATCATATCATATCATGTTGCAGTTTGTTCTAGTTTTAGGGTTACTGGACTGTTCTATATCCCTTTGTTTTTTCTGAGTTCATGTTTTTGTCCCAAAAGTTGTTTTCCCCACCAGAGCTGTCAGTTATACAGACCTCAACCCTTTTTCCTGAAGGTTCTAAGTCAATAATTTACTGAACAAATCTCTGTCAAAACCTGTTTTGGGGGCTCCCCTAATCCTCTACGCATCGTATGTCTATATAATTTATTACCACTAATTTTCTATTAGTTCCTAAGGTATGAGCCTCTCCCATATCCTCCTCCCACCCTCTCTCCCAATTGATCAGAAGTCACTACTTGCCCCTTGGATCCCCCCAGTTATAACATGCTGTGCCCTGTGCCCAGGGTCTCTGTTGCTGGCAATTCAGGGGAAAAAATCCTTTTGGATCACAGACAGAAGACCTCCCTCTCAGTCCTTGTCCCCAGCCTGTGCTGAGCAAAGACATCCGAGCCGTAGAGCCAAGCACTCAGACGCGCCTCCCGTTGCTTGCTCAGGGGACATGTCCCAGTCAAATAGTTCTGTTGTGGTGGCTGAGCCAGCTTGAAGGTTCTGGCAATGGCCATAATATCGCATCGCATCGCATCGCATCGCATCGCATCGCATCACGTCACGTCACATCACATCACTCTAATCTGTATGTTAGATTAGATTTGAATTACATTATAATGTATTTTAACAGAAGAAAATCTTCATTAAATCTTCTTCCAATCTATCTCTATTTCCATATTATATGGTCATAACGGCATTTTAGATGGCATTACGATGATTTCTTTTGGTTCAAAGCAAAGTCATATGGTTTTTAAAATCTATGATCTTACTTAGGCATCTTGCACCTTGTGCTAAACTACTTAGGCCCTGAATTTAAACTTGTCTTTGCCTCAGAGGCAGATTGAAACATTTTACTGGATCCATTTCTGTTGTGGACTAACCAATAGTGCCTAGACTTGTACAAGATCCTCCTCCTGGAGGAAAGTTTGTCTATTCTCAGAGGAAAGGGGGAAGAAGGACGCTAACTCTCAGAGAGTCAGAGAACTAAAATGACTGAATTTAAAAGGATGACTACACAGGGCAATCCAATGGGGACAGTCCCTTATTGATAAGAAAGTGTAGAGCTTATCCTCCTGTGTATGATTTGGGCACATAATTGGCATGATTCAAAAGTTATGACAAATTGAAATGCCATTCTAAGAGACAAAGAAAAACTAAAACATGTAAAAGAAGAGGCAGCTGTTTGTACCATTCTGGGTGCATCTCTATTAGCTGTGCAAGAAAAATGATTAACTTTCCAGAAAAAGGAGAATAAAAATATGTAATCTTTGCAAGATTTGGTAAAACCTTTGCAAGAACAATTGGGGAAAGAGTTCTCCCAGACTGCTGCAGAACATGAGGACCAGAAGAGTAGGAAACAAGTAGGTTACTCTAATTGACCTTACAAGAGTAATAGGAAAGATAGGAAACCTCAGGAGGCTACAAGAAACTAGAGAATGGGAATCATGTACTAAGGATATAGGGAGCTCTTGGAAGAATTCAAATATCAAGTTCCTGTACCCTCCTGAGAAACTGGAGAAACAAAATATATTACTTGGGCAATTATAATGAAGTAAAACTGTGCCCCTTCATTAAAACAGAAGATACATATGTTCAGGGTGGAGCTCAGCAAACTACAACACACACAGCCCCTTATAGAGGTGAAGCCCTAGTTCAAATAGAGAAGTACAGTAGAAGTAAGGTAGCAAATGAATATATTTAGAGGGTATCTCTTACTGAGGGAGATTAGATCTTCTTGAGTGAAGCAGAAGCAAGGGGATATTGGGGACCAGAAC